>CANUEZ040000029.1:7952500-8552500 GCA_948099385.1 Fasciola hepatica | reverse complement strand
GGTTTTTCTCAGCTGTCACCATAGACTCTGCTCCCACGTCCACAAAATTAACCAGGACCACGGAAGCCCATGCCCCGTTCTCCATCACCACTGCCACCATCGTACCCCCAGGGTTCAGTCCTCGGTCAAGTCCCTGATGCTTGCCACGGCGAGGAGAAGCGCAGTCACTAACCTGAACAGAAGCGTAGCTGGGACCGACAGCTTTCCACTCTTCGTCGTCCTTCTCTTCTAGACAAGGTAAAAATAAAATTCCTCTCTCTCCCATGAAGAAAGTTGCAATTTTTCAGGGTTCTTCCTCGAAATCGCAAAGTAATGCACAAATATAGCATCACCCGAATCATGACGATGAATAAAACTGTAACCATTCTTTATGTTGAACAATTTGGCATCTCCTTTGGTGCGCTGTCTCAACAACTTTCGGGGTCCATTCGTTTGTTTGGACCTATTTGTTTCAGGTGATGCTGCTTCCGCCATGGTATCCTGGCTCACCCCGCGAAGTTAGCCAACCTAATCCCCGGCAAGATGGTCACGACCAGTAGCGGTTTACTTGCGATTTGTTCCGCAAAGATCTCCTTTTCAAAAGTTTTGAAATGGCACACTATTTTGTAAGCCTTTTTCAGTGATTAGTACTCTGTAATTCTCCGTCAGCAGATGAACTGTTACCGAAGTTTGTCGGTCAATTTAAACTTCTGGATTCACAATGGAAATCACCGCGCAATGTTTACACGTTGAACCAGTTGGGGTTAGAATCTCAAGATTGGGGAGTGTAGGCGTATTCTCCCTCTTTATTTACTTCAAGATTGAGACAGTTTATCTGGGACCCCGATAGAACCCATACACCGATTTTCGGACGAACTTCTGAGGCTTACTACATAAGCTTGCTGATGTGGCCGCAAAAAGAGTCAAATGGTGTCGGTTGTTATCGATTCCGCGTACCCCGGGGAAACTATCGAGTCAAGCGGCAAAGAATCTTTCTAACTACAGAGGGCGCGGGCTGTTTTGTGAAAGTGCAAATTGATGTTGGGAAAATAGCAGATGTTTTGGATGCCCCCTCTATTGCCTGCAGCTCAAAGGACGAACGAATGTTTTCACTTACGGAAAACCACCTTCTATTTACATTTTCCATGTGAGTGAGCTTCAACCGCAGAGACTAAGTGCATACTCCACAGCCCTTATGTGAAAACAATTTCATGCACCAGTTGAAAATCTGGGGTTATGGCCCCAAATTCGCATACATACCGAGAAAAAACTATTCTCACACAGTGCTCATCTTCTTGTTTAGTGCTGAATGCTATATATCTCTGGTCGTCATCTCATATAATGGAAAAAGTACAAAAACTCGAAATCTCTTTCTGCACTCAGAAGTGTTCCTTATCGTGAAAATCATAAGACTGGGAGTTATGAAAGTGGTACCAAAAAAGTGGGTGGTAGACGGTAAGCACTTGCGCTGGCCCCAGGTGCGCGCATCAGATTACCGACGCAAATACCCGCAAGAATACTACTTGCTTTTGGTGAGGTCAAGCTGACTTGTCAACCACGCGTGCCGTCGTGTACGTCTCCCTCTTATTCATCGATGCTACGGCGTATCATTCAGTAGCCTTTTCGGCCTCAAGTGGTCATCGTACCGGCTTTGCAAGTTGCTTCTACCAGGGGTCAGGTCATTGTCTGAGAAAAAATAGCCTCTAGAAATAACTGAAAGTGAGTATAAATACAGAGAAACCGTAGATCGAAATCTGGACCGTAGGATATGTGGGGTAGTCATGTCCGCTATATATAAAACTACTTGATTTTTTGTTCTTCAGAAAGAAGGTAACTGATTTTGGCAAATTATTGGGGTCATTCACGGGCACTTTCTGATGGACCACATTTCCATGGGGTTTGACTGCGGCGCAGTATCGCAATTCGGGTGGATCATGTCTTTCACGACCGGCTCTGTCACTGGGATTCGTTCGACGGTTACCGCGCCCAACTTTTGCTAAGGAAAATTCACTTGGGCAGCCAAGGGCTCGTAATACTTCGCTATATCTCCTACCGTTCCATCAGAGTGCAAGCCTGTAGTTGGGTGGGCCAAGTCGGTCTCAGAGGAATTCAGCGTATGTCTGGCTATATGTGTCACAATAGCACAGGATTCAAGTATCGTAGCCTCTGACATTTCGCTCGCAGAATCCTCGTGTTTGCTGCCGCGTCCGATGGAGTCAAGCGCTAGGAAGCCTTTTTAGCCGGTTCACAGACCAGGACATGATGGGCTTTTTTTCACGCCAGCAACTGGAAGGATGGGGTTGGCTTGAGCGGAAACCATGCACATTTCCCACTATCTCCTGATTCTCTCCGGGCTTCCATCCAGCTTCAGCTCTCAGAGATCCAGGTCTACTTCTCCCAACGTGTGTTTGTTTTACAGTTTTTCTCCGGGATCCCTACTTTAATCCCCACATTCAACGAAAATAAACCAGTCCAGAATTAAAAACTGTCAATTCCGAGCACGGAGTCAGAATGATACTCTCCTTCTGTGAGCAACCGAACGAGTGAAATACTCTTAAAGCCCAGGATCGAACTTTATGAACGACTAGACTGTCTGTGTACACCGCTCCATCAACTAATAATCGAACAATAAAATTAATGAACAATAGGAACCCAAGTTCGTGAGGTATCTCGGGTAAAATAGTCTTTCCGTGCACCTTCCGAAAAAAGGTACGTCTTTTGACGCAAGACTTAAGAAAGCAATTCTTCATCATGCCGGAGTAGAATAAGAGTGCACGCGGCTTTGTCCAGAGGGCTGCCTACAAAGGCAAAAGGCACCTTTAATAAAGGTGCATCAACTAAGACAGCCGTAGCTCTTTCTAGGAGCTTTCAGGATAGCGCTCGTCCATGTCCAGCCATACCAATAAAGATGATCACCGGCAATCAAAAGAAATGTGATCAAGGTCAACAGATGATGCGAGTGAACGGGGCAGGGGTTAAAGTGATATCCCGTTCAAACGCAAAAAAGCAAGTGAAGAAAATGAGGTGCACAAAGATGACCTGAGCTGCCAAGTGTTTGTGGACACTTAGTCACGCTGTGTGTACGTGAGTGCACTTTTCCGTGGCGAGTGGCTCAAAAACAAACCAATTTAGACGGAAAGGGTTTGGGGCAAGAGTGATCTGGGGCAGAAAACAGAAAATCCGTGAACTGACTACCAACTGATGTGTGCGTATGCAAATGTGTGTCAACGCGTGTGAGATGAGCCAGAAGAGCTAGAACGGCGCTCCGGGTCAGGCTAGAGGCAGATTGTACTGCTTCAGTGGCGCGGTTGTCAACGGCGTCAAAGTCCAACCAGTGAGGAGGGTAAGCAAAGACGCAAAGATCCTGGTTCTATGAAAATGAGCAACATCGTCTGGCCTAAGGTACGGTGCCCAAAAGAGAAACAAAAAATGGGGAGGGGGTCACCTATACAACGAAACATATGGTCCGCAGGCAACATAGGCAAATCGAAAGTAAATAGGGGAAATTCACGAATAATCTGATTAGAGGCCTAAACAGATTCAACACCTTGAAATAAATCAATGTCCTTCACAACTGGAGTAATCCGTGTAAATTGTTGTGCCTTGCCTCACGAAGGACATATGAAGCTATTAGATTGGGATGTGATTTTTCCGATGGATCTGATGAAACCCGGGAGTTTCACGAGGGATGTGGTTGCCGGCGGCTCCTAATTTAATGATAACATGTTTTGTGTAACAAATGTTTCATTGGACGACCAAGTCGATCCTTGACCAATGAGCCAGGACCCAAATAGTTAGACGACTTACCCGAAACTGAGGGCTAACAGAACACTCTGAATAGAGGAATGTTCCACCACAGTTTTAGTCCTATCGGACACAGCCTACCTCCATAGAACCTAGGTATTTGGGCACATTTTTGTGTGCTTTGGTTTCGGAGGGGTAACCCCAGCTACATGATAGGCTCCATGTAGATCACCCGTAAAGAGAGTGTCCAACCCGAATGAATACTTCCATGTGGAGCTGACTTGTTCTCACTTTTACAGTCCACCGAGGCCTGCAAATGACATACCGGAGCCATGGCTACAGAAGATGCAACATGACATTGAACGTATGGGGCGTAATTCTTCAACCGTCATGTGAATGTTCCCTGTAAATCTTGTTAGGGGAAATATGTTGCAAGAAGTTTGCAGTAAAACAACAAAATGTTCCATGTTCCGACGGTGGACATTGCCCAATTGATGACCAACTGTAAGTTTTCTGCCACTGATTATGTTGATGATCCAACGAAGATCGAGCAGCAGTTGGTTAACAAACACAACCGAAAGAGCTTGATGGGTTTACGTATTTGCAATCCTCCATTTTTGACTTTAGGTTACAGTCCATCGTAGGTGGGGAAACATTTGGTGAAACCTTCCGTGTGGTACTACTGAAAGGGCTGCATATCACTCTTGTAAAAGGGCTCAGCTAGCAGGAAAAAACAACTAAGTTGCGCTCGATGATAGACTGTTATATGGTGTGATGCTAAATAGTTCCTTTCAATTACCAACTAGTCTTCGACATTTATCACGGTTATATTGCGTTTCCCCTTAAGATAACAACTGTTTTCGCCTCACTTTCCAGATGCTGAAAAATTATTCACTATTTGTGAAAATCTTTGGGATCCATATTTCTGCTTACATGTTTGTATGCGGCTGCAAATCATGAGATCACGGAAATGCTTCAGGCCAAATCAAGATGGACTAGTAAACTCAGTAATATTTTAGATTGCATCAAGCCTGGAATTAGAGGATCCGGGGAGGGTCACTTGGGCTTGGTAAAGCTGTGATATGTTGTTTCAGATACTATGGACGTTTTGGTCGCACAACACTGTCAATTCAAAAAATAAGGAGAGATGTGGGGTGTCTTCGGCTAATTCGCCGCAGGAATTACGAGCAGATCATTTGATTAGGTGTCACCGGTCAGTTAATAAAATGGCGCCAATATAACAGCGCAAGAACTCGTTTGTTCAGTCGTCTAAGTTCACTACTAATAACGTGAAAGCATTGATGAATCTGAGGCAGAGGTGTCTAATTAAACAGGGGTCTGTCGCGTAAGATCAACATATGTTCTACGTGGTACTTGAGTGGCGTCATTGAGTGCTGTCAAGGAAATATTCTAGTGGTAATATTAGGTGGTATCTAAGCCATATTGTTGGGATGACTAAACATTTAAAAAACTCCAGCTTCGGATCAGTGGAACATTTGAAACGCGTTCTACTACTTTTCTTGCTGACTGGGCACAATTGTGAACAGCTTATCACATTGTACCAGATGGCATCCCTTGTCTTTAGCTTCCATCTCTCATTACCCTCTTTTAAAAGAACGGGATTTGCCTTCCGACTACCATTTCAAGTAGCCTGACTTTCATCAGGTTCATAAATATCCACCACTTTTCTTTTGCAGCCTGTCCCCCATTATGCCACGTGTACCTCTGATCCTTGTCTCACCATCGCCTCCTATTTGAGGCGTCACTGTTTTCATGCATGTCTATAATAAAAGTCCAGCCAGTCGCGGTTAGTGAGTCCCAAAATATACACAGCGCCTAAACTGTCGGTTCATTTATATTACACTCCATATTCTTCTCATTAGGAAATTGCGTTGCCCTTGCCGCCAAGATTCACATCCGCCACAGTAGCCAGGATGTTGCTAACTTTTCGTTCCTTCTCAAAATTTTGATGGCCCTACACCACTCTCTTGCCTGACCATATGGGGCAAACATCGATATTCACTTCATATTACGGATCACTGATGAGTGTTTCCCGCAAATCATAATGGATCTCCTTCGATTTATGGAAATTCCCATGTTCCAACTCTGCATATCTGAAATGATGAAATCACTGCATAGAACACAAATTAGGAAGATGAACGATTTTCCAAATTCTCTCCACTGCTGTCACCAAATGATTACTTTCTTGGCGCTTTTCATCATGCTTCCTCCTGCATCTTCAGCGAAGCAAAGCATCAGCTTTTCTTCAACTTTTCATGACACCAAGCTGTAATCCCATTAATTCATTCACATTTTATGGTAAGCCATTTCTTTTACATCCATTGGTTTTCCTTTGGGAAATTTTATGTGGTTTCCTCCTGTCTGCCCCCATCAAAAGGTGCTCCACTCAGTGAAACCCAGTAGACATCCATCAGTCTTGATCTGCATCGTCCATGTAAATGTGCCCCTCCTGTATTCAGCAGCGACGCGGTTTTCAAGCATTTTTTTGCTTCACCAATTTTTCGATTGTCTGATTTCCATTCTGTATGAAATTCTTTGTCAATATACTTCGTTCCAACTCTATCTGGCCTTATTTTACTGTGGCGGAAATGTGCGACTCCTAAATTTTGTGAATATTTTATCCTGCGGAGTAATGCTGTACACTTTCATCACGCCTTCATGCAGAAATCTCAGTAACGGTTGGGGAGCACCTAGTAATAATCAACGTAAGCCGTACGTGGGCTAGCGAACATAGTATGAAAGAAAACCAGCGGATCTTCCGAGTGACTGTTTGTGCCCGAGGCTGTAGATAGAAAACATTGCTTGTCCTTCAGAGTTGATAGTAAAATTCTGACAGCTTATTTTTTGTGCACGGAAAAGATAGTCTGTCTTGAAGTAGTTCTACGACAGCCTTGAACGATAGCATGAATTTGCGATGATGGCCGGATTGGTACAACTTCCAAACCCGGAATTACCAAAACTGAGCAAGTCCAATCCACTAGAAAACGAAACATTTATAGTACTCGATGTGGTATCAATATATTGAATTACAATAAATTAGAAGCCTGAAAATCGTGCCTGGCTGTGTGCTTTCTCAGGCAGATTGAAAGGTTGGAAAAAAGTTGAATTTTCCAAACAACCAGGAAGCAAATATCCAAATATTTCCTGAAGGGCTTGTCCCACTATTAGCTGCGTTACATCTTACTATGAACCCGATTATTGTCATCTTTGGGTTAGCCCTATTATCACCTAGTGTCACTCAGAACTCCCTACTCTAATGAATCATCCTCTCGGTCTAGAGACAGCATATGTTCTGCTTTACTGTCCACTAATCGTTTTTATGAAAGCTGGCAAAGGTCAAGTTGGACTAGGTAGCCAAAGCAAACAGGTTGGCCGATTTCTCCTAGTCGTACGTCATTGAGGAAGATGAGAGTTCCTGCGATGGTCAGTGCTAACATTCCATACCTGTATGAGAAGACTTCTTTCTCAACCAGCCTCCTTAACTTCTAGAATAAAACGAACATTTGTGTGACCTGCATTCAAGAACCTTGGCGAAATGAAAGTATTATTGAAAAGCTCGTTCTCCTTGAGAACTTTGGGTGCTTTCTTCAAGACGAAAAAAGGTCCAATAAGACACGTGGTGGTGTGATTACCTACATCAAGTTCGAGCAGTCTGGAAGGCCTGAATTTACTTCTACTTTCTTCTGTGATGGTGATGACTGCCCGAGTGTTGATGGTCACCACAAGTTCTCTCCTTTTGGGGTTTCTATGATTGGCAACCTGCACATAGATCCTTGAAGACCCCAGAAGGATATCGACCATTTCTTTGAAGCTTTCAAACGCGTGCTGACTGCATGACTGTCTGATGTTTATGCTCTGTTGTTGGTGATTTTAATCATGCTCCTACGTATCCTTTACTTACCTTTGGCTTAGGCGACCTTCGTCGTGTCCCAACTAGAGGGCATGCTGCTTAACACAGAATCATCAAAATCACCTCGTTTTTTTCAGTTACCACCGAAAGCTCCTCTTCCAACGAGTGATCACTCGCTCATCACCATCAGACCCGAAGCATATCCACCTTCAACACACTGTTCACTAGTCCGGACAAAATAACTGATGGTAACCTTTGGAAATCTCTCACACACCAACATTACACTTGAGAGATCTTTTCCCATGGTTGCTTCGTGTATTGCCCTCGACCGCTCTCTTTGTCAGCTAGGCCCATTCACAAGGACTCTGAGTGAGTTATTTGATTCGCGTTGTCCTATGGAGACTGCATTTTTTGGCAGCAGCAGAGTAGCTTCTCCATTGCTGAAATCTCGGAGAAGACAAAAATAAAGTGTCTATAAACTGCTGGACCAGGCTTTTATGAAACGACGCTCTATCCTTACCGAACAAGAGATTTTACGGCTCAATAAGACTGTTGCCCACCAGTACTTCTGCACCGACAGTAGAGTGCATCTTTGGAAAGGAACCAGGAATCTATTTGGACAGTGAGCCCGAATAAAAACTGCTACATAAATGCCGACGGCTTAGAAGCCTCGTTTATTCACCCTTCAATGGATAACGTGCCATCCCGTCTTCCTGATGTTCCCCTAGATATGGAGCTATTTCTCTCATAGGAAGTCTTTTTGCTTCTTTGAACCCCCAAAACAGCCTCTGCAGTGGGTTCAGCGGCTTAACTTCCACAGTTATGAAATTTGGAGCACGTCAGCTACCCGGAATCATGATTTCCCTTATCAGTAACGCTGTTGACGCTGGCGCCACTCCTGCCCCTTTGAAGCCTGTGCCTACTCCCAGACACTCTTGGCCCAACTGTTTGTCAAAAAGCTTTCATCTCATTGCTACTACTTCTACCGCCCTCATTTTAACCGGGGGTGTTATCCTAATTCAATTGCTCTTCTCCTCTGCGGTTCCAAATGATCACCATCAGCTTGCTTACAAACCCATCAGATGCATTCTGGAAGCAGTTGCTCCAGTTTGCCATTTCATTTCAAACAAACCTAATTGCTCCGTGAATTTTGTTTGATGTATTTTAATTGGCTGTGATTCCGCATTCTATTCTCTTCCCCTCTCTCTACTCGTTCGAAAGGTGGAGTCCTTTGACTGTCCCTTTTCTTTGCTCCAATGGTTGACAGACTAATTTTCCAACAGAGCTCAACGTACTGTGGTTGGTACAAATTTATCGAGTCCTTTGACTAACAACTCAGGTGTTATGCAGCGTGCCGATATTCCCTCTTCATCTTCAGTAAACGTGAGGGTATGGTCCCGCTCACTGTTTGATGGACGGTTTAGTCGCACCTGCAAACAGTGCTTCAACACCGGCCCCTAGGAAGCCCGCGAAGCTGCAGGATAGCCGACCGATGGCGTGAATCGATAGACGAGAAGAATCCTGTCAGCTGCATTCAAGCCTGAGGGCTTGGTCGCCCACACCAGTCGGGCCAATGCTTTGGGTGCAACTAGTGGGTGCATGTGACGACAAACTTTATATTTTTGTTCTTAAACAATAAAACGAGATGAGTCTGAGACCGATCTGAGTTCTCACTAGGGTCAGTGGGACGGAACAAATCGCCACATATACGGGCTACCTGACAATTGCATCACATGCACATACTTTTAGTTATGCACATGACGCCATGCTCTGCCGACCCATCTCCACCTAACAAGACTTCAACCCTTTTTTCTAAAACTTATATCATATTTATGTTTTTTCGTCCCCTTCTGGACTACATCCCAACTATTCGAAAAGTTTCGAGTGATTTTCTCCCTTTATCGTTCCCCTTATCCCAGCGGCAATCAGTCATCAACACTACCGCAAACTTCAGAGTTGACTCGGTCAAATACACGGTTGTCACAACCAGCGCCAAACCACAGTGGTCTTCTCATATTCTTGATCGTGTTAAAAACTGCTTTGACAGCCTATTCAACTTCGCGGGCTAAAGCGGTTTGGTGCTTTGTTTTGCCCATCGGAGTACCCTACCAACCGCACCCTACTGCCACCTCCTAATCTTTTCTGGCCTACCTAAGAAAGATTTAGCAGCCCGCGCCGCGGCCTATCCATCCTGAGCCGTGCCTCCTTTATTTCCACGGGCTGTCTTATCTCCAAGGTGTGCAACTCGCACAATGTAACCTGTGAAAAATTCGCCCGGAGGATTATTGCAGGCTCCACCCATCCCTGCACCCAGAACTATCTGCGTGCCTTTCTCGTCCCTTCATTTGATCCGAATTGAGGTGTGTTCCATCCTGCATAAAAGTCTTTGATGACTCTGTGTTGCCATGCTTAGTACGTCTTCTGGTAGACAAAATAAAAGTCACAGGGAAACTGCACTAGCCCCGGCTACTGAACCGGTTTCATTTCTACACTATTCTTTCATTGCTTATTTCAAATTATCAGTGATCAGTTCCCGCCCCCTTCTTGGCTGGAATGTGAGTTTTTGTTACCTTGCTGAAGTCTTCAACACAATGCAATACAATACAATACAAAACAGTACAATATAATACAATACAAAATTAGGGCGGTAGAAATAAGCATGAAGATGGAGAATGAGTGGACACTCCCTATGAATCCAACTGAGTCTAGTTAGCTCTTTTCATTCGTCATTCGATGCCATGCTTTAGCGGCCATTAAGCTCCACCGGGAAAATCCTTCATCTTTCAATCCGTATAATGTTCACCACCTGGCTCAGTACTAACGTTTATTTTGCTGTACACTCACCCGTACATTCAAAGCCAAGACCAAACGGAACACAAGTGAACAGAAACGGTAAGATAGGTGTCCGGGTGCGTAGTCACTTCATTCCGGGCTACTCAGGGAAAAAACACCTAATTGAAAGGATCAGAAGCTTCAAAAACAAGCTGCTACTAGAGTGGAATGACACACCAGCTTATATATGAAGTATGAACATGAAAGCTAACAGCAACCAAAACTCGCTCTCAATCAGGCGCACCTTTCCCAGCCCACCGCAAATGCACGTTTCTTGGTCCATTTGTCCGTTTTCCATCCGTTTGACCGGAACCACCGATTTATCACTGAGTTGGAAAGCTCCGTTTATGGAAACCACTACGTTTTTATAAAAATGGTATGCTGAAGGCTCGTAAAATTGGGCATTTCTAAGACTGCTCCGTTCAGAATTTACAGAGCACGGTCATCGTTCCTCTGTTGCATGACCACGGGACCTGGAATATCAAGGCCTAGAAGAGTGACACAGGGACACACAAAGAAAGGTTGAACAACGAAAAATGTTTGCGTGCAGACTTTGGAGTTTGTCTGATTGGACACCGTTTTCAAAAACGGGGTGAAACTTCATAATTTATGTATGGGAATAATTATAGTCGGCGAAAAAGGGAAATGTCAAAATATTTGGACTGAATCTTAAGGGCGTGTAAAGTTGTGATTCATGATAAATCGATACCAATGCTCATGACGCCCCAAGAGTTGTTCAGTACATTAAATGAATCAAACGAAGAGAAGACAAGAGAGGGCTGCTTAAGATTTATGTTGTAGGAAATGATAATTACCGTACCCGCTTTCTCGTCCTGCATTGCCTTGATTTTAGGCATCCACAAACCAATGCGCTGTTTTCAACGACAGACACCGGTTTTTCTGAGAGTCCTGAGATGGGACAAACAGCATCCGGAGTCTAGTCAGGGACATCGAATTTAATTAACTTACCCTCGACGGCAAAAATGAGCTTGTAGGTGTACGGATTTGTTTGCGCACTCCCAACCCAGCAGTCGGTGAATGACACTTCTTGTTCAATGGACGCCATCTGTAGTCACACTCAAAGACAAATACGTAATCTAGAAAAGTTAAGGGGAAAAATTAATCTACGTGAAAGTGGACCAAATTGGAATAACGGCATCATAGGAATTATTGGTAAGTGATAAACATCTACAAATGAATGCGTGAATGAGAGTAGTGATTATGTCCGATTTGATGGAAAAGCGTGTGAGAAGTTGCCCAAAACGCCAAAACAATAAGAAAGATAAATTATCCATGAGCTTCAAATTTTTGCGGAGCGTTTGTTGGTGATGACAATTTTGCCTGGTTGTACAGTAGGGCAAAAACATACGGAACACTGGATAGGTGCGTACGACGCGGACGGGAATAAAAATATCATCCGCAGTAGCATAACCTTACTTTCGGAACACGTGGCCGACTTTGTGAACTCCTCGGTATAAGTATTCTGCTGGTCTTGCAGGTCTCTTGATGAACAACCTGAGCTTTCTCGACCACAACTCATAAGGAAATCCTAAAGCTGCATCCCATAACCGTGATGTGCGAGATATTGTCTTTGGGTAACGCAAAATACCTGGCAAATGATAGTTCAGAGCGTACAGCACGTCACGGCGTTGCTCCGTGGTTAGCACGGTGGTCACGAAACCATCGGACAAGCACTATAACAGACCAACCGCGTTGGCGTCGCTGCATAGCTCTTCCAAGCTGCACCTTTTGACTGGCTTGAAAATTTTGAAATGATTCACAAGTACACCCATCTGTATACGTGACTGATGCTGATGTGCTTGTAGCAGGTAAATACCTACCTAAAAATTAAAAACCCTTTTCTGCTGCTGGTCAAGCTAACACGGCTCTGCCTTACCAGCATGAATGTCAGGACTGAATGTGTCCATTGTGCACTAGAATTAACTGAACACTTGGCAATATTTCGTTATTCTAGGGACGTCTTGACTGTAATTTGGGCCACGAATGCCGCTTCTCTCATAATGCCGCTTCGCCACAAAAAAAGCATTGTTCCCCATTTAGGACCTCCTTGCGTCTCCAGCACTTCTTCATTTTGCCTCACCAGGCGTACCAATGCGTTCCAACTCCCAGAATCCGCAGATGAGCGACCACTGCCACACAACGATCACTGGTCTGTATCGCATGGATTCCATAAAAGCTATACTACAAAACAATCACCTCAATGTTCAGTTATATGCATATGCATATATACGTACATCCACATGGATATGTACAGATGAAATAATATATATGGGGAGGCAACAATATACCAGAGTTGAAATGAACCGCAAAAAGTGGCGTTAGTTAATCTTATGTGCGATGAATCATTTTTCTTCATAGAAAAAAGGAACAGCAAATCCTACCAGCGGAGAGTTAAAAAACCATTACGGCGCCGCCTGGTCACAAATGCGTTCAGTAACATTAGGCACGCTGTTTTGTTACGCAGACATATATCAAGGAATCATGTGGTGGTAATATTATTGCATTTTTTGTGAATTTTCATGGACTTCTCTGCAATATTTCAGTTCATTTGTAACGAGTCTTTTCATCACAAGGTCAGCCCAACGTTTGCCCAACATCGTTGAGTACTGTGCTGCCTGTGCTTAAGATGTCCCTTACCCACTCTTTGGACTGCAAGCCGAAGCCACCCGCAACGACTTATGTACAGTTACGGTCAAGGATCTCCTGATTACCGCGGCCAACTTCCGCTAGAACAGAAAGCTTTCCCTGGAAAAATTTATATGTGAAACCGAAATTATCGACTCTCACCTAATTTTTCCTTTCTGAGTTATCTGTTTTGAATTAGCCTATTAGTTCTTATCTCGAACAATATCTGGATCACCACGTATTGCTAAAATTTTCGTTTTGCCTGCAAACACCTGTCGATTAACGCTGTACCAATGAATTTCGCAGTAGAAACCCTCCTTAAACTTTGAGTTCCACTTGGTCTATGAGAAAGCCAGGCAACCCGTCTAGAAGCTTGACGCCTTACCACAAATCCACTGAGCACAGTAACATGATAACTCGGATGGAAGTAACCATTTGAAAGCCATAACTAACCAACTGCATCCTTCTGAGGCTAAATAACTCCTCAAAAACGCATCCCACTTCCACGGAGACGCCCTTAATCCCGCAAAGCTTGTGTTCACAGGTTTAGATTAGTTAGTTTACCGTTTTTTGCTGCTGGACATATTCCTGACTGCCGCCTGTCCGACCTACCGTCAAACCTATCATCTCGCTCTAAGACACAAACCAACGGTAGCCCAGATAACTGTGATACCCAACATATCCTTGAAGATCTTTATATGATATCTTATCTTCAGCTAGCTGTCAGCACGTTTACCAATAATACCCCTAGTCCTCTTTGTGAGCAGGTTTAAGATTCTGCTAAGTTGAGTCCGGAGCTGGTCCCTCATAGATTCCATATCCTCCCGTCCTCAGTTTATGACACGTTAACAAATGCACTCATCAGCGTGTAAATGAACAGAAATCAAATCACTGAGGCGCGACAACATGCGTACTGGAGGGAAGCAACAGCGCTCGGATGGTGTACACGGGTGGAGCAGGTGGCGTCATGGAATTCGATGACTGTTCAGGTAAACAAATTTGCTAGTCTTTTATTCGCGTGTCGTATTGGTAGCACCACAAGCGTCTCCCCCTAGAAGGCCGACTCCATTGAGCTTCAATCCATGAGGGGCACTTTGGCTTCGGTGACGAGAGAGATTTTCCACGCCTTTAGCCGCGAAGGAATACAATAACTAATCCGGGAAAGGCAGTTCTTCATGATTCCATCTGGTTGTTATGGTTCGATCTCAAAATTACGTTCTCCTTGACAGTGCATCTGACCTAGGAAGGTCCTGCCTGTGACTCCTCAGCGGTGGCTGTGTTTAAGGGCTTGTTGCTGTCAGAGTACCCCAAAGTTTCGTTTGTCCGTGGTTATTATTGTCTTCGTAAACGAGCCAGCTTCAGGCGTCAAGTGAGTCCAGTCACGATCCAGTGAGCGTTGTGTTTGGGCCATGCGAGATCTTGAAATTCTATGTGGTTCTGTCCGACTGGGCGACCTGGCAGGTGAAAAACACAAGAAGGCTCGGCCTCGGGGGGCGAACAGAAATTCGACTGTGGGGACTTACCGGCCCAAAACAGGCTTCTGCCATCCTTGTTCTCATAATCAAGTTGTCGTGCCGTCATGGGTAACTTAACTAAATGCAAGTGGGATGTGAAGAGTGAATGAAACATATATAACTGTGACAAATCCAGAGAACCCTGTTGGTTGTCGCAGCTCGCTGCCTCATCGATTTCCCTCGTTGGCGGGTGCAGCTGTGTCTTCCGAGGAGCTTGGTGCTTCAACATGTAATGAAGACCCATAAGTGAGAATAACAGATGCCGACTTAGGACGACCAACCGAAGGTTATGAGCAGGTATGGAGATTAGGCGGGCTTTCCGGTGTGGGTTCCACCTCGAAAAAAGCTGGCTTTAGGCGGTCCATGCTTATAGACTCTTTCCTGCCTTCGAAGACCACCACGTATTTCTTTCTTCTTCTCTGAACTAACCGGGGCGGGCCAGAATAAGCAGCTTGTAATGATGCCCCCACCTTAATAAGCACGTGGGTGGTGGTCGCCAGAGCGGTGAGTTTGTAGGTGATGAAAGTTTGTTCTGGTGCCTGGGTGGGCTTGATCACCCGCATTTGGTGTGACAACCATTTTGCGTTATCCCCGTAACTGAGACTCACAGGTGGTAATAAAGAAACCAACTCATCTGGAAGTCGTAATGTGCAACCATAAACCAATTCAGCCGCCGTGACACCCATATCGGCTTTAAAGGTGTTCCGCAGTCCTAAGAGAACGATTGGTAAAACTTCTCTCCATAATGGGTTATCCCTAACACGAAGGGCAGCTTTCAGCTGGCGATGGAATCGCTCCACCATGCCATTAGCCTGAGGATGATAGGCTGTCGTCTTGTTATGTCGGCAACCGAATGCGTTCAGTAGCTAGTGGAAGGCGCCGTCAAAATGAGAACTGCGTTCAGTGGTCACGATAGCAGGGCAACCGAACTGACTCACCCAACCAGTTAGAAACGCCTTTGCAGCTTCCTCTGAGGTTGGACGGGGAATAGGTATGGCCTGTGGCCAGCGAGTGAAACGATCTACGCAAGTGAGGATGTAGGTGCAGCCGTTGATGGTGGAGGGGGCCCCTTGGAATTCACACGCACGTGACAAAATATGCCTCCGGTTCAGAGATTTAGCCCAAGGTAGATCTGATGTGACAGATAGTTTTAACACGTTGGCATTGAAGACAAGCCCGGGCCCATAGAAGCAAGTCACTTTTGGCTCAAAGCCAAAAGAACCTCTCGGAGAAAAGTTTCGCTGAGGCAGTTACACCAGGGTGCGATGAGTTGTGGAGGCTGATAAAAACGTATTGGGGAAGGCTGCCAGGAACCAATGGTCGGGGTCGCCCCTGTGACACACTGGGAATAATAGTTAGGTCCAACGATTGGACGCTCACTGGCAACGGATGGAGAGAGTTGCTGTTTCTGAGCTGCTTAACCTCAGGATCTGGTTTTTTGGACTGCTGCGATTGCTTCTAGATTAATGCTCATGGGAAGTAGGTCATCGATATTGTGGACGCATGAAAGTACCTCTGCTACGGAAGTGTGCCCCAGAGACGTGTCGAATGTCCGTGGCAAACTGCGAAACGTATTCTAAGCGTTGAAGCTCACCCGGCGACTATCGATCGGAAGCTTACTGGAGAGAGTGTACCAGTGGTTTGTGACCCGCAAACATTGTGAATTTTTGGACCTCGAGTGTGTGCCGGAAATGTTTGATACCTTAATAAATTGTATTAATTCTCTCTTGAAAGTACTGCCTCGGGACTCCGCAGGTTGGAGACGCTCGGAGAAGAAAGCCACTGGCTTTCATGAATTATTGACGAGTTGTTGCAACACTGCTCCAACAGCCTTGTCTGAAGCATCTGTTCCTAATGCCAGGGGAGCAGAAGGACCGGGATGTGAATGAAGTGCTATGCTGGCGATGGCCTCTTTGATCGAAGCAGACGCTGCCTGCGCCGTGTCGAAGAAAATGAACTTCCGCCTACATCCCCGCAGGTATTTTAGAGGCTGCATGATTTCTGAGCAGTGGGGAATAAAGCAGCTATAACAGGCAACCAAACCAGAAAGTTGGCGCGACTGCCGATAAGAGTGAGGCACAGGATAGTCGCGAATTCTGCCACCTTTCCAAGTAGGGGCTGAATTCCTGAGGCTGAGATTTCTTGACTTGTGAATGGGATGGCTGTCCTGCCAAGTTTGCACTTGTCAGGATTAATGGTTACAGCGTGTTGGCTGAAGAGCTCAAAAACAGTGCGCAGGTATGCCATATGATCTTTTGCTGAAGTACTTGCCACAAAAATACCGTCTAAGTACACAAAGACATTCTTCAAATCAGGCTTTGCCTCATGCATAACGAGGTCGATTTGGTCGAAGGCAGAACAACCATTTGGGGAAGAAGTTAGATCTTAAAGTTGTTGAATGGGATACCTATCTGAGATAGTAGCTTGCCTGAGGGCCCTTCCGTTGTAGCAGGGGTGCTGGTTGCCACTAGGCTTAGGAACTATGTGAAGGGGCGAAGCCGAAAGGCTGATGGACGGGTGTTTTATACCCAATTTTGGCATATGTTCGAATTCAGCCTGTGCCACGCGGAGCTTACCCAGTTCCACTCGACGAGGATGGCTGAATTCTGAGGGCCCTTTAGTGAAAATATTCGGGGTGACTTTGGTGGTCACCGCAAGAAGGGGTCCACATTGCCTTGGCCTTGCCAGGTAAACTGGGAGGTCTGCTTAGGGGTGTTCGGCAGGAGGTTTTGGTGCGTAGTGGTTGATGTGATCCACGGAGGGATACGAACGGGTTACGGAAAGAGGAGTCCATCGGCAGACACCCCTCCGGCATCATGAATCCACCAGAAGGTCGAAATGGTCAAGAATATCCATACCCAGCATGGGACAGGGGACTTCTGCTATTATAGATACCCAGCCGAAGGTGCCACGTAGGCCTAAGTTGGGCTTGAGTAGCCCAGAGTGGCACGTAGCAATGGAAGTGCCGTTTATGGCACTAAGTTGCTGGAGCGATGGGATAGTTGCATCATCTGCTGCCCTTGGAACGACACTAAATACTGCACCAGTGTCACTTAGGAACAGGTCAGTGGAAACTACACATCACGCTTGCAACAGGCGACGGCTAATATGGCTGCCGACCACGTTAGTCGTCGGAACGCTTCGAAACATTGGCTTGCCTATTCGGCACCTGGGAATTTGCCAAAGGTATAGCAGTATCGGGGGCCCTCTCAAAACCGTTTGTGAAGTCAACAGTAATTTGGCCGAGGCCGACCAATGGGGCTGTTAGGGAAGGGCTTCTGAGTTGTTAAAGCCGGTTCAAGTTGTGATAATTTTTATGGTCTCCACAGGGAAAACAGTTTGGAGTGGGGAATTGTCCGAAAGCCCGCTATTAAACAGCTTTCACAGTGTCCTTGGAGTGTCTTCCTAAGGTGGTAGCTGTGATCTTGGGCTACTCGACTTTGTCGCGGCAGTAATTTGCAGATAGTATCGTTCCATAATGCCGTCGGCTAGTCTCCCAGCTTCTGTGAGGTGGAGATGGCTAGGAACCGTGAGCAGTGCTGGAATATTGACTGGTAATCTCTGTACCCACAACTATTTGGGACTATTTCTTCTAAACGTTTCCCTGCCAGTCGCTGCACTCCTGTCATTAAAGCGGGGGAATTCTTACCACGTAAATCTATCAATTGGATCAGCCGTTTTAGTCTTAATGATTCGTACCGCAAATGAAAATAGATTACCGCTTCTTCCACGGCAGTGTAAGAGTAGATATGGGATATTACTTTGTGTATCTGGGTAGCAACTTCACAGGTAAGGCGGCCAGGGGTCCACCAGTGACGAGTAAGCTTGCGTGTAATTTTATGTATTTCAAACCCTGCCTCTAACATATGAAACCAGAGTTGAGGGCCGTTAATAAAAACTCAGGGACGGCTAGGGCAACTGTAAAACTGACTGTTCTGGATCAGGTATACGGTCGTTGTTGGCCATAAGTGCAATGATATATCAAGTGTTAAAGGATGTATAAAAGCCAACTGGGCAACCGTGAAACGACCCGTATGACATTGTTATGGGAAAGATAAAAAAGAGTATCGTAGCGGAAGTCGGGATTTACTTCTTTTGTATCAGCAAATAGTATTTATATGAACTAATAAATGTGATTCAAGGACTTACGAGTGCTCCTAGTGGGATGAATCCGTTGTTCGGTCTCACCAGTTTAAGATTCTGCTAAGATGAGTCCGGAGCTGGTCCCTCATAGATTCCATATCCTCCCGTCCTCAGTTTATGACACGTTAACAAATGCACTCATCAGCGTGTAAATGAACAGAAATCAAATCACTGAGGCGCGACAACATGCGTACTGGAGGGAAGCAACAGCGCTCGGATGGTGTACACGGGTGGAGCAGGTGGCGTCATGGAATTCGATGACTGTTCAGGTAAACAAATTTGCTAGTCTTTTATTCGCGTGTCGTATTGGTAGAACTAACCAGGTGCATGACATGCCAAGACCTTAACAACATTTGTCTGAAAAAATCAAAAATTTTGCCACAGCCTACGAATCGAAAGTATCCTGTTAGATTATGCCCACCACCTAGCGGATGCTGTTATTCAGTTACCAAAATATGACCCATTTCAGGCATTTTTGATAGCCTTTGCATGGTGCTAACCCAAAGTCCGCAAAAATTTAACGGCTTGTGGGCACACATACTGAATAAACTATAACTTACCCCTATCAAAAAGCCCTACAAGTTCTTTTGGTAAAACCCGTAGCCTTAAAGCCCCATTTTTGTATAATGTACGCGCCATTGACCGCTAAAATAGAGCTTTATCTAGCCTTATTTATACGAGTGTACATAGTCCAACAAACTTTACCATCATTTATTATTGTAGCCTATATGTGAACCCCTTCCAGACTGCCGACCCTTCCTTTTTTCCAGGCTTGAAATACTCCCCAGTTGCTCACATCACTGCTTGACGGAATCCTTTAATAAAGCTTCGTAAGGAACGATCATGAGTCGATTCCAAGAAGCTCTGTACCTGCTGGCTTTTATCTTTCGAAATCGATTACGATGGTCCTACGTTAGTGTCATCTTTGACGGTGCTCTTCAACACATTTTCAAACCGAATGTTCCGTACTTCTACTCATTTCTCGTTGAGCCGATTGAAGGCCCGTACATTATTTGATACAACTGGTTCGAAACACTACCTTTCCTGTGACTTTTGCCGCATTACCAACCGCCATTACACCATCAGCTTGCCATGGCTGCTAAAAAGTCCCCACTCCGGGCGTATCAGCAACCCTTCCCTCATTGAGTGTAATAACAGACATGATCAGTAGAGCTCACAAGGTGTAACTTGTCCGCAAGTAGCTTAAAAACGTCAAATTACCTGACCATATAATGACGTCTTTATTAGAAAGCTTTCTTTCTTTCCTCTCCTTACTGTGTAATCACTGAAAACTGCTATCGCCATGGTTGCAGCTCCACACTTAGCCGTTCAGTTGAAATTCACGCAAACTCCAATATCCCTCGCCTTAACGGCATCACACTTTGAACTTTCCATAGTAGGCGTTCTGATATCCCAGACTTTCTTCCCCTGGTTGTGGCCATACTTGCCACAGTGACGTTGTCGATTTTCCGACTTTGCTGACTGTTTTGCACAGAAATCTCTAGGCCCCATCATTCGAACATTGTTCGCTGCATTTTTGTAACTATTGACCCAACGGTTTTCCAAGATACCGCTTCTTTCATCGTATTTGTATGCGCTTGGTTCCTTAAAACTGCTGGCATACGAAATCGAGACCGGTTCAAACCTGTCGCGTAAATCTGTGTTGCGTTGTCTTATTTAAACTCCTTTCAGTTTTGTCATATAGATACTTAAATTGGCAATCGTTCTCATGCTACTTCGTGAATATCTTGTCTTGCTCGTTAGCTTTGTACAATACGACCATGCGTTTATGAGTGCTTCTGGACCACAGTAGAGAAACATACGTACAACTAAATGTGAGAACTTGAAGAGAGCAAACGGGAAATAATCACAGACATGTCTCACGGTTCCGTCTGTACTCCCTCAATTACCCTGGTTCTTTACCCTCATTTTTGTCGTTCACTCCTGCCCCTCTTGCAGCGTACTTACGCACTCAGTCCTCAGACATTTTTGAAATGAGTCATCTAATAACTGTGCCCTGCTCAAGTGTCTTGCACAGGTACGAAAAAAACCCTGACAATCCTAAATAGTTTAATTGCTGCGAAGTATCAGAAAATTGCCCTGAATCACTACTTTAAATAAGTAATAATCAACTGTCAGTAACACGGGGGCGGAGCGATCCTTGAGGATCTTTTCTACTTTTGCAGAAGACGGCACTAGGCTCTCGTTCATCAGACTACGACCGTGTGCGATTCAGTACAGTCCAAGCCGCACCAAATTTATCGCACGTTCACAGACTCTACCCCAGTGACTAGCTCAGGACGGTTCCAATCGCCAGTCCAGAGCACGATTTGATGCAAAGCAATTTATTTATCCTGTAGATGAATCTCGAATAAACCCTCGGGTCGCCGATCAAGCCTCTTGGGATTTGCCTCTATTATCATTGGAAAGAACATGGGGTTGATCCTTTCTTGCTATGAAGCTTTTCAATACAAACACAAATAACAGACCGTAGAAAACTCGCGTGCAATTTCAATGTACGTCCCTCTCACATTCATATATGTGCATAAACAGCCGTATCTTTTCCACTCAGTCCTGCCAAGCTCAACCAAATCTTTCCAAAATGGTCCATTCCACACACTCAAAGAGATGACGACGCTCATCCTACGTTTGAGTGGTACGAAAGCCATTTATCGTGTATATATGGACTTATTGATATTCGGCGGAAGTGCAAGCTCTTTCCCGGAACACTTCAAACAGTCACCCTTCTCTTACGATCCAGAATCACCGACCAATATTCTGCACAACTCGGGAATAGCCCACATGATTTTTTGTTTCATGAAAATTATTAACAATCAGCTCTATGACGGTTCACTTTTGGTAAGATAATAGGATGCTTAGCTTCCCCCGAAAAATTAGCCCAAACCAGTCGTCCTCTTGCTCACAACAGCCGACTGAATAAAATGGGACTCTGTTCTTCCACGCAGCTATGCATGAAACAGCCCTCGAGCCATTACCTCGTTCCAGTGAGTCTATCGAGGTAAGGAAACGTTCTCAACATACCAGACTCACAACTGTTCCAGAAATATTTCTCATCACCTGAACCAAAACGTGGCTCACTCGCATTGACTTGTCACTTGGCCTTTCGGAGGTTATGAGAAGGTATTACTTGGTTTGCAATATCCATGCAGTACCCCTTCGTAAAATAGCACAGGAAAGAGGGCCCTCGATTTATGAGTGGAATGATCAATAGTCTTTTGCACCAGCCATCCCACTCGTCTTCGTCTCAAACAGTGCAGGTTGCACTTCGACCAGCTTTCCGTCTTTGGTTCCTGTAACCACAGAGGGCCACAAATCATTGGGCAGTAACACCATGGCTGACAGCCCTTCTCCTAGAGTCACATCCCTCAAGAAGCCAGGTCGGCCGGATACCTTTTTCCTGACATGTGTCGCTACTGTGCGGGAAGTGAGCAGGAGCGTGTCCTGGACACTAGGTTCGCAACAAGCTTAGAAAAGCACACCTCAACTTTTCTCAGGCAATAAAGATTTGCAATAAAATTGATCTAGTAACAATCATAACATCACTTCAGACCCAATCGCTTCTTATTCATTTTTGCCATTCATACAGCTGCAACAACAGCATTTACCTCCAACCCTGTTGTGCTGACAGTCTTCACAGGTACCCCCACGAGACTTGGCGAACACGAGAACAAATCTTGCTTGGGACACAAATCTAAGGCGAGCACTGCCCCCTATTCTGCTTCGAAAACATCACAAAACGAGTGTTACTAACTATCTGCGTTTCAAAATTTCATTTGTTCACCGTTGTAAATTTGGCCCCCTCCAGAGTCCCTTTCATTTCTTCCCAATTCACTTCAGTATCCAAGCCCAGTGTTTCACCACACGCAATTTTCTTCCGGCGTCAACCCTGAAGCAATTGTTTCGTGGTCAAAATAAGCAGACAAGCCAAACCTAATGGACCAAAGGCTGTGGCCTGTTGTGCCAACAATGATCTTCTTACTGTTAGCCGATCCTTGATGAGAAAGTATTATTTGAAAGGGTCCAGCCAAATACTTTAGGCGAAACTTAAAGTTCTTACTGTCAGAAATCGGCCAACTTCAGGGATTCGAGAAATCGAATCAGCAAGTTGCCCAAGATTCTGATTGAGGGAAGTCTTGCTGCGGGGTACTAGTTAGGTAAAATATAAATAAGTACTTCATATTGTGTTCACTGACGATTTTTCCATTAGCTCACAAGGCAAAAGGGTATGGTTATTGGGACGCAGGATCATGGTAACATTCCTGGTTTTTTGGCACCAGACTGAAGCTCATAGATAAGGTGAGCAGGCTGAATAGTGACTATGGAAGGTCGGGTTCGTATTCAGCTACTGCTCAGGGGGAATACTCCCTGGCCCCGAGTAACAGGATGGTCTGAAAGTGGTCAGTAAACGGGAGACTTTGGAAGCTTCAAGTTTTACTATGGATGGAGATAAATCGGAAAGAGGGTTGTCACATTGGTGATGGGTTTCACCACTGGGGCAAAGGATGGAATAAAGACCTTAACAATAGAGAGGGGAAAAGAGACGGCTACTTTGTCTTTCGAAGCTGTGTGAAGCATCACTGTGGGTGTCAGGAGATCCAGCCCTGTGCAAAAATGATAATCGGACCGACTTATTTAGGTGCCATCAGGCCTTCCGTTCTTGGCCACTTGGCTTAATTTCTTCGACTATCTGAATGGAAGAAGAGATGCAAGATGGTCGAGTAAAAATTAGGCAACATTGTGAGATTTTACAAGTATTTTGAAGTTCAAGTTAGTTGTTTGCAGAGAGAGAAGTTTGGATTTCCTGCTATTTTGTTACTAGGAAAGGCAGGTAATCTTCTCAAGACACTAGGATAGCAGCAAATCATCAGAGGTGAGAAATCCACTTTAATCAGATAGTCACATAGTAAAAGGAAGAAGCTTCCAGTTGGGAGGAAAGTGGATTTGATACCATGTAAATTCAGGGTAGGCTGTTACTGGGTAAGAATGCGACAGTTAACCATAACGCATTCGCCACCAAGGAAGTTATGGGAAGCTGAGGAAGTTAGCTAAGGGATGTTGTGGGCGAAATTAAAGTTTAAGATCTATCAACCTCGCGGGAGAGTGGACATACCGTTCCCACTCTTTTACTGTAGTAAGTCTCACAAACGGTGAAGAGTTGGCGGGTGTGAATAAGGATAGACAAGTTATTTTTGACAGGCTAATGTCACCAGCAATAATCTTCAACCATAAGGGTGGCATGAAGAAGTATTCCAATGCACCGATTAGGAGAGGATGTTCAGAGAAATGTTCGCTTGGTGACCCGTAAACGCAGCCAATATGAAGCTAAGGGCTGGAAATGTTGATAACAAACCAAAGCGATTCGGGAATGAAGTCAAGATGAGGAAGCAGAGGTGTTGTCAAAGTAAACGTCTGATTGAAAAATGCCAAACAACCTCTGCCAAGACGTATTTTCATACTTGCTTCAAAGATATTATATTTATCAAGGCAAATCAGGCCAGTAGGAGTGTAACCAGCTGACAACTTTTCAGTAATTTAAATTTGTGGTCGGGTGTGGTAATTGATAAATTTATCTTGTGACAGACAGACTACTAAATGCAGTCAAGGGGGTATCGTTATCAACATTGTGTTGGCGACTGCGGTTGGTCAAGTAAGTTTTGTAGCGCATAACAGTTCAGGTTCATGCCCTAACATAGAAACCCATACGGGGACGGTGAATTACCATTGAGAATTGGAACGTTTTCTGTGCAAAATGTAAGGTTCTATGGAGCTAATGAAAAACAGAACGGGGGGTGTTGATGTGGTGCCAGAGGGTACCAAAATGCGATGAGCGGATTCTTCGAGATGTGGAAAAATTTGGGTTGACAGGGGTAGTACTGGCGTCCGCCAGATGAGAAGGTCCACATAAAAAAGTGGCCCGTGAGAGGGGGGCCCAGCTACATAGGTGAGTTGTCAAGCTGAAGCCTGGAGGGACGATGTGAGCTGGTCAAATCATCAGGTTCACGGAACAGTAACAAAGGAGTACAGTCAGGCATTGAAAAAAGCACTCCAGTTTCCACCAAGATCTGAAGTGGATCGGAAGGGCTGCAGTCAGGAATATGTCCAGCAGCAAAAAACGGTAAACTAACTAATCTAAACCTGTGAACACAAGCTTTGCGGGATTAAGGGCGTCTCCGTGGAAGTGGGATGCGTTTTTGAGGAGTTATTTAGCCTCAGAAGGATGCAGTTGGTTAGTTATGGCTTTCAAATGGTTACTTCCATCCGAGTTATCATGTTACTGTGCTCAGTGGATTTGTGGTAAGGCGTCAAGCTTCTAGACGGGTTGCCTGGCTTTCTCATAGACCAAGTGGAACTCAAAGTTTAAGGAGGGTTTCTACTGCGAAATTCATTGGTACAGCGTTAATCGACAGGTGTTTGCAGGCAGAACGAAAATTTTAGCAATACGTGGTGATCCAGATATTGTTCGAGATAAGAACTAATAGGCTAATTCAAAACAGATAACTCAGAAAGGAAAAATTAGGTGAGAGTCGATAATTTCGGTTTCACATATAAATTTTTCCAGGGAAAGCTTTCTGTTCTAGCGGAAGTTGGCCGCGGTAATCAGGAGATCCTTGACCGTAACTGTACATAAGTCGTTGCGGGTGGCTTCGGCTTGCAGTCCAAAGAGTGGGTAAGGGACATCTTAAGCACAGGCAGCACAGTACTCAACGATGTTGGGCAAACGTTGGGCTGACCTTGTGATGAAAAGACTCGTTACAAATGAACTGAAATATTGCAGAGAAGTCCATGAAAATTCACAAAAAATGCAATAATATTACCACCACATGATTCCTTGATATATGTCTGCGTAACAAAACAGCGTGCCTAATGTTACTGAACGCATTTGTGACCAGGCGGCGCCGTAATGGTTTTTTAACTCTCCGCTGGTAGGATTTGCTGTTCCTTTTTTCTATGAAGAAAAATGATTCATCGCACATAAGATTAACTAACGCCACTTTCTGCGGTTCATTTCAACTCTGGTATATTGTTGCCTCCCCATATATATTATTTCATCTGTACATATCCATGTGGATGTACGTATATATGCATATGCATATAACTGAACATTGAGGTGATTGTTTTGTAGTATAGCTTTTATGGAATCCATGCGATACAGACCAGTGATCGTTGTGTGGCAGTGGTCGCTCATCTGCGGATTCTGGGAGTTGGAACGCATTGGTACGCCTGGTGAGGCAAAATGAAGAAGTGCTGGAGACGCAAGGAGGTCCTAAATGGGGAACAATGCTTTTTTTGTGGCGAAGCGGCATTATGAGAGAAGCGGCATTCGTGGCCCAAATTACAGTCAAGACGTCCCTAGAATAACGAAATATTGCCAAGTGTTCAGTTAATTCTAGTGCACAATGGACACATTCAGTCCTGACATTCATGCTGGTAAGGCAGAGCCGTGTTAGCTTGACCAGCAGCAGAAAAGGGTTTTTAATTTTTAGGTAGGTATTTACCTGCTACAAGCACATCAGCATCAGTCACGTATACAGATGGGTGTACTTGTGAATCATTTCAAAATTTTCAAGCCAGTCAAAAGGTGCAGCTTGGAAGAGCTATGCAGCGACGCCAACGCGGTTGGTCTGTTATAGTGCTTGTCCGATGGTTTCGTGACCACCGTGCTAACCACGGAGCAACGCCGTGACGTGCTGTACGCTCTGAACTATCATTTGCCAGGTATTTTGCGTTACCCAAAGACAATATCTCGCACATCACGGTTATGGGATGCAGCTTTAGGATTTCCTTATGAGTTGTGGTCGAGAAAGCTCAGGTTGTTCATCAAGAGACCTGCAAGACCAGCAGAATACTTATACCGAGGAGTTCACAAAGTCGGCCACGTGTTCCGAAAGTAAGGTTATGCTACTGCGGATGATATTTTTATTCCCGTCCGCGTCGTACGCACTTATCCAGTGTTCCGTATGTTTTTGCCCTACTGTACAACCAGGCAAAATTGTCATCACCAACAAACGCTCCGCAAAAATTTGAAGCTCATGGATAATTTATCTTTCTTATTGTTTTGGCGTTTTGGGCAACTTCTCACACGCTTTTCCATCAAATCGGACATAATCACTACTCTCATTCACGCATTCATTTGTAGATGTTTATCACTTACCAATAATTCCTATGATGCCGTTATTCCAATTTGGTCCACTTTCACGTAGATTAATTTTTCCCCTTAACTTTTCTAGATTACGTATTTGTCTTTGAGTGTGACTACAGATGGCGTCCATTGAACAAGAAGTGTCATTCACCGACTGCTGGGTTGGGAGTGCGCAAACAAATCCGTACACCTACAAGCTCATTTTTGCCGTCGAGGGTAAGTTAATTAAATTCGATGTCCCTGACTAGACTCCGGATGCTGTTTGTCCCATCTCAGGACTCTCAGAAAAACCGGTGTCTGTCGTTGAAAACAGCGCATTGGTTTGTGGATGCCTAAAATCAAGGCAATGCAGGACGAGAAAGCGGGTACGGTAATTATCATTTCCTACAACATAAATCTTAAGCAGCCCTCTCTTGTCTTCTCTTCGTTTGATTCATTTAATGTACTGAACAACTCTTGGGGCGTCATGAGCATTGGTATCGATTTATCATGAATCACAACTTTACACGCCCTTAAGATTCAGTCCAAATATTTTGACATTTCCCTTTTTCGCCGACTATAATTATTCCCATACATAAATTATGAAGTTTCACCCCGTTTTTGAAAACGGTGTCCAATCAGACAAACTCCAAAGTCTGCACGCAAACATTTTTCGTTGTTCAACCTTTCTTTGTGTGTCCCTGTGTCACTCTTCTAGGCCTTGATATTCCAGGTCCCGTGGTCATGCAACAGAGGAACGATGACCGTGCTCTGTAAATTCTGAACGGAGCAGTCTTAGAAATGCCCAATTTTACGAGCCTTCAGCATACCATTTTTATAAAAACGTAGTGGTTTCCATAAACGGAGCTTTCCAACTCAGTGATAAATCGGTGGTTCCGGTCAAACGGATGGAAAACGGACAAATGGACCAAGAAACGGGCACTTGCGATGGGCTGTTTACAATGTGCTCATTTTAAACGATTTTTCGTACTTTGGGATTATTCTGATGCGTTCCCAATTCAGGCGCCGTTAGCCGTGCCCAATTTTTGTTATGATGTACCCCAAGTTTTGTCAAAGGTTAGCCCAACTATGCCCAGAGTGTTTTCGAATTTAAGTGCTGATTCAGACTAGAAATATGGTGAGGGCATTCCTGACACAAGTAGAACGGAATCTCGGTGCCTAATCAACACTTATATTGGCAGGCGGAATGACAGATAGTCTATCTGGTGAGCATTATGTACGCGTTGTTTCCGGGTCTCCCTTTTTGCAAAGACGAGCGTACTCTGAGTTTTCTGGAGGCTTATTTTCTTTTCAACTCGCTTCAAGACCATATATTCCCGGAAAGATGGGTTCGTTTACTATTATGTCTCTATTACAGAGGAGTGGCTTAGCCTAATTTTCACACTTTCCAGGGTTCCACCTCAAGCCATTCTTTTATGCCTACTCACATGGTTTTCAAAACTGTTATAAAGAAACTGTTTTCCGAGATTTGAGAAGCAGTCACTGATTCGAGCATCGAAGCTACCATCGGTGATCCGTTTTATTCATATTAGAGAGTGCTCACTGTTTGATTGCTTCCGCCTCCGAAATCCTCATTGGTTTGAAAATCTAGTGTGAATCGAGGGGAAATCAACGTCCAGGATGGACGCATGTTGCAACAGTTGCAACTGTTGCCTGCAGCCGCGGCAGCTTTCTGGCCGTCACGCATACAGGTAACTTCGGTTATAAGCACCCGAAACCAGAGTGATTTTTTCCTGTCCTGAGAAGCAAAATATTGATGTAAAAATTTCATTCTACTTAAATGGTGGTTTTGATGTGATAACGTCTAAAAATGAATGCGATAAAAGTGCAAAACCAAACCAAGTATGCCGACTGAATCAGCAGACCTCCAAATGACAAGGTAATTTTCTCAAAACAGTAGTTTTCTCTATACTCAAGAGCAGTCATCCTTTTCTGACGTAATATCCCTTATTCGGAGCGAATGAAGAGAAAACATGAATAAAATGCTGTGCGCAACCCAAATTGCACAGAAAATGTAGCCTAGTTATTGAAAAACAAAAACGCTTGATCTACTTCAAATATCTGTTCTCCCTCTCAAGACAGGATTTATATACACAGAGCATAAGAAATCAGAGGCTTAAGTGCAATTTCGTATCTGCGGCAACATATGATCCCTCCCAGCTATTCAATTCCTTACTTATGATCCGTTTGAAAATCTATCCACAGCCTTCTTTTACCTAAATGAAATATCACCTCTGCCCTCAAGTATTAGATTGTCATACCTCCCTGGTCCAGGTGCTTTACCCACGGCTTTTTAAAGGTTGGGCGGAATTGATATTCCAGTTTCGTTGTTAAGGGCGTAACTCAGCCGAGCTGTATAGCTTGTGTTTCAGCCAGTGGGAAACCTAGGTTAATAGTCCAATTTACAAAAAGAGAACAAAAGGGGCATCTCAAACTATAGACCTTTTATTCAAACCCCGTTCGTCTCCAGGATCATGAAAAGACTGAATAAAGTTATGGGTACAAACGTTTTTCCTAGGCCTAGTCTTAAAATACCGTCCAGGAAGGTTTTCTGAAACAGAGCTCATGCTGTACTCGTATAACCAATGTTTCAAGTCTCAAGGCAATGGCTGCCACTTATGTAGCAGGGTGGGTTATAATTTCCTCTATTTGACTAAGGCTTTCGACCGAATTTCTTATTCTGTTTGGATAGAGTAGAAACCCGTGGCACTATTAGCCCCTTTTATTCTCGGCTGTCTTCTGCTTTGTCTTCAAGCAATCAAGCGGAAGACATTAACTGCACAGTTTTACTACCGAAAATTGTAAATAGAGGAATCATTTAAGGTGGTATTCTAGGACAAATACTCTTTCCAGTAGATATGAACAATATAGTTAGCTCGGTCTCTCAAGAAATTCATTTTGCTTTGGTTGGTGAAGTAAAAGCTATATGCATCTTCGACCCCCAATACCTGAACACAGTCATCATTTACACGACACAGGATCTTAACTCCCTGAGCACTTGGGAAAGGCATGTTCTAAGGTGGGAACATCTTTCCAGGTCAGGGCTCTTTAGTAAAGACAGCCAAATATTCGCAAAAGTTCGTCAGTACGAAGTTAAGGTTTTCAATGCCCTTTCTTGTCTCGGTGAACTTCGCAGAACAGACCTTTATTCACATGTTGTACGACCGGAGTTTGATTGGGTTACTTCATCGAAATTTTCTCCAACGAGGAAGTGGACTTAATATTTAATATACCGGAGTTAGACCACCTCCAGTATGTGGATTCATGGCTTATTCCAACACACAGCCGTAGATTCGAATACCCGTTATGAATAAAAGACGATCATTCACAGCGTACATGATGGGTTATCCTACAGTTCTGCACTGTAGGGCACGTTGCAGTCTTTAGCTCTAGTCTCCTCTGGATATGAAAGCTGGAGATTAGTCGCTGTCTTCCATAACCCACTAGAGCATCATACTTGTGGCTCAGTATTGCAGCTTAGAATACCCACTAAAGCTTGGCACTCATTTGACGACACAGTTAAAAGGAAGATATCCAGATTTCCGAGAGAAGTTTGCAGTATGGTTACTCTAAAATTTACTAACTTTCACCGGTGAGCAAAATTTCACTCACTTCAGTAAGAATCCATTTTTGCCTTCCTACTTTATCCTCAATCATACAGACAGGCGTATATTCGTTTGGCCAACGAATACGGAAGGCTTTACTATTTTCGGTGATTTGCTCCACCATTATTATTCCATTTTTACCGCACACCCTACCACGCCAACACCAACATCGACCGTGACCGCAGTGCATCTTAGAGCACACCTCCTCCCTGGGGATCCCACAATCATGTTGCATTTAACGCTTCCAAAACTTCCCTCCGCTCAATTTCATTGAAACATCATTCATTCTCCCCTTATTTATCCTTTGCTTCAGCTGTGCCGTCTGCCACAGATTCTATTTCTCTTCTCGGCTTATTTATAACTTCCTCTCCATGTTGGCCGCTTTCATATCTCAGCTCGCGTGTCGTGCAGCAAACAAGGTTTGTTTTCTGTTTCTCATCAGGCGCTTCTTCACACCAGCTCACCTCCTGCTATACAAAGCTAAAATACACCTCGCACTTGAATAACGCAGCCAAGTGTGGGGCGCAGCTTCGTCTACCTCTCCTCTTCTTCTTGATTGGGTTCGACGTGAGGTCATCCGGCCAATCGAGGACGCTCCTTTAACCTCCAATCTGCAGTCGCTAGCCCATCGTCAGTCTGGTGCTTCGTCCTCTCTGTTCCACTGATACAATTTCGGATTTTGTTCCTCTGGGCTTGCTTTGGCGGTTCCTCTTCCCAAAAACATTCCCGACCAACACGTGCCAAGGTAACTAGTTGGCCCCATGAAGCTTCTCTCACTAGATGTCACTTTTCTGTCTTCCAATCCTTTCTTCCCTCAAACAGTTGTTATGGAACACCAATCCCCTTTACGGTTTCCCACCCATCTACAGACTTCCTCTCTTCAAAAGCAAGATCAATAAAACTGGTTTTAACGTGAATATTTCCTCTGGACTCATTTTTACAGCTTTTTCTTATTACGAAGTTTACCTCTTATACAATAATTTACTTTATAAGTAATGAAAAGGCGATATATTGTCCGATATGGTCCTCAATACATGAAAGCATCAGCCCATTTGCATACTCCAGTTATGGATTCCGCGACCGCGCTGGTAACCGGTGACCACACCCAAAACACATTGAGAGGCGATGTTGTTCGCAGCGGTCCAAGCCTCCCACGAAGCCTTTAAAATCTAGGACGGCGAACATCGGATCCCACTGTTTCATTTTTATCCAATTCATGCTTCCGTTTACGTCTTCCTCTCTTCTTTTTTCTCTACTCATTTAGCTGGCACAAAACTCACCATTCTTCACCGTCAACGTTTCATCAGGAAAACAGGTATTGCATCTGAATTTGCAGGAAACAGATGCAAGCAGTCCTATATGCTTCTCTTTGGCTTGTTTGCCTCCACTGACTTCCTTCCCTCCGCGCTGGAATCAGCATCACCCTCGGTAGCACTGGCCACTCCCAAACGTGGGAGAGACGGCTTACCCCGAACAATTTGGTCCACCGTGTGCGTAAGTGTAAAATCAAGGCGGGCGGTGGAGTTGTGGAAAGCTTGCAAAGTGGGCTCAACCACCCTCCTCTAAAATAATATTACTTGAAAACCTCAAACCAAGAACACCTCTTGCCCGAAGCGGGCTATGGAGGAGGTGGGCACCTTCAACTTACAGCGGATATGTTGCCCTGTGATCTGCACATCCTGATCATTGGTATCGCTAGCTGCTTATTTCTCGTAAGTAGAAGATACGCATGCAATAAAGCATGGCCACTTCGTACAGGTCATGTATGGATAGAAAACCGAGAAAAGTTATATTTGAAATGTACAGCGCAGAGTGATACAAAAAAGCCAAATGCGTTTGTCATGAATGAAGATAAATTTCACAAGGTTTATTTGGCCAAACTCAGCTTCGAAATTTGTAGTGTATATATAGATATATACATATCTGGCGCGGCCATAGTGAATATCGCTTTGAGCTGACTCACTCTACGCTACTGGTCCCTGCTGGTGCAACTGTCGGTCGGCCGGAATCGACAGACCTGAAGAGATACGGACAAAAAAGCGTGTTGCTGATCCCCAGGCACTCACTATTGCAGAATGGGATGAACTTGAAGCTTGACGGAGTACAGTGTCACGTTTTTGTTGCAGCCGTCATTCTATAATGTACACTCTCCCCGTCCTTTCTCTGTCCCATATTTTGATCGGGGGCTGTTTACATGGAGATGACCGGGTGGCCACTTATGTTCGTTTCCAGCTATCCGGTCCAATACAGACTAAAGACCCACGGCAAAACCCCAGTGAGTGATGTTGAAGTGGCCTGCCCGATGGGTGGTCCTCGGGAATTTACTACCCCCTTGGCGTGCTTTGCAGGAGTACGGGACATCGAAGGCGGTGTTCTCCCGCTGTGAGGAGCGGTGTACCGGCCAGGTTGATGGCTGCCATCTTGTTTATTTATTTTAGATGTTGGTGTCTACTGATAAACTCACTGAGCCCCAGCTCATTGAGTTTCTCCTTCGTTGAGCACTGGCAAATCACACGCATGCAACACTCGTCAGAATGGCGTTTCCTATGCCAGCTGCAAGGTCACTGTAGTAAACTGTATAAAATACAAGTCAACTGAATTGAGAGTCGGATAGTAAGAGAATATGTAAAGGGAAATTCAGAAATGGCCGACGAATCATATAGGACGAAAAAAACTTGTGTCCACAAAATGATTCCAAAATAGACGCGGCTAAACTTGCATCAACCCCAAAACTAATAAAAGACATACAATGAACCGAGTTCGATGTTATTCAGTGACACTGACGCAGATTTTTGTCTATGCTGGACGTACAGTTAAACGTTCAATACTGATAACCATAACAATAATATGTTGCTTGACCATGTTCGAAGTTCACGCAAGAACTCCTGGTCAGCACACGACAATACTCAGTGGGATAAAATATTCCCATATTTTAGGAGAGGTATTCGCCTATTTCAGAAATGGGAGCATAAAGGTGTAGGAAGCATAAGTAAAGTTAAGTGGCCAAGATTTACACGGTAAATACGATTCAGTTTCGAATCCATGAAGATCAATAATAAGGAATCAGCCATGTATGAGACTGTTGAGACGAATTTTATCTTGATGAAGAGAGCTGTCGGTGGCGCTCGCTCAGATTCACCGAAAAACAGTTGTTTGCAAACCAAGCAAACGCGCAAGAGTTTCACACAAACGACCAAGCTAATACAGGACATGGCCTCATTGCTTCTATGTATGAGGTGTGAATTGGACTTTTATAAATATGAAAAGAAGCGGCGTCATCTAAAGCGGGTGAGACCACTTCTAGGATGAATGACGAATAGCAGTGATGGGAGTTCACACCTGGCTGGAAAAAGATCCACAAAACCTAAAGGAATGGTTATCCAGAGGAGCACAAGACCAAGGAGGGACAGAGCATTTCGACAGAACGGTGGAAGTCATGCATAGGCATAAGCCTGGGTGCGCCGAAACAATCGGTAGTTTTATTTTATTGACTGCTGAGACCCTTCCGGACCCTTATCAGGCATCACAGGCAAAGGCTTACATTGGTTTGTTGTTTGTTCCCACCACATTAGGCACCTTGAGAAGGAGGGGAGCATCACCGAACCGGGCCTATTTCTTGTTGAATTAGAGGCCTTGTTTTAAGTAGTTCCCGGTGAACCTTGGTGACACATGTGGGGCAATATCAGGGCTGTGTGTGAACGAAACCTTGCAACTTCATCGCAATAACTGTGATTGACAAAAGCATCGTTGTAAACGGCACTAAAAGTAAAAGGACATTTTTCGAGATATATTGCAGTCAGGCGATACCATGATCGCGCTAGTCCGAGGCCGAAAAAGAAAGAAATGCCCTTGAAGAACACCGCCTTTTGGCGACAACGGTTTGGCGCGGGTTTTCGGTCGGGTGGCTCAGCAGCGGTTTCACCAGAGCGAACGTCACAAATCTGAGAGAAAATAAGGAGATCATCATGAAAACATGAAAACTGCAAGGAAAAGCGAACATAAATTACGTTACTTTCCCGTGAAACTTACGTTCAAATGGACCAACGTTATGCATGTGGCAGTGATTGCTGGAAGCTGCTCGGAAAAGTGGTTTGACTTCGCGTCATGTGATATGAGTGATCAAATGATTGTACCTCGTCAGTGGGAAAATTTTTCAGGTTTTCGTAATGGGCCGGCATAGTTCTTTACCAGTGTATTTTTTCTTTGGTTGATCCTAAAATTGAGTGTCAGCATATAAGGTTCAGCCGTTTAAACGACTCATCGCAGGACTACGAATGGGTGATCAGTGAACCTAACTGGCGGTTTCGCGACCTAAGCAGCGATCTCTGGCGTCAGTGACTCATCGTTCCATAGTACGCTCTGCCTATAGAATAGAAGACTTTCAAGAACGAGTGGTAGGTCTCGTTGCATTTTTAGATAAACAGTAGTTGCAGTACAATAAACTGGCCAATGGAGGCTTTAGGAATAAGAATTTTCCTACTGCCGTTTTCTCAGTCGTATCGGTCCAATCGCATTCGCAAGCCAGATTCTCCCCGTCGGGGACAAAAGCATTCGGTGGATACTAGACTCAAGATCGGTGCGTATGTGACCCTTGAGTGCGTTAACCCTATATTATGATGCAAAATTATCCTCTCACATACGATGCCCGTAAAGTTATCCAGTACACTAAGATCTTCCAGTCCCAGGAGATCGTTGATATTTTTTGCCTGTGAAGGCTCACGGGCCGTGGTATTTGTCGCAGCCAAGCGACAAATAATACAATCCAGTAAGGAGATCTTCAGAGCCATGTAGTTGCAAACGCCGCTTAGGTCTGACAGCATGCGTTCAAAGTAGTCTTAATTAATGTAATATTGTATAATAATGAACCTGCGGCAAACGATTTACAGCTGTGAAAACGGTGTCATGGAGAAAATATCATCCGTTGAGGCTGACATTCCAGATCCAGAAAATAAATTCCTATCGAATTTCATTGCATCTTTGAGATTATCTGAGAAAAATACATGTTGCCGGGAATGTTACCTGTGTGGTAGGTCTCACGAAACTAGTATGCCGGCACCCTTTAGGGCAAACATCCACCCTCCAAACAAATGCGTTGGTAAGCTTCAAAATTTAAGGGCTTTGGCCAATGCTCTCGGTTTCCATCAGTAAGCCAGTTGCTGCAAACAAAGGCTACCAAATCATCGGCGTCAAACATTACGACCAAGCATATCCAGCTAACCTTTTGGTTAGTTACTTCGGTGGCGTGGTAACTTACCGACAGGGATTTAGGACATCTGCTTTGAAAAGAGAAGTTTTACTTTATAAAGTTATGCTACATAGGTATAAAAACATTATTATTAACGAGACTAATACGGAAGCACTTATATAAAATAGTATTAACCACCAAGGTATTAAAAACGCAAAATGACATTATTGGAAACCATACCGCAAATGTCTTACGATATCAATGCACTCAGTATGAACTTATGGAAGCTTTACGGATTCCAAGAATTCACCTGGGTATCATCTTACGATATCAATGCACTCAGTATGAACTTATGGAAGCTTTACGGATTCAAAGAATTCACCTGGGTATCATCTATAGCCATTTGAAATTTACTTCATCGACAAAATAAAACTCATTATGTTATAAATAAAATTATAGCCCGATACTGCGGTTTTACTATTCAGCTCATCATTTACTAATTAGTAAATGATAATCTGACATGTCAATTACATTATACAGCCAGCACAGATCATTAGCACCAAAAGCTGAAGGGGTGGAGCGCTAACCTTAGTGAACAAAGCACAACGGGAATGGCTACGGCTGGGTAAACCCTAGTCAGTTGAAACAATTGCAGCTTCGCTAGTAGCGCAATTAACCGGCTCAAATATCCATGAAAACAGAACCACGATAATCTATGCAGTGAATTAGTGTGGACTACGTCATTCTCTTCTTGAAAGTTTGGTAATTTCTCCGCCCATAGGACACCGGGGTGTTGCCAGACTTTGGCGGTGAGCAACGGGCCACTAGGGTTTGCGGTTCAAACTGCTTTTACTATCACACTGATTTTAATGACGTTGTTTTCAATAATCTCATATTGGCATTCTATAGACTGGAGTTCCAAAGTTTGTGGGCTGGTTATTTTCAACTAGGTATACGCCCGCGGAGTGACCGATGGACATATACGCGGGTCATCTCGTGATGGGAATAGAAATGTGATGAATATATAATGGATTTATAGCGATCTATGACTGTCGATAGTCAGTAAAAGTATAGTGAGCTTGTTTTTTGATCCTTCGTATGCTAACTGAGCTGTGCAGACGGATTGAAACACAGTCGGGGAACCAAGTTCACCCAAGGAACAGTTGAAAGTTTCCATGACTGTTGAAACATAGAATGCTTTACATCGTGCGATAATATGATTGTTCAGTGTTCATGTGTAATTACGATGGAACTGTTGTTAAATGAAAATCTACATCACAAATGCATAATTTTAGCGCCATTAAAAGTGAATTAACATTTTTCGCACACATGCATCGGTATGGACCCAGTGTATGCAAATCTACTCCTAGAGGGTTTATTGGACGATGACAGTGACAAGCACGTTCGACAGGTTGTCAGTGCTAAAGATCAAGGGTTCGCCGGAGAAAAAAGCGAGATTTTATATGTTGTGCGTTGCCACCGCCACAGTGCTGCATTTCTCTAGCAATGAGGCCACGATATGGAACACAAAAATACTGTCCGCAAGTGTTTGACTCATTCAGCATAAAGGCTTTTTTGTTTTTCCAGCTTAGATAACATGATATCCAAGACGAATCTGTCCATATAAAATCCGTTCCCAGTGAAGTCATTATGATTCAGAAAACAGAAGTAATTTTTCTATATTTGAAACACATTTTTCTTTGAGTTAATTTGTTCATTGTAAGTAACTTGTTCGTTTTTGTGAGCGCAAGACAGTTCATCCCACCTTCTTACCTCAGTCTGCCTATCCACCGGTCAAAGACAAATTGGAAGGATACTGGGACCCTGTACATACCTTGCGTTATTGCACGTAGTTTTACATTTCTTTTATTTGATTGTACATCTCCCTGTCCCACTTCACAAGTGGTTTCTCTTGTTCAAGGTAAAAGTGGGAAGAAAAGAGATGGGCAAAGTGATTTCGCCGTCAGGGCGAACGTAGTGTGAGGTGAGCGGAAGAAGACAGTAACAAATAAAAGAATATTAATGTTAAAACAATGAAAATGGGAAATGAAAACAGTAAACCCCGTGTTCTATAGGGTCGGTTTTAAACTGTTCCAAAACCTTCTCGAAACCTCTCGAAAGCCGGAAGAAAACCGGTCGACTTCTGAGACGCCTTCTATTTGGAGGTACGATATTCCAGCTAGGTGTTTACATGGGTAAATAGCAAGCGGGAATGAAGAACTTCAAGGAGAGGCTTATTTTTGCTCTGTTTCTTCAAAAAGGTGGTTGAGGTCATAAGCAACCATCGATAGCCCCATCACCCGACTATGAGTTTTCTCATTTGCCTTATTGTACCTGATGGGGATGGCGTGTTCACTCCGCAGCCAGACATGTCATAACATCCGAAAGTTTAGCCAAGCTTTGTGAGTCTAAAACAGATCGAGATAGAGTGCAAGTCCGGACAAATTCCAGCAGCGGATTGTGGTAAATGTATTTAGAGGAATCTAATTGTACGAGTTTTCGGGTTTGGGGGCGTAATCCAAGATATTAGGACCCGCTCTTGACAAGTCGCCTGGCTTTTCAAGGATGAAGGGTGGAGCTTATGGTTTCAAGGTTTTTTCCCCACTGATGTGTTAAGCGCTGCAATGTTCAGGACATTCATGAGATGGCGTCGCCGTTTTTGGCGAATTGGCAAGCGCTCACGTAGAACACAGTCCATTTGATATTCTGGGCTCGGACCAGTTTTTGAAAGGGTTCTTTATTGAACTATTTTATTTGTGGGAACTGGACAAATCCTTGCTTTATTTTGAGGAACCTAAAAGCATAAATATTTTCTATTTTTCCCCCGAAAGGTCGCATCACACTATAGAGTGAGAAACATTTTGCGATTGATAAACCCGGGTTAATATTTACTCCATTGTTTTGGATGATCTGGCACTTCCGTTTTAGGTTTTTATGCCCCTTTAGTTAACCAGCCCGGCTCTGGCCGGGTTCGGAGAGGGTTACAGCTAGGTCAGGACCTGGTTTGCAACCGGGGGACCGGCCGGGTTCCGAGCAGATGAACCTCTTTCACTAACCACCATGGCTTCGGCTGAGTTTCTCAGTTAGCTCATCACGGGTTCTACTTTCACCTGTTTTATTAATAGGAAATAAAAATTGATTTATTATTTGATATTTACAAGACAATCACAAGTTTAATTTCTTCGTGTACTATGTCTATTTATACGTATGACAGAGAATGAAGGAAAATTAGCGGTGTTGTGCAAGGGGTGACTAACTCATGGTAAACATCAACATATAAATATGCGCTCTTATATATCTATATATGATGTTCAACAGTTGACAAAACCCAGTGATGAACGTTATTCGACTTCTTACATTTATCTGTTTTAACTGATAGAACTGTACCACCAAAAGTCAGCTAAAGAGTTAAAGAACTACCTCCTGGGGAAGGATGTTTGCAGCTGTCTACTGACATCGCCCGAGCTAACCATGATGGTATGGATGTGATTTGAAAAGGTGAACCATTGTTTTGCAGTTGTGCAGCAGTGATCTTCCACGATTCAGCTCTGAATTCGGACCTCCAAATAAGGTTCTATTGTTCCACCTGTGATGAATTACAGCAAAAGCGAGCATATCCGATCATGAATTCGATTTTTGGCTCTGCACACGCAATCAATTCGCCTAAGAACACGAGGGTCTATACCTTAGGGCACTTTGGCCCAATATAGTCTGGTTAGCCCTGGAAAGAGATTGTTGAGAGGCAAGGGAAGATGTAAGTTGTGCTTCGCACACCAGCTTTACCATTACCATCGGATTTTTCCCCTAAATATTTTTGCCTGCTCTCTTCATTGACTTGAAAATCAGGCTGTCCCGCTTTTTTCATCATTTAGGCTCGGCTTTGTCCATCTCTAACGGGAATTTTTATTCACACTGAAACGTTGTATTTTCAGAGCTGTTAGCTGCGACACCCGACCGTGAATTCGTAATTTGTTACCGTTAAATATCAACATGAGCCTTTTTCGGGAAAATTTGGTTCAAACCTACTTAAACCCACCCTTAGCGACCCTGTCTATAAAGCGTACATTGATTCTCAGCTGGATCACGTCATTTAGGTTTCTACCCGTACCTCGCTGTGAGTTGTTTCCTCTCCGGCCTTATAGGGTATTCAGTGCTTTGTTGGGTGTTTTTGCGGTAAAGCTGGGTATAGACACTCTGAAAAATCCAATAGATGTTTTTCTGACACCCGAAATCCAACGAGACTTCTGCTGAAGCTATCACTGACTTTTCGGCCAACTTTCAAATCCGAGCCCTTCAGCCCTCAGTCATTCTCCTTACACACAGTCGCACATGAAGCACAACCTTGATCGATCCGAACAACTGTATTTAGTGACGGAGTGACTTGATGATCTGTCTTCATACTATTCTTCCTGAAGTGTCTACTCTTCTGTTGCTGTAGCAGCCCAGTAAAAAACACCTATACACGGGTCGGATATAACCTCCAAGCCCTCTCCAAACACGGCCGTCCCTGTTTTAGACCAAAAACAGCGTCTAAGTCTGTATTCAAACTTTATTGTCCACCTGGTCCAAAACAAACCTTTCGGCCTCCAGAGTGAAAAGAAGCACAAAAGCCAACATAACGACAGATGTCTATTCATTCTCTGTATCACTGGTCGATAAATACAGCGGGGCCGAAAATAAAGTCCTTGATTTTGAACAGATGATAAACGACTTATATGATAAATGGCAATCGATTGAGTGTGCTTTATCAAAGATTTCTCCACGGAAAATCATTGCTGAACCAACAGCTCAAGCTGACCACAAAATCTTATACAAAGCCGGTCGTTAAATAGATGCATTGGCCTCGGAAACTCACAGGAGGATAAAGAGTGCCAACAAGGCTACAGTGTTAAACGTCCCGGAAAAACTACCAACACATTCTGTTAAAGCCACAATACAGAATGCATGCAACGTGGCTCATCACATGTGCCATTGCACTAGGCAGCGGAAGCGGTCGTCATGATACCCCTGCCCTCTGCTGTTTCAGTTTTCCAACCAAGTAAAAGCCGTTGAGTTCATCAGTTACTGTCAAAGGATTGCTGCAGCTACGTCATTTAACAACATCAAAATACACACCGATAAATCTCCTCTACGAAGAGGGATGTTCAGCATGCAGAAAGGCAAACCGGCGCCTTCCACTGGCTCTGATCACATGGGACCCGTAGATGCATCACCACATACTCCTAAGAACAGGACTTCAGTCAGAACATCTACTACCCCTGTGGCCCCTTCGGAGTCAGTGGACCCCCACCAGTCTAGTCCCTAGGATCCCACGCAAGTTTCGTGCAATCTATCCCAGAGTGCGGCACAGTCTTCTTCCGACAAGCTAAAGAGGCCACCACAAAAAGTCCACGGAAAACTCATCAGGCAAAGGTTAACGGTGGTGAAAACAGGGCAGCAAATCTGTAGTGAGGAATGCATGGGTATCAACACCGGTGCACATAACGCCAGCAGAGACCGTGTACTCAGACATATCGCCGTATGCGTCAACCACCCAACCACCAGGAAAGCTTCGGCATCTTGCCTCCCCATCTACCACGTCCGCTAGAATAAATAGCAAAAGCCAACCTAATCAAACCCACAATCCCACATTTTCAGGGTCTTCCGCAAAATCTACCCAGAAGTCCTCCATCCCCGTTTAGCCAAAACACGGCTGATCTACCAGTGACATCCTCTCTTCAGCCTAGTGCGTCCACCTGGAGGCCCCATAATATGACTGCGACAAAACAGCCGCCGTATATACCTGGAACTATGGTGACCAAGCCCGATAAGCACTGCTCAACAGGCATGCAACCAATTAATCCCCCTAGCCACTATCAACAGCTGCCACCCCTTCCCCCAAGTCAGCTAACAGGTAGTCACTCCACTTCACGATCCTACACATTCAAATGCCAGCTGCGGAGTTCAGGCGGGCATCGGGCCCTACAACCGCAACACAGAAACCTGGCCTAAGCTCCCTCCGACTAACAAATCTGTAACCCTGATGAGCCTACAAGTCCCTTTCACATCACAGGTCCTATCGAATCCACTAAAGTCAAACCATCCTCAGACAATGTATGGCGTGCCCCACCTTTCCTTAGACCCTCTCTCCGATGGACAAATGCTCCAAATCCCTATGATAATAACGAGCCAAATAATGGCCATTGTTTCCTTAGGTACATTTCACCACCGTCTGTGCCATCCCGCACTTCGTAAAGGGTTCACCTACATTGGACCCTAGCATCGCCCGACATCATAGCGTCACCAGCCCTTCTTTTTCCAGCGGCGCGCCACACTACAAAACACCCTACCGACCAAACCCTCCAACTCACCGCTCTGATTTACGCCCGAATATGGGACTTCTAGTCAGACCACGAACCTAGACTAGTCCGCACTACACACCCCACTTGACCAACCAAATTCCCCAAAACTAAATACCAATAACAGTATCTCTGCTTCTTTTTAATAATCCATCCATCATAAACAAAATTCGGCCCTTAAGATATCTGCCACTAGTTCTGATCATGATATAATCTTGATTACTGAAACTTGGTCAATCGGTTACACTCCAACGGACCGGATTTCTCTTGTAGGTTAAAATGTCTTCAGAGTAAATGGGGAAACTGAACTCGGTGGAGGTTGGTTGGCATTTGTCAAGCAGACCTCCAATACAACAGCATTTCATCACCCTCCACTCGACTCTATTCCCTAGTCACTTTGGCTAACTGTCCACAACCCTGGCTCTCAACTTCAAGTTGGATGTGTTTACCATTCATGGAGCAAAAATTTCTCCGGACTTCCACACGTAATTGATGCATTTCGTACCTATCCTTACTGCCCCCAAGTATAGAGGTAATTGCTGGTGACTTAAACCTGCCTAAGCCAGCTTGGCCGTCTTTATCTGCACCCGCTAACCTTTTACCATTTGTAACAGGTATTACCGTAGGAGAGTGGGTACAGCATATCCGATCTCCTACGAGAAAAAACAGCATTTTAGATCTCATTTTCACCCATGGCGTCTCTCATATATTTGTCTAAATCGCCCGAAGTTTTTCCGGTAGCAATCACAATCTGGTTAACTGCCGCATTCCCGTGCACCCACAGTCTACCTTGAAATCAAGCTGCATCAAACCCTTTCCTCTCTCTGACTGGAAGGTTCTCCCTACTACCATTCGACAAGCTGATTGGAGTGAGTTTTTCCTCTCTTGTGATCCACAACACACCACTGATATTTTCTATACACAGCTCCCCAGATATTTTGATAGGATTACGTGCCTCCTTCAGCAAAGGAATAACAGGAAATCCTATATCATCTCTCTGCAAACAAAGTATGCCAAGCTTCAAAATATTCATGAAACCACACGCGACTTTGCGACTCTTATTCAAATTTTTCGCCTCACTTCTACTATCCAAAGGCTTGGCGGAACTGCACTGCTTAACCAGGAAACAAAAGCTCGGAGACACCAAAATAGATCTCTTTGACCGTCATCGTTGCACAGGACCAGAACCTCTAATACTCATGGAGATATACAGCACATTGTTTCAATGGGCAGTGTATCCGCCTCTACTCCCCTTTCTGTTGCAGAGGCTTTCAACTCATTCTTCGCCTCAACTATGGCCCCTATCATATATGTTGACCCTCCGCCTCTTCTCCTAGTTACCGCTTCAACTCTGTCCACAGTGGAATTTGACGCCTCAATTATTAACCAATTTCAAGCCATCGTCTTACCCAGGACCTGACGATTTACCACCTGCTGCAATAGTTAAATGCGGACCTGACTTACCTTACCTACTACTGAATATATTTACCCTATCAATGGACTTCGGTCTGGTGCCCGCAAACTGGAAATGCTCAGTCATAATCCCGCACCACAAGGAAGGTCCACTGCATGAGGTAACAAACCACCGTCCCAACAACCATACACCTATCCTCTCTTGGCTAACAGAAAGAATCGTAAAAGAACGCATCGTGAAGCGCCTCTTTCGGTTGGACATTGTTAATCCTCGACAACACGCTTTCCTTCGGTCAACATCTGGCGCAACCTGCCAACTCGATTTTTTGAATCCCATCACTGAAGTGGCAGACAATGGAATGGCCCTTATAATACTTTACTTGGGTATATCAAAGGCATTTGACGGCTTGCCACACCCACATCTGGCCGAAATCCGATTATTCGGCATTACTGACCCTTTACTATCTTGGATCAACTCTTATCTGTCTAATGTGTCTCAGGTTGTCTCAATAAAAAGACACTGTTTCAGGCCCAATCCAGTTGCAAGCTGTGTTATGCAGGGTAGCGTCCTCGGCTCTCTGTTTTTCCTCATCTATATGAACGACATATTCCTTTCAGTAAGCCATAGCACCACATTTCTTTTTGCTGATGACATTAAAACTGTCTACTCATTCAAGCCTGAATGCGTCGCCTCGGCTTTCTTAAACATCTCCAAAGACATATTTGCACTCCATAGATTGTGCTAAACTTGGCAGACGAATTTTTCCGCTGACAAATGCGAGGTTCTTACATATGAATGCAAGTTACCTCCAGGGTCTTTGGCGGTTTGTGTTTCTACCCTTGCTTGCAAGCAAATCGTTCGGGACCTTGGCCTAAGTTATTCCTGCACATTTAACTTCTCGGAATATTCGCCATCCAAGTCGTTAAGGCCAGAAAGTGCCTGGGGCTAATATTTCGCTCCTTCCGACTTCGAGACTGCATTCTGCTCCTTTATAAATCTCATGCCCACTGATCCTTTCTAGTATGCGAAAATTAGACAGAATCGGTATGAAATCAGTTCATCGGATTTTTTCCTAAGCGACCGATTAGATGGACCTCCCCTCACTTATGAAGAACGCTGCTTATTTTTTAAACTAGACCCATTGTGGCTTCGCCGTATGTAACTGAACCTTATCTTTTTGTATAACCTACTTCACAGCCGGACATATACTTCTAATCCATTGCACTTTGCGCCTGTTTCTAGCTATCCACTTCGGTCTAGACTTCTTACCTTTTCAACCCCTATTACCAACATCAGCTTACGTTCACACTTTTTCATCACAGTGTACTCTGGCTCATGGAATAAATTACCGTTAGAAATATGCAGTTCTACTTCCAGCCATCGGTTGAGAATTGCGTTGGATAAATTCCTCACGGTTACCCAAACCGTACAGCTCTCAAATGTAGACGTACCCGATGACCAAGCCTATAAGAAGGGTCTAGACTTTTGAAACGCGCAAACACTGGCGGTCTATGACAGATGAAATCGAATAAAAAATTCTTAGTTTTTCTGCCCTCTGTAATCGAAAAACTAGTCCCAAAGAGTCTTTGTTTATCATCGTTGCTTCTTTGTATCGATTCCCATTTATCCTCAGATGGGAGCATCCCAGACTGCGCTTCTCTATTTTTTCTCTATTTCCAGACCTTCATTCGTGCGTACCTTCCTCTCGATGGCTCTTATTACTTTGGAAACCACACCGGTCACTAACCTGGCCTACGCATTTACCTGACCGTCGGCTATTCGTACGCTATCCCACCGATGCTTCCTCGGATACGTTCCGGGATCCCCTGGTGCCTAGTTTCGGACTACCTGAAACCTACAGCCGTTTAGCTCAACATAGAAAACTTATGTCAATCACAAAGGCGCGGGGCCCGGTCAGATCCACCGCTTTGGCCGGCGCACATCGGGCGTGCCGGCCGTCTGCATCGAAGTGCGGGCGCAACTAGGCTAGCGGATCGAACCTCCTGTCACCAGAATTGGTTTTCAGGTAAGGTGTCCAGCGCACGGCCGACATCACCCACTGGCGCCAGTTGTGGACTTAAAAACAAAGTCCCCTGCATCTTAGTGCTGCCACCCATTGCCTTCTCCTACGTTCCTGAACAAGGTTCACCATACACCCAGTCAAGTTCCAAATGGACATATGCATATATACTTACTCGGCTCAGAAATGTGCCCTACTATTTGCGGCCACTGACAATTATATTCATCAACTCACCTTTTATCCGTCTGAACTGATGCCATGCTTACTCTTATCTTATTATGTCCAGTTACCGGATTATGTACACCGAAACACGAAACGGCTTCATCGTTCAGAACTTTATTGGGAAAATCACCGTTCCTAATATATTCTTGAAGAGACCATTCGTCCACTTTGTAATTTGTATTCCACCGATACGTTTATCTAAACAAAGCCATCATTTCAAGATTCGTTTCTCTCCTGTCAACATTTCCACACAAATCGAAATAGTCTTCCTTTCAGAGCTTCATCTGCGTGACACCAGCTCTATGTTTATTGTATCCTTCCGTTGCATATCCTCTCATTCAGCCATTTGCAGTTCATGACAGTTACATTGGCAATGAAGTATCCACAATCCAAGACAAATAAATCGATTGCCTCCTCAGCTTTTCCTGCCAGACTTCAGCATATCTGGCTATGCAACCACCTGCACATGTAATACTATTATACGACTGTATCAGTCCACTATATGTCCACCTCCCGCATCCACTTTGTTACCAACTTGAGATGAGCTCATGATGCTCACCAACGAACCAAGACAAATCCATAATTGTATCACCTTTCACTCATTTATGGCTCACTGCCGCTGTTCCACCAAGATATCATGGTCAGCCACCTGCATCACAATCCATAGAGTGCTTTTTCTACATCTTTAGCTGAAAATCAACTACCTGCAATTTAGGCCGTCGTTATACTGTTTGTCCCCCCCCCAAAATGTCTCAGGTTGGACTTTCCTCAACGTACCTAGTCGTACAATTATCTGCACTTTTCGAAGGTTCTAGTGATGTACTACTTCTAGTAGATACCATCAGATATCAAACATGTAAACCACTATTATGTCCACTTCGTTGTAGATTTGTACTCCTCATCTGTCCATTCTGGAGTAAACCCCTGGTGAACCAATAATTGAGCACTGTTTCACCCACCTATTATCTGATGCCATTTTTACATCAGTCCTCCACGATTGGGCATCTGTGCCGAAGAACACTGCGAATGCACTTTCTCCAAACCTTCGATGGAAATGAAATATACGTATGCCAAGTTACTGACCCTCCGGCTGCTTACCAAATGCCCCATGTCAGACTCTTACCAGTGCATCCCGGTAAGCGATTCTCTACATGTTTTGACAGTGTTGTTTATGTACCACCCCTACACGACTTCACAAGACCATCGTATATCATCTCCTCTGTCCACCCGGTTGTCAACTTGTGTTCACTAGTTAACCTGAAACGAACCCTCTATTCAAATCGTATTTCACTCACCTGTCAACTTCCGCCACTCTTTCAAGCAAAGTTTACAGGCTCGGACATCTACACACCCTTCTTTATGAGGGCATCCTTCACAACCTCTTGATGAATGGTAAGTACTGATTCAGTGGTAAAACGGATTCTCTATCATTTACGCAATTCCCCTCCTCAGAAGACACCACAAATCCTTCGCATTATATTTTGCTATTTTCCGGGCTACTTGGGCTATTGGTTTAAGTGCATGTCCGTCACCACCAACAATTCTTCCACTTTTCGTTGGTGCTTTTTCGAAGGTTTTTTGTCAGCTTACTCACCCCTGCGACTTCACTTCGATGCTATCCGAAATACTGCGCCTTTTCACTTCATCCCCTTGTCACTTTATTACGTATCACGACCGCGGAGCCCATTTTACTCACTTCCGAAAGGTGTCTCTACCCGACTTTCAGACTCATATTTGCCGGGCATTCTTTCATGTGACCACTGAAACCTATACACTTTTGTGCTGCATTTAACCAAATGAATATCCGAGGAACCTTTTTGCGACCTCACTTGTATGATATGATTATGCATTCAAGCATGCCACGGGCGTCCCCGAAATAAACCATTATTATTATTATTACTTGCGAGCTTACAACATTTAGTTCAGTGCACGCTTGGCAAGTGCACACGATTAGCTTTTTCACGGCTAACGAATTGTGAAAAACGGAGACTAGTACAAAAGTTACCAACCAATTCTAGAGAAATCATCAGGTTCCCGGCCAGGTTTACTACTTTCGCTGCATTCAGAGCTTTAGAAGGGCTTCCACAACAAAGTGTATTTGTGCTATGAGGACCGGTAAGTGATTGTTAGCATGGGAAGCAATTTAGAAGTACAGAGTGGTCGTGAACGTAATGAAGAAATAGCTCAAAGGATTGAACCTGAGCCCAGGCATCAGGAGAGGAGGGGTGTGGTCAGACATGATATTTTCGATTCTTCATGGATATAATTTTCGAGTACTTCGGTGACGTTTTCTATTTCAGTCCACGCTGAGCTATGGTGGTCAGAAAAGCTGTTTGAACTTAGAAATACACTAGTATCTGAAAATGGCACCAGCTCACACGATGGAGGGGTGCTTGTGAGGAAATGAGAGTTGGCGCTGGTAGGGGAATGGTCGAAATAAGCAGATCGGGAGCTCGACAATCTATCACCCCGTAGAAGGGCAGAAGAAAAACAAATGGCCCATCAGATGAAGGGAAGGTGGGTATTATCTTGGTTCTTCCCATATTCAGGGCCGGATCCCGGCTCGTTTACTTGGTTTGCAAACAACTGTTTTTCAGTGAATCTGAGCGAGCGCCACCGACAGCTCTCTTCATCAAGATAAAATTCGTCTCAACAGTCTCATACATGGCTGATTCCTTATTATTGATCTTCATGGATTCGAAACTGAATCGTATTTACCGTGTAAATCTTGGCCACTTAACTTTACTTATGCTTCCTACACCTTTATGCTCCCATTTCTGAAATAGGCGAATACCTCTCCTAAAATATGGGAATATTTTATCCCACTGAGTATTGTCGTGTGCTGACCAGGAGTTCTTGCGTGAACTTCGAACATGGTCAAGCAACATATTATTGTTATGGTTATCAGTATTGAACGTTTAACTGTACGTCCAGCATAGACAAAAATCTGCGTCAGTGTCACTGAATAACATCGAACTCGGTTCATTGTATGTCTTTTATTAGTTTTGGGGTTGATGCAAGTTTAGCCGCGTCTATTTTGGAATCATTTTGTGGACACAAGTTTTTTTCGTCCTATATGATTCGTCGGCCATTTCTGAATTTCCCTTTACATATTCTCTTACTATCCGACTCTCAATTCAGTTGACTTGTATTTTATACAGTTTACTACAGTGACCTTGCAGCTGGCATAGGAAACGCCATTCTGACGAGTGTTGCATGCGTGTGATTTGCCAGTGCTCAACGAAGGAGAAACTCAATGAGCTGGGGCTCAGTGAGTTTATCAGTAGACACCAACATCTAAAATAAATAAACAAGATGGCAGCCATCAACCTGGCCGGTACACCGCTCCTCACAGCGGGAGAACACCGCCTTCGATGTCCCGTACTCCTGCAAAGCACGCCAAGGGGGTAGTAAATTCCCGAGGACCACCCATCGGGCAGGCCACTTCAACATCACTCACTGGGGTTTTGCCGTGGGTCTTTAGTCTGTATTGGACCGGATAGCTGGAAACGAACATAAGTGGCCACCCGGTCATCTCCATGTAAACAGCCCCCGATCAAAATATGGGACAGAGAAAGGACGGGGAGAGTGTACATTATAGAATGACGGCTGCAACAAAAACGTGACACTGTACTCCGTCAAGCTTCAAGTTCATCCCATTCTGCAATAGTGAGTGCCTGGGGATCAGCAACACGCTTTTTTGTCCGTATCTCTTCAGGTCTGTCGATTCCGGCCGACCGACAGTTGCACCAGCAGGGACCAGTAGCGTAGAGTGAGTCAGCTCAAAGCGATATTCACTATGGCCGCGCCAGATATGTATATATCTATATATACACTACAAATTTCGAAGCTGAGTTTGGCCAAATAAACCTTGTGAAATTTATCTTCATTCATGACAAACGCATTTGGCTTTTTTGTATCACTCTGCGCTGTACATTTCAAATATAACTTTTCTCGGTTTTCTATCCATACATGACCTGTACGAAGTGGCCATGCTTTATTGCATGCGTATCTTCTACTTACGAGAAATAAGCAGCTAGCGATACCAATGATCAGGATGTGCAGATCACAGGGCAACATATCCGCTGTAAGTTGAAGGTGCCCACCTCCTCCATAGCCCGCTTCGGGCAAGAGGTGTTCTTGGTTTGAGGTTTTCAAGTAATATTATTTTAGAGGAGGGTGGTTGAGCCCACTTTGCAAGCTTTCCACAACTCCACCGCCCGCCTTGATTTTACACTTACGCACACGGTGGACCAAATTGTTCGGGGTAAGCCGTCTCTCCCACGTTTGGGAGTGGCCAGTGCTACCGAGGGTGATGCTGATTCCAGCGCGGAGGGAAGGAAGTCAGTGGAGGCAAACAAGCCAAAGAGAAGCATATAGGACTGCTTGCATCTGTTTCCTGCAAATTCAGATGCAATACCTGTTTTCCTGATGAAACGTTGACGGTGAAGAATGGTGAGTTTTGTGCCAGCTAAATGAGTAGAGAAAAAAGAAGAGAGGAAGACGTAAACGGAAGCATGAATTGGATAAAAATGAAACAGTGGGATCCGATGTTCGCCGTCCTAGATTTTAAAGGCTTCGTGGGAGGCTTGGACCGCTGCGAACAACATCGCCTCTCAATGTGTTTTGGGTGTGGTCACCGGTTACCAGCGCGGTCGCGGAATCCATAACTGGAGTATGCAAATGGGCTGATGCTTTCATGTATTGAGGACCATATCGGACAATATATCGCCTTTTCATTACTTATAAAGTAAATTATTGTATAAGAGGTAAACTTCGTAATAAGAAAAAGCTGTAAAAATGAGTCCAGAGGAAATATTCACGTTAAAACCAGTTTTATTGATCTTGCTTTTGAAGAGAGGAAGTCTGTAGATGGGTGGGAAACCGTAAAGGGGATTGGTGTTCCATAACAACTGTTTGAGGGAAGAAAGGATTGGAAGACAGAAAAGTGACATCTAGTGAGAGAAGCTTCATGGGGCCAACTAGTTACCTTGGCACGTGTTGGTCGGGAATGTTTTTGGGAAGAGGAACCGCCAAAGCAAGCCCAGAGGAACAAAATCCGAAATTGTATCAGTGGAACAGAGAGGACGAAGCACCAGCCTGACGATGGGCTAGCGACTGCAGATTGGAGGTTAAAGGAGCGTCCTCGATTGGCCGGATGACCTCACGTCGAACCCAATCAAGAAGAAGAGGAGAGGTAGACGAAGCTGCGCCCCACACTTGGCTGCGTTATTCAAGTGCGAGGTGTATTTTAGCTTTGTATAGCAGGAGGTGAGCTGGTGTGAAGAAGCGCCTGATGAGAAACAGAAAACAAACCTTGTTTGCTGCACGACACGCGAGCTGAGATATGAAAGCGGCCAACATGGAGAGGAAGTTATAAATAAGCCGAGAAGAGAAATAGAATCTGTGGCAGACGGCACAGCTGAAGCAAAGGATAAATAAGGGGAGAATGAATGATGTTTCAATGAAATTGAGCGGAGGGAAGTTTTGGAAGCGTTAAATGCAACATGATTGTGGGATCCCCAGGGAGGAGGTGTGCTCTAAGATGCACTGCGGTCACGGTCGATGTTGGTGTTGGCGTGGTAGGGTGTGCGGTAAAAATGGAATAATAATGGTGGAGCAAATCACCGAAAATAGTAAAGCCTTCCGTATTCGTTGGCCGAACGAATATACGCCTGTCTGTATAAATGAGGATAATGTAGGAAGGTACGTCTGAAAATTGGGAAGCCAAAATGGAAAGAAGGAGGCTAAAGCGGTGTCTGATGTAATGCTGAATAATTACTCAGATCAGCAAGCGTTTTCTCTCGGTTTATGAAAAATTTTGAGTGACGCAATTCACGGTTTAATAAATCGAGGCCTCCTCAGAAGACTCTACCCTCAGTGGCGCTAAAAGTAGTCAGAAATAGCAGTTTTCTTACAGCGGGGTAGGATTTCAGAGCTGCAACATGCTGAAATGTCGACCTTGATTAGTGTATGATATTTGGAAGCTCACTCCTCAGTCTGGAGCATTTTGTAGGAAGGGAATCGGTTCTCATCGCCAGCTTAAGCTAATGGATAGTGAATCTGAGTTTCCTGTGATGTGAAGGATAAGATACTGGTGGAGGGAACTTTAACGAGTCAGTAGATAAGACTGGGTCACCATTGATAGGCCTATGTAGAAGACAAAGGTCTGGCCTTATGCCTCAGCTATTTGGGGTTGAGGTGTAAGCTGAGGCGGTGTTCTTTATATGGCATGGGCAGTGTGTACCCTGTGAGTTGTTTGGTAGAGGAACTTTGTACGTTTTCCTCGAGAACACCCTCGGTTTCATTTGTGCATCCTTATTTTCGGATGTTATTCGAATGAATTCTTGCTTCGGACTAGTGTGTGAAAAATTTACAATTCTATCACTTCAGCGGTCGTGAAAATAAACCGAATTGTCTCCCAGACTCCGCGAGTTCGTAGGGCTTGTTCCTTAATTGGGGAATGTGCAAGAATAATAAACCCCAAGTTTTGTTATTTCCGAATTTGTGGTGATGAACAACTGGTTCATCAACATGTTTACAGGAGATACTTTGCATCTGAAGACGTTTTTACAAGCTCCCTGACTTTGAGAATCCCATCAGCCTCGAGCTTCGCCGGTGTCCGAACCCCTGTAGACAATTAGGTGTTTTAGGAGGCACAATATTCAGGTCCTGAGGAGAAGGCTCACGGAACATTTTACTGTCGTCGGCAAGAACGAATGTGATACCGTGATGCGGAATGAAGTATATGCCATGAACACCAATCAGAAAATGCAAGGGACCGGGTGTATTACTTCGTTTTACCACAGTGTCAACAGAAGAAAGGTGTTAGAAACATCCCTCAGTGAATACCACCTGTAAACAGTCCGACTGGTTTGACGTTAACCGGAACATTAGGGAAACAGAGAAGCCTTTAACTCAAAATTCAGGCCGTGAAAGAGATTGCTGGACAGTTTAAAAGCCACGGTTACTTCGAGGTACATGACGATGATATACCTGTTGTAGTCGGCTGCCGTTGATCCGAGGTTGGAAACAGCTTACAGGAAACTATTGTACGCGCAGTCTTTTGAAAACCATCCTGATCACTATATACCATAGACTTTCGTTTGGTAACGACGAATTCCTTTAATTTTAGAGCAAAGCGTTGCTGATGTAGAAGTCATTTTAAGAGTCTTGTGTTGGCTCTTTTTTGAATGAGAGTGATAACCGCAACCATCTACTGTGAATAAAATATACTGCTTCTGAGGGATAGGAAGAAAGTATTTAGTATCAGGATTGTAACGTCGGCTAATCCGGGGCTTACCGTCACGGCTACGGCGTGAGAACTGTAGGATACGGAAAGGTTGTTTGGTCAAGTTGTGTTGAATAAATTTTAAATCGGATAGTTTGTTCTCTGTGATGAGGGCTACGTAAGGGATACAATGAGAGTGTCAGTATTCACGGAATCGGGAAAGTAGGGATTAGGTGCCTTGGTTATTCAAGCAGGCTGGGTGATGTGTAAGATGCTAAAGAGGGTCGGATCAAGGATACCGGAATACAAGTGCCGAATTCTGTTTTTCAACGGGCTCACCGAATCTGGCAAAGTATTATCAAACTTCAGTATAGGTACTTCTTGTTCTATCAGCATATCCCAAGTCCCGATTCTGAATGTTAGCGGCAAAAGTTGGAGCCAGTGATGTTAAATGCTCTCTGATGCTCTACTTGTTCGTTTTGTACGTGAGTTACGACTAAGCTACGGATTAGGCCGAAGGTATTGTTAGTGGTAATGGTTACGAACAGTAAGTTAGCCAAGTTGGGATATTATGAATCAGTGGCTAGCTGATGACTGATTTGCTGGGGTGGGGGGTGCGGTCTCTTTTTAAGGACAGAAGCGAGCAAATTTAATTATTGTGTTCGGGGAAGACAGGTGACTGCTTGGGGTGCTTCCGTCCTAATAAGTGTTTTGGGGCCCAGAAGGCCTCCAAGGTTAATTTGTGAATCTTGTTTTGGAAGATGTCCAGGAAGCGTTAAAAAACCTACACCGAATAATAGGTCTGAGAAGTTGCAATCCACTAAGTGGCTGATCACGCGCTAGATTCGTGGATTGGGAGAGATATTCATCTTCTCTTGTTTCATCAACATATTGTTATTTACCTGAACTATTGCCGCTAAACACGGTTTTCTTGTAACGGTTGCTTGGAAAACCTACACACAAGCTCTTGAAACATATGCTAATCATTCTCCGTTTGCCTCCTGTCGTCCCATCATTTGACAACTTGATTAGCTGGAGAGTGGCTTTTGTTTTTCCAATATTTTTGACTGTTCTGTAAGTCTTTCTCCGACCACCCGAACATTTTCCGCCCTGGTTTGCTGAACCATTTTTAAACTCCTTCGGTTTCTTCTGGTCTTCTCCTTTAGTTTCTCACAACCTGCCGAATTCCGCAGCGGCACTTCTGATAGGAAATGGTCCCGGCTGCTAAGACACCTGTCATCGTCGACGCGCACTCAAAAAAGTTATTTTGCGGCGTCCAAACATCACATGCGTTTGTTGCCCACTGAAGCCAGCTTTCTATCCGAACTAACCCCAAGAATTTCGCCGCCGAGACTTTGCCCCACGGCCTACTGTGGACGTTATGCCTTTCTGTGGCATACCTCATCACCAGGGCCTCATCAGGCGGACATCATCGGAGTCTACCACCAGCTTCCGATGTGGAATTAGACGCAGTGGAACAAGTCCGAAGAAAGAATGTGTTACCGAGGGATTTCCTCTGAATGATTCGCCAAGCTTAAAGCCACAAGTGTTAATCACAGCCAGAAATTACACCCGAGCAAACTCCGTGCATAGGTATCCTTTCTTCTGACTTCCAAAGAGCCGCAGCACCATCCGGCGTCTTTTGTTTGTCCGTTACCCTGGATGAACTTTCACTGGCTCCCCAGGAGCAATTTTGCCCCGTTTTGCCTTATTCTTTTTGGCGGGTTCTCACTCAGACTGAGTATATTCGCACCCTTGCGTATTCCTGGTTCTTTTGAGGATAAAGCCCCCACTGGACAACCGAACAGTGGGTCAAAGTGGGGCTGCGGATAAGAAATGAGCTAATTTTTGGATGGATGTTGAAGATCCTGATGTCAAACCCTCAGAAACCGTCTTTTGATGTTTCGCTAACAATACAAGGAACGACGTAAACTGAAACCCTGGGATTTTAGAACAGACCATCCACGTCCACAATCGAAGCACAGCACCATCGGACATGTAGGATAGTGCCTTTGCGGCGACATTTAACTTTGCCTACTTGTTCACCGCATATTGTTGCTAACCTGAATTTTTGCTGCCAGGCAAGATTGCCCTTCTGCTGTTACTCTTGCGCAATCCCTCAAATGCAAGCGCATCGATATCCCTTACGATCATCTTCTCGTTCTTACTTGTCGTAGTGAATACCGCTCTGGTCAACGTGTTCATAAGGCGCCGAGCATTACGGTAACGTGCAATTGGTTAGCGTAGTCTAAAGGACCGGAGGAAATGTTTCTGATAATCTGAAAGGAAGGTTTGGTTTGACGCGATGGAATCATTCAGCCAGGTGTCAGTGGGTAAGATCATACGAGAAAGCGAAGATTGAATGGTGCTTTTGGCCGTGATGGTTTTCCAGTATTGAACGGGCCTTTACGAGCACGAGATATTGAAGGTGGTTCTAATTGTGGTGGTGATGATAAGACAGTGGCTTATTTCAGAGAAGCCCGAAGCACTCCTGACTGCGCGATTTTGAACTACATGTGGGGTCATGAGAAGGTGTCTTGGATAGGAAATTAGATGTGTGGGGAAAATGAGTGTAGAGCTTTTATTCGTAGTGTTAGTGAATACCCGGTAAAGTTAAATATCTAGATCGGATGATCACATCGGACAATAACGAGTGGAATTAGCTTCATGATCGAAATAAATAAACAAATGTGACAAGAATGGAAACAGAATTATTGGAAATTCAAGCTATATCGAATTCGTTCTCCTTATCAGTTTCCAGGCGGGAAATTGTCGGAAAGAACACATGTGGTAAATGGCCACCGCAGTGATGACAACCGACTTGCCTTTGATTCAGCAATACTATTGTCTTGGTAAATGAAGAAATGGTTTTCAAACGGAGTTTCAAGCTATGCTGTAAAGGAAGAAGGCGTGCAAATGATGTGGAAAACTCAGTAACCTGAAATGTGGATACACAATTCCCGTTGAGATGTTGAAGAAAACGCGCCAACGATGAGGTTTGGAGTAGAAGCCCAACAGTGGAAACGTAAAAGAATAAATTGAGACTAATTTAAGTGTGAATGCAACGTTATTCATCCGGTGGTTTTGCTCAGGTTAAAACTAGATCGACGTGAAATGATGGCGGATTTACAATGGGGCAGACAAAATCGTCGTATACACGGAGCACATCTGATAGAATCGAAATGAAAGGGTAAGTAATGAAGAATCTGTAATAATGATGACTTTTGCACTTCTGCTCACGAATATGGCAACGGGAGGAGCAGGACCCCAGTTTTTCCGAAGATTTAATGAGTTCAGATTAGGGGAGTTGCAACTGAGAAAGAGAGATATTAGTAGGAAACAAATTTAGAATGCGATGATTATTGTTTGAAAGGGCCGGTGAGAAAGGATGGCTGTGGGGCAGTAAATATGAGCGAGAAGAAGTGGACGAGTCTCGGCAGGGATGGAAATTATGTGAAGCACGATTATGATTCCTAAAGGAAGACGGTCTATCGGTTGGGGTATAAAGTGTTTGATATGGTGGATAAAAACTTAAATAGGTGGTGAGAGCCGACCTCAGGGTGTACCGTTGCAGATGAACCGGACATCCGTTTGGCGTCGGACGGTGCAGGTCCTGTGCTACGTGAGCTGAACTGAATTGATACGATGGATTGAACTGGAATGGAAGAGATAAGGTGATTATTCTAGGGCACACAATTCGATTCAAGGCCACTCGCGAGGCCGACAGAAAATTAATAGATTATGCTAGTTTATTACTGTTCAAATGCATCTTCAGTTGGCAAACCATATTTTGTCGGTGCTTAGGTAGAAGATTCCATGGGAGACTCCATATTGGAGGATAATGTGAGATATTGGCCTGGGCGATGTCCACATGAGTTCCAGAGGTAACCTGGGGAGTGTGTAAGTGAGCTCCTGGGCCTGATTTCGTTTCCAAGGTTGCCGGAGGCACTTGGATGGATGGAGACAGAAAGAGGTGGAAAGATGGTACGGTAAGCTGAAAGCATATGCGAGGGATCGAGCTTGAATCTAGTAGAAGGTGAGCTGTCCCTTAAAGTGGAGGAAACAATCGCTCATATATCGATCAAATGGAGGAGCGTTCCTGGATAATACGTGAGCTGAGAAGCTTGTTCCTATTACTTGGGAATCAAAGCTGGATTCTTAATCAAACGATGGACGAGAATGGGACAACGGATAAAGAATAAAAAGATCCGTTGACGAAAACTTTGGCGAAATTCAGTGCCAGGATATCGGCAGAGTTAGCTATACACCAAAAGAACGGCTTACCTGCAAGAGAATGCAGCGGAGCAGGTGAAAAATTGGCTGGAGGGAAACAGCTAATTGTTGAACCAATCGTTCGCTCTATGATAAATGCATCATGATGTATCAACGCGACAGTGGAAAATGGTTTGTAGGTCCATGCTATAGCATTTGCAAAAAGGAATAGGTCGCGAAATGAATGATGGGGGTAACCACAGGAGAATGCTTTTCTATGGATAATCATTCTGAAAGGTGCATCACATGATAACAAAAAAGGAAATAGTGACAAATGCATCTGAGATGAGTAAACTTACAGAGATGATGTTTTACAAGGCAGGGATGCCTCATTGCAAGAATAGTATGTGGGCAAGCAGTCGATATTGACAATCAATCGATGTCCTCGAGATATATTTCCTGGTGAGTTGTCGACCTTTGGTTAGAATACAAAAGTAGATAGTAGCAAAAATGTGTCACTGATTGGGAACACTCATAGAAGTGATGGGTTTTTGCCACGGGGAATAGATAGTTCCAGAGATGGGACTGTTAACTGGCTGGGCGAGATACCTCGGGCGTCTAGGCAATGAAGTTTATGCCAAGAATGTTGATGGGTATTTGAATACGCCATCATTATTCACAGAGGCAAAAGAGTGGTAGCTATACATTACCTGGCTAATACGCAAATGGATCAGTAATAAACGCTGGGCTTGAAGTGAGGCAAGATATGATGGCACTGCCGAATGCAGGAAAGACGGATATTTGATAGTAGTTGGAAGAGGCCCGCTAGAGCCCATACTGGAAAAAGGATGCTTTTTATGATTCATAACCGCCGCCTGTGGATGAGGCTGACCGTGCAGTGGACACCCAGTCTGAAAACCCTTTTGTTGACTGAGGGTACGATCCGGAATCCTAGTCGTGAAACTCAGTTATAGGCTATTTGCGAGCCCGACGTGCGCGAACCGAGCCAGTGGATCTTACCGCACCTCGCGCCGTTGGGTTAAACGCAAGTGAAACGTGGCAAGGCCACATATTCGTAGAGCTTCACCAGTCCAGGGTCGGGAGAGCAAGCCGCGAGGGAACATAGGGAGTATAACCAATGGGAAGCCGATGGAGTTACGATTATTTGTGTCAAGCAGTCTGCTGGGGGATTATTCCGGATTGTCTGCTGGTATTGTCTCTGACCAATAAAAAAGCATCAAGGGGGAGATTGGCCTGAACAGACGTCTGGAAATAAGAAAAATAGATAAGCATCACCTGAAAAGCTCCCAGCTGAGGATCAAGTGTCATTGCTGAATCAGACGAATCCGGTCAGCGGAATACTGGAGCTCAAGAGAATGCCGCTCCTTGTGCTGAGGCTGAATCTGACCGGAAAGGAGAAGAAAAGGAGGAGATACAGACGTAGAAATGGCAAGTGTTTGGCCATGGTCAACACGCGGGTCAAAAAACAAGACTTAAGCCACTCATATATTGAGAGAGAAACCGGAGGTTTGCCGGTTTACTCACACGGAACTGGGATAATATCTCATGATGCAAAAGGAGACTTTATAGGGAAAACTTGGTAAGGAATATAATGAAGAATGGTAACGGTGGAAGATTCGTGAAACTGAGAAGATAAAACAATGGAAAAAAGTTCACACTATGTAAGAAAGCTTTGTGGATGGGCTGAAAGTAATAGTACCTGTTAGATTGGTGCCTTGCATGGCTCAGAATTGGAAAAAAGAAGCGGGCAGATATAGTTACGGAGATAGCGTATGTCGTTTCGATGGTTGGATTATTCGGGAGTCCAAACTAATCAAGAAGTCAAAAATGCGTTGCCGAGTGGGCATACGCTGGGGTAATAAAATTGGTACCAAGATTTGTTCCTGCTGGTGGGCTGCGGATAATCGAATGACGTGCAGTAGGATATTTTGTAGTCATTTAAAAACCACACGTTGAGAGAAAAAGTGTGGTAGCAGAATTAGTTTATTTGGTACGAGTCATAAACAACTGCTTTTTCAAACTCATGTTCTATGGAAATACGTTTGTTTCACGATTGCCCATAATGCAGCCATTCATTATCACGCCTCAGTATCATTACAAATATGCGGCCTTGGATTGTGTAGATAAATGGCAGTGATTTTAACCCCAAGCTTTTATGTTCTGCCATTCGTCCAGGCTCGAGATGATTGAAATTAATCATTCACCGCTCTGGCATTTCGCACTTGGTGCCGCGCAAGTCATTCAAAACCATTCAGTCCTGTTGTATAAATATTCTGGGTTGGAATCCTCTCGTGTGTGAGATGGCTGACTATTTCAAAAGATTCGAACTTCTGAGGAAATTTCAGAAAAAAAGCGAAGCCGCTGTTTTCTGCAGAACTTTCGGGAAGTCGACATTCTGTTAACAAGAACTTCTCGTTCCTACGGATGCCCATTCATCCGAAATACGGAGAAGCTCATAAACTCGTGTTCCGTCATGCCAAAAAGGGTTAACTTCGAAGTTGTCGAAGGTGTAAACTCTCATAAGCTTCAACGGAATGGTTCGCAGGATATTCGTGATTTTATTCTTTAGCTTCAGAAGCAAGTTGCCCGTTTGAATTTTTGGGTTCAACTAGTAAAGCAACTTTGTGACGGACTGATCGTTCGCATCAGTAGTCAAAGTTTGCAAAAAAACTGTTTCTCTTTTGTAGTGCCATTTTTTAACTTGCAGATGTAGTTTTAAGCGGCATCCGGCTGTGAATAATTGCACAGAATACATATCCAGTGCCCAATTTTGCAGTCGCACATCCGGAAATTTCAAAGGCCATTCAGCTACTCCCAGCCGATTCAAACGGATGAGTACCTGTCACTTCCAATCCCCGAGGATGTGCAATGGTGCATTTGTAGCAGAGAAAGCAATTGGTCAGTGTATTTCGTGCAGAAGGATACGTTGTCGGTCCAACTATCGTTATCTTGGTGCTAAGTGTTTCAGGTATGGCTAAATTGGCCTCATTCAGTCAGTCTGTTGGCATTCCCGAACGAACTACTCCCTCTTACCGGACAATTCGATCTCAGATGATTCCCCCACAAATTTCTCGCGGCGGGAGCATCAACACGGAAATATATTTTGCTTTGTTTTCTGTAAGATGTTGCGTTCCGGTATGAACCTCTTGTGGGTAATGGTAGCATGGATCCCCTCATTCCTATTTCTGTTTTACTTTATGCCATTTGTGCTACACAACCAGTTCAGACTTACGTTGTTTGCTTAGGCATCACGGGATATACTTTGCCTATTTTGGGCTAATGTAATAATAGTCACACAAAATTGGACATTGCCCCAACTGTACCTCCCTCGTCTTCGTGGCTGGCCCATCTCTACTAGGCCTAGAGGCCCTTGAAAACATTGGACTTCTGTATCACTGCCCTAACAGAAATACCAATCATTGTCTGAATAAATCTTACGGCTCTCCAGAGCCTTTAGTGGCATCAAGGCAACCCCTGTAAGGTTGAATGTAGATAGAAATCCTGCTTTCGTAGAACATCGAATATCGGCCTGCAGACTTCTGCAACCTGTGAGTAAAAGTTGCCCATATTTGATTAGCAAAGGGATTCTTGAACCCATTTCGTCAATTAAGTAAGCCATGTCCACTGTTAGTCCCTCGAAAGCCAACGGGCGACTCTGGGAATATGCCGCAATTATGGAACTGCTTTGGATACGAGGCCTCACCAGCTTGCACGCTCTACTGCAGTACCGGAGGATATACTACTTCGTTTACTTGGCCTCAAGCACTTCTCACCCACTGACTTGGAGGATACGTACGTGCGAGTTTCTTTACTTGAAGACTCTAGTGAGTCCATTTATGTCATAACCCTACTTGGTTTGCACACACAAAAGTTCTTTCCCTTTCAACTGGGAGTTTCTGCAGCCATCTTACAGTCCGTAATGAGTATTATCATTGGGGGACTTGAAAGTGCTGAATGTTACCAGAATGATGTTGCTATCCATGTACCCAAACATACAACCCATGATGATAGACTCAGAGAACTATTGCAGCATTTTCGTGGGTTTTCCGTCTCCCCTGACCCTTCTAAGTGTGTGTTTAGCTTCATGTCTTTTTATTTCCTGGGATACCGCAAAAGTATTGCTGGTAGTCAGTCTGATCCCAATCAGCCAGCTCCAGTCCTTAGTGTGCGTTTCCTCGGAACGCTTCCGAATTCCGTTCTTTGGCTAGTTCCCTCTATCTCACTTTATTCACTTTTATCCAATATTTGCTTCCTCTATGTAACCTATTCTCACAGTACTATCGTCCGGTAATTTGCAGTTGTCAGCCAAACAAGAACTTCTATTACGTTTTGTCCTTACATGCACTGGGACACAGGCGCTTTGCGTTCTTTCGCTCCCGGGCTATATTACGCTCTGTCCTTTGATGCAGCACACAGTATTGAGGTTTTGGTGTAACAGAGTGGACTCTTTGTTTTCTGCTCTCCAAGTCGACTTGCTACTGCCAAAGAAGCTATTCTCAGAATCAAGATAAGGCTTTGACTGTCTGCTGATCTATCAAACGGCTTCACGAATGTCTTTCTGAATACGAATTATTATAGTTCTTAATCATGAAGCACTCCGTTCCGCCCATGAATGACCCAGATTGTTACACTAGTTCACTGCTTCAGTGGTCCAGCTATGTTGTATGGCACATTTTGCATAATAATGGTATTGAGCATCGTATTGGGAAACAAGTTCTACATGCAGATTGCCTATCAGGTACACTTAGCAGGGTGTTCCATGGGATTCTGATTCTTTACTCGTGAAAACATCTCCCATGAGCCGACGAGATCTACTTCACGACTCATGTAAATACTTTGGGTCAATCCGCTCTGTGGTTGAACAAGGAGAGAATCCCACCATCAAACATTGACCCCATGATTAGTTTCCGAGGAGGAAGAATTCAGCTGGTAAGCTAGAATCATTATAAATGTAGCGCTCCTCCGATAAGTCCAATCTCTTTATTCACGAAGAGCTTTAGGGGATCTTGCAAAATCACCAGCACTGAGGCGGAAATTCCATAAGGACCTACCTAATGAACCCCCCGTGCGAATTCCAATTAATCTTGTGATTTTCCCAAGGTACACCACCCAAAATTTTCCCCCACCGCTCAGTGTTCGAGTTCAGCCTTTGTAATATATAGCGGCTCCAGTGAAAAAAGTTAATCAGACCTAAAGTGCCGAACTAAGCTGAGGTTGTGCAGGCTCAAAGCAGTGAAAAAATTAGAAAAATGATTATCTACTTTGATCGAATTATCCAAATGTTTTATATCAGATGATCCTAACATCCCCACGCTCCCCGACCTCCCGAGCTTAACCATTATATTACTGATATGCGAAGGCAAATTGGCCAATTATGAAAACCAAAAAAAGATATAGCAAAAAGAATATGTGATATATGTTCGCAGATTTATTTCTTTTTCGCTTGTTATCTTCTACCAGTGGATGGACTTTGTCCTTCTCCATGGTGTTTGCAGGAACCGTAGAATAAGGGCGCGAAGTATCCATGATAAATCAGTCACTGCGAAATGCAATAAAGGTAATGAGATGATGAGGGCTGTCCCGAGAGAACATTCCCACATATATATATGTTATGTACATATGTGTATGAAGTATGGCGTCAAGCTACATATATGTAAAGCAATGTACACCTCTTCAGTCATTGTTTTTGGAAAAATGCACCTGCGCAGTTGAAACGGAAAAATGGTAGAATAAATCTCATGACTAAGTAAGCATACAAATAGATGTGGAGTGTGATATTCAAGGTTGACCCCTTCTGTTTTGCTTTATTGTATTCTCTCCGTTATATTATATACTTTCACGGTACATGATACTGCTCATACGAAATAATATGCTTCATACAACTTGGTGTTGGAGTTCTTGATTCTCGGTAGTTCCGCTTGGAGTTAAGCCCATTCAAACCACTCCATATCACCTTTGGAGTCGCGCAAAGGGATTAAACTATGATCGCTTCTGTAGCAGAACCCTCTGATGTAAATTCAGCATGCGGACTGGCCGAAGACTAAGCGGAAACTTTTGACATTTGGTGTATGACCCAGAACTATTGGGGTGATGCAAAGAGGACACACTTTATTCTTTGTTTCATTGGAAAGGACGCTTACAGTCTCGTGAAAATTTCGCTTTTCCGGGTCCTCCATCAGTTGGCCATTTGACAAGCTCAAGACTATCACTCCACAGCATTTCAAGCCAGTCCATTCCGGTGTAGCAAGAGAGCCAAAGCTTATTACCTCACTAAACTTGAAAATCAGTCAGCACGGGAATTCACGCTTGAATTCCAGACACAAACAGTAAAGTGCGACTAAAGTCCCCACGCGAAGAAGCACTTGAGCGACCGCTTGATAGCAGGAATCAACCTTCCGGATTTGCCACATAAGCTGCTACTCTCGACCCATCATACCTTTCATCACATTCACCACATTTGCCAATAGTATCGGGATGTAAAAGCTGTACCTGCCGTGTCGGAGTGCATACTGTTCAGAACTAATTCAGGAGCTTCAGTTCCTGGCTTGAAAGATCTTAGATTGCACATTGACGTAACTTCCTTAACTTCTTCACCTGATTCACTGGATACATAGAGGCTTGTTTTAAAACGTCCTGAGGCTTTTGGTGAAATGCGCATTCCCAGAAGACCGCAGGAAGTGTTCACATTCAAAACCCTCGAAATGGCTTCCTTGGCCAGTGCCCCGTGAGGCGTGGCATCGGGTACATGCCGATCATTCTGGACCCTTCCTGGATAAATACTACACTCATGCTGTTAGCGACGCTTCTTCTCACTGGCCAAATGTATGTCTTACAACGTTGCCTACAGCTTACTCCACACAGACCGCTCAGGGAAACATTTAGCGAAGGAGTTTCTTTTGTGCCCGCCACTGACAAGGGCGCACGTTTCACAGCTGAACTTTTGAAGAGGTAGTTAAAAGGTCTTGGTTTCAAACACATGTACGTTGTATATGGCACCCACAGTCTAGTGGCCCTGAAGAGAACTTTGTACACGCGAGTGTAATTCATTAAACGAACCTCAGAATGTTTTTTGAACTTCGCCATCTCATTGATAATCTTCTCACGCAACATCGCCACGCTACACATTCTGCTACTGGTAAAAGTCCTTCTCAGTTATTTAAGTGCCGAAGTTTGAGAACCACTTTTGAGTGTATTTTGGAAGCTAATGTCAGTTATTTCAACAGAAATGATTTGCTCCCGGCGAACGGAATCATCATTTCTTGCAGCTGGAACCGGATCGTCGCCATGGTGGATCTGGATGGTCTGTCTGGTCGTGGACGTAATGTAGATCGAGCACAGTTCAGTGAAGACCAGTCAGGTGTCATTTCACCTGTTGTTGCACCAACTGGTAATTCCGATCCAGTTAAACCAGAATCTGAGAATCCCACGGAACAAGTAGGTATTCGGATATCTACGAGAACTCGCTCCTCATCACGATGAAATTACAAACACCCCCAATTCGATTCAGTTTGCGGTGGACGTGACATTCAAGTTTGACTCTTTCTGTTTTGCTTTACTGTATTCCCTTTGGTATGTTATAGACTTTCACGGTACATGAAACTGCTCATAAGAAATAATATGCTACGTTCTACTTGGTGTTGGAGTTCTCGATTCTCGGTAGTTTTGTTCGGAGTTGCACCCACTCAATCCATTCGACGTTGAGCGGCTTTTACAAGCTACACTTGGTAGTGAAGCGCTGTTTACGGAAAGTATGGGCAAGATCTCCAAAAACAGGACAGTAACCAAAGAAACATCATTGTGCCCCATCGGTTTATCTTAAGTCCACATTTTTTTACCCCTTCTCTGATAACTATCCCAAAAGGCAGTGCTTTTCTCCCATTTATGGCATGTATCAAAGGAATGCAAAGATTCACTTGCCTGTCTTCCACGTTTCTTCGCCGAGGCCAGATGAACGATGGGTCATCTAACCTGTCCACGTTTCAGAGCCCCATTTTGCGTTGAACGTTATGGACACAAAGGATTATTCGGAAGCCAATAGTATCGCTGGATTCGTTGAAAATTTATAACTATCGCGTACAAAAATGTTGTCTGTGGGGGCCATACAGCAACCCATTTTTCAACTGTTGTGGTTATACGAAATTCACTCGTCCAAGAAAACAAAAAAGAGTTCACTTTTTCCTTGTAGCTGAAATGTTAGCTCAACTGGTAAAGCAACCCGGACGAAACAATGACAGAGGCCTAATTGATTTCCAGGTGGATAAAATTGGGCAGTGTTATCGGCCTTTCAAGAACTCTCTAGGTATCGGGCCTTGCAGTTCAGGTACGGTGAATGAAGAAAAACAAGCTTTATTAGATTATTTACTCTCAGCGGTTATTCCATTATACTGTGAGCCTCAAGTAGATCATTTTTGGAAGCATCTTTTGGTACTCTCGGGCTCTTAAATAGTCACACGAAAAAATAGCCTTCGAATGCCACACTTCATTAATTGATAACACAGTAATTTACAATTCCTTTGCTTAAAACGATTTTGCAGTCCAAGGTAATAGCCGGAGGATTATTCCATTAAGCGTGTCCCTTTCTCACACGCTATTTTTACTGCCTCTTTTTATTCTACTTAAACGGTACATGCCTGAAAAGAAGAATATTCATTTTCTTTTAGATAATGGGGCAGCTCAGATCAAATCTATTGCAAGGTCGCACATGACTATGCTGTGGCGACTGCATTACGTACACCTGGAGTGTTTCTTTGCTATTGCTTCATCAAAGAGTGTGTGGCAAGAAGGCTTTAAAAGCATGTTGTAGTTCTGCAACATGTGAGTTTTTGAGGAATTTCCAGCAGATATTTTCGGGAACCTCAACAACATCTTAAGGTTGTGTGGTCGAGGCGGATAAAATTTTGGTACGTTCCCAAAATTTGACTTTCCAGTCATTCACTTTGTGATGACAAGGTTGGTGACTCTATTATCCAATGTGAATTCAAGCACTAGAGTCACTGGTGGTCCGTTCCATACACAACGCTCACATGCACTACTAATGAACCTGACGAGTTCTGCGATACTTCGCCATGTTTCTCACCAATCATCCGGATTCAGCTGTTCGTACAACCTTTGGTGACTTCCTTAGGTTGTATTTTGGCTTTTTTGCAGCACTTGGGCAGGGGAAAACTGTTGCCTTCCAACCAGAATTGAAGCTTACTCAGAACCCTGTTCAGTGAACCTTCCAATGCGCTCCACGCAGCTTATTGTTCGTCGGTGGGGAAACCCGGATCACAAGGTCACTGAATTTTCCCGTACTACTTACGGGGTGACAAACCATCGGTGAGTTACGCAAAGTGGCTACCAAAAGGGTCGCAAGCGTCAATGCGCCCGGGGACAATTTGCTAGATTCGCAAACACGACTGTACGGACATACTTCAGTATATTTTCTCCCCCAGATTTTTTTTTAAACCGCGTGGAAAACCACCCAGTTTTTGCTTTGACGCACGGTCTTCAAATTGAAACTGTATATATTCAAGCAGGTAGATTTTCACCGCCCTCATAATAAATAACCAAGTCGTATAAAACATGCTTGCAAAGCTTAAAGTGGGCCCTCGGTCAAATCTCTATCAGGGTCAGTTAGGGGCAAGTTACGCAAATTTCAATGCCATGCGTATTCAGACAATACCAAATAAGAGTGGTTTCGAGACGTGAGAGCTTTTTACACCGTTGAGCGGCAAATTCAAAGAAACTCCCACCCTCCGTAGTCTTGAATTCTTGAAGCTGTACGCAGGTACGAGGCTGAAGCCCAAATGTTCCCGGATCTCGTGATTATCTAGTTATCTCATTGTCACCGGTGAGCGATGACATATTTCACTGGATAATGAGGCAATGGGAGAAAAACAGAGGGTTAAAAATACAAATCATGAAAATATCTTGCATCCAGTAATTCCGGTTAGGTGGAATTTAGGACACCGGACAAAGCAAAAAGGTTCCAGATATTAGTGTTGACTGCTTTTTTCTTCCCATATTGCAGTGAGCTGGAAGGTAGACCACGTGCCACAGGCTGCCTTGTCAAGCATGAAATTCAAGATGGTAAAGAAATCAGTGGAACTTTATCGGCCTCAGAGACACAAATTTAGCCTCGAGTTTTGATGTCAACAGCTTGTCAGTCATTTCCTGAAGTCCATAGAAGTGTACAAAGAGCTGAGCCTATTTCAGCCTGGTGAGGCAAGCCAACCCGATAAACCGTACTCCTCATGCTGGAAGAATGTACGGCCGTTCTATCCTCTATCCCATCCAGCCTCTTGAATGGCTGCTAGAACTTTGCAGAAGTCTCTGATGGAAGGAAAGCTACCTGCACTGCACCCGTACTCAGCTAGGAGACTAAAAATCTTCCCAGTAGCGAGCACGTCCGCTACCCTCAGGGCGTATGAAAGAATAATACCACGGCAAATATCTCCCAGGTCTGGTGTCTGACTCTAACCCATTGGGCTGAGTTCGTTTAATTCCAGCTCTTAACACCCTGCTTCGTCCAAGCATTTTGTGCTGTCTTTACTGGATAAGAGATGTCTGGCGGTTGGAGACTGTTTCTCCGACTGCATTGATGAATTCTACTGCGTGGACAGATTTAAGCTGCTACAGATCAAGACGACTATCCAGATTCGGCCGGAGGATATGCGCCCTTCATTCATCTACTTGTCCGATCGACAGTGGCTCACACATTTCCTTAATAAAACCTCATTTGCTCTTGTGTCCCCGCAGTGTCTTACAGAGGCTAATCTCATCCCTGTATTTTATGCATATTATCTCCATAGTTGTCCATGACGACAGCATCCCGGTGAAATATCCCAATAATGTGATTCTTGGTATGCCACACCCGAAGTGGTCCACACAAACTTGACTACATGACAGTGAAGCTGCTCGTGCTACTTGGTCCTCCCTACACAGCCTGCGAATGAATCCGTTGAAATATTCCCACATGTATTTTTTCCTCTCATTGGGATCGTTTATTCTAATATTTTAAAATCCTCTCCCTAGTTCTTTGATAGTGTTGCCTTGAGAGCAATTTATCGGTGGGGAGCCTAGGTGCTGTCATCAACAGAGACCTGTTTCGGTCAGAGCAGGCCGCCGCTGTCATTCTGAAGATAAGATGGCGTTTCTTTTTGTTTTGAGATGGAATTATTTGGCTCACCACTTCACTTATTCCGAAACTTTGGTCCCTGTTGCAATTTACCTCACTGGATCTACGCTCCTCAAATTGTAACTCCTGGATTGCTTTTTAGTTACCGAACCAGCTATCCTTTCCCTGAAGCACTTAACTGGATTTGATGGTATGTCTGGAAGTCCGGTAAATCATTTCATAGTGTAATGACTCGCCAATCCATTTTCCACGTGCTTCCCTGGGATAGTGGCTGGCTAATAGCGACCCCTTTAGCTTGATCTCAGTAAATTTATTTCTACGTCATCCACACGACCTCATTGTAAACGCAAGCATGCCCGTACCAAGATCTACTGGTCCACCAAAGCACCAAAGCCCACCTCTTCGCTAGCATCGACTTTATCGGTTCAGAACTAAGCAAAATCATCGGTTGATGTTGCACATCACCGTTTGCTTCATTTTGTGAATCAAAGTGATTAAGCGGCTGCTAAATATGTACTAACGGGCATATTAAACAAGTAAATGACTTGGCTTGACACGGCCTGTATACAATAAAGCGTGGAAAAAGACATGCCAACTGCTGTGGTCCTTTCTTTGACAAATACCGGGCCGAAAATGTGCGCAAAACATTCAGCTGGTGTTGAATTAGCAGCAATTGTCCTAAGAAAGATACTCAGCCGTGAAGGTTCGCAACCTGAGCTGAATATTTAAAATGGAAGCAATCTCGTTCCTGAAAAGGTTTCACCCGGCTCGGAGGAACCGGATGTCGCCACTTACTCTCTGCACCCGGACACAAAATAAATAGACTGACCTCAAAATTCATTTATACCCTGAAGAGTACCGTAAGTACAATCAACACAAGAAACATCCAAGAGCTTGAACGAAATATGAACAGCTTTCTTCTTCTGCACAGAAGTACCCTTCAAGGCACCACACTTTCTAGCCCAGCAACCTTATTCAGGTGTCAAGTACTTCTCTCAAACTTAAGGCGCACTGGACGTGCCTGTGTATTCTACCGACTAGGGAGCAATTTACGACGCGCTTCAATAACTGGATTCACCCATCTTGGTAATTGTGCAGTGAGAATTTGAATATGGATGATGAGTCGGTGCACCACAGACACTTTGGTTGAATTAATTGCTGAGTTCCTGAATTTCCTTCTGATAGAAAAAGGTGCCCCAAATACCTCGTGTACTGATTCCGACTAGGAAATACCCGAAGGACTCCTGTTGAGACGTTCTGAAATCCTGGCTTCTCAATTACCCGGAGACTACAGTCCACCTGCTTCATCCGAGCTGCAGCCAGCGAGATGATTGCCTATAATAAAGCTATTTTTTGACTGGCATCTGTAACACTACAATAGAGCAAATTTGGGCTGTGTGTCCGACTGATTGTGATTCTCTTTTTGAGCTGTTTTTGTTCCTCTGTTCTAGCAGACTAGGGATAATTCTAACTATCCAGCCAATGCTCCAGGATTTCACAATTAGCATATCAGGTTGATTGTCCAAGGGATACTGAGGTAAATGTCGAACCCTCTTTGGAGAGGAAGGTTGGAAAGATGATGTAAGTATACAGGGAGTTTATCCCACAATTCACTTTGCAAGAAGATGAAAGAGGTAGGATTCATGGCTAGGTCTTAAAGCCGTAAAGCTGGGAATGCAAGGCGGCTTAGAAGCGACTAATCGCTGAGGTCGACAAAGTTTGGCTTGAGAGCGAGAAGAATTTGTCCATGTGTACGTTCCTAAAACAATGATACTTAGCTTCAGATTGCTTGGCTGAAGGGGCTCATGTTTGGCAGTTCTCAATAATACTGATACCATGGTGTGAATTTACCGCCGTCAGTGAAGGAACCCTGGCAGTTTTCTATTGCCATGAGTGTATCCTACAAACATCAGGAGTCCCGGTCAGGGTGAAGTCTGTTCAACGATTTGCTGATCGATCCTTCGAATACTTCACTGAAAGCCCTTTGGAAAGCGTCTTGAAACCTCAAAGCAGCGCGTTGCTCAAGTCGTTAAGAAATAAATAAAAAATAATTAAAAACTGAGCTGCTCCGCAAACACTACGGTACCATTTGTGAGTTAAAAATTAGGTGCATAATATTTATATTTTAACAGTAAGCCTGTGTTACTATCCAGCCAAAAGCTAGCCAAAATCAGGCCAAAAATTTTACAAAGGGAAGGGCTGGCCGGAGGGAATAAAAAAGCACCTGTTCTGTAGTCTAAAATAATAGAATAAATCTTTTACACCTAATCAAGCCCAACAAACAACTTCCCGAGCTTGGAGCCGATAAACTCACCATGAGCTAGCTGAACGTCCGCGGTCTTTCGACGTGAACGAGAAAGTAAAACCGAACAGTAATAAAACAAATTGCCCTGAGTCGCTGGGACTCATTGCCATACAGAATATCCAAAACGTTATCCCACAAAGAAAGCATAACCAAGAAAAAAGGAACCAAATGCCTCACTCGTTGAAAGAAAGGCGACCACAAAACAGTATCAAGTGAGAACACTTAGTCCAACAGCCGTAAAGAAAGTATTTAAAGTTAGCACATGGGGAATTTCCGGTCACTCACAATGTCACAATGGGTTTGTTTTGTGTCAGATTGTGGTAAATGTCGGGGAGGGAGCCCATCCGGACCAGGCAATGTAGAAAATCTGCACAGTGTGGCCAATTTGTTGATACGCAAATTCAAAAAGAAGTACTGGACGATAAGGCTTCAGGTACAGGAAGCAAGGAAGGAGCGGGGATGACACAGTGGGGGGGGAGAGACGGAGAGATTTGAGCAGCAGATGCTTCGTGCATAGATTCTGAGAGCTTGGGGTTTTAGAGTCGCATATGATAAGCCCGAGACTTTTGTGTTATTTTCAGAACCCGAGTTTACCTATCTTGACTGGTAGCCGATCTTTAGTGGGTGAATATAGCAGCACCCTCCTGCCAAATAAGTTGTCGTCGGTTATCGAGGCCAAGCTCTTGAGATGGTTTGAAACATTGAGTCCCCTTTGTCCAATTCTTTAGAACAGAAAGAGGACGTAAGTCGTGAGAAGCAAGAATTTCGTTTACTCTTGTCAACCGCGGACGTAAAACGTGTCAGTATATATACGTGGTACGGTAGGGGGGTAAATGCAACAGTAAAGTGGACACGATCGAAAGTTCTTGAGATAGTGATTTAAGGCTAATAATCAGAGGGGTTTCTGAACATCAAGTACCTGCTCTGCAGGGCCAAGATCTTAAGTTCTGCTCTGGACGCTGTGACCGTCAGACTGGTTTTTCAAACCACAGTTGGGATGATCTTGGACAGAGGCTCAGTAGGGATGGAATATGGACAATCAGCGGCATATGGGGATCGGCGGCGAAGGAATATCTCCCAGTTTGAGCAGCGGATAAGTAAGGAAACTTGTCTCTAATCCGAGATTATGAATGGCGTGTCGCGCGCCAGGAGTGACCATATACTGAAACGGCAATGCAAGAAGCTCGACATCATTTCTTGATCACCGCCCAGAAACTGATGTACTCCTCAGGTCTTTGTTTCTTTGTGACTACAAGTGAAAATCGGGCTGAGAATGCCGTTGCCTCTCGCAGATTTGGCTTATTTTGAACCATATTCTCAAGAGTATAGGAGAAGTGAAGCTCATTAGATGAGGTGAGCTGACTTGCAATGACCAGCAGGTCTGTGGAACATGGAATTCTTCTGCGACAATATTAGAACTTGAGGGGTGTTCAAGAGCAAACTTGAACTCTTCTGTAGGAGCACTGATACTATGTGAAACACCACCGGATGGGCGAAGTATCCGACTCAGTGGGCAGTTTTTGTTGTTCCAACATGAAGCTAGCCACATTGAGCCCAGGAATCGGTCGAAAGCAGGATGGAGACGGTTGACGTATGGATGAAGTTTCTGAAGAAGGCAACGCACCCACACTCCGTCGGGAATGCTTTGGTTTGGAAAAGGCCTGCCTGTCAGGGATACCAATGCAGTTAGTGGGGACTTACAGTGAAATCCATTTTTCTATCAGTAGGATAATATCCGAGCCTGCGGAAAGTACATCAAGCTTCAGTGAGTTCTGCTTGCTTCTCAGATAGCGAACAATATTTGTTCGGAGATAAAAGGCAACGCCCCGGATGGGACACTGCCTGAAAAGCGATTGAAGAAGAACTGCTTGTTGGCACAAGTGAACAGAAATTGAGTACCATGTTGCGAATAGATCGGAAAAAGTAGTCAGACATCTTACAAGGCTACATGGAATTAATATGTCTGATCGGCATGGAAGCAAAACGGCTGATGGCGGTTGAAGCCTTGACAGGTAGGCTCACTTGGGGAGTGGAGCTGGTGTAAGTTCGAGGAGAACTGAGATGACTTTTAGTGGAAGGGGTGGTGGAGCTATTGGGAGGAGGGGGATAGGGGAATTTATTTGGTAAGAAGGAGCCGTCTGTGGGCCATGTCTTGGGGTACTGTTCAAAAGCCATTTTTGAGACTCGTGTAGTGTTTCACGCGCAAAAGTTTTCATAAATAGGAGATGGCGGATCTCACCCGAGTCAATGAAGCTGCGGACGAGGTGTGTAGAGGATTCTCGGTAGACATGACTGGAGGAGAGCTAAGTTGGTTATCACTATCTTGCGTTGGACTTGTAGATGAAGAATCAGTGGAATGTTGGTAGCTGCGTGCATTTGAATACATCAGGAATGAAGGTTGGCTTCAGGGGTATCTAAACTGACGGAGCCGTGGTGGCTACCGCTGTACAACAGTGAGCAAGTAGAGAAAGCAGGGACGCATTTTGTAACTGCACCACGGGAGGGTGGGGAGGAAGAACTTGAGAGCTTTTGGCACTTGGTTTGCCAAGCGATAGAGGAGCGGTGGCATCTAGATGAAACTTTGGCTGAAGGGAGTCGCAGGTGAGAGGGCTAAATATGGAGACGGCGCATCCAGGGTATCTGTGTGCTGCGCTGAGTGTGGTTTTCTCAGACTTCCTGGCATGAGATCGAAATATAAAAATTCAGATTGGTTTGGTTCAGTTATCATAGTGCCCGTTGGAGCTACTGCTTCCCTGAGTAGAGTTTCTTCGGGAGCGAATTATGGGCCTTGAAGTAGAATTTGGGCAACGTTGAGGTGATAGTCACCCAGGCTGAAAATTACCCAAGGCTGCTGGGCGAACTTCGGGCTAACGGTGAGCTAAAATGACTCCCAACAAGCGCCTTGAAAGTTTGCACGGAAGTTCGCGAGCGTTCATGAAGAATACGATAATAAGAATATCGTAGGATATAATCCAATATTTTTCCAATCTCAATTTATAATAGGAAGTTAATTTTAATGTCCATGCTTTTGAAGTACAGCCATAAGGGTTGGAAAAGTGTCAGAATTACCTTCTGTGGATCTTTGGACCAGCGGCCTATTCATCACCAGCGCATTTGAGTCAATCATCCATGCGTGGTATTGTACTGGTATTGTTTTAGTTTTTCATTCTTTCGAGGAATACAGCTTAGAAGAAAAAAGTATGCCTCAGTCAACCTGGATACCCCCGACCAGTCCTCGTCCGATGATTTTATAACCAGGGCAATGTTGTGAAGTGCTACACGCCTCGGGCTTTCCTTTGCCTGCTATTTCGCGTTACACAAAGTTAATATCTCGTAAACCGAGGCTGTTGGATGCAGTTTGGAGATTTTTCTGTGCATCATATTTGGGAAAGTTCAGCATTCTTATTGGGAGACCCTTAAGACAAGCGGAATTTTTATACCGAAAAATTCACGAAGTCAGCAAAATGCTTTCATAAAGGGAGATAGTGATTTCCGGACTATATTTCAATTCCCGTTCGTGCGCTCGGTATTCACCTTGCGTTCTGTATCTTTTTCTACTCCTCTGTGCAACCACATAAAAGTCATATCCCGCTCAGGAGCCCCGTAAAAAGTTATAATTTACCGATAATTTACCTTCCAAGTGTGTTAAAATTTTGAGGAATTTTCCCCACGGCTGTCCATCAAATCGTCTACCAGGTAGTAGCTTACAGTGGGACACACTCATCACATACTTTTACGCAATCACTTGTTTTTCAGTTCACAATAGCCCCTATGACATCGGCATTCAAATTTTGCCTATGTCTACTTGAATCTATATTTCCCTCCTTTGGTTTGATATATTACTCAGTTGTCTTTGAGTTTGACTACAGATGGCCTCCGTTGAACATAGAGTGGCATTCACTGACTGTTGGGTTGGGAGTGCGCAAAAAGATCCGTCCAACAACAAGCCCATTTTTGCCGTCGGGGGTAAGTCAATTAAATTCGATGTCCCTGACTAGACTCCAGATTCTATTTGTCCCATCCCAAGACTCGCAGAAGAACCGGTGTCAGTCGTTGAAAACAGGGCATTGGTTTGTGGATGCATAAAATCAAGGCAACGCAGGACGAGAAAGCGGGTACGGTAATTATCATTTCCTACAACATAAATATTAATATGCCCTCTCTTGTCTTCCCTTCGTTTGATTCATTTAATGTACTGAACAACTCTTGGGGCATCATGAGCATTGGTATCAATTTATCATGAATCACAACTTTACACGCCCTTAAGATTCAGTCCAAATATTTTGACATTTCCCTTTTTCGCCGACTATAATTATTCCCATACATAAATTATGAAGTTTCACCTCGTTTTTAGAAAACGGTCTCCAATCAGACAAACTCCAAAGTCTGCACGGAAACATTTTTCGTTGTCCAACCTATCTTTGAGTGTCCCTGTGTCTTCTAGATCTTGGTATTCCAGGTCCCGTGGTCATGCAACAGAGGAACGATGACCGTGCTCTGTAAATTCTGAACGGAGCAGTCTTAGAAATGCCAAATTTTACGAGCTTTCAGCATACCGTTTTTATAAAAACGTATTGGTTTCCATAAACGGAGCTTTTCAACTCAGTGATAAATCGGTGGTTCCGGTCTAACGGATGGATAACGGACAAATGGACCACGAAACAGGCATTTGAGATGAACTGGGAACATTGTGCTCATTTTAAACGATTTTTCGCAATTTTGGATTATTCTGATGCGAGCCCAATTTGGAGCAGTTAGCCTTGCCCAGCGTTCCTTATGATGTTCCCCAAAGTTGATTAAATTTTAACCCAAATTGGCCCCACGAGCTCCTAATTTGGAGCTCTTTGAATGTGTTGTTTCGGCATTCAAAAACGCCTCTTCACCGCCTCCATACTTAAATTCAAAGGGCGGCCGAGAACTGAGGCTCGATCGTCCGTTTGCTGTCTTTAGCAAAAGTAAGCATCGTTGGTCATGTGAATTGTACTGGAGAAAACAAATTTTATTGTCAACACAGATAAATGGTCGAGGATTTTGAATGCCACAAGTTAATGGAATTTCGTTCTCTTTCGAAGGTCTCACTGGCCACAGAGTGTGTTGGCCCGGCTGCTGATCTTGGGTCAACCGAATAATGATTCAAGGATGGCCTTGTCAAGTTAGCTAACTTGATAGATGAGGTTAGTTTATATGCGACGTCGTTAAGTTTGTCGAGGTACTTCAAAGCTCTGGATCGAAAAGCAGTTGAATCTACTCATTTTATCACGAGCCTTTTCAAGAAAAACAGATAAAACCACCGGGCAAATGTCCAGAATAGCACTTGTGGCGATGAGTGTTTTGTTATACGGACGGTCATTCTTGGGGACTTTTACATCAGGACGGACGGCCTTGATTGTCAGTAATACAGAGGAAGATGGTAAGCACAGCAATGAGACATTTAGTAAGAGTTGAGGAGCATAAAGAGTATGTAGTGTTTTAGTAAAGGGGAAGGTTAGATGACTAAATAGACATGGTGGTGCAGAGAAAAACGTTCTCATGGATAGAATCTAATGGGATAATGTCATTTTCATTTCCACTCAGATCTTCCTAAGAAGACTAAAAGTATCACAGCAGAAGCTTTTTGCCGGAGGCAGCTTGAAAATTTTTCACAGGTTCAAGAGGTGAACAATCACGAAACTATGTTTAACAAACACGGAGTAAAAGCTTACGCTTTCATTGCTCCGTTGTGCAACTATTCATGCTCGCAAATCATTGATGCCGAATAAAAATTATGACACAGTTTACAACCATCTCTGATGACCACGCCTTCTTCCTCTGTGAGTGTTAGTCGTGATTATGCCGTCGTCTTTTCCCTTCCTAATCCAAAATTCTTAAGTTACACGTAGCCCTAGCCGTTCAGTAAACTCCAATTCCCACACCTCAGCTGGCGTCGGATCGGTCTCGGCTCTCAGGTAAACAAAACCAGCCCTGAGAAGACCTGATAAGCCAAGGCTTGATAAAAAGCACAAGGAAAGCCCTGAGGAAGAATGATTGTTCAGCAGTGGGGCGTTTTTGATTGATTCGGACAAGTTCAGTGTCTTTTTATGATCTCCTTGCTCGAAGTTCGCCAAGGTTCCTCAGTGTTGTTGAATTCTGCCAATCGGACGTTTAGGCGATGCATAAACATCGACTTCAACCCAATTCAAAGACTCAGTTCCAAGTGACTGGGGTGCTGTTTACCGAAAAATTAAATGACTGTACAGCAAAAGAGCCTCGATAGGGTTTTTTAAGGCTCCTCCGCTTAAGATTTAACATCAAATCAACAATTGCATCTAATTATAGCAGAAGTTTAGAAACAAGGAACAGTACCGTCAGATAAAGTCACAGCAAATCTCTCGCTGGGCTACTGAAGCTCAGAGAAGATTTGAGAGTATGATTTCCCAAAAAGATAACTGCTAAAATACAAAAAATTAGAATGCTGGTGTAGGCTTACCATATAAAAAGTCTTGATTGAGGTGCGGAATGTTTGCAAACGGAACATGGTTTCCTGGACTCCTTTTGGTCTCGTGAATCTCTGCGGTGCTTTGCCCGTGTCATTCATGATAATTCACCTGCAGCAAACCCTCATCTAATGTTTCTCATATACTCTTATTCTCCAATACTGTGTGTGGGCCACTGAATATAAGCTTTTTCTAGCACACTCCCTCCAGCCCATTTGATCGCGCTCAATTATATCTTGCCCTTTCTTTAAAAGCGGCTCAGTTTCTGATGGCTTCGAAATAAGTATTTTTCAACGTTGTTTAACGTTTTTTCGTTTCTTATTAGGTTCCTGCATCATTAGGTTTCTGTGCATCTTCTACTTTTACGTTCTGCTTCTGTAGTACCTTGGAATGTATGAATCAATCTCCGTGAGTCATGAGTCCCTTTCCTTTGACCGCACTTTACTCTAATTCGGGATAACGGTTTGCACTTTATTTCAAAGCAGAACTTATGAAGATGGATAACTTGGAATCTGCCAAAAGCCATAAAAGTGGCCGGAGCATGCTGGTAGTTAGATGGCAGGATTGAATATTAAGATAAAGAAGCCAAGGATGAGATACAGGTGCAGAAAAGTGGAGGAGAAATGATTGAAATCAGAGTTGAAGCCAAAGGTTCCAACAGTAGTGATAAGAATAAGAATGATAGAAGTTGAACAAGGATAATAAGCAAAAGGTGGTTCCTGCTTGCCAGTTTAAGCAAGCTCTTCCCCGGCTAAGGTTCTTCCGATGCTTGAATTCTAAAACCCTTGCAGCTCTTACCACTTGTTTCGGGATCGGTTCTCGTACTTTACAACTCGCACTGAGAAGAATTTTCTCGCAAGCGGTAGTGCTATTCTTCTGTTTGATTGCGCTGTTTTGCTGGTTTCGCCCTTAGTTTTGAATACGGTCCTTCGTATAAAGTTTCTTGGGTATCCATTTTGATGAAACACAGATGTTTCCAGTTGGCCCATGCAAGCTCGTCTCACTGATACATCCAGAAGTGCTAGTTGCTTATCTTTTTCCACTTCGATAGCGAATTTGATGTCCTCGGAGACGTTATCGGTTGTAATAAGTGCCTTTTCAACATCTGAGAATTTGGTGACGAAAAATGTTTCATCCAAACACTAGATACGAAGTTTCGGTTTAGTTATCCGTAGTGCGATGTTTCCAAGGGCTTGCATTACAGCCTGTGCAAGGAATCCGGACAAGGGTGTTCCCATTAATGTGCCTTTTATTTGTTTGCAGACTTGTTCGTCAAATTTAAAGCACGTGCATGCGAGCAGGTCCAGTAGTTTAAAATCTTTTTGTGCTTTCAGGGGATTATCTGGGTGGTGGTTCTGAAGAAGCTATTTATTATGCTCTCGGCTAGGTTTGAATCAATCAAGGTGAAGAGTGTTGTGGACTAAAACGAATGCATGGCTTTATGCTGTTCCATCTTGATGTCCTTTCGTTAACCAATAAGCTGTAGGGCTTTAGTTATGGGGTGATTTTGTCTATTGATCAGTGGTTCCAGGCGTTTCCAAAACTCCTTGGCCAAATTACTTGTCCGTGTCCCGGGTAGGAAGACCATTTTTCCGGAAGGATGTCCTCGTTGGGTACCTTCGGAAATCCGTAGCATTGAGCAGTGCCTGAGGCTTCCGCTTTCATTCTTCAACCTTCCTTTTTTGTTATCCTTTGCATATCTGGTAACTTTCCCAAGGTTGTACAGATTTCATTTTCCACTTTCATGGTTGAATCCGGAGGTAGATGGTATGGCCTTTAAATAGTTGTTTGGCCTTCTGATATACTCCGTTCTGTCCACAACGACCATCATTCTACCTCTGTCAGCTGGCGGGATGACGATGTTTTTGTCGTTCCTCAGTGATTCCAGTGTTTTTCCTGTTTCACCTTGGTGGGAGCTTTGAATGATAGTATGAGGCGAGTGGCCAGAACTAGAAGTGGTCTTGCCTCCCTAGTCAAGAGGTACAGTGTACGATCCCGGCAATACCATTGGCCAGTGTTTTTGAAGGTTACAGAGCGCGGACCAGCCTTTCGACTTAACCAGTCAGTTTGGAGATCCAGCTATCCCTTTTTCGGATGTACTGATGGGTTTCATTGGTAACTTCCCGATCGATGGGCTTTGATGCATTGAAATCTCTGCGACGAGGCCAACTACTTCCGTTATCCGCAACCGCTAAGCGCGTGTTTCGCGGCCTTTAAAAAAATCATTCATTAACAGGAGCAACAGCAAAACGCCGGAGGTATGAGTTCCGGAGTATACGGCCTAGCAAGTACCTTTGCAAGGATATGTGGTCCCCAACCTTAACTTGGAAAGCCTTACCCTTGAACGACCCGGGGATCTGCCCGACAGTTTTGAACCTATTTAACAACGAATGGCTTCCGTATGAGTCACATATCCTTTGAAAGTCGTGGTAGCAGACTTCGATTCTGTTCTTCCAATTTAACCTTCGAGTAAACTAATGCAAAAAATATGTGAGGTTTAACAGGCAGGAGGTCAGGCGTACGAGTGCTTGCTGGTTTGTCAGGATCGAATTTTGCGGAGCCATGTGGCCAGAAATCTATTATAGTGAGACCCACCTCATAAGCTTCAGTAAAAAGAGAGTCAGACCATTGGGTATGTGGATGAGTCGAGCTTCCCAAACCCCGGTTCTGGTCGCGGTGGTAATAGTTGTTATGAGCCAAGTCCCGGAGTAACAACCTCAGCGGGGGACATGTGGGAAAGAGTGGTCAACGGGAGTACCAGGAGCTAAGCCAGTTTTGAAGGAACACCGTCAGGCCCAGCAGCCCAGTTCGTGGGAGACACGCTGTTTCTCCGCTTCAATGAATTTCTCTGACTTTTGGTGCGGCCCAAGTGGATGTCAGACAGAGGCATGAAACCCCGCTGTCCCTTCCATCCATCTTCCGAAATTTCCGCCACCATCTACCGGAATGCACACTTTCTGGCCAGCCTTGGGTCTATTCAACGACTTGTTGATCGATCCACCGAGTAATTAACTTCAGGCCCTCCGGGCAGCGGTTTGTAGTTCCAAAGCAATGAGCAGCCTAACAGATGCGGAACCCAAATAAAAGCAAGTTTACTCCGCAAATTCTACGGCATCTTTTCTGAGCCAACGTATAAGCATGTAACGGTCGTACATTTGGCAGTGGGCCCCAGTCATTATCCGGCAAAAAAGGGAGTCAAAATAGGGACAGAAGGACGTAGAGGAACAGTTGGTTGAATTACCAAGCAGAAAGCACCTGTCCCATGGTCCAAGCAGATAGAATAAACTCTGTTCGCCCATTTAGGCCTAACAAACAATTTCCCGAATGTGGTGGCCAAAAATAACGTAAACGAACAGAACGTCAACGAGCCGTCAGCAGAAACGAAATAATGAAAGCGGATGGTAATGAAACAAGCTGCCTTGTGTCACTTTGACCCATTGTCATGTCAGATGCCCACAAAAGTATTTCAACATAAAGCACGTCCAAAGGAGAAAAAACTAAATGCCTCGCTGGTACAGGGGAAAACGGCCACAAAATAGAGCCAAGGAGAGTGACCTGAGGAACAGTGGTTCAGAATCCTTTAGGAAAGTATAATAATAATAATGATGGTTTATTTCGGAAACGCCCGAGGCATGCCAGGTGCATGATCAACCTTTTACAGGTGACGGAATGGACAGAAAAAATTCTTAAAAATGTAAGAATTTACACAACGGAAGTAAGATAAAAGAGGCTTAGAGAGAGCACGGTGGGACGAAGGTATGGCAAATATATGCACTCCAAAGAAAATGTAGCGAGTTTGAATGAACCCACGGGCGGGTTCAAATGTACGCCCGGTGGGTTTGAAAATCAAGGTCGGGTAGAGGATCTGACTGGTCCGTATGAGGACATCTGAAAGCTGACTGATATACATGAGGAAGACTAGAAATCGGCATGAAACACTGTGTTGCCGGAAGACGATGGAGAAAAATTAGAGATGCACGGTGAAGGGTTAGATGTCATCAAAGCATTGGTACTCTGCAATAGATGGTCGGCGAACAGGGCACATAGCTCATTGTAAATCAGGGAGCGAGCAATGTAAGACGTAAGAAGTGAATCAAATGACAAGAATAGATCAGAAGGATTGGATACGGTGGATGTGATACGCAGATGTTGAAGAAATGGATGCATATCTTAGCGGTCAGCGGGATGATAGCTAGAGAAATGGCCGGTGAGGAACTGCGGGATACAGAACGAATGCATATATACATGTACCCGCATGCCTGTGTATATATATATATATATATGAAGGGAGCAGGAGCAGTAACAATGGAGTCCTCGAAAGAAATTATCAGTTATTAGGAGGGGCAGGTAGGATCAGATCGAATGATTGCAGAATTAACTTTGAAATGTCGTGTTGAACTATCTTCATGACAGATGAACTCGGCAGATCAACAGAGAGGGTGGAGAGTACGGAAGCACAGAAAAGATGACGAGTGAGGAGCAGTTCAAAAAAGGTGAGATGATGGAAAGTAGCAAAGAGAACTAGTAAGGATGGATCTAATAATCTGGTTGACGTAGTTGAGACATGCGGTTTCGGTCAAGAATGGGAGAAGCACCAATAAATGGGCTTACATTATTCAGCGGAAAGATGGTGGCAATGGAGGTGGCTAAGCAGCTCAGAGCGATTGTGCATATAAAGTAGAGAAAGTTACCTGGGAATTGAAACTGTCCGTGGTGCAAGAGGCAGCAGCTGTGACGGCGAACAGCGTGGGAGAGAAATGAGCAAAAGGGGTACCAGAGGGATCGGATAATGGCAGATTAAACGGGCTGAAACTGAGAGTGAGCACCATGACAAAACAACGATTTTTACATTAAATGGCAAGTTGAGAAGCAGAACGGTCTGGAAGGCAGGCATAAAATGCCTGTGACAATCAATAGACAAAACGGGGGATGGGAGCACGGGCCAAAAAAGACAGGTGAGACATAACCAGTAAGATCATCTCACTGCAGATGGAGCACGAAAAAAGCTGAGAAGAAAGAAGCACTGGGACAGGTCAAACGGTGGCGAACATAATGCATAAACAGTGGATGCTCGTCGGAGTTTGGGACATGGAATTTGGTAGGCTCGTGCCTGCGGGCAACTATACAAGTGGATGCAACTGGATGATACTAATCGGAGCACTGCCGAATGGAAAGATCTGCAGAGAAATCGCGCAGCCAGTCAAGGAAAACAGAGCAGTGGTGACTGTATAGTAAATGTGGCTGCAAGAGATGCAGAGTTTGGAACGGCAGTTCTAACGTCAGAATTGGTCATGGGTGCGGGTAGGACTGGTGTGTAATGGTATTGGTCATGAGAAGGGAGAACGAGGGAGGGTTTAACGGAACGGTAGGCATTGAGGCATAAGAATGCGGTCAGTGAGTTATATGGGCATAGGGTGATACCAAATGAATAGATACTACAAGCCTGCAATGCCGACTTTGGTGAAGAAAGGAATAATGGTGGTTGTCGACAGGGTAAAGTAAGTGGGACGATAGTGATGTGTTATGAGAGGTGACGCGGTGAGAGTCGATGGGAGAAGGGACAGAATAGGTAGGTGTGCATACATTGGAAGAACACAAAAATGGATGAGATAACAGTGATGACAAGAGTGACAGGTAGGAGTACAGTGGCGAATATGGATGGTTGGAGCATGCAATCGGTAGCTGATGGCATTGGAGCGTGCCATCCTCAACCGGTGCCAGTTGGTGGAACTCGCCGTGCACTAAACACCTAACCTGAAAAACACCTCGGAGTGAACACAGAAGGTGTGATCCACCACCCTAATTGCGCTCGCACATCTTTACAGACGACCTGCACGCCCGATGTGCGCCGTCTAAAGTGGTGGACCTGACCGCGCCCCTCACTGTGGGGAATGGCACCAATGTTCACTGATGGTTATGCATGTCGGGTGTAGTTCAACTTTTAGAGTATAAGATATAAGATTCGCGATCAGGTGGCCAGGCTGCAAGGAGTTTTGGAGGACGGAGCCAGCTGATAATAATCGACCAAACAGCGGAGTTATCCACTCGCATATACCAACGTTGAGGGTGAGGTGCACGTAAGGAGAGAAGTGGAAAAGGAGAGTAGATAAAAAAGAGCAGCCAGGGTGTGCCCCTGTTATGGAATAACAGTTATTGGAGGCACATAAAAACCGGTTCCTCACCAGCCATTTCTCTTGCTATCATCTCACCGACCGTCATGATATGCTTCCATCAATTCTACATCTGTGCCTCACTTCTACCGTATCCAATCCTTCTAAATTGTTTTTGTCATCTGGTCAACCCTCTACGTCTTGTATTGCTCGCTGCCTGTTTTACGATGAGTTTTGTGCCCTGTCCGCCGAAAATCCACTGCAGTGCATCTCTCGTTTTTCTCCATCTTCCCTCGCTACTGCAGTTCCTCATGCGGATTTCTGGCCTTTCTCATGTTTATCAGTCTACCTTCAGACGTATCTACCCATACCAGTCATACTCCCCATCTGACCCTGACTTTCAACTCACCGGGTGTCCATTCAAATCCGCCCTTGAGTTCATTTAATCTCCACACAATATCTATGGTGTGCATACATTTATCCTATTTTTATCCCACTTAATTCCTCCTTCCGAGCCATTTTATCCTATATTTTCATGAGAGTTTTCACATTTTCATGAATTATATCTTTCCATTCCATCACCTGTGTCTACAAGATCATGCACACGGCATGCTTTGGGCGTCTCCGAAGTAAATCAATATTAAATTATATTATATTAAATTATCAGTGATTGTGTTCACCTTTGGAGGGTGCAGGGTTGGAGGAAGAGTTGGTCTGAGAAATCGAGGCCCCCCTCCTGTGCAATGTATCTTTTGCCGTGCTCATATTAGAAAACTAGAGTGCACCGTAAAGCTGAGATATGGGATGAGTGTCGACAGAAATTGGGACTTGGTTTGTGAAGCTCGAAGGGTGACGGGCAACGTGTTTTAGACTTTGGAGTAGACAAGAAGGAAAAAAGTGACCTTATGGCCGGTTGGCTATACTAGAAGAGGCAGTAAAAGGCCTGTGCCGAAATGAGTAAGCGGTTTCACGGGAGAAGCTTACTGGGTTAAAGGAAAACGACCAGACATGGAGCAGGTTATACAAGAATACTGAGTTTAGTCTTGAGCGGCGGAGCCAGAGTGGGTCTGAATTCAGATGTTGGTATCACTCCATATAGCTTATAGACGCGGACCAGCCAAGTATTTGTTTGGTTAAACGCCTTTGTATGCTTTCTATCGCAACTCTGTCGAATTTCATAGTGTTACAAAATGTTATTGGGCAGTATTCAAACGAAGGCTTGATGGGGGATCTGTAGATTCTGATAAGACTGTCCCGGAAACGAAAGCATCGGAACAGAAGGGTCACACTTCCGCCAGCCTTGGCCGCTTGGATGACGGCATGCTCAGAAAAAATGAGAGAACAGGAATATTTGGGGCCCAAATCGCGGGTGGTAGGTCAAGTGGCTATTAAGGACCCACCAAGAGTTAGGGATCCAGAGGGCAGTTGGAATTTGTAGGTTAGAACCTCGTGCTTATAAGTGAAAAAGCTCACCACCCAGGAGTGGCAACAGCGGTCAAGTGCAGAGAGGTCAGCGGAAATGCTGCACAGAGTAGGGGTAGCATCATTAGAATTGAAAGAGTAGGCAATTTTTATATCGTCTGCAAACAAGAATGGCATGCCATGGTGTACTAGATCCCATGCGTCAATAAAGTACGCCAGAAATAGGAGAGGACCCAGTACACTGCCCTGTATAACTCCACTTGTATCGGGTTTTGGTTAAGAGGTATGTCCATTGGTGAGAACTACTTGCGAAGGATTAGTGAGATAAGATTTCAGCCAAGAGAGCAGCTGGTCAGCAATGCCGGATGAACGCTATTTGGAGATAAGTTGTGGGTTTGGAACACGGTAGAAAGCCTTCGAAAGATCCAGGTAGACAATTATTAATGCCTGTCCGCTATCAACAGCCTTAGTGACTAGATTGAGGAAGTCAAACTGATATGTGGTGCATGATCACAATTTGAGAAACCCGTGCTGCCTATCGCGAGGAAGGTTTGAAGTGAGAAGATGGGTAGTAACACCATCTTTGATAATCTTTTCCATTATTCTGGAAATGATAGATGTATGGTTGATGGGACGGTACTTGGCGAGTTTGTGAACAGGTCCCTTTTTGTGTCTTGGAATGATGACTAAAAGCTTTCATTTTGAAGGCACCAAACTGGATTTGGGTGAAAAGGTAAATAGGTTTAGTAATGGAAGAGGACGGTCCGATCCACTGTTATTGATTGCACGTCAGGGTAACCCGCCTGGTCCGGGTTGGGAAGATGCATTAGAGCGTGAAACGAGCCCGGAAATAACGTCCACTTCAAAGGTTAAGGTAGATAGAGAAGAGCTGGTAATGGCAAGAGGATTTGGGAGGGCTATATATGAGGCGGGGACCATGAAATTGGCGAAGTAATGTTGAAGGGTCTTAGCGGCATCAGAAGGGAAGGTTTCCTAGGTTTTATTAGGCAACACAGCTTACTGGATAGTAGTATCTGTTGCCGAATTCCTAGATTCGTGTAGGAGTGAGAGTTTCAAGGCTCTAATGGGATGCCTTAGAGCTTTGCATCATTCGTTGTGGAGCTGGGCTTCCTTTTGGTCCCGGATTTCGTCAGTCGTACGTGTTAGTCTCATGAGAAGAGAGAAGTCGTGTTTTCGGAGGTAAAGTCTTTGCATCTTAAGGCACTTCCGTTGGAGGGGGGCAAGTTTGGACTTCCTGGGAGGGGAGTTTTGGGCTATTGGGCTAAGTAATAGGAGGCAGTTTCTCATGGTAAGGTAAAGGTAATGAGCCGCCTGTTGAGAGTCAGCCGTTGGAAAAGAAACTGCTCCAACGTTGGTTACGGATGAGATTACGCAGGGGGTTCCAATTTGAACGGAATAAAGTGTTGACTGCGGTCAGATAGTCTGACGGATAAGGATGGAGCGGAAGATTGCCAGCCACTGTCTTATGGTCGCTACCTGAAAACCTGTGCAGATCGGAAGCGGAAAAGTCGGAAAAGCTGTAAGTGAACATAGGATATAGGGTGTCGGCGTTTCTAGTAGGAGTTTTAACGTGTTGCACCCAGCCCCCAACGTGCATATGGAAAACAAGGTCTATCAAGTTGGCAGGTGCTGTGAGGTTTCCCCGGGATATTTTAGGCCGGGTAAAATCAAAGGCTATGATTTTCGCTGTCGAAGGTAGTAGTTAAAGGTGATCAAAGGCTTCAGTTAAGGGAGGTAAGTCTGCAACAGTGGAGGGGCGGGCGATAGACACAACCAGTGTGCATGACTACAGTTAAGAACCGAATTTTGGGCCATGGAGAATCCGGAATTGGGTCGAGTGTTGCATGTTTAATAAGGATTACTTGAAGGGTGGGCCGTACGTACACTAGGCACCTACCTCCGCGTCTGTCAATCCCATTTACTCTAAAAACCTTGTACACTTCAAGCCTAATTTCTCTAGTGGGAGTGTGTTCGGTGATCCAGGTTTCAGTAATAATGATATCAGGACTGAATGTTATGACGGTGTTTTAAGTAGTGAAGCTTATTTAAGATGAACCGCGAGTTAAATAAGATTAAGGCTAACCCACTCATGTGGAAGTGAGTGTCCGCTTTAGGTAACGTAGGGGAGTTGTAAGTCGGAGAAAGTGCACGGTGAGGGGAGTGAGTTGGAGCTATTGCCAAAGAGGAAGAAAAGTGCGCTTTGAAAGCCTCCGCCGTGGCTTCAGAATATTCAGCCGTGGATGACCAGGAAATAATTAATTTTGGGTTATTTCGAGGTGAAAGAGACGACCTTTGACGAAGTAATCTTGCTACATGTCCTGGTTCTTTGGGATCATTCGACGCCCCAGTGAGGTGACAGATTACGGGAGTACGGAAACTAGTGGCTTTCAAGCGTGACAACCTGGGTATTGGTTGATGTTGTGAGGTGAGAACAGGCCTCAGAACGGAGGGACTAGGAGTGTGTGGTGGCTTCACCGCCTGTCAACGTAGCTTGCCCGGGTGGGGGGGATAGGAATCGGCAGTTGGTAGAGGAGGCATATGGAGGTTATTTTGGAAGAAGGCAGTTGTAATAAGCAGTGTTGCATAGTTGGCCTGCCGAGTTTGGCGTGCTATCGAAGGTATGAACTACTGGCAAGGTGCTGGTATTAGAAGGTGGTTCATTAGGTCTAGAAAAAAAGAGAGACTGTTGGATTGCATGCCACTGGGTGGGGAAAATTTACTCGAAAGAGGGGTTCGTGGAAGTACCCTGCACGTAAAATGACTGTAGTGGGATAGGCAATAGTAGAGCGGAGCGGAACTTTTGGTATGGTAAGAGACCTAACGGGACGAACGGTGGGGGCACGGAAAGGTTAAGAAATGATGAGCTGGGCAGATGCAGCGTTAAATGATAGCTGTGAGGTAGTCTGCGAGAATCTTTCGGATAAAATCGCGTAGAGCTGAGTTTTCGCTGGGAGGAACTACGGTTAGATAAACTATCTATTTTGGGAACATAAATTGTAGGCCCATGCATTAGTGACATCCTACTAGGGTATCTGTTCGCTTCCAATCTTTAAAGGACCTTAGGAGTGTGTCCTGGTGATAAAGGCTGTTGTTGTCTAGTGAACTAGACGTTGAGGCCTTTAGCGGAAATTGGGGGTGGGTTGCCGAATTCTGGATTTGCTGCCATGGATTACCAATGGTACCGACACTCCGCATCGGAGGTTGAGTACAAATCGTTTCCAACGTTCGGTCCATGGGGGATAAGCCGGACCTCAACCGCGAGACTGTGCTCCTAGGGATGCTACTTCTTGGCAGTTTGTTTGCGGGAGTATGCCCCGAGGGCTAACTGGTTTGATTCGAACTAGAGTGACCTGGCAGGGGTATGGTGCGGTACAGCGGATGGGTTTTATTTGTGGCTGTATGGTGTGGACAAGAACGACCATACTTTGGTTTATGCGTCGCCTTTGGTGAGCGATGCAATGTTGTTAGTTTAGGGAGGCTACTCGATTTAGGTAGCTGTTCCTGATGCACAGGGCCAAGCTGTCTGGAAGGACTCGGTGAACTCGAGCCCCAGGCATCTGTGACATTATTGACGATTCTAAGCCTCTCGGAGACTGGTGGATTTGGAAGAGGTCTAATTGTTGCTTCAAGGTCTACATCAGGCAGTTGTTGGCTGGTAGACGTTGGGTACATATTGTAGGTTAGGAGGTTGCAGAGGGTAGGTGTCCTTTTGGCGGATTCCTGCCCTGGATGTTTGAGAGAATTCAATTATTCAACACCTCTTGATGTACTGGCTTCTCGTCAGATTCTATTTGAATGCTATTATGTGGCAATTTAACAGCATAAACGCTTTGTTTATTAATAAACTCGCTGGTTGTCATGGCCTCCGAAAATTGGAAAATCAGGGGGAGTTGTTCTCGTTGTAATTGTTTTCAATATCTACTGCTACGGCATATCACCCGTTCCATGTTAGCGGCCTTTGACAAGGTACTTTCGAATGCAGTGAGTGAGGCCCTATCAGGAATGTTAAAAACATTGGCGTGATTCGAGGTTTGTATTATTTTCGAAACCTCTGAAGATATTCTGTCAATTAAGTTACACGTGTCAACTAAGTTACCTCCGTGGTTACCATTGATGGCTTGAGAAGTTGAGCCAGAGGTGTCAGAATTCTGGTGGCTCTGCCACGAGCTTTAGTTCGCCATTCAAGTAAGCCGACGGGCTGTAAAAGGCTGTCAACCTTACTACGTGCGTCATCGTGGATGTTCGGTAATGAGACGGGGCATAAAGTAGTGATTGAGAGAAGTACGGCTACGCGTGACAAATCTCACTGGCCGGAGTGCTTCTTTTGAAATTGCGCATGGTGACCAGTCACCTAGCAAATCCCACTCAGAGCAACCAAACCGATTTTCCCATAGGGTGGCTTCATCACAAAAAGCACCCATCAGTGAGCTCAGTCCTTTCTTTTCCAAAATGGTATCTTTATGTTTCGTCAAATCGGCCATTTTTCGTGAATACCACGTAACAAGGTCCTAAAATGCACTTATTTGTTAACTATAAAAGTAACGGAACAGCAGCATAGCACAGCTGAAAACGACACTGCAGATGTCACACGATATCAGAGCATTCAATACGAACACATCGAAGCTTTATAGATTTCACAAAACTAACTGGATATCCTCTAGAGTTACGTGAAATATACCTCATCTACAAACTACACCTCATCATGGTGTGAGTACAAGTATGGCACAATACCGCATTTCTTACTATTCAGCTTACCACTGACTAGTTGGTAAATGATAATCTGATAGGTCACTTGCCCTCTACAGCCAGCACAGATCGTCAGCACCAAAAGCTGAAGGGGTGGAGCGTTAACCATAGAGAACAAAGCATGACCAAAATGGCTGCCGCCGGGTGAATCCTAGTCAGGTAAAACAGTTGGCACTGCATTTGTAACGCACCCAGAGGAAACAAATAACCATGCAAATAAGACACTGATAATATATACAGCGAGTCAGAATAAATTGCTTCAAGCTTTTCTTGAAATTTTGGTCATTTCTCTGTCCATCGGTCACCGGCACGTTCCCGGAATTTGGCGATGGGCAGTAAGCCACTAGAGCTGTAGCCTTCGGATAATCAACTTGTTTTGTTGATTATTTAGCGACTGCATAAAGCCTAGGTAAGGAACAGAGGTGAAATTCTGTGGAGATCTACCTAGGATGATTACAAACGGGGTTGACTAGATGGTTTCACTATATGGACAAAGGGGGATTAAGGTTTTAGCCAAAGGGGAAAGGATAACTAAAAGAGGTGATTACGCCAACAATCGCTAAGTAATCCATAGATGGGCTAACAAAGGGTGGTTTGTGATGGGAATAGATCTGCATTTCCCAGCAAAGGTTGCGTTGAGTTTTCGCCATAATAATTTACGGAAGCACAGAGGCGTGTCGCAGTTATTGCCAAGGATGACTTGAAGCTTCAGGTTAAATAACTATTACTACTGGGTGCTGCGCAAAAACAAGCCTAAACGCCTGAAAAACGAAACAAAGAGACGACCTGGTATATACTCCAAGTTGACTCCGACCTGGGGATTTATATAATGTACATATATATAAAGGTGACAGAATGAAAATTTTCAATCTTTCAGGACGTTACACCGGTGGCCTAAATTCCTCTCGGTGGCACTGGGATCAGACTCTGTGCCTGATCATGCTTAGCAGATATCGGCTTTTACAAGACTTGCGGCGGTGCGCCTGCCACCACCCATCGCTTGGTGCATACCAGGACTCATAGCAGTACGCATGCATACCCCTTAGCCTAGGAACCCGGGTACCAGTCAGTCCGTTTCGGGCGAACACACCTTCCTCGAGCCACTGAACATGGATCTCTCCTCTATGCTCATCTCACAGCTCTGACGACAACTCGGTATTGATATGCTTACGGTTCACTGCTATGGGCTAAATCTAACCTGTACCGGATGACGGAATGAGAACCGTAATCATCGCACTTCTGTAGCTTACCATCCGCAACTCCACCCTTTCCATGTTCTCCTCGAGCCCATGCATCAATAGTGATGACAAAAGCCAGAGGTGATTCGTCTGCTACATCGTCGACTCACCTACCCATCCGAAATGTCTACTCTTACTAGCCTCTTTAAAAAACCGTTTTGTCCCTTAGTGATAGGTGCTCGCCGTCACTTAATTCCTGTCTCAGGCTGGAACTCAGCGGTCTCATCCAGCTATTCTTGCACCTTTCTCGAATACTGGAGTCTAGACACGCAGATTACTATTCCTCAGTAACTAAGCCTCGTCCCTCTGCGCATATGCTCATGGTAAGTTAAGACCCCACTCCAACCAAAATCCGTATACATCTGACTTCTCATGACCCCGCGGAATACCAGCACTTTTGATTAAACATGAAAAAGCCTCACCTTTACACCGAGTGTTTTCCTCCTTTTTCACTGTTCACCGTCCTCGACCACAGCAGGTAAACCGACCAAACTGCTATCTTCCTATTTTCCAATTCTTCTTACAGATCGTACCCCCTACAATCATTTTATTCCTGGTCCCCAAATAGACCACCTCTCCTCATCTAACACTTACTTGATATCTCCCTAAATCTCTACTATCACCCAACTACCCTAAAAACTACCAGCCTCCGTCCTGGGATCCCTAATAGACCGGCCCACTAGCCGAACGATAATTATTGGTCGGATAGCCTAATGTTCATTGTCTGGTTTCCATCAAAACGATAACCATAACCCATGGCTGGAACACTCTCCAGACTTCCGCACTCCTTCGCTCTCAGGTCGCACTGGTTACTTGAGTAGCCATCGGCCAACCCGACGTTACTCCCGGATCACCGTAATGACTAGACAATTTGATCAATCGAATTGACAATGGTTTAAACCTATACTCTCACCTGCTGACGTTATATGGGGCACCGTACACGGCTGACCATAATCCTATAACCGGGGTAATAAACCCTCATGATGTCTCACCGGATAGCAGAGCTGACTCTCGACACCAACCATCACCCCGCACCCGCTCAACATCTATTTCCAGCACTTCACTCCAACAGTTCAATTCATTCCGCGTTGCAGTACGAAACCAATGACCGGAACCCAGCCCTTGCCGCTGCTCTCCCAACCCAATCTGCCCACTCCGTCAACCTAGCTTCTTTTTCGCCCGCTGCCTTCACCATTCTACCTGCTATCACCTGCAACCAATGCCCTCATGAAACAAAATACCAGACATCTGTAGCCAACCGGACTTTGGCTAATAATTCTTTCATCACGAATACGAACAGATTTTATCTTTACACTCTTCCAAGTTCTGCCTAGCCGCATCAGTAGCGTTTATCTCCACTAGTCTGTTTCTTCGACGGCTCCTCTTGGAAGGTCCTCTATGCTTCTATACACCACTCATGCTCTTCAAAAGTTCACAGCATCCCTTCTGAAGTTTTTCGCCTCCATGTGAATTTCCTTATGACACTGAAATCTCCTGCAAAAAAGTCTGTCTTATTGTCACATTTCACTCAGTTGCATTTATTTCACATGCTCCCCCCACAATTAGTTACCCAATGCTGAATCAATCTTCTATGTTTCGCTTGCATCTCTGACTGCACATTGATAACCCAATGCGGAATATACTTTTATCCTTGTTGTTTGATAATTCTCCCGCCCGGCTACTCGTTAATGACCGTCCAATCATCCAGTTGGTACTGACTCGCGTCCTTTTCTGGATGTCGTGACCCCTTGCAGCCAGTTTTCGGCACCCATAGGGCATATGGTGTATTACTCCTACCTCAACTTGCTCTCCATGTTGTGATAACCCATGACTATTGTTTTACTGGTCCTTGCGACCATTGCACTTTTTACCAATCTCCAGTATCACTTTTATCAGCATTCCCACGCTTGTCCAGATAACCACAAAGCCCTCCCCGAATCCGAAACCGGTTAACAATTCCCGAGTTAAACATCACCACGTTAGTTCACTCGAACACTACATGACTTTACTGGTGTATTTCGGTTGCTGAGTGATTCCTATATTTAAAACTTGTGAATACTTCACATTATCATATACAGCTGTATTCTTTGAGCTTGCCTTGTGCATATGCTTTGACCACAGTCAAGAAATATACGATTATCAATTATCAGTTATTAGGATGCTCTGGAGACAAATATTCCTCAGTAAAACATACTGTTTGGACATTGTGAGACAGAATTGCATGGCAACAATAAGTGTGACCTTTTTCATATATATCGGTAAATTTGATAAAAAGGGGTCGTTTTATCTTTGGGATTGGTTAAGTTTGCAAATGTGATAAATGGGTGGTTCGGCAGGAATCCTCGGGAAAAAACAACCTGAGCGGTAAGCCGAGTACGGTCAGTCTTTTAAACCCGGGATAATAATGTGCTAGAGAAGGTAGATTTCGCAGGGCACAAGAAGCGGTAAGTTAAGATGGCAAAGATGGAGACGAGTATGATGAAAATTAGGAGGCAACTGGGGGAGATAGTTGCATATTTGCAGCATTTTTGGTGTATAAATGGTGTTTTTTGCCGCAACCGGTGCTGGTGGGCGGTGCTGACCGTGCGCTGGACACCCAACCTGGAAACCTTTTTTGTTGACAGGAGGTGCTGTCCCCCAACCTAGCTGCGCCCGCACGTCTTTGCAGACGTCCCGCACGCCCGGTGTGCGCCGGCCAAAGCGGTGGATCTGACAGAGCCCAGCACCGGCAGGTTGCGCACTAGTGATATTGGCTTTGTCACGTGGCTGTAGAGATCGAATAGTCCAGGAGCTTGCGACCAGGTTGTAAGGGTTCTTGGAGAGCAGGGCTAATATGGTAGAGATAAAATGACGAACAGGGATCGAATTTTTAGCCGGAAATGTGAGCCAGGTAGTATGCCGGGCCATCGAAAGGAGGATGCGCCGGTGGTTTTCTGGGATGCTCCCAGCTTGAGATCAACGTTCATTGTAAAAGAGGAACCCCCAGTATCTAGAAATTGGAACTATTTTTAAATAATGTGGGCTGCGAGCGGAACAGAGGACAGGAATGCTAAAAATGGCTAAGACAACGAAGAAGGATAATGAAGATTTTGTAATTAGTGATGGTCTCTGAGACGGGATTCTAGGCTGAAATGCCAGGGCGAACTAAGAGAACGGGAGTGAGCCCCAATTGGACCGAGTAAAGTGAATCTGGTACGATGTACATAGGGGATAAGAATTGGGGCTGAGTTACCTCCAAAAGAAAACTAGTACATGGGGCGGGCAAGAAGGAAGCTCTAGGCCAAGGGTTATAGTCGCCATATTAAGTGAATGTCATCCAGGAGGGAAGTTACTACGGAAAATGATGGAATACATGACCCTAGATGATAGTCAATAAGTAAGCTAATTACCATTATGCTGGGACTATGGCTCGTAAGAGGGAAAGTTGAACGGTAAAACTCTGAAGAGGTGAGAGCCACGAGTCTCAGAGATGCCGTTGAGACTGGACTTGCAGATGCCACCCTGCATAATGAAAAAGAAATTTTGTGTGACGACAAGGAAATGAATTGTCTGAAGGATAGTACGTGGATAGTTAGTGGGATCAGCATACGTGACATCACAACTGGAGGTTGAATTACCTCAATGAGCCACTTCGAGCATAGAAACTGTGACTTAGCTTCCTCCGATGGAAGACCCAGTAAATGGGACGGACAAGAAAGGAATTGTAAATCAAGGCCTTTAATTTCTCTTTTAAGTGGAAGTTATCTTGGTGGATGGTTCGAATTTGAAAAACACAAGGCTGTATACGAAAGATCAATAAAACTTGAGTGATATATACCGCAATTTGTGCGGCACGAAGGCCTCATGGCCCTTTACCCAGACCCGCGTTTCAATAACCCAAACCAACTTCGTACGCTAGCTCCTCCGGAGTGTATGGATCATTGTTTGATACGAGTGTCAGGACATCAAAACTTTTGTTTACTTCCTTTTTAAATCTCGACAAACGGCCCATTGCACGGACATTTGGTGAAAGTTTATTCCACATTTGTGAATATTTAACAATAAAGAAATTGGACCTTAGGATGGTTCTAGAGGACGGCACAGTGACCGAGTGACTACCGCGTCGTAACGAATACCTTAAGCTTTATGGGTCTCGTACCACAGGGGAGGCTGTGCAGAATCTGTATTTTAATAGTGAGTGGAAAAAGAAAAGTAGTTTTTGTCCTTCGGAGCCGAAAAGGGTCGAGTTGTATAGGTCACAGCACTGTTTACAAATGAGAGCAGACGAATAGCCAACTGTTTGTTCAGCAGAGGTGCTCTGAACATTTTCAAAGGCAATGTTGTTAGTCTGGCACATGTCAGAGCCAACTATTGAACAATACTCTAGCAATGGTCTAACGTGTGTTGTGTAGACATCGAGTTTACTTTCACGCAAATGGAAAGTTTTGTGAACCAGTCCTATTAATCTGTGGGACCTAGCAATTTGAGCGTCCGTTTGCTCCGAGCAGTTGAACGAACAGGAGCCTTATATGCTCAGGCCACTTGCCGATGATTTTTTGGGGATCAGATGACCACCTATACCAAACTTTTCGGAGGGACACGACACTTGTATGTAAGAACGCAGCTTTTGTCCTCCAAGAACTTCATTACCCAATCGGTTCACCACGAATTTAGCATCCGTAAGTCCTCCAATATTTTTGCTATGGTATTACCCAATGAATTGTGGTCGAAGGTATACAACAACTTTACATCATCAGCAAATAAAAACGGAGTTCCATGGCGAACCACGGTAAATATATCATTTATGTACGCGAGGAACAACAACGGGTCCAGTACACTAATTTGGATCACACCGCTGGTTACAAGGCTGGGTGTGGAAATTGTGCCATCGAGGTTTACCACTTGACTGCTTGAGGACAAGTACGATTTCAGCCGGGCATATAGTGGGTCAACAATGCCGTATGTCTTGGCCTTTGACAACAAAGGAATATCAAGCATCCGGTTGGAGGCTTTAGACAAGTCTGGAAAGGTTGAGATCACTGCCTTATCACCATTGGCAGCTATCGCAATAAGGTTCAGAAAGTCAGTCATACAAGTTGCGCAGGATCGATGTTTTGAGAAAACCGTGCTGACCTTTGATTATAAGGTGGTTTTTGAGGAGGTGATCTGTTAGTTTAAATTTTATTAATCTTTCCATAATCCTCGATACTACTGGGGTATGATTCACAGGCCGATAGTTTGCCGGGTCCTCTCGTGTTCCCTTCTTATGAATTGGAATAATAACCAAAGTTTTCCACTGTATAGGGTACCAACTAAACCGCACAGACAAGGTGAGTAAATTTGATAGAAGAATTAGGATATCTGGGCCATCCATTTTAAAGATGTCCGATGGTAACGAGTCCGACCCGGGGCGGAAAGACACTTTTATATTTGAAATTAAAGGCTCGATTTCGGGGGTCAGGAGTGCTACAGAACGAAATGGCTCATTTGAAGGCACTGGTGGATTGTAGAAAAATGTTTGTGTGCCACTAGTTACGGAAGCAGCAAAGAAGGTAATAAGCGCTTCTGCTATGTCCAGCGGCTTGTCGAGGTACGCGTTATTGTAATAGATAGAAAGATAGATGAAGTTGTTTCGAGGTTCCTCGACTTCATCAGTTTTGCCAGAATCTCAACGTTCTTGGAATGACGTAAGGCCCTGTGTTTCTGTTGTATCCTTCGCTCTCAGGGTACAGTTTTGTCGTTTCAGCTAAACGATTTAACTGTAAAAACAATGACAAGTCGATTGTTTTAAGATAAACGCGTTGGAGTCTACTTCATTTCAAGTTAAGACAAGACAGTTTATTGCCCTTAGGGTGGACTAGCTATCCTTGTGATGGGGTTATTAGGTTGAGGCATTGTTCAAAGACAGAGTGAAGTTGGTCTGCCACCAGCTTGGGGTCTGCACTTAAAAAATGGTGTCCCAGTTTTGGCCGCGAATCGGAAAAAGCAGTATGTTTCACTTAGTCTTATGATGTGGTTTATGCGGGGGTGTCGGCTGTTTATATTTTATGGGCACTGTGAAGCGGTGGTGAACAGTTGCGTGATCACTCCCAGGTAGGTTAGCAAAAACCTTTTTTATAACCTGGGTTAATCCTGCTGACAATATTAAGTCCAGAGTGTAATCGCCTCTGGTTCGGGACGTGAGGTGCTGCTTCCATCCTCTAAGGTGAACTGCATTGAAAAATGGTAGTAAATGGCTTGGTGCTGTGAGTGGTGTCCGGCATATTTCTGGTGCAATGAAGTCACCAGCCATCAATTTTGGGCCTACTTCAAGATCACTAATTAAGTTGAGTGCCTCGATAATTTGCAGAAAGCCGTCAGGACTAGATCTAGGCGGACAGTATACGCAACCTTCGACTTCAGCGTTCAACCATACAGATCGACCACGCCGTCAAGGATAGGATGCTGGAAGCTTGTCGCTCTGAGAGCTTCCCTTACACACACTAGACAGCCCCCACCACGTTAGTGTGTTCTGCCTATGCTGAAGGACTTGTAGCCGAGTTGTGCAACGTCTTCTGCTATACAGGAGTCCGGTAATTAAGATTCCGTCACTAAAATAAAGTCACAGTCGTTTGTTAATGCAGCTGACCGTATGTGCTGGATGGTGTTCCTAATAGAGCGTGTATTGACCAATAACTATGTGAAGATTCGATTGCCTCTGACGTCACCATTGATACTAGTACTTATCGTCCGTTGACCGTTGCATTTTACCTAAAAAGAATCATCAGCGGAGGATGCAAGCCCCCTAAGCTATTATTTGCAGAGAAAGGACCTTGGTCTGTATATGGAATATTAAATGACAGGGTATTAGGTATGACCCTCCTATGCCGCTGTTTAGAAAAGTTAATATTAGGCATATCTAGGTTATGGGTCCGTATTTTGCCCAGGGTACGTATGAAAACATAGGCACTTTGACTAGATACTGGGTACCCGCTGGTAGAATGGAGGATACGCGATGCTCCCGGATAGTTTAACGGTGGCCGAGGTAAGAATGACGGAAATAATGTGAGATTGGGCTTATGAGAAGGTTCCACTAGTGGAGATTTATGTATGAAAGCCGTTTGCTCATCATACCATCTATTTTCATAACGGGAATGGTCCCATTTTTGTTGCACCGTCCTCTTGGAAGTGCTATTTTTGAGATACGAGGGTATCCCTGTAAAGGAAGTCGGTCGATGACGAACTTCGTCTAGAAAAGGAATTTTCATTGTCACTGTTCGTGCATCCCCGTATCGTTTGCCCACACGAAGACCTAGCCTTGGCGACTAACCTCTCGTTGACCCCCTCTTATGGACGACTATTTATTGTCTGCTGCATACCTCGCATACGAAAGGCACACCCGGGTTTTCCAGTAGTTTCTAAACGGGGGCTTATGGAGACGGATATTAGTGCTGCAGGCTTAATTCAATTGAGAACCTGAAGTCCCGTAGAACGATCGTCCGGAGCTGGAGGCATAATGTAAGAGCCCTCCTGGAATGAGCTTGTGGTTGTTGTTGATACATGTTGTTTTGGCTGGGGTAGCTGTGGGGCGGCGGGGAAAGATTTGTCTAGGTCAACTGACCCTGTGGATCTTCTAGGGGTAGACGTGTGAGGTAAAGTGCTTGGGGAAGAGGGTGAATTCTGGAACCTAATGCTGGTGGGAATGGAGTTTCTAGCTGCACAGATTATCACTTCTATTTTCAGGGGCTTTCTGTCATCTTGTATCTTGATTGATTTAAGCTGTGAATCACTTGCGACTACATACTGTTTAGTGATCAGTTGTCTAGCAACTTTTATCAAAAAATTGGAACAGAATGGGACAAGAGTGCTTTTATGACATTTTTCTTAGTCTTTTGCAGCTATCTGGAAAGTAGGATATGCCCGCGGCTTGGAGAGTAGTAGATTTAATCTGTGTGATGTCTAGCTGATCAGGCATGTCGAGGACATGTGCATTTTTTGCATTCTGCAGCCGTCTCAGGAATTCCGATGCCATTAGGTTCTGGGGACCAGGGAGTGTTTTGGGCTCAAGAAAGTAGGTTATTGGCTTTAGTTTTGATAGTAGTCTATCAACCGACGCCATCTGGGTAGAGGTACTTGCCAAGTTACTTTCAATGGCACTGGCCCTTCTACTGGCCTCCCCAAATATTTATATCATATTGGGGGTATCTTCGTGTTCAGGTCGTTTGAGTTTCTGATTTACTGTAGAGCGAGAAGCCATTGGTTGAGACCGTTAGTTCGGTGACCCAGCCATTTTTTTGCAAACAATTGATGGTAGACGATATGATCAGTGATGATGGCTAACGGATAGACAACCCAAGGGCGGGTAATTATAGCTATTGCTGTTTTTCCCTGTAGCTAACTCTGGGTCGCTCACACGAACTATGAAAGACTGGTAGTTTGGATGATAGGAAAATTTCCTAAATATTCCAATGGTGAATAGTTTTATGTAGGTTGTTGGTGAAATATTCCTAGAGTAACTAATAGGAAAAATTAGCGAAATCTACAAAAACCCCGCAGTGACGTAGCTCAATGGTTGAGTACTTGATGGTTCACGAACAATTTTGAGTCGTCTTATTTTGATTCTCTAAAACTCACCTTCATTTTGGCTCGCGAATATCGTACCAGACTAGGTGTGGCTGTAAAGTAGGGATTGAATAATGGCATAAAGTCTTCAAGGAAGTGCAAATGGAATAACTGTTATAAATTCAGGGCCAGTGGGCATCAAGGGTTTTGGAGATGTTTTTCAACAACCTTGTTTTGTGTTTCTTCGAGGCTGCCATCTCCTTTGTCCCCTCGGAGATATAGTTCCTTGCACTCATCCCGCACTGGGTCCTCTTTAGTGTTTTGCCTCCGGCCAGAGAAGGAGGTTACTGATCCCTTCTCGGCAATATCTGATAACCCCAATAGGCTATGAACCGTCATATCAGTAGCCCTGCACAAGCGTGAAAAGGTCACTTATTCTGAACGATCCTTCGTTGGCGGCCAGTGTTTTGTCGAAAGTGCAAAGATGCCAAGTATCCACTCGCCCATCGTTTCGAGAAAACTTATGCAAAGTGATTGAATAACTGCCATCCTAAGAGATAAGTAATATTTATGATGTTCGGGGTCACCGCTCCTGATTTTGGCCAAAGTAAGAACAGATCACTGGGGGTGGGCGATGGTTCAACTTAACACTCGGCAGAATCCGTACCAAATTTCCCCTCCTTTCTATCTTAGAGTATCCAGGTTTTTTGTTGCCGAGAATTTGTTGTCAGGCTACACAAGGGATTATTTTCCTGGCCCATAGTATCAATCCTCCCCAAAAGCCCCGCAATGACTGAACGAGATGGATTAAAATACCACCGTATTTATCCAACCAATTTTTCATCTCGTGTTTCGGGTTAGTCTAGCAGACTTCACAGTCTCTTCGACTCCTGCGCTCCAACTAAATTTGAACCGCTTTCTGAGAACCCTTTTCTGGAAACACCTGGCCGAGCGGCGAAACTTTGGAACACCTTTAGAAAAGAGTCGGTGGACATGTTACATACTACTTTGCCGTGAACTCCTCCAGATGGCAAACAATATAAGGCAGCCATACCTCTTCTGTTTGCTTCCATGTTGTCGTACAAACAACACACAAACCTACTCAATGCCCGTCTCCACAAATCAACATCATCCCGGTTGAACTCTCGCGGTTGAAAGGGCTCACTTTTCTTTCACCGGCAGTAGCGTTTCCGCCGTAACACAAAATGCAGTCTCCTTACTCTAACCTGACTGTCGCTGGTCCTCTGACCATCCAAAACCCTGGACAAATAATATTCAACGGGTACATAAAACAGCAGGCCCTTCTGCCAGATACGGGTGATTTACCAGATGTCTCTTGATGTGGTGTCGTGTGGGTTGAGACTGTCAAACCAGTCATGACAACGCTTGCAGCCGTCGTCCTGGAAAGTTTCATCAGAACCCGGCTATTTTGGCACAGTGATTGAAGCAAGATTTACAGGCGGTAGCTATGCTGAAATGAAGCCCAAAGTATCAGAGACTTGAGACTGATGGTGGAATTCTACTCCATACAGCCCTCCGTTTGGATAGTTCCAGTTGGAATACGAACTCATCGCCTTTGGAATTGCGTGGAACTCCAAGCGTGCGCTCAAGTTGTAGCGATGATCCCAAAAGCTCCCTCTCCCTGACGGTCCTGTTTGATTTGGGGATAACAATAAACGGGTCACGGCTCCCGTGAGTCGACTGCGCAAGTTTGAACTCTAACACTCTCGGAACGGTTGCTAGTTCAGTCGTATATTGAACGGCGGTTGGTGGGTAGTCAAAGGAACCTGGGAAATCACTCATAAGTAAGTGGTTCATTTTTCTCTTCATTAGGTCATTGGTTCACTGAGACGGTTGGGATTTTCCCGGAGGGCAAAGTTAGCGCAAAAATGCGATGCAATATTCCGAATGGATGAATTGTTAGTCTGTACCCCTCGGATGTCTGGCCTGTGTTTCTTTAGGGTCACCGGAGGAGGTGAAGAAGGCTTACACCTTCAGCGGGCATCTAAACGTGTGGAGACATTTTGCTCATACCCACAAAGACTGTTACCTTTCCCGGCCTCAAAAGCCATCAGACGTTAGGCGGTGGCATCGTAAAATTGAGGCTTTGCTATATACAGTCAGTGAGTGACATCGTGACCTTTCGCAACACAACCAAAGACGACTCTCACATTCCCCGGATCCTCTGGATTTTAGACCAACTGATTAGGTAGCTGTCATATCAATTTTCCATCAGTTATTGCCGCGCTTGCTCTTTCTACATATTACAAGTCAAAATCTTGATTCGTGGCTCAAATGCATTCCTTTTTCGGTTTTGGTTCCCGATTTGTCCAACTTTTAGGGGGTTTATAATCGTTTTGGGGCGATTCCTCGGCTGTTCGGTATTGGGTTTCAGACTGGGTCCAAGCAGCACAGGAATCTCGGGACGATCTGTCCTAAACTTTGAGTTTCCGACTATCAAGTATTGACCCACCCTATCTTATCGAGATGGGGCTTTTCTACCCATGACTAGGTCAATAAATTCGGCTTTTTGCTACTTTAGGAACGCCTGTTTAATGTTCGCCAACACCACCAGTGCAGAGCTGATTTGAACCCGATTACTGCCCCTGGTATTGCTCTCGTATAAGTTTTAACCGAATAATATTTACCATATCAACTCCCTACAGATCATTCTTGCCGTTGGTACCACATTTTGCTTTTTCCAATGTTCGCTGCCTGTTCCATGTTGAGTTTTCTGCTCTGTCCGCTGACCATCGACTGCAATGTAGCACAGCCTAATTACTATAAAATCCCCATCGATGGATCCCTCTTTTATCTCCACCTTCTTTCGTTACCACCCTTTCCCATATCAATTTCTAACCCGTTCCATGCATGCCTGACAGTTTTCAGATATCCCTAATTGGGCCACAGACATTTCGTGTGTGCCTTCCAGTTTGGTTTGCTTTCCCATGTTCCACCTATTGTAAAGACAACGTTAAGTCATGATGTTCTCTTACAGTTCCTAATCGTTTGATCTGTCACTACCCGACTCCTCTGGTCCGTCACCACATATCGCACCTGTATTGATCAAATAATTAGACTCCTTCTTATCTGATCCCTTCGATCCTATACTTCACCTCCCTCTGTTTATGATCTGCTCTTCACAGTCGGTATCACATCTGTGCTTCCGCATTCCTTCGTTCACCCTAGAGCAGCCATGTGCACCCGTCATGAAGATAATTCACCACGATATTCCAAAGTTAATTCTACCACCATTTGACCTAACATTACCTAACCCTCCCAGTGACTGATAACTTCTTTCTGCATCTTGCAGTTCCTCACCGGCCATTTCTCTTGCAATCATCCCACCGACCGTCATGATATGCTTCCATCAACTCCACATCTGTGCCTCACTTCTACCGTATCCAATCCTTCTAAATTGGTTTTGTCATCTGATCAACCCTCTACGTCTTGTATTGCTCGCTGCCTGTTTCACGGTACGTTTTGTGCCCTGTCCGCCGACGGCTCACTACAGGGTACCAATGCGTCATTGATGTCTATTCCGCTGCACAGCGCCTCACTTTTTCCTCCATCGTCCTTCCCTACAGAATTTTATTATACCGATTCTTTGCCTCTCTCATGTATACCAGTCGGCCTTCAAGTACCTGCACCCGGACCAGTCACTCTTCTCGTGTGACCTTGACTTTCAGGCTCACCGGGCATCCACTTGAACCCGCTCTTGAGTTCACCTAAACTCCCTACAATCTCTATGGTGTGCTTAAACTTGTCCTACTTTAATCCAACTTTATTCTCCCTTCTGAGCCTATTGATCCTTCATTTTCATGCAGATTTCCGCATTTATATGAATTATATCTAACTATTCCATCACCTGTATCAACAAGATAATGCACTAGGCATGCTTCAGGCGTCTCCGAAGTAAACCAATATTATCGTTATTATTATTAATAATATTGTTCGTACGGGGCATGGTGCCTTGTTTACTCCTGTTCTCCACTTCGGGACCCAGAGGGCTTCCGGTACTTCAGGAAAGATCAGCCGAGCCGCTTTGATTATGGCCTCGGTCAAAAGTGGCCACTGATTTAAAATCGAGCCCGCTGAAGTAAGTGATCTCATCGGCAGATCTTTAATGCTGAATGCCTCTGGGCCCTCTTCTTATCGTTGTTAACCAGGGGGACGAGTGATAGTTGCGGTCTGGTTGACTGGATGGACTAGGCACCACCTACTGTGCTCATGGCTAGTGAAGATTTATCCCCTACGATTCCGTATTCCTCTGCAAGATCTTTCCTCGCCAAAGTGGTTTACGAGCCGCTAGCTACAAATACCAAAGCTCTTGTTATCCCAGCCGGGGTTTCTATGCCGGTGACTATTACAGCCAGGCGGAGGGCTAACTAATAGTTTGAGGCTTAGAAAAGGTTCCTCCTGATTGCTTGGTTGCCTCGGAATTCCACTTCTCAGTTTTGTGCAGTAAATGACGGTGCTTTCCGTGGCATCCGTAGTGACCGCAGCTAATTTTCCCTCGACACTCTGCTGCTCGACATGGATCATTGAGGCGAGTAAAAGAAGCTCATAAGCTCCCAGCCATTATCTTTTGTGCATCAGTGTCTATCTTTCTAAAGGGAGGACATAGCTAGGTGATGTAGCTCACCCTGCACCTTACCTTCCGGCGAGTTTCCCCCTTCGGGGATAATGCCTGTACGTTGGCCCATGTTTGACCACCACTAAAATCCGCAGTCCTGTCAAATGATGATGTCGTAGCCCCAGACAGCTTCAACGGCTTCAAGCACGAGTTGGCAGAAATGACTACTTGCCATTTGAGTATGACAGCTTGTAAACTGCGTCCAGTCTTCAAGCGTAAGTTCTTACCGGAACCTGTCGACATTCTCGTCATTCAGGGCATTCTCGGTCCACCTACCCTGTTTCCCGCGGGCAAACTGCTAATTATGGCCTCTGAATGGTTTGCTGCATAAAGGTTCGACCGACAGTCCGGATGGCTCAGGGTAGTGCCGCTGTTTTCTGCCTTTATTATCAGATCAACTGGGGAACTGGACCAGTCTCCAGAACTTTTAGCCTCTGGTAGTACCCCATGGATAAAATTCCGAGAGACCTTGAAAGGTTGTCCGAACTAATTCCCCAGAGTTGCAAGTGCCCAGGTGTAGCCCTCGTTGGCTTCCAGCATCGAGTTTTGGTCGATCACTTCCTTGGTTCTTACATATAAATAACTCAGCGGATGCCGATCTCTGTCCCGGGCCAGATGCACCTCATTCCACAGAGTTCTCACTTTGTTTGGTGAATTTGCTATGCCGTTTCCTGCTTCTATCGAATGAGCAGAGTTCAGTTCAAGTAACCTGATTGCCCTGGTTTCACCGGCACAAATTCTTTTCCTACCGTCTCGTAGCACTGCTAGGCTGAATGGTCTTATGCTATGCAGTTTCTAAGGCCACCTCTCGTTCTCGTGTTGGAGGTTGCTTTTCTCCTGACGGACACAGCTTTTTTCTTAACCGGCCCAAGCTAATATTCTCATTTTATTGTTTTCATTCCAATAATATCACCACATTTCAATTCTTCGTCATTTGCCCAAGAAAATGGGTTTGCAGCAAGGTTACTTATAGACCTAACAATACTTAACGAATCAGCGCGGCCAAAACACACCACAGGGGCTCACTGAGCCGCTTCCTCTGCAGCTTTGGCTTGTCTGTCCCCTTAACTTCGCGTTTTTTACTGGTTCTCTCAAGAAGCCTCCAAAATAATTGCTGTACCGTCATTCGGACGGTGGGTAGCAAGTAGTCAAAGCAATGGACCTCGAAGTCAAAACGACAATATTTTGCAGATTCCACGGTACTAGATTACCAAACTATACTGATGGAAACTGTGCACAGGCCTCAACGGTAAGGTTACAACTTTTACCAACGGGATCCAGAGTTCAGCAAAAGTCACCGTCAGATATGACTGCCATTGTAGTCAGAGGTCAGATGAAAAGGATGCCACAACACACGAGTGAAATTTAAACGAGTGTTCAAATGCAGCGGTTGATTTGTGATGAATTTGCTCGAGGACCAACTAGAACGAATCGCAAAATCCGAGCAATACAGGTACGTGACAGCGATTAAAATGGAGATCTGCAAATGTGCTTTACATACAGAAACCAAAAATGCCCTATCACAAGGATGCAGAATGAGAGTCAATTTCACGACTTGAGAAGAACGAGCACGTGAGTCACAAGAATCGGGACAAGGCATGAAAGTTTTTACGTTGGACGGGAGTGGTCAAAGGCGGGTCCACAAGATCATGAGCGGTACGGAAAGAACTAAGAATCCATTTAATCGAGCGTTTTCGCGAAACCAAATTATCATGGTATTCCCAGACAACTTTCCAAATCTATTAGCTATGCCACCCATCTAGATGCTTCCGAGCCCAGCCAAGTCAGACGGTTTGGATTCAGGTATTCATTCCTTTACCTACCCATTGCGTCTATCAAGCAGTGATGGAAAATGGAGTCTGCGTAGATGTATACTAGTTACATCAAGAGAAGTTCACCATTGATGCCAACGCATGGATTCACTCGAAGCGATCTACGGTCCACTTTTTGTTGAAAGTTCACAAATATCGGGAAACATGCAATAGGTGTGGAGACACAGGTATACCTGCAAAAGTGTGTACTAGAACCAAACACACTGGTAATGTTGAACAAATAAGCTTATGTGCGTATGCAAGCGAATGTGTGTGGATGTATATGACCAGGCGCATGGAGAACATGACTTAAACGTGTATTATCGTTCCCGTAAATTTGTTGCGTCACTTGAAAACCCTAGATTACAATGATACAGTAGAGTCCCACATAAGCAGGGAAGCCAAGTACAACAGGGACTTCTGGACTCCTGCTGATTCGCGCTTGCGCCTTTGTGTGTATAACATAAGCATGTCACTGCACATGAGGGTGTAAGCATTGCCCTGTGTGAGGGGCCATAATATATCACAGTTCCAAATTTCTGGATTCTTGTGGTCTGTCGTCATCTTCACTCGGGAGCATCTTTTCGATGCACAACCATGCTGCTTTTCCCGTTTTTACTAAAACAGCTCGCACGAGTACCATAGAGTCAGGGCTGCACTCCCTGATAATTTCAACTGGCCATCTCTTGTCGGGTGTTCATTCGCCAGTTCCGAGGGCCACATAGCCTAATCTGAATGATCTCTCTTAGGTGATCCACCTTTATCTGATCAGAAGGGTCCTTAGACATTCTCCATTTTACCGCCTCCAAAAGAATAGTGTGAGGCGATTGGCTTATTCGCCGTCCTGAAGATGTGTTCTCCTCCTTGTCGTTGGCTGTTGGCTGCCTTCGTCAAGTGTTCCCACTAAAAGATCATTTGGCATCAGAGCTATCTAACCAATGACTTGAAAATTAATATGTACTAACGGCCATCAGTTCAAACGTTTCTCTATTTCATCGAGCCACGTACTCATTTCCTCGTCATCCAGAGGCTCTTATCCCATCAGGGCTGTTATCATTCTCCTGGTGGACTATACTAGCCTTTTCAATACACCAGAACGACGGCCAGCTTGTAGAGGGTTGAAGTGCTGGCAAACTCCCTTGGTGCTGGTTCTATTCTGAATACGGAGCTTATCCAGTCGCCATTATCAGTTCCCACACCCCTCCCGAGGTTTGAAAAAATCCGACCCATCGTCCGGATAGGTTTTCGTTGGCTTACTTCTTCTGCCAACAAAACATTGGTTTGTTATCAAGAGCTACTCGGAGTTCATTGTACTTGCGACCTATCGACGGGCCGCCTTTGTCTGAAGGTAGGTACCAGACAACCCTGTATCGCCTAAGTAGTCCCGCTTGTGTTCATCGTAATGGTATCAAAGAAGTCGGCAGGCGTCTACAAGCAAGACCACCAACCTTCTGCTAACCCAGCCACTGGCAGCGGTGACATTACTGGTTTTGCTACCACGGCATTTTGTCGTTGGCACTAGATGCACTTAGAAATGACCGTCCTTATTGCGGTCTTCCAGGCTGCTACCTAAAACCTTTGGTCAATACTTTTCAACAGACAGCTTCTCCCAACATGTCCTCCAATGGCACCGCGATTGCGGATTACCGAGGCCTTTATGTGGTGCTTGCCGGGTAATAGCTTTGGATGCTCGGCATCAAAACTCATGTATGGGTTATTAAATCTGCCAACGAATACTAGTAACCCATCGACCAAAATGGGGCTGCCTCCTCAGCAGACCGTGAACATGTCCGAACTTTCTTTTATCCCAGCCATGTTCACTAAATGTTTACTAAATGTCTGAAGAAAAAATGCCTACATTCCTGTGAAAGGTCTCAGCTCGGTCCTCGCTAGTGTAAGTCCTGTGAGGAGTATGGTGTCGATATTCAAGCTACTCCCTGCTCTAGCACCTTCCGGTATCAGAAGCTGCCGTTTTTGTCTTGTTCACTATGCCACGGGACAGGAGCACCTAGGTCCACTCAGAAAAGTAGCCCAGTTTGTCCAGAAAACTGTGGTTGCCTATGGCGTCGGCGGTTAGTGCTACGTGATTTTGCCCAATTCCGCGGTTCACAGTGTAAGTTTCGGAAGCGAAAGACCCCCGTTCTCGGACGGGCTCGGGAACTGCTTTCGATTCAACCGGCTGGACAAAGTATCCAAGTTCTTAAAGCCTCGTGAGCAGTAGTCGGTAGGATTGCCAGTTGACTGCATGTGATACTACTGACCAGCCCTAGTCGACTTGTGAACAGATTTAAGTCTGCCTGCCACGACAGTATCAAACCGAGTGCTGGTATTTTGGGTGCACTGAAGTACAGTGAAGGCATCGGCCCAGAAAGTATTGTCAAAGATCACTCCTTCGAAACAATGTTCCAAAATTTTGGCTACTCCTGTGGACAAGGCTGCCGCCACCGATTCTATCTCGGAGGTAGATGCCACATTTGCTGGAACAACTCTAGATTCAGTAAATAAGGATCTGATTTTTCTTTTCCCACTCGGATCCACCAAGATGTCGTATGCCGCCACTCCCTAAATGATTTTGGATGTGCCCAGGAACATAAGCAATTTTCCCTGTGACTCGAATTCAGAAAATAGAGGAGTTCGTATATTTCCCAGTTGATTGAGGGTGAGCGGGAAACTGCTCCAGCGTACAATATCAGTGGAGCCAAGCTTTTGGTCCCAGTCGACTTCCCTCTGATAAAGGTAATGCAGCAGAAATTTTCTGAGAACCAGCCAAGGGGAAATTGACCCAAGAGGAATGCGCAATATAAAGATGTTTTGCAATGTTCCCCCATCCGTGGGTGGTCAGTAGGGCATTTCATCTCGAAAACAGAACCATCCGTCTCAGCACTCCACTATATACCTATGGTGCTTTCCATCGTAAGGGGCTTCCTATTCAATTCTCGAAACTTTTCAGCTTTTTGAGGCGCGAAGTATCTCCCAAAACCTCCGGAATTTTGACGTTCACTTCGTGAGACGTAACCTACTCCTCTTCAGCCTTTCTGTCAAACTCCTGAATTGTTTTAAAGCCTTTCCGGAGCCAACAAACGGCACAAGATAATCCACAACACAAATTCCTACTGACAATGTACACTACCTTATGGCAGATGGAGGCTGCATACACGTTTGATGTTTTCCGTAGGACATGGCTTGCACAAAAGGGTGACGAATTTAGTCAAAAAGATGCGCTGTCATTCTCTAACCTACCGTCAACATGTCCAAATATTTCTATTCCCACCATATAGATCTCCATGCAGTCCTCTATTGTGCTGATACACTAGCCTAAAAAACTCCTCTGTCACATCGGCGGACACAGTTTCTCTGCCTAGCCCAAACCGACACAGAATATCAGCCAACAGTGTTGTCCGATCTTGCCCCCTTCATAAAAGATCATTTACTCACTTCCCTGGAAACTTGGACGCGCTATCTAAATTCACCGGAAGTTTTCGGGTTCCTATGGATAGAAAACTCGATGATGAGACCAATTGAGGGTTATCATTACTAACCACTCTTAACCGTGAAGCCCTAGGTCTTTCTTAGTATCCTAGCGATGCCGTGCTCACGGGCAAATCATAAATCCTTTGAAATGCATACACAGTTACCAATCCAGTGTATGCAACTTCGTCGGCCCGCAGCAGTATAGCTCAAATCCACTGCGAGCCTATTTTACCCATGCCCCACTCACATAGATCTAACCAATCCATTGTTTATTGCCTTCATATATTATCATAACCCACAGCTGGAACCACGTCCAGACTGCAATCTCCCTTTATTTCAGGTTCGTTGTCTCCTACTATCTCAGTCGCCAAATTGGCTAACCAAGGATGCCGCTTTGACTCGTGCGGACAGAGACCCAAGTGGAACCTACCATAGCAACTGGGACCGAAATCAAACCACACAACAGGAGCTACCCCTAATTGCTGATCAGATCGTTCAGCCTTTTCTAACGCAGCCAACACGAATTCCAGTTCACGCGCGTGCCGCTAATATACAGCCACACTCGGCTGATTGACCGACACATACTTTGCCCTGCCAAACGAAACTTACGCATGCGATGTCGTACGTTACCAGAAATGACGCTGAATAACACTGAAGGCAAATGCGTCAACACATACATATATATTTTTTAGTGAAACAGCATAATAACTCTGAAGTCCATGCGGAGATTTTCCCACTTTATTATCCTTTACCACAGGTTATCTTTCCTCCGAACCGTAGCCGGCTGGAAATTGACTCTCCACTTCTCGAGGACCCTCCAGTTGCGCGTTTTTATTTCTGAATAGTACATGTTACTGGCTCTGAATCTAAACTCACCTTTTTATGGACTGCTGTTTCTCCCACATCCACCAGTTCACTTTCACGAAACTGGCCTCAGGTCCCCCTGCTTCAAATCTCATTCCGTTTACAGAACTCCGGTAAATCCGTCATTCAGGGTCTGCATTGTCTTCATGGATCTCTATCCTCTTCGCATGCGTCGATTTTCCCCTCTTTTCTTCTTGTTCAAAATTTATTCCATCTGCAAAACCTTAGTTGGCCTCTGGTTTCCTGGGCTTGTATCATTCTTGTTAATAATGCCTCCTTAGCACTGCGTTAACGATTTTCTCGATATCTCCACCGCGCACCACTGCCTGGCCCGGATTCGAAACTGGTTCAAAACTGCCGCGCAAACCATCATCAGAATGATCCATTCAAACTGTAGCTGTTTTTGTTTTTCCATCTCCGATACTCTCGACTTTCATACTTAGAATTTGTGAATATTTCATTTTATTGAGTAACGTGTTACACCATGATCATGCGTTAGCGCGTGCGTCTCGACCATGGCCAAGAAATATACCAATATTATTAAATATTATTATTAAATATTACAGCCCCTGTTTAGTTTTACCAGCGGCACTCACTTTTTACATGTAACCCAGTGCTTCGTTCTGCATCGTTACGTCTGGGTACCTTTTCCAGAGAACTCCGTCTCAGCTGGAACATTCTTTCAAGCCGCACATCCTGTGGTAAACGAAAGTCTTGTTGTCTACCAGACGGTCGGCTTAAGCACGGCGCAGAAAGAGACTCTCTGACTAATTCTGAAGGCTTCTGGTCCCTGGTAGTGCTATCTACTGTAAAAAAATGGTCCTCTGGAGACAGTAACAGCCGGTTGTCCCTACGATTGTGAAATTCGTGCTTTTGACGGCGATGAAGTAGGAGCTGTATATGCTTCGTCTCTTAAAATATAGTTTACGGAACCAGTTCCTCCCCAGGCAGTATAGTATCTACTACGCCGTCGTAACTGCCGCGTAGAAAGGCATGGCAATCTTCCACTCCGGCCTGTCGCTACCAGTTAGATCTACCTCGCCTTCCTCCCAGTCCACGATGCTTGCCTATTGTGGATAGGGCGATCAGGGTAAAATCGCAGGTACCGACTTTGATGCCCTCGTAAGGAAAGCGGCCACTTGAGGACCCTTGTTGACTTAATCTGCTAGCTGGCGTCAAGGGGGTCGAGTTGCTGTCCCATCCAACCTGAAGTCATTACTTGTTCTCGCCTACGTAACTCACTACCAGAGTCGTCGGGGTTTTCTCAGGCTGGCGTTATTTCGCTAACTGCTAATTTATCGAGGTAGTAGCAGGCTGCTGTCCGCGAAGGCCAAAGCTTTATTCACTTCTTGAGGGGTCACCAACCCTACGGAGGCTATGCTCGGACCTGCTGACTCATGGGTAAAACGTGAAGTTGAACAATTCACAAGGTTGTGTTTTTATCAGTCGCAATGTTTTTACCTGGTGAAGCAACGGGCTGTGTGCGCCTGGGAAACCTTCAGTATCCCACCTAGCCCGCACTTGGCAGGATGGTCTTCAGTGTAGTTTGTTTGGGTACACGAGACACGCTCCCATCTTCTGTGCCATTTCCTGGAGTTCTCTTTTAAGACTCCAAGAAACTCCGGACAGTCTGTCAGCTCCTGGTTGATGCCGCAGGCCTGGAGGTCTGGGAAAGCTACGAGCTCGTGCTACGTGGCATGTAAGCTTATCCAAAGCTGGTATTTCGAGTACTCCCTTGGCGTGGTTTGAGCTTGGTTGATGCTTGGTCTGGTCGTTCTGCTTCTGTCACAAATGAGTCGACAGAATGTGCTGCTGACTGTTCTCGCCTGCCTGTCTGGGTAACCGGATGGGTCTTAGAAATTGGCTTCTTGGTAATCTCGGCTTACGTGCTTTGATTCTTCGGTCAGGCAACCCAGCCGTTCGGATGGGAAGCAACGAACCACAGCCCTCAAGGAGGGCATCTCATCAAACCTAGGCAAGCGGCCCGTTATTAAGGGCTCTCGAACAGTTCTGCATCCTGATCAAATGTTCAGATTGCGCAGACGTAGCCCTTGGTTTGTCTAATTTCTGGCATCATGCCGTCAATCAGATTGCAGGCAACTTCAGGCTACCAAACAATCAAGTCCTCCAAAATCATCTTTGCCTTCTTCTGGCCTTGAAATTGGCTGAGTATGGTGCGACAATCAATATCTTCCCCAGCTCGCCCTCGGCAACAGTGGGTTGGGTACAGCAGCCTCTGCCCAGTGTCGGCTATTTTATCTCCGATAAAGATTTCAAATTGATAACAATTTTGCGGTATTGTTCGCGTAGTTCAGCGAATATTATCAGCTCCAATCAAGAAAGGTCTATCTTTGGTTGCTTTGGCGCAAGCGGCTTGGAGACCAGGTTGGGCTCCCCTCAATAAAAATGCTTTGGTTTATCTTTGAGCTGGTTTTTAATAGATCGACGCTCTTTCTGTCTAGTTTTGTCTTCTGCTTTCTAAGCCAGCTGCTCAGTGGACACTAGCTGTTTTCTGGCCCCAGCATCCTTAACACAAACAGCACGACATTTTTATAATCAATGATACACTCAGTAATGTATGAGCCTGAACTGGCAGGGATAGAAGTTCCAGCAGCATCTGCAGAATTAAAGCCACCCGGACCATCTTCGGTAACCTGCCATGGTACTTTCAGTCCAGATCCTGGTCGTTTACATGGTCTTTTGGGCATACTATGTATCCATTTGTTCCCAGTTTATCAATTCGGTTTTGTAAGTCGCTTCCGGGCAATGCGCAGCCAGTTCACACAAATCTCAAAGCAAAGCAAAGTAACTACGCCAATTCTACTACTCTGGATCATGAAATGAACATTGCAAATACGCATAAACCTTGAATATGCAATTACAAGGGCGCAAAACGAGAGTCAATTTCACGGCTCGAGGAGGACGGGCACGTGAGCCACAAGGATCGAGACAAGATATAAAAGATTTTACGTTGGACGCGAGTAGTCATGGACGGGTCCACAAGAACATGAATGGGACAAAAACACAAATACGACAAAATTGCAAAACTGCTTGGGAAAGGTTACTCACGCCAGCCAAGGCATCGGCTCATAGTTTTCCATCGAAAAAGCCGCGTTGTTGATGTCACATTTTTTCCTTTATTACATCACACGGTTCTCCGTTATTCCGATAATCTCCCAACCCTTTTCGGGTCTGGCATCTCTAGCTTTATTGAAGGCGGTCTTAGGGTCCGCTGGCTATTCTTTGGGGTCATCTCTGGCACCTGCAAGTAAATCTCCTGTAAGCCGCATTGGTTGAGAAAACTTTGAGATGAAAATTTTGTAGTTGCTTATCATTCTATTTAAATGGCAAACAACCGCCAATGACCTTTGTAACAAAATTCACGAGCGGCTTGTGACGTTTTATTCCAAGGGTCAGTTACCATGTTCAGAAACCATGCAGCCAAAAACTCCAACTGAATTTTGACCAAAGATACTATTGTCTGTATTGGCGGTTGTACCTCATTAGACCAAAAGCTCAAACAACTAATGCGTATGATGTTTGTGTGTACCTATAAATTCACTGATTACAAAAGGCCATCTATTTAGAAGTTCACAAAAACCAAAACCTCTGGTAGTCTGGCCAGTAAAATACTGAAAGATTTATGCATTGGTGAGAAAACCAAATAGTTCGCGCGGAAATTCGGAGACCAGAAGGCGCTGTCACAGCTGTCTTAGGTATATTCTAACTTGCAGTGGAATTCTTGTGGTACGCACTTACCAGACCTTTCTCTGGGAACATCAGAGCACCGCCGTCGTTGAACTTGATTCCCTGAATATGTGAAATGCCTCTCTGGAAGAGGTGCATGTTTGAGGGCCCTATGTTCTTTAAGCAGCCACTAACCTCCTGCTATTCCAGGGACCACATTAGTTAGTGAAACTCTAGGGCTGCTTGATGCACGAGTAACACCCCTCAGGCGCGTGTGCTCGAACTCAGTTTGCGTGAATCTAATGTTTTCGGGTGAAAGCCGGGCAGCCCTGGCAAAACTGAAGGGTCTGATTTGCTAACATCGTGACCCGCCATGCTCGGTACCCCAGGCGGTAAGGAAGGTGAGTGCAGCAATCTTCAATAAGTATCTTGTAAGCCAAAGAAAAAGTGCAAAATGGTCGTTTTGAAAGGAACATGAATGACCGGGCTAGAACTTACCGAAACCTCTCTCACGGATAGGTTAGCGATGCCGTCCGCAATACCTTCCTGCGAGAATGGACCAAAGTCTTGTCCTCAAATTTCTTTATGAATCTGTATCAAGTTACCAATACCGGCAAGTGAGTTAGAGAGGCACCTGTTGGAGGCTTGACCTGAATGTTTGAGCACACCAACTTCGGCCCCCGTGTCCAGCTAGCTGCTTGTCCCTGAATTATGATCAATGATCCACGATAGGAGACGGCTTTGGCCAGTGGCTGCCGTCGTAGCTAAATACGTGCTTTCTTATTGTCCTAACAGTCTGAGGCCATGGAACAAGGCGAGGTGCAGTGATGAAGCCTAGAACCATAACTTCGATGATACCAATAAGGAACCAGAATTGTCACGCAAATGCTCCTGGGAGATTTATCTGAAAACAGCTGTCTCTTGGGTGATGCATGAGATGGGCATACAGCGGACGACATCATGGAAACTTCTACCTTTTTTGACAACATCTTACACATTGGCCGTCAAACAGGCCATCACGGGCCTAGTTTTTGAGAAATTCGCCGGACTGGACAGTGGCTCGTGGGCTTGCTCAACTTATCCGTCTTCGGGCAATTTTTTCCATAACCCCCGCCATGAACGAGCAAAGAGGCTCCTGCGTATTGCTGAAAGGAAGTTGGAGCCACATCTCTTCCAGGAGACCAATATCGATCTCAGCAACTTCCCGTGGAGCGCGCGTGTGCCAAAGCATCGGAGAAGATTTGTTTCTCTAAGCTTAGTGACTGCCAACAAACGAACAATTTTCCTTTTTCAGACAAGCCAACCCCGCCAAGTGACGGCAGTTTTCATGCTATCTTTAGGAAAGGATTCTTCGAATTCCAGCACATCTATCTCCTCGTTGACAGTTCCTGGGGGTAAACTGCAACCACATAGTGAAATTTACCCCTTTCCGTAGTTTCTTCGAGCACAGGAATAGTTTATTCTGGCAAGGTAGACTAAACCCTAAAGCTACGTTCTCCGGAGTATTCAAAAGAGTTGGCATATGCAGTCACGACGGCGTCAGTATATTCAAGGTCGCCTACACGACAAAAGGTTGAACAAACTAAAATGGGTTAAAAAAATGAAAATTACCGCTCTGAAAATGTAGTTGAAAACAGAGTTACTGTCGGCTAAAACTGATAAAACTGTGTACCAGTACTCAAGCTTCTACAAAAGTGTAGCAAATGGCGAGGGGTTCGTCTATTAAGTACTCCGGATACCAGGCACTGACTAGATCCCAAGAATGGCGGAAGGAGCAAGCAACAAGCAGGAGGTTTCGAAGGCTCTCTGAAGGAGCTCAAAGTTAGTGGAATAATTAAAGAACCACTTTCAATGAAACAAATTCCATCACTTTTAAGTTTTTGAGGAAAACCGTGTGCAGCACTAGCCGGGAGAGCTAGGGGGTCGACCGTACTTAGACAGAGCAGTTAAGAGGTATCTTCGGTTGACGGGAACCAATCGTCTTCACAGCATCCAGACAAAAAGGAACAGCCCTAGGGTATCGAACGTCGTTCAAACTGCCTGCAGTGAAGTGCTGGTTAGTTGTGTTAGTCTATGTTAAGTTTGATCATGAGTTTACACATTCAAACTCAGTCATCTTCAGGTGGCTACAGTGTCATCTCCATCCACTTAGAAAAACTGATCAAAATTCGCCTTCAGAAATAATCTTTTTCCACTAAGAAGCAAGAGACTCCCTTGAACACTGGACAATGAACGGGTTTAGCGCTCCACCAGGCTGACTATTCCGATTGTTTACTTTACTGTTTCTCAACAAAAGCCGTTCGGCTATCAGTTCACCTAGACGTTTCATCTCCCTCCCGTCTCCCTTTGTCCCAAAATCTGAAAACTTTTCGAAACTGACAATCTGCCCTAAGGCCAAATAGTCTTCTAGTTTCAAAGAAGTTTCTATAAAAATTCCTCCAGGTCTTCTTCCAAAAAGGAAAATTTCGAGATTTTGGAGCCTCCGTTCATATTGTAGGAATAAACAGAAGTCCGTATGGGAATGACAGTCTATATGGAGGGAACCTGAATTAATAAACTGCAGGAAAGAAATAACGGACAATATTGGTTAGACTTTCGGCGGTTGTCCGGAATGTTCGTCTACAGCAGCGGATGACAATTACGTTATGAAAAGGACGGAACCCATAGCCAGAGGAGTATTCGCGAAGGTGTCTTGAAAGAACCAATAGTTCAAACTAGTTGGTCACCACTATGGCCGCAACAGCTTCACGCGCCACACAGCGTCCTCCTTAATTAGGCTTTTTTCAGGTGCCTGGCCAAACCATCATGATTAGGAGCCTCTGCTTCAGCTCCGACTTCTGGCAAACAAGCCACACTCCATGAACACAAAAGCTCAGTAAATGCGTCACCAGGGCCCTACACTTGCTTTAATCTAACATCAAAATGGCTGTTCACAGCCAGCTTAACACGATATGTCTTGCCCCTCTGACCTTGGACCATCTGCAATGAAAGAGGGTGGGCTTTCTCCGAACAGATGGCGTCCGCTCCGTAGAAGTGTGACCAAACCTACAAGCCACTCCCCAATTGAGGTTTTACTATAGCCAAGTGAAATGGCATGAATACCTCTGGTCTACGGCTCCACAGCGCTGACCGTAGTCTAAGCAGCTTCCAAAGAGCCTTCCGCTCAGCAGAACTGCTCTTACCTGACAATCTTAAATCACAGTAAATGATGACCCCGAGGTCATGGCCACTCTCATTGAGAAAGGCTTCAGGGTGTGAAAGACAGTTAGGCTACCTGTTGCCTTTAACAACAAACAGCTTTTTCTAGTGTTGAGTGGTAAGTACCACTAGTGAGCAAAGCCCAGAAGGGTCCCTCTATCCCCATTTGGATCGCCTCTCTCCTCAGATCTCAAAATTTTCACGTCAACCGCAAAAATAAAACCAGGCCATTGAACGGCTAATGCCAGGTAGTTATCAGGTACCCGTAGCAGCGACGGACCTGTGGCAGATCCTAGAGGTGCTCCATTACAGCGCGTCGCCTACCATGCTGCAAAGCTACCTGCGGCAAAGGAAGTCCACCAGCCTCCCACCTGCGCCAAACCCCTCCATTTTACCGGGCAACAGAGGGAGACTAGCTGCTCGAAGCCCCTCTCAAAAGTCAAGGTAACGTACTTCGAACTATTTACCTTCATCAGTCCGCCCAGACACTTCATCTGAGTAGCACAATAGGTTGATCGGACGAAATTCGTTTTTTAGGAATTCCTACCGAGCTGAGCCTAGCTGAGCAATCCAGGAAGTGCTGGGGAATGTGAGCTCGGATGACCTCAAGAACTTTCCGCAGAATGCTAGCTGAGCTCACCGGCCTACAGTTAGACATAGATCACTTAGGTAGAGTCTAATTTATTGCCACGACCGCCAGACTTTTCCATTCCCAAGGCAGCTTGCCCAAGTCTGGCGGGGACCGAAACGGCCTACATACCGATGGCTTTATGATATGGAACAACAGCTTGATGAGAGCTAAGTGGGTGTCATCTGGACTCTCTGACTTGTAAATATTTGTTTCCTTTCGATACTTACTCCTTGTTCTTTCTGAAAGCTTCAACTTATGTAAATCCGACCGAGGACGAACAAACCTCAAGCCGGCCAGTACCCCACCGTCTACTCTGTGTACACAGCCAAGCTATTCATCAAGGGGTCCAATCATCAGTGGTGATACCTTGGTCCGTAGTAAAGAGTGGACCAGTTCCAACTTTTGAAGAGCCTTCGGCTGTACGAACCTATGGAGCCACTGCTGCTTTGTACGCAGACGGCTTATTTATGCTCAAAATCCTGCCCAGAAGTTTGCAGCAGTCTCGCCGTCAACTTTGAGGCTTGGTTCAGCAAACCCAAGCTAGCTGACCGCAAAAATATTTTGTAAAGTTCCCAGCCTTGGTTTCTATTTTTGACTGCCCTGGTTGTGTCAGTCCCCCACGACCTAGGTTTTCTTTCCGCTTTCCTTCGCTTCAAGCGAGCAAACTCGTTCTGGAGGGCTTATGGTGAGCCATTTATTACGTTACAGGCTCCTTCGACAATCGCCTCCTCCATCGTATCCCCTTTAGCCCCGTTATCCAGGCGCAAAGCTTATGTCCACACCACAGAATTTTCTCGCCAGCCTTGAGGTACATCGGGCTACCGAGTGCACAAGGTGATCTTGACACACACGTGATCAGTCCTCCCCGAAGTTGCACAGCATTGATTTGACACATCGCTGGACTGATTCCTTATCGCACTACTCCGCAAAGGTGGTGCGCACCCAGACATACGTCTGGCTTCTTTCCTGGTACTTCAGCGCAACGTAGTTACATCAGGTCAATCTAGGCTGCCCTCCTGAAATCTCCGAGTGCGAACTTCAGCCAGCTAGTCAAAGCACTGTAGGTTGAATGTACCCACCATGATGGTTTTACGGGGTCTAATAACTATTCCGGAAAAGCTCAGCAGCAAGCAAACATCCTCTTCCCGGTTTGTACTCCGTGCCCTGGGGACACAGCTGACTTTGATTTTTCTGCCCGGAAGGATGACTGTAACTGCGCAAAGCTGGACAATCCGAGTTCTTTTCTCGGCCCGATGTTCAGGAGGATTTTCACACAAAATGAAGAGGATGGCTGCTCTTCTTCCAATGAAGTCGTGTTCTCTACACTTTCTATACATTTCGGAATCGTCACTTAGTAATCCTAGCTCGCCTTCTCCTCCAGCAAGCCATGTCTCAGTTGCGACGAATTTTGGTGAGTCATGCTCCCAATCCGCTTTGGAGAGTTCCAACCGTTTGTTTCTAACGCTACATGCTTTGGTGCATGGTTTCACCACATAAGCTTCAAAGTACTTTTTGAGTTGTTACCTCTTCAGCACTTTGGGTGATCCACCTTTTTCAGCTGTTCTGTATTGAAAGTTGACCTTGATACTCAAAAAATTCGACCGGATTTTTCTGGCTCCCAAAATGCGAAAAAAAGTATTGCCGGAATATTAAGCGACTTCCCGTTCTACCTTGAAATACGCGGCGCTCTAACCCTGAAAGACTCTGATTACGAATGAAGAATTATCTATTGTATTGTCCTCTACCAACTCAGGCAAATGTTTTTACTGAAAAAGAAACTTTATGATATGTCTACACGAAGTCCTCCCCGAAGTGTGGTAGTCCGGTTAAGTCTTTTAAGTCAAAAGTGACCCTGTATATACGGATGCCCCATTATAAGTCTAAAGATTATGTCCAGGTCCTTACCTAAACTTTATCGTTTTTTCGTCCAAGACGGGCCTTGGGGGCTCACAGGATGAAAAAACTGACACCTGCACGGCGGCAGCTGCCAATAAATGTTCCATTTCACCCAAACTTTCGACCAAATTGTACAAGTTCTGATCAACTCAGAGTCTATCCAACGATTTACCGCTCAATTCACCGAATGGTCAACTTCAAGCCCTCCGGATAGCCCACCCGGATCTTCAAAGCAACGCGTTGCCCAATCGATGTGGAACTCAGATAAAAACTGGATTACTCCCTAAATTCTACTGCACCTTTCTCGAGCTGCAACATAGACTCACAATGATCATACCTTTGGCAGTGAGACTCAGTCACTATCCGGCCAAAAGGTAGTAAAATCAGGACAAGAGGACAGGGACTACTTGACTAAAATACTAGGTTGAAGGCATCTCTCCCGTGGTCCGGGCAGACAGAATAAACTCTGCACGCCCAATACGGCCCAACAAACAATTTCCAGAGTGTGGTAGCTAAACGTTACCGTAGGCGAACTAAAGGCCAAAGGGCCGTCAACATGCGCAGGAAAATGAAGGAGGAAAGTAATGAAATAAACCGCCCCGAGCCACAATGACCAACTAACGTACTACATGTACACAAAGTTATCTTAACAAGAAAGCATGACCACAGAACAAAAAGTAAATACCTTGCTTGTGGAGGGAGAGACGACCACATAACAGCATCGGCAAGAAAAAGGTGAGAAAGAGTAGTCCAAAATCAGTAGGGAAAACGGATAAAAACAAAAATGAGAAACGTTCGACCATTTAGGTTGCCACACTCGTCGATGAGTACTGCCGGGCAGAATGAAACCGGTGATGTTGATCAGAAGACCAACGGTTTACACAATAAATGGCGATCGGTTGGGAGTGCTTTATCAAAGACCTACCCAGTGACAACTAGTGCTGCAGCAGCAAGTCGAAAGTACTCCGGAAGCCCGCCCAATGCTTTTCGGTTTTGGATATAATCAGTCCCTAGACTCACAGACAGATAAGGTGCTCCCGCAATGCTGCGGAATTCAGTGCTACGGACGAGCTAAATATACTGTCTCCAGAAGCCACTTTATTAAGAGCATGAAGTGTTGCTCATCGAGCCAAGGTATTTGACTGTGCGGACAGTCAGCAAGTTGACTGCCCTCTGCCTTTTCATTTAATCTTGCCTTGTACGTGTGTATTGACCACGGTCAAGAAATATACTATACTATTTTATACTATACTATACTATACAAAATATGAGGCACCGTATCCGTCAAAAACCGTCAAAGGATTGCCGAAGCTACTTCATTCAAAAATGTTAAAAATACAGGTAGACTAATCTGCTCCGCAAAATGGGCTGCTCTGCGCATGGGGAAACAAATCCGGATCTTCCGATGGCCCACAGTCAGCTAGACCCGTGGGTACACTACGTCAGACTCCCACGAACGTGACTTCAGAGGGCAAACTTTCGTTCTCCTTAGCCCTTTCAGCATCGACGGACCTTGACCAGCCCAGCCCCCGTGATCACACACACCTCCCGTGCAACCGGACCCAGAATGTGAGGTCCTTACAGTACTATTCCGTCAAACCAGTGGGGAGCAGGTTGGTTGTGACAAAAAATCAAAACTGTCAGTCTGCAGTGAAGGCTGCTTCCACACCTCTATCCGTGCAAGTGAAGCCGTCCGCCACCGCAGACTCAGAGATATCGCGGGGTGTTGCTGACTCAATTTCCAGAAAAGCGTAGGTACTTTGCCTCCCCAATAATTACGTCTGCAAACACAACCCGCAAAATAAAATTTCACTGAGCGGTCAATCTTAAATTTTCAGGATCACCCAAAAGATTTTTCCGGCGACTCTCCTTCCCGGTTAATTCACTAGTCAAATAGACCAAGGGAGACTTTATTTATACAGCTTAGTCAGCCCACCTGGAAGCTCCGTATAGAGCTGCGACGGTATGGCAGCTGCGCATGCCTAGAACTTTACCAACAGTGCCTGATCAGGACTGTTCACCATGAGCGCAACCAAATAAATCCCTCCCGTTAGTTAGCAGTAATAGCTACTGCCTCCACCTAAGGCCAGCCATCAGGTAATCACGCCATTTTAAAACCCTTACATCGATGCCACTCAAGGAAATGAGAGAAGCATCGATTCGCTCAGCGGCAACACAGGCAATCCGCCTGAGCCTTATCTCACTATCACCCACAATGATCCTATAAGTGCCTTTCAAGTTGCAGCCTATGTCTAATCCATCAACTATATATCGACTTCGGACTATACCTCACATGCTCCCTCTATTCCTTAGATCTGCTCCCCCATGGACAGATCATCTAGATCCCCTTGACAACAGCTCCCCAAGTATTAGCGGCTGTTCTCAATGGTTTCAATCACTGCTGTGGTTAAAGCCCAGGTTTTTGGTTGCCAATCTTGCAGCTTGGAGCATAAACTTTTTACTGCCGGTCGAAATGACTTCGCCAGTGCACATGTGCATGCAGGAAAATCTTTCCTATTATCACTGTGCTCGTCGTTGACATTGTGTTCGCTCTGGACACGAGCTTATTTCTGATGGCTCCAACGCACCTGGTATATACTGGTAGTCAGGCTAATGGTCAGTGCATTATCAGGAACTAATTGCCTGCACTACCCTCGGTGGATGGATGCAAAGCGTGAATTTTCCTGCTAGAGGTAAAAACAGAGTAGGCCTTATGTTTATTCACGGTTTTACCCGTATAACCACATCCGTGGGGAGAAGCTTAACTCGGTTTTGTCGCAAAGCAAATACTTACCGGTCAACCCTTCTAATTATCGGAGAAAAACTGGAGCAAGTTCTCAGGCCGTTCAACTCAGTCAGCTGGAGCGGCCTGGAAAACACTTTTTCTTCCGAAATTTGGGATACGTTTTTCTGTCCCACGATTTTCAATTTGGAGCTGATGATCCCTTTAATAACTTAACTGGCTGCCTGCGTGCAAACATCCCAGAAGCAAACTGTTGCACAAAGACCAGGACAAAAGGACAGGCTGAATTTCCAGTCTAGGTCATCTTGCATGTGATAAGGGAGACTTGTAAACACTTCTACAGCTGGATCCGGTATGGCAGTTAATCAGGCAAAAAGCAGACTAGATGCCCTTGCAGCGGGAAACTAACCCTTCTGGTCACAATAAAGAGGTTGAAAACCCAAGAGGTTTGATGAAAACTAGAAGTAAAAGGCATCGACAGAATTAATCCTCCATCAGTCTCAACAACGAACATCTAGATACATCCGAAGATTCAGCTGAGGCATCGGATGCAATTTACGCCGGCAAATCAACGTTTGACACAGTGGCCTCTGAACAACCCCACCACCGTTGTTCATCGATAGTTCTTCCACTGTTTATTTTTGCCCAGAGGAAGCCTACCGTCGGCTGGCTTCTGGCGAACGTCCGTTTGTCCTGGCTCAGATAGTATCTAACCAGCCGTCTTTCCTGCAGGCAGCCGCAAAAACCCTTTCATTCTAACCAACTTGTTCAACTTATCTATGAAATGTTGGTTAAGTTAGATTCAGTGGGGGTGCGTCTACAATCATCCCTCAGCAAGAGGAAAGCCGTCGGGCTTTAACTTGAAAACTATCATTTAGGGGCCCATAACCCAAATATTTCCAGGACCAGGAAGATTATAAAAATAAGCCTAGGGCTCATCTTGTAACCTGAAAGATCTTTCGTGCTAGGTCTGCTTAGCTGACCTGTCGAACTCAATCACAGAGGCCTCTGATAGAATCAGATCTGTATTTGTTTTGACGCTTGATATGCGAAAGTCTTTTGCTTGGGCTTTGCATTCCTCAAGCCTTTTAGAGTGAACTATTATGGTACCCCAAACTCAGGCTAAGTTCTTTATTGTGAAATCTCTCCAATCTTTCTCAAGTGGTCGGTGTAAATGGGGTAGCCTCTAAACCGAAGTCTGTCAGTAGTAAAGTCCCCGGGGAAGAGTCCAACTCCCTCTGCATTCCGTACCGCATATCATAGGTTTAACGAAGGTGTTCGTACGATAGTCTTTGCCTATGGCGGACGATTTTGAAGCATTATACACATTCGATCCCGGTCAACTTAACTCCGTTATAAGGAACATCTCCCAAGGTAAATGTTCCTCGGGTTCCTGTGGCGTCTACACTCTGATGAGTTATGAGCAGGGAAAAACAGCTTCCCAATGCTTGAATACAATAAATTTCTAGGCGCATTTCACCCGAGTGGGCACCCTATTCCCGGTGTTCTGCTGAACCTGGATTCGGTTTGCAGCATTCCTCCTCTTCCGAAATTTCGGGGCCCACCGCTAATCAAGTTGTGAAGATCAGAATGCCAGCCAGCCTATATCACCTAGCTATCGGCCTGCCAGAAAGTGAGATTGGTTTTTCAAGACGAGTGAGACCCAAACTACGGTCAGGTTACGTGATACGCGTATGTATGAGTCATTGTGATGAAACGGTCATGCAGAATGTTTACAGATCGTTGACGAATTAATTACTTAGTTACTTGACTCAGTTTAACCTCATTAAACGAGAAACCCTGCTGAAAGCAAAACTACTTTCGCCAAGAAGAAAAAAGTCAAGTTTGACCTTTTCCAACGTCTACTAGAACAGGATTCTGGGTTTAGCATTACAGTCTAGAAACTCGAGGGGCCGTGAATAATCCTCGAGTTTCGGGTATACCGGTAATTTTTCCTCACAAAATGGATATGAATATACGAATTCTACCCTGTAAAATATTCCGCCCCTTGGAACAAGCTAATAAAAAATGTGTGGTCCACTAAGTCTTTAGAGGCGCCAATTGCCCACCTAGGTGGGAGCATTGCTGCTCAAAACCTCATCCAACATTCCTGCTCACTCTCAAATGAAGCCAGAGCACTTTGAGCCGGCTTGGGACTTCATTTTGTTCACAGATAGCTTAATCCATAATTCTAATTCGAGTTCAATACTGCATCAAAAAAATACCTTTACTCTGTAGGTCTCGTGACTTTGGCTCATATCGTTGTGCCCGAGGACTGTGGCTTTGAAACATTCCACCATCGGTCTGTTATTCATATAACACCTTATCCTTCTATGCAAAGCTCATTCAAAGGTGCTCTCGGAATGGCATCACCGTGACCTACAGCAGAATTTCTGCCGAAAAGATCCTCTCTTGCAAAAACCAAATTTCGGTTTAGTGAATATTAGGATTCTTAAGATTTATCGGCTCATACTCAGCGCGTGACCCCGAGTGAGCACTTTTTGAGATGACCGCATCAATCCCCATTGCTGCCGCACCGGCTGGAGACCAACATCTGCAAGGATTCCTTGAAACTTTTTCCACCAAACCTGTCATACCTGTTGAGTTCCCCACATATAAAAACCAAGATTGTAGTCACTGGATGGCTGAAATACATACTTGAACCCATCCGACTGTGATACTGACAGAATGAAGTGATTGAGTGAGAGCCTCAAGAAAGCCGTATTACCTGAGTGCTTGTTTTGCCAAACGTTTTCCCCTTTCGTAGCCTAAGGTGGCGACACCGCGAAAAGCAATGGTATCCAGTCCGTGGCTTCCACACATTGAGGGAAAGCAACCAATCCTATTAGTTGTGGACTTCTTGGACAACTCGTTATGAAAGGTGTTCCGAGGAGTGGAAAGTACACCCCATAGGGTAAATATGCACTCCTACCCCTCGGCAGTGAAGAAAGTAAAAAAACACGTCTGGCGAGGTAGGTTTTGTGCCGCATATTTCTGCTTCCCTCAGTAGAGTCTGAATTTCCGATGATAGTCCAGACTGGACCCCGCACCCCAGAACCTCGAAGTTGTGAGCCCTCGTTCTAGCCCCCAATTCTTTCGTTCGAACCTCTGCTGGGTGGCTGCTTGCAGCTCGAGCCCTCTACATACTCTCTGACCCCGACTTTCTTTGGCTTCTCTCTTCCGGGTTCCCTGCGCAACCCTTGGGTTGTGTGCCGACGTCCAGGGCGCCGTTCGGAAGCAAAATTATGTGATCTCTGCTCTGACATCTTCCCGGTATTGATACACTCGAGGTTCTGAGATATGGGCTCGGTTTCGCCTGCCTTTGATGGCTGGGGAGAAGAATACAAAAGTCGTATATTTTTGTAAATTACTGTTCATAATTTTTACACTTTCTGTGTTTTCCTCAGGCTCGCACACAAATATTGCGTCGTCCAAAGTCGGCAGTGAATTTTCTGCAAAAATGCTGATTCAGTTGCTTCGTCAAAATGCCTCTTGACACAAGTCTCCCCTTAAGGAATAATTTTTTCCTTTGTGGTGGATGTTGACCTGCACTTAGTTTACTTGCACCGGTGGTCTCGTAGCACACTCTCCCTGCAATTTCTCGTGGACTAGAATTTTCCGGGTCGATTATTATTCTTTATTGACCACCACACCAGTCTGTGAACTTGATCCTAGAAAGTGAGGACCCCATTAAACTTGGCTGCCGATTACCTATGCTTTCTCATGACCCCTACGGAAAAGCGCCATATTTGCATGCAAATGAAAAGATTTTCATGATTCCGAGTACCTTTCTTATTCACTATCTTTGCTCTCATCACCTACAGCTGGAACAATAACCAGACAGTTGTATCCCCTCCCCTCACTTCCTGTATGACCCCTTTTTTAAGTGACATGCTAACGGAAGCCGCTGGGGGTTTTTGCTGAACTATATTTTGGGTAACCAAATATAGCTGATACAAAGCTGAATGATATGTGCATGCGTATTCGTAGCTGGCCAATTCCCCAGGGGGCCCTTTTTTGAGTGATAAATCACAGCACAGTAGCGCGTAATGAAACGGTGCCGTTCAAGGTTTGTGGTGTCCTCCTGCTTCCTAAAAAGACCCGTGGTGAAGAATGGGTGCACCTGAAGACAGTAAATTCATTTCACTGAGAGTGTACCCTGTGTATATATCGTCAGATAAACCGTTCAAACGCGGTGTTGCATGAAATTCCCGTCTTTCGTGCCCGATAAGGTTGCAGAGAAGCCGCATAAGGCTCAAAAGGGCCTAATGTACCAGTAAGCTCTACAGAATGGTCAGGCTCAGGCCCTCGATTCCCAGATTTTGCTTCTCCTTGGCACTGTACCACACCTGACCAATAATAATTTACTCTTGATGAGCTCTCCGTTCCTCCTTTGTCTGGAATTCTTCATTTATAAATGACCTTTTAATTTGTTCTGATAACCATCTTATCATATTGGGGAGTGTCAGTTTAGGTATTCCCCACCAACCTGCTCCGTTAGATGACCACAGTTAAGTGTTCGTCGATAACTGTCAGCTCCGTCCTTGTGTACAACGCGTATTCCAAACTTCACCACGATGTTCGTTCCGGCAACTTCAGGTCTGGCCGATCCTTTATATTGCCTTCACCCAACTCGAAGCAGATTCGTACTTGCCGAGTAGTTTTCCTCCCAAATCACTCCCTCCGAGCCTAAGCTGCTTCCAATTCTGTTGCTTAAATATGCGACATACGTTTTACCATTCATGTGTATTCTGTCACGATGGGTATTATTGGTTACTCTGATTATGCTTTCCTGCATGTATCTCGACGGCGGCTAGGAAATATTCCATTGTTATTACCATTATTATACCCACTCTTTTCCGAACTAATTCGGCCTCGGGCGCAGAGCTCGATATTGTGACACGTATTTTGCAACTGTTCATCACTGGAGTGCATGGAGACCGTCGGTTGTCTAATATCACTAATATCCTCAATTCATCCATGGTGGAGCATCAGTAACCTCCAAATCAGGAAAGATCCAATTATCCTCCGCTTATATACACCACCTCCAATCTTAACCCTCAAAAACTCCCCCAATGGCTACTATTTCGGACTAGTTCAGTGGCTTGAATATCGTTGTCGGTGTATTACTTCGAAAGCCGTGCTCGGTTTACTGTTGTCTTTTTGGGGACTTCAGCCAGTGCCTTTGCAGGCTAATCCGTTTTTCTACTTGCAGACAAAAGACCCTGCTTTCTTGTGCTTTCTAGACAAAATGTCGCCTCTGTCACTGATGTCACGGGCTGCCACTGAAGCCCTAGAAAGCAGCATATACTTGATATGCTCACCAGCGAATTCGACCGGAAGTTTGCCAGGCAATTTAAAAACCACTTGGAAGCCCTGGAGATGGATACGGGACAAAGACTGCTGGTCGAAAGAAATATGAGAAAACTCGAATATCAAACCCAAGTCATGCTTCAACTAAGTACAGTGAATCGGCTCTGGGGGCATCCGTATTCGAATTAGGAAAGACCAAGGAAGACACGCCAAGGCCAGGACTTATTAGGCGAACACCCTCTTGCCTTTCTTACAGCAGGCGTACTGAGTGGAGAGTGATATACCGGGTCGACCTTTAGGCAGTTTGACCCTCGTGCTGATTACGGGGGTTCCGTAACGGATACCACGGAAGCAGCCACTGCGTGGATCAAGTAAGAGATATTCAAAACTGTTGGACCCGAAGGTGTCCCCCGGCCATTCTGAAGCTGCAAGCTGAGGTATTTGCGGGGACTGACTGTGCTATTTGACATACCAATGGAAGTGAGTGTCATCCCAAAGGACTGCATGAGGTCCACCGTGGTCCAGGTGCACAGGAATGGAGACACAGAAGGCTGCTAGAGCCATTGTCCGGAGAGCCCCACCTTAGCAGTCTTCGAAGTGATGGGAAGAACTTAGAGGGACAAGATAGCAAAATATATAACGGCAGATCATCTGGCCTTGACGGGTCAACATGGTTCCGCAGGACGTCTTTTCGTGTCTTGCCAACCTGCTAAAACTTCCTTGAAGAGGCAACTGCTAGACCAGACGAGTGGGACAAAGTTGAAGTATGTTACGTAAACCGCAAGAAGACATTCGACTCGGTAAACCACGGCGTACTACTTAATATACTAGCGAACTCCAGCTCATCCCATCCAAAGTGAAGCTTGGATCAGTAACTTTGTAACAAGTAGCAGCTTCCAGATTGGAGTTGGGGGAGAGTTTCTCTCGTGGGTCTTCTGCAAAGTAGCTTACGCCAGGGCTCAGTACTCGGGTCTCTACTGTTCTTATTTTTTGTGAACGACTTCTCCATAGGCTTAGAAAGCTCGATGTTATTATTTGCGAACGAAGCGAAAGTCGTCACACCCGTATAGGACCATACCGTTCAGCGAGACTTAGACGGGATTGACCCGAGGTCTGTAGAATGAGGTCTGCCGCCGATTGTCAGCTGGGGCCTGCTTTTGGGGAATGAGTGATTGAGGCAGTTGGGACCACCATGGCAAGAGGTAGCAGCCAAGCAGATAAGTGGCATAACAGACCTACGGTTTGTAGCAATAGTAATTTCATACTAAGTGAACAGTTTTGCACGGCTTTCCAGAAAGCCTCCGGGGCCCACTGGAAACTGAAAGCAGGAGTGGCAAAGAGAAATCCAGAGGGACTATGGCAGCTACGATGGACGCTTTGCGTACCCATCTAAAAACTTGTGGCTATCATCAGCGGCTGTACGTGGCAAAAGGCAATACCTCTATATAGCTTAAGCGTAAACCTTTCACTCGATGGCCTACCCATCAGAAATGGCTCGGTTATGAGCGGCCCCCCCGAAAGACTGGGCCTGTACTCACTGGAAAACAGAAGGCATTGGGTTGGCCTGATAGAAACCTGCAAAATAATGAAAGAAATAGTTGGCTTTAGTGTGGGAGTGAGGCCGTTATTCATGCCGAGTGGCAGTGCCGCCGTCCCAGGACAAGCTCTGAGGTTGCGGAAGGAGGGAGTAACAATTCAAGTGGGAGTAAAGGTTTCCTTTACTGGGTTAATAAATGAACGGACTAGACTACCAGACGAAGTGTTCGCAGAAACAACAGCTAAGGATTCTAAGAAGCGGCTTGATGGAAAATGGAATGGCTTGGTGAGCAGTGGAACGTACTGAGTAGCCACAGATTCCTCTTGCACTTTACACTTCACTTTAGTCCTCTCGGCCCTGTCCCTCCATAGCCGTCCTATTTATGGTTTTATCTTCAAGGTCACTTTAAAGCTGTCAGCCTTGATTAACTTCTCCTAACCCGTGACCTTACGGATTTCAGGCCACCAGCTGCTAGAGGACAGCAACAGCCACCATGAACTCACTTTGGATTGGCACACAGTGGCGAAAGGAGTACTCTAGTTTGGTTTTCCCTACCACTGGACTGAAGAAACCTGACCTTCTGGGTTATCTCAGCATCGCGATATCCCAAGAGCCCACAGCTCGAGGAAGCGGAAAATTCAGGCGCCCACCGTACGCATGCTGTGAACCAAACCGAATGAAACTGAACCCAGGCCACCTTTGCTGAAAGCGGGCCAAGGTTGCTGACAATGGTTGTCTCGTGCTGGGCCCAGAGCAAGACCATACGAAATCAGAATACACTCTGAAGGATATCTTCGGTCTGCTTTTCGGAGAAGCCTAAAATTCGAATAAAGATGTAACTTATGAGGTTAAGCAAAACCGGAGCGACTCATACCATGTCCAAACTTGTGCGAAAACATATTTTAGAGCCTCGAACCACCTGGGCTACAGCTTTATTCTTTACACTGTGCTTACATCAGAGGCAATATTTTGTAGTCTTCAATGAGAAACACAGAAACTGGATCGAATGGGCAAAGCATATAGGCTGGGTTGATCATAAAGCCTGGTCAGATCACCCGGACAACTAGTTAGACGGGTAGACGAGAAAGGCTGGCGTCAGATTTGGTGGGACCACTTGTGATAACAATATACTAACCAGGCCAGGCATCACTCTCATGCAGAATATCGCGAGGAATCCACCTAGAAAACAGTATCGGAAGAGCTCTCATACCTTTTTCGCGATGGAGCGTCACTTTGGCTGACTGCAAGGCTCGAGACACAGACCACAGAATGATAGCTTGCCGGGGTTTCCATGGGGTTAAAACAGATGAATGTTAGTAAGAGACTGAGGTGGCCAGGAGCATGTTTTGGATGCCTCAGCAGTTTCCACCTAGCAGCGGCCTGTCGAGCAAAGGATAGATGTGACCAAGAAGGTCTTTTGGGCAAGCATCATCAAGTGCCACGACAGATAAAGACGGTGGGAAATCCGAAGTGAAGCCTGATCTTCTCGGTGTCACAGTCTGCTCACAAATTAGCTTGTTTTGGCGTAGTCACTATGAATGGGGTAATTCTCAGTGAGGTGTCCACAGCCCTGTCCTTTGTGAAAACTGAAGGAACGTTCTGCGAGGAAGCACCAACTTCAGAGGACCACCACACCACTGGCACTAAGCACGCTGATTGGAGTCAAATCACGATCGATGGCCATCCACTGCGTCAACTGGTTTCTCTGGGAAGCGAAGAACATATCAATTCCACAGAGGTGTTCATACAGGATGATCTGCCGACGAGAGCGCCGAAATCCTTAGATTCTATTCCATTCAGATGGCCTTATCTTCGAGAGGTAACCACCATGAACTGGGAGGGTGATGGAGCGGTTCTTTTCCACGGTTGTGACATACCGTAAAGTACATTGGTTGCTTGACCTGAGAGGAGGAATTCGCCGAGGCCCTCTGCGAAAAGCTCAACATCGTTTTTGGATAATACTCAAACTTAACGGGTGGCGTGGCTCAGTAAAAGGTGTCCGCGGAAAGGTGATATAACGGAGGCTGCGTGGCCTCTACAAGCGAGGTGAACGAATTTGAGGTCCGTCGCTTATCGTTCTCTTGAGTGGACGAACCTGCATCTAAGTTAGAACGGTTGGAGACCAAGACCCGTTAGAACCACCACAAAGTGCCCCTCCCACGGCAAATACAGACCAATCGACTCGTGGAAATCAGGAGCTACCTCCCCGGCATATGGCTGCAATGGAAGGAAATGTTTGACTTTGGTGGAGGTCGTTGGAAACGGGACTCAGACGAGGCAATGAGGGGCGGAACCCATGGCTACAAAGAGGGGTGACCGCCACTTCCGACGTCGCAGAATTATTATGATGCTTGTCAAATCATGTGGCATTCGAAAGTAAGAAACCAAAAAGGGCATGGTTTTGTTTCAGGTGGTGCTGGCATGTGCGTGGAAGAGTCATCTAGCAGTTAGTTGTTACAAGGTTCATGCTGGTAGTCGCCAAAACTGAGGTACTGTGCTTGGTTCCGGCTACGCAGATTGACAACGACGGTTCATGAAAATGAAGCGTTTTATGACAAATAAAGTTACCAGCAGGGGGCATAAATAGCTAGTGGTTTTTCTGGTGGGGCGGGAATTATAAAGACGAACCTGTGGTAGAATGCTGGAGGACTGCTTATTCATTCGGGGCGAAACACGACACTTCTTTGTGGCGATGGTCCATGCGTGACCCCAGTCAGATACGGAGCGCTGGTATTCCAAGAAGTAATGAACGGAGTGAGCAACATTTTTCGTATTGATTATTATCTTAGGTCTTTTGATGACACTGAGGCAGCCTTTAGCCGCCTTGTGCCGTTGACAGAACTGATAGAAAAGGCTTCTAACTAACAAAATGGATGCTGAAGGCTCTGGGGTTGTCGGAAACTATTTCGGACAACCAGTAAGCTGAAAGACCTGATGGGTTGGATGGACCACCACTTCTAATAAAGCGCACTTTAAAGTAGAGTGAGAAACTGAGATGGATGAACCCGCTTTCCACCAGACCTTTGCCGGCCAGCCAGTAACGAGCAAGGTAGGGTAATCAGCTGATTCCAGTTGGTTTTACGCACTCAATTCCGTTTCTTCGGCGTATCCGCCCGAAGAATCTCTGCTGCAGTGGCTTCTTTGGGCGCAGGTAGACTGGGACCAGCTGCTTAACTCGAGGGACAGGCCACATGGGGAAGTGTTCATGGCCAATGAAGAAACCGGAGACCACAAACCCCCAAAAATCAAATATTACGGACCCAGTGGGATAGCTGAATGCATTCCCCGACTCGTCTGAGATTAATTTCGGGGCAGTGAAGTACGGACGGTGGTTAGAGGAAACCACGTACCAAGGATCCTGCCTGGCAAGGCTCGCACTACACCTCTGAAGTAGTCTCATCAAGAGTCTCGAACTTGGATCCGGTAATAAAGGTGTCTCAAGCAACAGAAAAGTGCTCCAGTTGCAGCTGGCTGCCGGCAAGGTTTTGGGAAACACTCCACTATTGTACCGCTCTACTTCGAGAGTGTGAAGAGCCCTTTCTGTGCTCTTACTGCCCACGGGCTAGCGGTCATCTGATGCTGATACGGTAGGACAGCTGCAACTGGTGGAGTCTGCCTACAGCCCGGCAAACTTACTTTGTGCGGGAGTGATCAACTTCCGGCGAAGAGACACGCGGGAGGATGGGGCCACATTCTTGTACGTGCCCGAACACGACTGGGCCGTTTTCGAGCTGTGAAAGCCCTTGTATCGAAGATGGGAACCCAAGGCCTTGCCGAACAAATATTTGTTTCTTCACAACTGGCCAGGTTTTTCCACGAGGATCGGGTTAATTTGCTTGCTGGCCTGGTTGATCGGGTTCAAAGTACATTCACCGAATTTGGGGGGCCTACATCCGCTCCTTGGTGTACGCGTGAGTACATATTTTCGCAAAGCATTGCGCTCTGTGGGGTAAGACCTCCTTAAGATGATAATACTAATTATAATTATGAAAATAATAAAGGCATGCTTCCTGAACACGGCCGGGACTCGCGAAAGCGCATGACTTTGGTGCGGAACATTATTCATAGTGGTGAAAAGTGCACGGAATTCTGAAGTAGGAGCCGAAACCTTCGGTAAAGGAGCTAGAAAAATGAAGTTAAATGATGATGATTTGCGCAGCAAAACAATACAGTTCGGCAACAGCGCGGCATGGAAATGAAGAAAGCAAAGGTAATATCAAGGGTCACAGATGCTTTGTGTACAAAAATGAGATTTGCCGTTAACAGCGGACGCTTACCGGGGTTCGCCGAACGGAGCATTTATGAATTAGGTAAGCAGGGAAGAAATTTGTGAAATTACTCAAGGGAACACTGGCGGTGATCCATAACCAGTATCGCGCGGGGGAAGAGGAAATGCTCAACTGGAGTAGAAAGGATTTAGGCCGAGTCGGCAAAGAGCCACTTCGCATGCTAGATACAACTTGAAATAAAAGCAAAACCTTGCAGTAGACGCAACAGATGATACAATCCAAGGCGATGGCTGGAGAGATTCAAAACCTTGGGAGAAGGATAGAAGCAAAAAAGTACCAATACTCTCAAAGAGCTACTTGAAAACCAAAAATACAGGGCTCATTAATGGATTGCCTTTGATGGGTAGTAGATGGACAAACTGACGCCCAAGCCTTGAGAAGAAACACCCCACGATACTACCTGCACAAAAACAGTGATAGACCTGCTCGTTCAACATAGAGTGTGGAGGGGCAAGCGGGAGATAATCACGTTGGAGCTGTTGTTCGAAAGAGATTTCGGTTATTTAGGGAAAGATCAAGCGTGAAATGGGCAACTCGTCTTTGTGCACTGTGGGGAAGACACCCGACCTTCACGGGCGAGCAGTGGATGGCTCCACTACTGCGGTGTAGACATTCACTTTGGTTAGAGAAATCATCATGAGTTCTTAAGAGCTAGTGAGAACCTCGAGAGTTATGCCCAAAATGGGAACACTGGCTAGTAGCGCGCTTAGTTGTGGCCCCATCCAGGATAGGCATGCACCAGTGGATGCCAGGAATCGGACTTCCGATAGATTGAAAATAAGGTTTTGAAATATAGCCAACTTGCACTGGTAGGCGCCGGGGCCAGTTCCAGTAAGCACTTGCATTAGAAAGACTTACCATTCTCCCGTTTCGGATTAGTCTGGGAAGGTACACGAGATTCACATGGTGGCAACAGGCTAGACCTGTGAAACATGTGCGTTTCACGCACATGCAGCCTCAAAATTGCAAACTCATGCAGTAGAACAATTTCCTCTAAATTTTCTGCACATTCACATCGGTTAAAAGATACGAGCTGCGAGTAGTTAATATGTCTGCTACTGAATTTGACCAAATGACGGAGGAGTCTTACGGGTTCAAACCCGTAGTTTGACCTCTAAAAGAACAGTTCAGCTAGTTGTAACTACGGTTTTCACACCCAGCTCATTCACTCATGAAGTTACACGTGAACTTCTTTTTGTCCAACGTTTCCTTCAACTTGGAACTAACGCCCGTAAACATGCGCTGTCTATTCGGAATCGTGTTGACGAACGACGGTCGACTAGAGGGTCACCTTTGCGGCGCAGGAAAATCTGCCGAATCGCGTATGATTACGCCTAGTGCGCTCATAAGCGGATCCCAGATGCTATCTTTGCGAGGCGACCGGGGGCCCTAAATAGGCAGAACAGTCCGCATCTCATTTTCTAACCTTTGAAAGTTCTAATATAGGACGGATATTAGTGGGCCGCGAAAAAATATTTGTGAGAAATCCTCCGAGACTACCACCTTACTTCGGCCACATGCGTTCATTGTACGTGTCCTATCACCCATACTTTCATGCGCCAACCTTAGCTTATTGCATTAATTGCGATCCTGTCAGTACTCTTCTAAGCCTGTGTTATTCGCTCGCTCGTTTTCTCCCGCCTTGAGGGGTGTTCCCGTTTTTGGACCCTGTGATACCGTCAATGAGGTTTGTATGCTTCTGTGAATTTGTTTGTTATATAACCCCATATCGTTTGGACAATGAATCAATCGTGATTTGAACTTGGGGTTTGCGGTTGGCTACTCATCGCTGTAGAGTGCCTCACACTGGTGCTGCGATAACAGGAATAGCAAGTTCTCGAGCTTCGTTCACTGTACTTACTCAGAGTGCACGGGTTACAGCTGATAAAAGTGGACCACCACGCGGAAAGGCCCGTCTCTTTTTAATTTTGGTAGGAAGCAGACCAATATAGCAGATAAGATGATGAAGCGAAAGAGATGACAAGTGATGCAGTTAAAGGGAACGGGGGAATGAAAGGCGAAGCGAAAACTGAATGTGTAGAGAAAGCTAATCATAGATAGGATAAATAAAAAGCACAAAGGAAACTAAAGGAACAACAATAAAACAACTGGGGAAGTTATATAAAAAATGAGAAAGATAGACAATCCCGCAATCGAACTGGAAAAGTTTTAATGAGGCTGCACCGATTTACCCAGAGCTACCTTGTCCTTTGTTTAGACCCTCTATTGAACACTTGAGCTTTTATACTCTGCCTAGTGATACTTCAACCTGACCGATGTATTTGCCCTGACAACTTAGTTTGTAAGTCTTTCTCAGTAGTTTACCACATGGCGCATGAATAACTGATCAAGGAGTCGTGCTTGCGGAGTGTTTCTCTTCGGCCTTCATTCAAATACCCCGTTATGGTTGGACTGGAGGCCTCAGGCCAGTAGACTGTTAGTAGTCCAGAAAGCTCCTAAAGAGGCTCCAGATGACAGTGCCTCTACCACGGTCCCTTCCGAGGAAGTTCTACTTACTGCCTCCTAGTGCGGGAGGTGCTCTCACTTAAGTGACAGGACGAGAGCGACTGCCCGGTGCCCTACGCCTGGTTGACTGATTAATAATCACTCAAGGAGGAGGGCCCACACCTTGATTCCAAACCAGCCACGGGTGAATCACAAGACCTACAACGGTATGTTTGCCGGCATTTATGGCGGAGAAGGTGCTCTTGGTAACCAGGATGTTTGGCCTCATCTGAGGGGTGTACGAAGTGAGCGGCCAGTCACCAGACCCCAGTAAATTATGGGCTCAACCCTTCATTCTACTGCCTGACGGGTCAACCTTAGGATAGCTGAAGCAACCAGCTGTGTAGTCCGAAGAAACCACCTGTTTTTTCTTTGGAAACCTGGCAGTATTTCACCCTCGAACTAAACAAACCACGAAAGCTCACACCATGTATCATTCCTTCTCTCGTTGTGCCGTTTTGTTTGCTGCACCAACTGAAATCAGGCAAGTGTCAAATATAGTATAATTCATCCAAATTAAAGGCGTGCCCTCCAGATGTGGCTGTATCGTGGATACGGGATGGCATACACTCGAGTGGCCAAATCAACCCCGGGCTTCTGGGCTGTTGTACACTACGATGAGGTCCCCTCACATCCCTCTCATTTCTATGGAGGACAAGTTGAGGTGATCTGGGAGCCATTTATTATATCTGCTCCTTACCATAGAGAAACATCTGGTAATTCATCGATGAATCTTCTCCGGTGATTTCTTATCCCGAAGTAAGCATTGATCCCAGGCCCGGCTATAGTTCCTCCAATGAAGCGGTTAAAAGCTTTATGCACGTACAGAATCATTCCTGTCCCCCAAAACGTTGATTTCCAGACTGAGCTTGTAGGTCACTCCAAAAGCGCTTTTTCTCGATTCGTTCCAACGGATTTTGGGCGGAAACCAGCCCTCTCAATGAAACCGATGCCCCTGAAAGCTAAACTTAGTGTGTGATTTAATGTTGCTTACTTTATACAAATCCTCCCTAATAACTGCCACCCACTTGTATTGTTTAGACTATGTGATTTAGTCTCATTGACCCTCGTACAAGCTGCAGCACAAATCAATTACCAAATTTGAGCAGGTTTTGTATCTCGGTCACGTGTGCCGCCGCACCCATTTGACTTCATCTCGAACTGTCTTGACAGTCGTATCTGATCGTAGAACTTTTGAACCCTGGCTCTCATCTGTTGATCGTTGAGGCCGTGCAAACGGAGTCTGTATATGATTTGCTTTCGGAAAATTTGTTAACCCAGCACCTCACTCCTTGCAAGCCAGTGCTGTTTTCGCTTTGGGATTTATCAGTTTCACTAACTGGTTTTCACAATCAGAATTACATAACAGCAGTGAACCTAGACGTTAGACAAAAAAACTAACCAGAAGTCCCAAGAAGACGGCAAAAGCGAGCTAAATCTGGGCCGGAAGTAACTCGTCGAGTCCTCAGGATATTTTTAGGTAACACCGATTTATTAGATATTCCCTTCTGGTCAGTATCACCCCACATAATTTGGTCAGTGATGGAATTTGAACTCTACGACATGTACGGGTTGGGAACAGTGGAAATTGAACAACGGATAAGGCTAGCTAAAGGAGAACCTGTGTCGACCAAGGACAGTGCACCATGAAGACCGTAACGAGGAGAGATTCTGGAGGCCATGGTGTATGAGTCCATGCAAGCCAGAAAGTTAGTGGACCGTCAGAGGAGAATTATTGGTAATAACGATGGCGTTTTTCTTAACGGAGGTAGAGGCGCACACAAACTCATGGTAATGGTAATGATAATTGTTTATTTCTCGTAAATGGAAAAGATACATGCAATAGGCATGATCAGCATTTTGCAGGTCATGTATAATCGCAGAATCGGACAAAATTATATCAATAGTGTGTGCTAGGCAGAGAAAAATGAAGGGTAAAATAGGTTGGCCGGCGGTTGGTTTGAATTCAGGACGATTTACCAGCAGAAATTGAGAGTCAGGGTAATTGCATGAAAATGCACTGGTAATGACGAATAAATTCACGGTTGAAATATTTTCGCGCAGCGGATTTCAGCTAGAAAAATGCACGACATTGATAAAGAATGGCTGATAAACTAGTGAGGAATGCCCCTACTTAGGCGAAATTTAGAGTAGAAAGTTGTTTCGTGGCATATCCGTCAAATGAAATCTTGATTGAAGTCCGAAACTATTCAACCTCCTCAAAGATTTCCACAAATTCGCCAATTCTCCCCATTCAGATTGTGGATGGCAGTTTAATCCCTGACATTTAGATGCACTATGTGGGAGTCAGCTAGTTAAAATGTGGAATAATACGAAACATTAGCGTGGAGATAGAGCCGAAGAAATCTTGGTTTCAAACTGGTCTGAGGAATACGGCCCATCGAATCCAAAGCTGGTTAGAGAATTATTGTAAAATAAGACAAGTTTGATGTTTTACTCTCAAAGGATCAGCAATTCTGTTTTTGCGGAAACAGCAATGAAGTGACCGCCGCGAAAATCCACGTGAGGCTTTGTGGAAGGGATCAAGAAAAATCCCGTTGCATTCCTTCAAGCTGAACTGATGTTCAAGAGCCGCACTGCGTGCATGTGATAGACACTCTAAAAGGTGATAATGAACGACATCTTTTTGTGTTTTTCAAACAATGCCTTTCCTGATGCGAAAATAGAACGACAGTAAAAAGCAACGTTCATTCGCTCGGTTTTGCGCGTACCTTCGCCATCGAATTGCACAGAGGGTTGAACGTCAATAAGCAGAAGTTAAATGCAGTTTGAGAGGTGATGAGTAGTGTCAGTGGTTCATCCAGGGAAGGTTTCGGGTACTGAATAGGGGGGATAACGCAAGTGATTCTTTAGTGAAGTCCATCTGTACTTGACCAATTTTTGCGGTAATAGGATTTCAAATTCCAGCATTTTGGTGAAGAAAAATGAAGGGGGATGGTAATCTCTTTTCAGCGTCCAAATCGGCCGGACAATTCGAAAACTCTTTTGGTGGTTGACTTTTATTGAAAATCCAAGCAACAACTGACCTGGAAGAAGGTCGGAAGAAAAGCGCAGTCTAGATGGGTTTCAGATGTGGCTAATTGATCGACGATGCAAAGTTCATCAAAAACCTGGACTGACATCACAAGTCTTACCTTTTCTGGTGTAATGGTAGATATTATTGTTTAATTTTAGCACTACAAGACATCTTCTGCCCTCTTCCTAAATGCCGGGTGAACTAACCTCTAGTGCCATTTCATTTCAACGTGGACAGAACTTTGCTATGAAAAAATCGGACCACAGACATGTCTTGATAAATGAAACGGCCACAGGAAAACTGATCTGTCGTGATGGGTACTGTAAGTTGGTGATTATTCGAAGTCTTGGTGACGAGCCACGAGTCTGACGTTCACCGAACTTATGGACAAAAGACAGGCTAACTGCTGGCCTTCTCAGCCGAAGATCATCTGGAGGCAAGAGATTGCAGCAATGCTTGTATTTCTGTGTTGTAGAATAGACCTGTGACTGCTTTGTGAATGTTTTTTATATATTCCCGACGGATCTTCCACCGCACTGTCGCAAGTGGGAGTGAGCTACTGACCCGTATATCGGAAGAGGTCTAAGGTGATTCTTATAAAAGTTGAGTTTGCTTTCTTGTGTTGGAAATGTTCTTTGAATTATTCCAATCAGCCTATAGCCCTCTAAAGCTGAATGGCTATGTCTTCCAAGAAGTTAAGCGATCAGGAGTATTGAAGATCTAAATCACGTATTGGTGGACTGTTTGCAATCTTTTGTCCATCTATACTAAGCTGCCCTGGAGTTACAACAACTTATAATTTAGAATACCACTTTTTCAACAGAAAACCTCAATAACCAAGTAGTCCCCCTCCCCCCCCCAATTTCTCAGGGAAATGAGACACTGCAGTATGTTGCCAAATGTTAATTTAAGAGAATGGGGGTCAAAGGTACACAAAATAATTGTGTCATCAGCAGAGAGAAAAGGAATTCCGTGATGGATCAAACCCCAATACATAGTTTGCGTACACTGAAAAGTTCACTGGTCCCAGAATGCTACCTCGAACGACTCCGCCAGTTACCACTTTCGGTAATGATGCTGTGTCATTTACGTTTGCCATCTGACGGCGTGAAGGCAAACAATACGAAAGCTACAAACGTAGAGGGTTATTATTTCCTTAAGTTTCTATTTTGGCTAAAAATCGAGAGGGAAGAACCCGGTCAAAGGCTCCATTCATATGTAGAAAAATTATAGCCATTCACTTGCCATTGCTGGCCGTCACCGCTGTGCGGTTTAAAATATCAGTCATACTGGTAGAACATGAGCGGTTTCAAGGAAAGCCTTACTGAGCCGCATTCCTATGACTATTTCTGAGATTGTACTTCAAAAGCTCAGTTTCAATCAACTTTTCAGGATCCTTGGGACAACTGGTGTATGACTGACAGGTTTAAAGCTTGCTGGGTCTTGATTCGATCACTATTCATGGATGTGAATAATGGCTGAGGTTTTCCATTGGCTAGGATACAATGTAAAATGCATGGATAAGGTAAATACGTTTGACGATAGAACTGGAATAATAGGTCCGCCTAACCTGGAAAAGGTCGTAGGTAACGCATCAGGTCAGGAGCGGTAGGACGGTCTAGTACTTGACAACAGGGGTGATAAGTAGTTTTGGCGAAAAGAAACCGTAGAGCGACTTTCCGAGGAATAAAGTATCATAATAGGAATAACAGCGCTGGAATCACTTCTCCAAATAAGTCTTGTGCCTTGCACACATGAGTATTATTGAAGAAAAGAGAAGGAATAGCTTAAGTGGATTGAGCGTTTCAGAGTTTCAGTTAGTTAGCTAGAATCCCCGCCCTTTTGGGCTGCGCGAAGCATTTAGTTCTTGTTTTTTCTTTATCCACTCTGAAGAAGGGACGACTTCGTGAGATAATTGGACAGATGGCATGTATAACGAGAAATTTCTTGTTTTGCGAGAAGTCCGTTGTGGTTTCGAGAGTCGCTGTTCCGTTCGAGATATTTTATCTGGTTCGGCACATATATTGGAATCGTTTTTAGACGTGATCTTATCTGGATAGCAATTTAGAATAGAATGAAGTTTGTCTGTTACCGGTTGTGGTTTGCAGGATAGGAAACATCCATGCCAGTTCCGGATGCGTATAAACAGAGTTCATCGGTCCCATTTAGTATGATAAAACGAGTCAGTAACGTGTAGGTTTTAGTGGGCCTTTTCGATGATGGAGGACCTGCGAGAAACCACGGAAAGATCGCTTCCCAAGAGTTTCTCTTGGACCACAGTGGGCACTCAGGGTCAAGAGAAAGCCTGGGGTTTTACCTTGTCGGTGAAGACACATGTTGAACCCATTCTTCAAGGCGGATAGCAGTCACAAAGTGGAATACTTTTTGCAGAGAAGATAACGTTGGCCAACAAACATCCGGTACATTAAAGTGACCTACCATGAACGCAGGTCCACCAGGGAGATCTGCAACTAAATTCGGTGCATCCATACTAGTCAAGAAGTCAAAAGTATTTGGGCCAGGCGAAAGCTAAGCTCAACCAAAAAAATCTCATTATGCCAAGTTTGAATATTGAATCACACGGAATCTTCCACGCTATCCAGAATTGGATGCTCAAACAATAAAGCAAGGAGACCTTTGCTCACACGGACTAGGCAGCCTCCTCCACACTGGTCTGATACATTTTTCCTGAAGGCCATGCAACATGGTGCGGCAAGCTTTTTGGTGAGAGTGTTATCAGACAACCATGCTCCAAATAAAAAAATGAAGTCGTAATCCTCCTTGACTGCCATGGAAAGCACTGAATGCATTTTGTTTAGCACCGATCGAGCACTGATTAATGTCGAAGACAGAAGCCCAGGTTGGAGTTCTTCATTGAGAGCACCAACAGAGATTCCAATACTATTACACACTTTATTGCTCTGATGAGTCTATGCTCGCCCACGGCTCTCCTCCCGCGGCTACCCAGCCAGCAGCACTTCACTGAGATGTCGTCGTTTACCACAGCAGATAGCATTTGTTCAACGGTATCCTGAATGTTCTTAGCTGATTACTGCCGGAAAGTTATGACCTGCGTTTGTCACCTACTTTTATAGTGACTTGTCATCTCATTGAAAACCGATGGTGCTCCTAGAACTTCATTTAAATGGTGAAATTCATCCAAGCTGTTCACACACTTGGGTGACTGCAGCACAACTCGTAAACTTGACGCCCCGAAGGTGGCAAAAAAGGGAGCTCATAGAAGTACTTGGTCTATGCTAGCTTCCTGTAAGGCTGTTTTGGACAGGAGAATTGTTTTTGTCTTACTAAAAAATGCCGTAGCGGCACCACATGTGAACTTGTATTACATTTAAGCGCAGGTTAGGGGATAAAATCATCGGTGCAGATCTGCCGCTTGAGCCGCTCTTTTTAATAAATGAGTAATAGGAAACCGAATTGTGTTTAATACCTTGAGGATGAGACTGGCACTCAGGTGTTAGCTCGTGCTGCGAAGATGACTGAGGCAAACTAGCACATAATTCGGCTGTGCATATTGGAAGTTTACCCCTGTACTTCCCCAGGACGTTCCAAAATGGGCAGTAGGGAGGGTGGTTAGTCCAGCCTTACCGGTTTCGTGGCCTTCTGCTTCAACTTTGGACTCTCGTTGGAAGAGAACTCCAGGGCGAACACTTTGGGTAGGTAAATTTTATTGGTAAATTACCGCCTCCCTGTAGAATAACGTTGCGAAAAGTATGCCCGCTTCTGTGTTTCATCCGTAGAAGCGGCGCTTGACCAAGAAACCCGCTGATGCTCGAAGTAATGGGCCTCCACAGGTTCGTCTAGTTAAATGTTATGCTACTTCTGACTTACCTGTACACTGCATCGGTCTAAAGTAGCAATCCAGGCAGGGATCCGGCACTCCCTTTCCCGATAGCAAGTGAGGCCCGTAGTCCGAAAAACTCTATGTTCGTTTCCAACGAAAGTGCTTTTCGTCGACCATTCAATTCTTGTGCACGACGGCTTATGAATTTTCGTCCTGGAAATGAGCAACCACTTACATTAACGGAAAAGGTTTTTCATCATGAATTGTCTATCTGGGACTAGACCACGTTGAAGTACGTACAGAAACTTGTAGACAGTGAATATAATAACATTAAATTGTGAGCAACCACCCATACTTGGAAGCAAACACAAATCTGCTATTGATATCAAAATAAAACAAGCCACGAAAGCAGGAAAAAGGCAAAATACGAACAGTCCACATCAACACAAACGATAGAGAAAAACAACTTCCACTTGGCAATAACAAGAGTATCACGTTATCTCACCAGATATTCATGTAGACTTGCAAACAAAGTGGCGCGTAAAGCTCTAATCTTTATCTGGCATTTTTTACAAAAATGCATGCAAAATCGGAACAACAATAGTGAAAGAACGAAATCAAACACGAATGCGTTTACATATAATGATGTGAATGAGTGCTTTTTGCAAAGTGGAGTCTAAATTGCTAGCAGCTGAAAAGCACAGAGGGTTTGAATTTAAACCGTACGTGAAAAAAATTGTCCGGTGAAGTGAGGTATTTGAAATAAACGTTATCCTTGTAGGATGTCTGCATCAATAGCTTCGCAGTTTGTATTCCATTCTTGCCCTAGCTTGAACAATGCTCAGTTGGTTTAGCCGGCCGCTCTTTAAACGATTTCATTTTTCAAAGATGTGATTCAAATAGAAAACAGGGGAATTTGTCCAACGCGCCGTGTTTTTGCATGCCTTCTGACAAATGTTTTAGACTGTGCACGTTACATACTGGATCCTTCGGACAGTGTAACACGGGTATCTGTTGAATGTAAGGTATTTAAATTTTCTGGGCTAAATCAAGATACTCAACACACGAGCAAGCATGAGAAAATATGTATACAGAAAAGAATAACAGTAGAAAATGCTTGCGGTATGCATCAGGTAGCGTGTGTAACAAACAACGGGGCCTGTATACAAAAGGAGCCCTCTACACTCGGACTCTCACCGTCTTTCCAAACCCCTAGTGTGACGGCTCAGGCGCTAAACATTGCAGAGGATATTGCAGTAATTTTGAATAATACTATTTCCGGGTTCTGCGGCTGCCTTGAGGCTGAAGCGGTACCGTTGAGCACTGCTGCCATTTGGCCAAGCATTTAAAAACCTCCGAGTGACACCCAAACAACTTGGTGCATATAATCCATTGGGAAGCTTGCCACCACATCATCTGGAAATAATGTGATTGGGCTTTCTCAAATGTGCCCACTTCCTTACTTAAGGTGGCGAAGGTCTGTGTTTGTACGCTGTCGACCTTCCAACACTGGGAACGTTATTATTCCAGCCATATGCAGACCACGCTGTATGCGTTTGTCACACCCGAAGTAGCCTTTAGGATTTTTAACTTGACGAACGCAAGCCCGGGCAGGTGTGTCACATTCCTCTGACACAATTTGACGTGCTATCGATACCCCACGACAGTTGATGCTGCCATCTGTTGCATCTCGCAATTCTAATACCGTCTGTTACAGAAATGTGTTTATCTGGTGCGGCTCCGTTGAACCTCAATAATTGCCTACCGGAAACAAGGCCGGCCATCTTGGATGAGCCACACGTGCCAGAATAGGCCACAATTGTATTATAAAAGGGTGATTACTAGAAGACCGGTCGATATTCAACTGGGAGCCGAAGGATTTCGGGACCAGCGCCAAACCACTGACTGATTTTTGCAGATATTCGAGGAGCCCATTATGAATATACGCACCTTGTGATAACACCGTCTTCATACATGAAAGAAGAGTGTGCGACAGGGTCCTAGGATCCTTCGGTAAGCCGAACAAAAATTCGTTCAGTACTTTCAGTACACCCCTGCCTTGCTGCAGTGCCAGTCTGTAGGCAACAAATATATCACCAAATGAAAGTAACTGCGTGTCGATATTGATCTCCACTGATTTAATGTTCCCCAGTTCAGCGATGACACCTGCGAGGAACGCTTTTGATAGAGTCACCCAGAATATATACTCACCGACATCAGTGGTCAAACCCGACGTCGACTCTTGTGAATTCATTGTTGATGGGGAGTACGGAGGTTGTGGCTAATTTACATCCAAAAGCTCATCACTAGATCGTATGTTTGTCGTAGGCTCTAGATATAATGTACCTAATGATATACTGCAAAAGTTTGAGTACCCATAGATATCACCTACGGGCGTCGATATCGATGGGCCCACACAGATGTTTCGCCACACTCAGTACATGGTACAGAGCACGACACTCGCTTACGCCGAAGGTACTTTCGCCACTTGCCTCGATGGCCCACTTGAGCTAGCTGTCCCTTTTAAACACGTAAAAATTTTATACACCATTTTTCTTCATCGAAAATCTGAAAATGTTGACAATGAAAAACGAATATCTATTCACATCAAACATCGTTATGCCAGGTATCAACAGTTCCCGCAGAATCGATGATTTATCATGAAATACCCATAAACGTACACATACATATATATATATGTATATATATATATATAATTATAGGTATAAATAAGCGAACGTATACTCTTTTTCAGCTGCAGTTTATTACTTCATGGTGAATATATTCTGGGTCACTGATTGCAGATTTATAAGTCAATGAGCTTGAGAATCCAACATGGAAAGTATTAATCTTGGGGATTAGTCCATGCTTGCCCCAAGTTTAAATAAAAGGGTTGCTCAAGCTTCGGGCCAACTCCAGGCATGCTGCTTAGCGCAAACACAAACACGTATGGGTGACGTGTTCAAAACGATTAGCACACATTTCAGGCTGAACACAAGGTACACTTTTCAGCGGAACTCTACCCACGGTTACGTGAACGACGAAACCAAGGCTACTGTAACAGTCAACCGAGGGTGAAATGACGAACTTCAGCGATGGAAGAATTTATCTAAAATATGTGGCACACTGTCATTAATGTAAAAGTACAAGTATAAACGCATTACGAATCAGTCCTCTTGGATTGTTGCCCTGTCTTCCAGATAGGTGGTTTCTTCACCTCCGTCCAGTTTTCCCTTTGCTTGTGCAAGGTTGATACGAACAACTGAAATGGAAGAGAAAATCCGTTACTTCAATTCGCCATACTCGTGCGACCTTCCCGAAGTTTCTATTGTACAGCTCTCCCCTCCAGAAGGCTCCGTCCCCGGGGCCACAGCTCTTCCCCCTTCTATCGGCACCTCTAGCTCTAATTGTACTGGTGGCACTGCGCCTTGGTCTTTGGTCGGCGAAATCCCACTGGTTGGGTTGATTCCTTGAGCTACTTGCTCGAAGGGCTTCAGCTTATTGAAATGAACAACGAATGATGGGTTACTACCATTCGGCGACGCGCTCCGAATGACACAGGTTACAACTGACACAACCATTTTAACACGGAAGGGTCCTTTCCAACCCCCGGAAAATTTGGTTGGTGCCCCCGGTGGGTACTGACGTATGAAGCCACACGAGATCGCCAGCTTGTAATGGGGTGCCAAACGCCTTTCTGTCATAATACCCTTTTTGCCGCCTCTGTGCTGTCCGAAGATGGGCTCGAGCAAGGTGTTCACTACTTTTTATTTTGCCCCGCAGTTTGCTGACGTATTCCACTACCGTAGTGTTTTGATTGCTAATTGTGGGTAGTCGCCAATCTGACGTAAGCCGAATTTCTCTTCCTGTCCAAAGGAAGCCTGGGGTCTGGTTTGTTGACGCATGCACTGAACCGCGATACGCTAGCAAGCAGAAGTGTATTTTCGTGTCCCAATCAGTACCGTGCTCGACGAAGGCTTTGAGAATGCTGATAAGTGTCTGATTAGTACGCTCAACTAATCCATTACCTTGTGGGTGGTAGGAGGTAGTGCGCGTTTTGTCGATACCAAGAGATCTACAAAGCTCCTGTATGAGACAGCTTTCGAAATTCGTACCCTTATCCGAGTGTAGTTGGCTGGGTGCACCCCACTGGCAAATCCGGTGCTTAAGGATCGCATTTGCAACGGTTTTGGCATCTCCGACGTTCAACGGTATCGCTTCGCACCGTTTAGTAAAATAGTCAACGAGCACCAAAAAGTATTTATTTCCATGTTGCGTTAGTGGCAGGGGTCCGATTAAATCCATACCGACTATTTCATTGGGAAATCCCGCTGCTATGGGTTGTAACGGAGCACAAGGTGCCGCTCTGGGATTCTTAAAGCAGCCACAACGTTCGCACGTCCTACAGAAATCTAATACATCTTTTCGTTGGTAAGGCCACCAAAACCGAATCCTTGTCGCATGCTCTAGTTTGTTGACAGCCGCATGGCCCAGCTCAGTGTGCAACGTCGTAAGGACCTTTTGTACCATGGACCGAGGGGCGACGACTTTCGTTGGATAATTGGGATCAAACTGGAAAACTAAAACGTCATCCTTAATGCTCAAGTGATCCCAGAGACTCCAGAAATGCTTGGTCCAAAAACTACTCCCCGCCATCTCAAGCTGACTAGGTTTCTCACCTCCTACCTTCAATTTTGCGTAGATGAGGCTTGTGTCGCTATCGCTGGACTGGATTGAACCCCACTGTTCCGCCGTATCCTCCTGTAGACTGATCTGTGCCACATAACCGACGGGGCAGGACGGGCAATCTCCGTGGTTTCGGATTGGCTTCCTCGATAATGCGTCCGCATTCGAATTTCGGCTACTTGGACGGTGTTCAATCACGAAATCAAACTCCTGCAACCGCTCCTGCCTCCGGGCTGTCTGCCCCTGGGGGTCTTTAAAGTTTTGTAGCCACAGAAGGGCCTGATGGTCCGTACGAATCCAAAATCGTCGACCGATTAGGTACTGTCTAAACTTTTTTACGAATGTGATCAGGGCTAGCATTTCTTTTAGTGTCGTACAGTAGTTTTTCTCCCTTTTACATAACGTTTTACCGCCATAGGCGATGACGTGCTCCAACCCATCCCTCCCGATCTGTGATAACACACCTCCAATGGCCCTGTCACTCATCTCTGTATCTAGGATAAACTCACTAGCTCCTTCTGCCAGATCGGGCAGTGCTAGCACGGGTGCCGTGCAAAGAGCCGAACGTAAGCCTTTGAAGGACTGCTCACATCGTTCGTCCCAACTAAAGCCGTCGTCTTTGCGCAGGAGAGCATTCAGTGGTGCCGCCCGTTCTGCAAGACCTTTGATGAAGCGACGGTAATACGAAGCCAATCCTAGGAAACTCCTTACTTCCGTCACGTTGTTAGGCGTCGGCCAATTTAAGACTTGTTCTACTTTTTCCGGGTCAGTTCTTATTCCTTGGTCCGAAAAAATGTGGCCCAAGAAACTCACTTCTTTGGACAGAAATTTGCACTTGGATGGCTTTAGTTTAAGTCCCGCGCCACTAATTCTTCCCAACACTAGCTTCAGGTTCTCTAAATGTTCCTCTTTCGTTCTCCCATGAATCAGTACATCATCGATGCATACAATGCATCTCGAAGGAATCAGACCCTCCAAAATGTGATTCATTAAGCGATGAAACGTAGCAAGTGCGTTGGTTAGCCCAAAAGGCATAGTCTGAAACTCCTAAAGCCCGGATGGAATCGCGAAAGCGGACTTCTCCCGGTCTTTCGCTGCAAGTTCAACCTGCCAATACCTAGACGCCAAGTCTAGGGTGCTGAAGTACCGGCTACCTCCTAAGGCGTCGAACAAGTCTTCCATGACGGGCAGTGGGAATGAATCCCTTTTGGTGATGGCATTGAGTTTTCTGTAGTCTACGCACAGACGACGTTTTCCATCTTCCTTCTTAACTAACATCCCTGGAGACGACCAAGTGGAGTGAGATGGTTGAGTAACGTCTTTCTTCAGCATTTCCTCGATTATATGCTGTACTTCTGCTTGATAATGAATTGTAATCCGTCTGGGGGCTATTTTCATGGGTTTTGCGTCTCCCGTGTCAATTCGGTGTTTAACTTAATCCGTCCGGCCCAATCTCTCGTCTCCGTATAAGAACGCAACGGAGAATTTCTCAAGGAGATTCAACAACGGTTTATTACTTTTTGCTGTGTCATTAGTATATAGAAGCGCGTCGAACCGTGTTACGTGATCTTTCGTTGCCGGTATCGTTGCACAGCTGTGTATGCTGATCCCGTTCCGGCCGAGGGCTTCAATTCTTCCGTTCCTCAGGTATAACCTCTTCTGTGGAATGTCAATCACGCCACCAAAATTCACTAGGACATCTTTTCCAATGATCACTTCGTAGGGGATCCCCCCGACTACTGTTAGGGGCTGCTTCTTAACGACGACGCCCAGTTCCAACCTCGGCGTGATGATCCCTCTGACGTCTAACTTCTCCCAGTTCACTGCCGTTGAGACTATACTGCACGAGGCTGACTCAACGCTTTCGACTTTCGCCATCAGTTTTGCACTGATTAAACCACACGTGGCCCCGTATCAACCAGCCAACACAAAACGATTCCATTAATCTTCACTCGAACAGATAGAGATTCAGTGCAAGCGGAGCATATTGAAACAGCAGGAATGATGGCTCTACCTTGTTTCTCAGTTTGTGTCCTCGTTCCGAACAAGGTTAGACCGCTTTCGACTAGCCGTGAGTAAGAAGTACCGGGAGAGCTGTTGTGGGGACCCGCGTACCACCGGTTGGTGCTGAATCCTTGGATCTTGTTATAAGGCGGTCGACTTCCCCAGCGTACTTCCCTCGATACCAGCTTCGTCTCACATTAGGGTGATCATGGCTCGGATGTTGAGTCCTCGGTGGCCACTCACTTAAGACGCAGCACTCGTCTTTAGCTGCCACCCCCGCGACTGCCCGTTCTACGCGCTCCTCTGCTTCCCCTACAGACAACGCTTGTGCCAGATTCCCGAACTTCCCTCGCAACAGCGCTAACTTCACAGCTGGGTTCGAGGCGCCGTCAATAATTGTTCTAGCACCCGGCGTTCCCGCTCTTCCTTGGTCTCGTCGGGGTAAGCCCGCTGACTCAGCGATTGCAGTGCGCGACCGACGGATTCAACGTCTTCATCCGATCGCTGCCTTCTCGCGTGGAACTCCTGCCGGTATTGTGAAGGGTGCCCGGGGGCGTCCAAAAGTCTTCGAATCTGCTTGAACGCAGAATCCAAGTAACCACTGCTAAAAACGTCTGCTTCATCGACAATATCATATGCTTTTCCATCCAGCAGCCCCATGATAATATCCTCTCGTCTGTCTTCAGCGAACCGTCGAAAGTAACGCCGCCTTTGGCTCTCCCATCGATTATAGTTTCCAATAATACGAAATTTCTCAGGGGCTCCCCGGGGTAGGAATCTGCTGAGTTCTGACTATTCTACACTCAGTCAACGCACGTGAAAGTTCTTGGACACATGGACTCCCAAGCTGGTCCTTGGGTGGCGAGCGAGCTGTCCCCTCTTCTCGATTATCCGATTCGGCTTGCTTTTTCAGCATATTCGTTCCCGGGTCGCGGCACCAAATTTGTAACAGTCAACCAAGGGCGAAATGACGAACTTCAGCAATGGAAGGATTTATCTAAAATATGTGGCACACTGTCAACAATGTAAAAATACAAGTATAAAAGCATTACGAATCAGTCCTCTTGGATTGTTGCCCTGTCTTCCAGATAGGTGGTTTCTTCACCTTCGTCCAGTTTTCCCTTTGCTTGTGCAAGGTTGATACGAACAACTGAAATGGAAGAGAAAATCCGTTACTTCAATTCGCCATACTCGTGCGACCTTCCCGAAGTTTCTAATACACCACTCAAGACTGCTTGAAGGTCGCCACCAATGATGGTGAAATGAAACAAACAAACCTAAAGAAGGGTACCTTAAGATGACAGAGTACGTACATAAGAATAGAATCGTAGCTATTCCTTTACCAAATAGCACCTTTTCCCTGTAGAAATCAATCTTGAGACAAGTTTGGAGCATGCCCCAGGTTCACCTCAGAGGTTGGAGCAACATGCTACTAGAGCTTGACTCATGACCAAAGTCCGCAATATTGCTCGAGGCGAACAACAAGTTTCACGGACAGTAAAATAAGGCTGGGTGAACGTTGGATTTAGTAAAATGACAGTGAAACGCGCGAAGAAGGCGGGTCAGTGTTGAGCCCAGGTGGGCCAAATAATCGGCAAAATATGAATGTTGATAAGAAGCGTCATCATAGAACTCGGAAGATGAACATATATGCAAGGATGATGCAGACAATGATCAGTAGATGCTCACTCGGGTTCATTGCGCAACTCAAGGTGTGATGAAGCGGGAGGATAAAAAGTCGTATAAAGTTTCCGGTTGGGGGAAGGATTATTAACTAATAGTCAATAGCCAAGCGGCTGAAAATCATCATTTTAGATGTGCAAAGTTGGAGCATGTGGGAATTCCCATAAATCGAATAAGGTCCATTACAACTTGCAGGAAACGTTCATCAGTAATCCGCATTGTGAGGCGGATATGAAGATGAGTCAAATTGGGTCCAAGTTGTCAAGCAAGGGTGTGATGTAGGACCATCAAAACCTGGAGGACGAGCGAAAAGATAGAAACAGCCTGGCAACTGTAGCAACAGTGAATCGTGGCGGCAAGGGCAATGCAATTTCCTAATGCGAAGCTTATGGAGTGTGACGTAATTACACCAGCGACTTAGTCGCAGTGTATGTTTTGGGATTCATTAAACACGACTGGCTGGACTTTTGTGATGGACACGCATAAAAACAGTGACACCTTAAAAAGGAAGAGATGGTGAGACGAGGATTGGAGGTACACGTGACATAAAGTGTGACAGGCTGCGGACAATATAGGTGGATATTTATGAACCCGATGAGTCGGGCTACTTAAAGTGGTACTCAAAAGGTTGAGTCCGGATCCTGGAAGCAAAGCGAATGGTAGATGACAGCGAAGGAAAAAGGGAGATGCAATCTGATAGAAATGATGGGCCGTACCAAACTGCTTGGGAGGGGTGAAGTATCGAGAGCCAGAGGGGAATTATACTAACAGGCTTGAGCAGCTGGGTGCTGGGCTAAGTCATGGTTAGCTTGGCTATGACAATGGAGTGGGTGTCACTAGGTCTGACAGATACTGCTACCGGTGATGACGCGCCACAAAACTGGAATCATGGAGAAATACAAACTTGGGACCAACTGTGCTGTGACTCGATGGTGCCGCTACATACTTACAAAGCACGTGTCGACCTCCCCCCCCCCCGAACACCGTCCTTTAGTCTTCTCTGGTATGCAAACGTCCAACCGAATTATTGCTGGATGTATTTAGAAAAGATTCACAAAGCCGCCTATTGGGTTTTTGTCACGACTAAGCTATAGAGAACAAAGTTTTATCCCGAAGTCGAACAATAATGGTCTTGTTTCATTAAGCTCAACCTGTTATTTTGTATAAACTATTGACTGAGCAATCTTATCCTTCCAACGAGGTATGTTCTACCTCCGGATACCAGATATTTGCCCTGAAACAGAAAATATGCTATTACCTGATCCCTTACAAGCACCCTTCTGATCCCATAGTTACTTCTTTTCACGTGCACCAGAATAAGGGAGAAAGTGACTTTGCATATTAGATTTCGGTTAGAGATTGCGCTTGCGCTCCCAGCGATTTTGCGTTTATTCAAATTTTACATAACCGAAGGTGAGGCTTAAGAAAAGGGCTTCGACATTTAAGCCATTTTTCTGATTCTTCGAACCCTTTGAATCCAAAGAACTTTAAATTATTTCTTTCCTATTGACGTCCGGTTCAGGAACATAAAAGCCCTGTTTCGTCATTCTTCTTCAGAAATGGCCATCGAAATTTAAAGAGTGACTGCGTCCACTGATAGTCTGTCCCTACTAACTTATCGAATCCTGAAACTTTCACTTCGAAGGAAGTCCTTTCAGATTCCCTCACATTTTCAGGGGGCCACTGTAACACTTCATACGCACTGTTAGTACGCCTCGTCTGTTCCAAGAATTATTACCGTCACTTGGTTTTATCACAATTGCGGCCCCGAAACCAGCCCAAAATGAAGCTGAAGGCTCCGCATAAGTAACTACATATCGGTCCACTTTATACACATATAAATATATACCTCTGTCCCTAATCAATAGCAAAAGCATTGTTAGTAGCCCAGAGCCCTTCGATGTCCTTTTACTTACCTTGACTCTCTTTCACGCCAGGTCCTACCCCGTAGGCTTCCATCAGTTTCTCAGCAATTGAGGCGGAATGTTCAGTTTCATTTCTGTCAGTTGACACTGGCTCAGCAACAGAACTGATCATCCAGGTACGACGTGCTCCATGATATAAATGAGTAAGTACATAATAGCTTGTTTAGGACAATCCTGAAGCGTGCTGCAATGCAAGATCGAACAGTACAGTTGAAAGCTGAATCAGCGTTTTTGGAGTATTATACAATTTTATGCACGCGGCTAAATGTAGGCGAAAGCGTTTGGGTCAATATTTGTGGTAGCATCCGGCAAACTTGAACTCAGGGTCAAGTGGTCGGGCCGGCCGAATCCAGGTTAAGTGGATTGGTTATAATAAAGATACACACAAATCCTACGGAAGGAAGACTTTCTTACCGGAGGACCAGTCCGCATTGAAGGATACTTCGTTACCATGGGGGAGAAACATTCCCCCAAAAAAATGCTCTCAAGCATTGGAGGACGCAGTGTATGCGCGAGATGAAAATGTAAAATTAGACGATGCAGTGGGGTGGTATTACGAGTACAGAACACGCAAAACCAGTCCAGGATTACAGTTGTAACTTTCAGTGACCGCGTACCGGTTGAGCGGGTTATATAACAGACGGAAAACACACTTGGACTATGGTCGTCAAATTGATGGTGAAAGAAGTCGCTGGATAAAACATGTAGACTTTGAGCGGATTGTTTGCTTTTAGAAGAAAGGAATATAATGCAACAACATGAAAGAGGGAACCGAAGATAAATTGATACTCGATGCGAAACTACATTATAGCAAACACAGCTGGAAAAAAGACAAAACGCCCGGCAGGAGACTATCATTTTATGTTCTTTATAAAAAGTGAACCACTTGGTGGCGACAAAATAGAACTCCGCGGTACAAGCGTCTATCAGGTGTGCATAAGTGGGATGTGATATTTAGCAGGATTAGGATATTGCAGTGCAACGTACCTAAGTGGGCAAACAGCGCAACTGACAGAGGAAGGAAGCAATTACACAATTCTCGAGTACTGGGAATCTCTAGAGATATATTTCCCAGCGAATTATACCGTTTGAGGACTGTGGTAAGGAAGTGAATGGCAACAATGAATGCCTCAGTTTTCGAATATGTCAGTAAGAGCAACAAAAAGGAGTGAGTTGTATCATGGGTAAAAGTTAAGTTTACGAATGGGGCTGGTGAATAGTTGAGCATGAAACCGCGGGAAGCAGACCATGAAAAACGAGCCAAGATTGTTGATGGGTTTTTGAGTATGTGATAATTTTACACCGAGGAAAGTAAATTTTGTCGGGCGCAAAAGACGGCAGGTTGTGACGAAGAATTCGGAAGCCAGCATGATTGGAAGGTTATGTTAGCCGGAAGAGACAGCAGCATTTTTGCAGCTTTTCGAGTATATGAATAGTATTTGTTTACACATTTTTAAATCCGCCACCGGAGCTAGTGGGCGGAGCTGACCGCGCGCTGGGTGTTTAACGTGAAAGCCATTTCTGGGGGCGAAATGCGCAATCTATCAGCCTAGCTGCGCTCGTACCTCGTTGCGGAACTTATTCAGGCCCGACGTTCACCGGCCAAAGCCGTGGATCTAACAGCGCCCCGCACTGGCAGGGTTTGCATAGGTGATGTTGGTCGAGATCATACGGCCGTAAAGATGGGGTAGCCTATGAGGCTGTAAATATATTGCGAGGGATCCTGGAGATAAGGGTCAGTGCCAAAGCGACGAAACCATAGGCGGGTATCAGCTTTTCCGCCGGAAGCGTGGGCCAGATAGCTCACAGGCAGTATCTCCGAATCATTCCAAGGCAGCTAAAAGGAGACGCGCTGGCTGCTATGTGAAAGCATGAAATAGAAAAAAGAGGTCTGGAATATTCTCAGCCGAGATTCAGTGGTCAGTGGTGAAAAAAATCCTCGAAATTTAGACAGACTACCTTGAAAGAATAAAGACCATGAGATATTAGGAGTGAGTGGGAATAAAAAAATAGTGAAGAAAACTAGGGATAAGGATGACTATTTGAAGGTGAATGGTGGGCGCCGTTATTGGATTGAGCTTTGGAATGCCAGGGCAAAAAGTAAGGGGAATGAGACCAATTTGGACCGAGTAAAGCGAATAAGCCTTGATAGAGATAGATAAGAGTCGTTAGCGCTCGCAAATAAGGGGGAATCTAACGAGAGCCTTGTCAGTGATGTGAGTCATTATATGGGATATTAATAAGCTGGCGATGGAGGAAGCATATAGGGTAGGTGATTTCGGCTCTTCGAGGGAAATTACCTTGGTCATGCTTCCTTTTTCTATTCAAAAATCTAGGTTATCCCTACAGGCTTGTTCCAACATGAGCAAGTACGGGGTAAATGTAGTACTTTGGCTACATTTGGATATTTTGTGAGGACAATTTTGAGTCAGTCTAGTGCCTGGCAAGCCCGAAAGACTTCAGGGAGTCTGTTCCAAATACGGGAATGGACGGTGATGAAGTATCTTTCTCTTAGTTTTTTCTGCAGTATGGAACTTTAGTAGTATGACTTTCGTTAGGAAGAGGGTAGGGTAAGCCTTGAGCGAAACACAAATCAGTGATGGAAGCTTGAGCTCTAGAATTTTGGAGGTCAAATAGAAGGTACAGTTTGAGTTTCATACGTGGCTGCCACAGGTGTCCAAGTTTAAGTAGCTCACGTCTCTCTTCGTAATTCAAGTGGGACGATGAGCTGAGAAATGGCTTGGTGAAGGATGGCAATACTCTTTCGGTTGCACTTCTTTCGGATTTGCTCGTGTGAATGTACTCCAGAGGGCAGTACTCATGCTATGGTCTGGCTTGATATTTAAAGATCAGAAAGTGACTGTTGTGCATTCCAAAACGTCTGCAGATAAGAGCTATCTTCCTCTTAGTCTTAGCCAACTGGTATACAGCTTCTTCCTGAAAGGTAAACTTGCAGGTGTACTGTCAGCCGGGATCTCCTACAGTAGAGTAGAAGGAATGTACGAGCCCCTGAGGGCGAGAAATTCCGGAGGAACTTAAATTTTGTACGTGAGAATGGCACTTTTATCGGCTCCGAACTATCTCACACCTTGTTTGATTCCACAGTCTATTGTGGAATCTATTTTCTTTTCTATCGGTTGATACTTCATGTCAAATCTTCTAGCTGGTACTTATCCACCTGTTTTTTAAGTTTTACTTCCATGGTTTTATTCTTTTCTTAGGGGCCTGCTGCTTCGATGGGCCCGTGTTTCGCTTTCGTTCCTCTTTCCGTTTTCGGTTGATCCTCAGATGGGTCATACCCAGACCTAGTTTATTTAACCCTGTGCTACAACAGGTCGCATTGCGTGCTGTTATCGATATAGTTTTCATTTAGTTGTCTTAGGGAGTACTAAACTTTACAGCTTCTTAGTGCATTCCAGTGACCCAGGGGAATTTGGGGAATTTTTCTTAGCGGTAAATTCTAACTTGGCTCTAAATTGTCGTCACTTTTCCGCCCCGCTCTCAGCGTCTTTTTGATATTTCAAATACCACATGTAGTAAAGAAGATTTCCAATAATATCCCATCCACTCATACTCCGATAAATAGGAAAAATAGGCTTATTCAAACTCCCGAGGCCTTGAAACAATATCCGGTTTACCTCTGTGACTTTTGTAAGCTTGGCAAAGGAAAGAACAGCTGTCTTAGACCAAAGCATCTCAGATCTAAAGTCTCGGCTTCTAAAGTTGGAAGATACGGTATCTAAACTCGCCCCCGTACTGTGCATCACTTAAAGCGTCGAACATTCTACCTTACAAGACCTTACAGCTGCTGGCCGCTTTATCGGCTCTGTTGCATCCGGATTTCTCCCAAAAAGTGGAGAACTCACGTAATACAGTCGTGTTAAATGTCCCAGAGAGAATCCTCTTTGAGCACGTCAATCTTACATTGTTGAACGCATGTGATGTGGCCCACCTCCTTTGTCAAATATCAAGGCTTCGTAAGCGCGTTCAGCACTTCAACTGTCCAATCTTTACGCGATTTGCAGACGACTTATCGGCCAAAGAATTCGTTAAAATGAGTAACACCATAGCTTCTAATTCCCTATATAAAAACATAAAAATAGCCTAAGATAAAACCCCTCTTTAAAGAGAAATTACTAGATCTCCCTCAACTTTCCCCACGAGAAAGAAGTCCGATAGTCCTGAGCCTTCGACACAGACAGCTGGCCGCTCCACCGCTTCTTCTCCAGTCCCCACTGCCTTATCTTCACACGCGCCTCCTGCTTCTTCACAACCGCCCACTGCCTCCTCATCTGCTCCCGCACCGAACTCTTTAAAACGTGATCCTATTACAGCTGATCTAGACACTTCCGCTTCTCCCCCCAGCAAAAGACCCCAACTATTGCCTAGCCCTCCCACTTCATCACCTGTTGGGTACACCCCAACTCTAATCAGTTTTCTGTTCCCTCTCGTGATAAACCACTCGCCGTCCAGAGGAATAGGTCTACCAGTCTTTCCACCCTTCTCACAAACCCCTCTTTCAGTCAACTGCCTCCTCCTAAATGAACTCATCTCAACTCGCCGAATAAGATTTCGACCCAAAAAGTATCCCTTGCTCCAATGCACCGGTGGTTCCTGCAAATTCACCTTGCTCACTGCCTGTCAATACCAAAATACGGCCTCCACACGCCGTCTACTCTGCCCCTCGTCGTACTCTTTACCTGACAATTATCTCTACTGCTCCCGATACCAAGCGCTCCATATTTGGTTTTCCACCTAACTTGAGTTACCCCTCTCACAACTTGCAGTTCAATCAGCCATCCTACACCCCTATTCCTCGCACATTTTCAAACCTGCCCTCTGCAGCCGCCTCATGCCAATACTCAATTCCGACTGACCGATAATCCTCAACTGCCCCTAATCACCTCTGTCTGATATCGACCCAAAAAACCCCACAGGTTTTTCTCTTTGCGGCGACATTTCCCCTTCAGTTGATGCCCAGTTTTTCTACCCCCCCCCCAGCAGTCCATCTCACTGCAAAATTTACCTAAGCTTGGCTGGAAGCCACCCCACCTGAACCTCCACTGCCTCAACATCAAAATATTTCCTTTTGACCCTGATATCCAATTCTTCCAATCGGGATGGCCAACCACCATCCAACTCACACTAACCTCCTGGTGTGCCTTTACCAGCTCCAGCGAATAGTTTATCTTTAGCCTTGTTCATCTCGCGTTCTATTCTCAACAAACTCCCGCACCTAAAATACCTGTCCTCACAAATTATTACGACAATATCTGAATAACGGAATCCTGGCTGTCCGAGAACACTCCCGATGATCAAATAAATTTGATAGGGCACAGTCTCCTAAGGACCAACAGACCAAACAGGCGTGATGGTGGACCCCTAGCCTATGTCAGGGAAATCTACATCAAGACTCGTCTTTTGCACGCGGCACTCGATTCTATTCCCGATTCTCTCTGGTTCACTGTCAACCTCCAAAGCACTATTCTTTATATTGGTTGCGTGTATAGCTCGCCAAATTTCCCCGGTTCTTTGTTTCCACTTCTCTTTAGGTCTTTCGAATACCCTCTCTCCTTCCTTCTGGAACCAAGCTAACTGCGGGTGACTTTGATTTCCCTAAAATTTGTTGGCCTACCCCCCGGCTCCTCCCAATCTTATTGACCTTATTACTAGTATTCATCTTGGTGGCTGGACACAACATGTTGTCGGACCTACCAGAAACTGGAACATACATATTTACTCATAACATGCCTCTCATCGACTTGTCCGTAACACAAAATTTCCAAGGCAGTGACCATAAAATGGTTAACTACCATCTGCCTCCTAATGGCTCACTCAGTCCCGCGCCCCCCCCCCCCCCCCCTCCCCCCTAACAATACATTCCTGGGCAGGAATTGGGCCTTGCTAGTCACGCTTATTCGCCAGAAAGACTGGGATGAGTATTTCCTCACCCATGACCCTCAGCTTGCTGCGGATATTTTCCTCTCCTTTTCCAGCTGTCTGAATAAATTGTGTAAAACTGCCCAGGCTGTACCTAAGAAAAGATCACCTGTCTAGCCACTCCATAAGAATCACCGTAAACTTATCAACCAACTACAAAATTCCAACGAATTTCCAATTTTTATTCATCTACACCGCCTCTCCTCACTTATTCAACTACAAGATAATACGGTGCTTCGTGACCAAGAAGCTAAGGCATTGAGTCATCCCAACAAGTCGCAACTTCTTTCTATGTTGCATAAGTCTAGAAACACTGATATTAAGACCGACTTCCAACTTCTGCTTCTGGATGATCACTCATCTATCACCTCCCCACTTGTATAGCCGAAGCCTTCAAAGCTTTCTTTGCTCCAGCCATGACTCCAGCTACTGTTATCACCCCCCCCCCACTTCACCACTTACTGACCCTGTCCTTTCTACGATACCCTTCCATGCCAGGAGTATTTCTAAGCTACTATCCAATAGCAAACCCTCCACTTGATTAGGCCCCGATGGTTTGCCACCAGTTGCTCTTGTCAATGGCGGACCGGATCTCCCCCTGTTTCTGCTTAGCCTCTTTACTCTTTCACTTAGTGGTAGCACCGTCCCTGCCAACTGGAAGGGCTCGGTAATCTTCCCATTCATTGAAAGGGACCTTTACATGAGGTTTCAAAAGATCGCCCCATAAACCCTACCCCCATTTTACCTAGAATAATGGAAAAATAGTTAAAGATAACATTATTAACCATTAAATAGGCCCCAACCTTGTTACTCACAACCAACATGGATTCCTCTTTTCCGCACCAGGTCCCACCACATATATTTCCATCGCCACCCCTGCGACTTCCAACTGAAAAATCCAGTCTCATTTATCTCACCTAGAGTGGCTCACTAACTGAACTCAACACGCAGTTATGATGTCAACAATTTTGCCTCCACCCTATCCCACAGCTACGTTTCTTCCGTAATTTCATGCAGAACTTAGTCTTTTCTTCTGCTGAATGACTATTCTAGGTGAAATATTAACCTCCCCATTGATTTTTTATCCCCGGCTTATGCGTTTTCTTTTTAAGTCCCGAGTTCCATGGCCTCATTTTTTCTTAGGCATCCGCTGCATTTATGAGCCCGTGCTTCTCTTTTGTTTTTCTTTGCGTTAACCGTTGACCCTCAGCTGGGCCATACCCAGGCTGAGTTTCTCTATCTCAATTCCCTTTCCAGTTATCTTGAATTCCGATCAACCACCTCGGGCACTACACTGGCCAAATTTCTGGCTGGCGCACCTGGATGATAATGCTGCATGGCCGTTTTTCAATCCCTGTTCCCGTTGGCCCTGTTGTTCAAGTTCCCACAGCCCGTCCAGTTGGTCCTGGACCATAAACCCTTATCGTGGTTACTCAGCCCCCTGTACAACTATCAATGAAGGCTCACGCCAGTCCCAACGTTGCGGGGCTCGGTCGGATCCCTGGCCTTGGCCGGAGCACACGAGGCGTGCAGGCAGCCTGCATTGATGTGCGGGCGCAAATAGGCTGATAGATCACACCTTCTGTGTTCACTTCACGAAGTGTTTTTCAGGCTGGGTGTCCAGCTCACGGTCAGCCTTACCCACTAGCACCTGTTGCGGATTGCCCGTTCCAACTCTCCTGGCCCTACCGCATTTATCACTGTCCTTCACGGACCGCATGCTCCCACCATTCTTCCGTCACCTTTCGCTCATCTACCGTTCTTGTCAACACCCTTATCACTTCCCTTCCGTGTCGTTCTACCTCTGTATACACACCAATCCATTTTTTTGTACCTATCGTGTTTCACAACGAAAACCCTCACAGCATGGTTTCACTGTCAACCCGTCCATTTTACTCTGCCCGAGCCCGAAATATGTTCCCTCCCACCCATTTCTCCCCTGTCGGCTCCTAACCAGTAGTCACTTTGTACCTCCATATGCTTATAAATCTCATTGATCGCATACCTAACTACCCACCATATCGCGATATACTTTAAGTCCATATCATACCTCCCACCATTACGCGCCAGACTCATCTGTAACCACTAACAATCACCAAATAAGAACTAGCCGTTCCAACCTTCGCATTTTTTCAAAACCAAATTTACTATCTTTTTACTGCCTTCATTTCTTCACATCTGATTCCGTAATTCTTCCGGGGATCTTCCTCTTAGGCAGTGAACCGATCAGCAACTTCTGGCCCAGTCCGTTGATGTAATGGTCTATAAGCATGCAAACCTTCAGTTTCGGTCTCCCAACTCCGAAGCACAACCATTTTTTGCGCATTTTTGTTCCACCACAGGCCTTTCCGTCCGGATCCTTCTCCTCTCCTCGGTCTTCATCCTTTGTCATCTGCAGGGAAAAGATCTAATTCATTATCTCTTACCTCGTTTTCTTTGTTCATTGATCGTCTGCCTCGTACATTGCTCGCCACAGGCATCTTCATTGTGCCTTTCAGGCGGCTCTGCTTTTCCGCGTTCCCCTCAGTGTAATGTCATTGTAACATCATCATACTCACCCACAGCTTCAAACCATGAGATCTCCCATTACCTGATCTTTCTGATCCCCCACTCCCTTATTTCTCTTCCATGTTATTCACCGCTACAACTGATGTTTCTTCGCACCTCAGTTCTAACCTCTAAGTCACCCTTCCCCAGTGGTCTTTTACACCTCTCCAACCACCCCGCACTTCCATTCCCTCTGCGTTCTCCAGCCATTTTCGCGGCCATCTTCTCGCTTAATGGACGTTTATTTATTACTGCTTTATCCATGTTCGGCGGTCACCACAAGTCACGCCTACAATGTTCAGACTGTTAGTTTCACTCTTGTTTTCGTCGATCCTTTCCTCCATATTCCCTCGTTTGTCAACGTTTGCTCACAGCCGTCAATTCTGGGCTTCTAAAGTTGGTTCTCTTTTGCTGTTGATCTCCCATGTTAACCCGTCATAGCTGAATTCATCTGGGTTTTTTCCGCGTTACTCCTGCACCATTTGACCCAAGCCTACCTGCCTCGTCCAGCCACTGCTGCCTCTGTGTCCCGTCTCTTCATTGCCCTTCGCTCCCGCTCCGATATATATACACCTATTTATATCTTGTGTTCATATATTTTCTCTGCCCCCCTCCCTCAGTTCTTCTCCGGCCAGTTCTTTTGCCGCCAAGCAACAGCCCCTCCTGATATGCGTTCGTTTTGTCCATAACTGTGCCTCACATTTACCGTATCTCGATCCTTCCGCGGCAATGATGCCATCTGACTCACTTTTTACTTCTTGCGCCACCAGCCCCTGCTTTCAAATTGACACCGTCCGTTTATTGCAATACCGCGTAGTTCATGGCTACCTATTTCCCAGATATACAACTCAATTTTTTGTTCTTTTCTTCTCCTCTTTCTTCCTTTTTTCTTCATCTTTTCTCGTAACGACAGTTTTGCATGCCGATTTTCAGTTCTCCTCCTGTAAAACTCCCAGGCTCTGTTCTCGCCCACTTGGCTCATCCAGCATTACCTTCCAATCACTCGAGTGGAGCTGGCGTAAAGCACCACTCAGCTGTTGTGACATGAATGGGGAAATGATGAATTTCATGGTACAATGCCATTTCCTATGGGAATTGATGACTCTCTCTCATTGTAAAATGCTGAGTGGTTTTGCTTCTTTCCTCTTTTCTTGTTTGGTCCTTCTAATCAGTTTGTTTTGTTGAGTTTTGGCTGGCCCATCGGTCACATATAAACGTTCGTGAGCCTCAGTTCCGTCAGTTCGTTGCAGCTTGCTGTGCGGTACGCTGGGCAGTCGGGGGTGGCGTATGCTGAAAAGAAGCCGTCGATGTTCTAGGGCGATGGTCTAGCTCTCACTACCTGACGGACTGATCCTGAATCGTATACCCCCAACGTGGTTGCTCTGTCCCTGCACCATCATCACTGATAACTCGTACCAGCCCCAACGGTCGGGGGGTCTGTCGTATTCCCCGTTTTGGCCGGCGAACATCTGGGGTGCAGGCAATCTGCAACGATATGCGGGCACTATTAAGATGGTGGATCCAAACTCTCTAGTTCACTTCACGAAGTGATTTTGAGGTCGGATGCCCAGGGCATGGTCAGCCCCACTCACCAGCACAGGTTGCGGATGAGGCCCTCTAACTCTCCTCTTACTACCGCATCAGTCCCCGTCGGTTGCGGATCGCGTGTTTCTGCCACTTTTGTCCGGCCACCTTTCCTTTATCCGTCTTTCTTGTCGTCATCCCCTTTCTTTCAGTGTCGTTCTACCATTGCATGCGCCACCACCCAATATATCCTCGTTCCTGTCGACAGCCCCCATTGCATGGCGACACTATCGCCCTATAGACTCCAGTTTTCCAAGGCCCGCAATATTCCTTTTCCACCTCCGTCGCTCACTTCCTGCTCCTAATCTCTATTCACTTGGTAGCTCCCCAAGTGTATATAACTCACTGGTTGCATACTTCCAACTCACTAGCTAACTTTCGTCATTCCTTTCTTCGTCCTCCCATCATATACCTCCTGCAATTACGCACCAGATCCACCAGCACCCGTGACCAATCCCCACTTAAGAACCCATGGTCTCAACCTTTGCAATTTTATGTTATATTTCCATCACCACCATATTTTCCTTGCTTGACTCCGCATTTTTTCTGTGCTTCGTCCTATCGGGGGTGCCCCGATTAGCAACTTCTGTCTCTATCCAATAGTGAAACCCCCTGCAGGCACGCATCCCCTACTTCCATTCTTCCAGTTCAGACGAGCACATATTTCTCGAGCCCTTCTTTCCATCAAAGATCTTCCTGTCTGGATAATTCTTCTCCCTTTTTTGCGGTCTACATCCTGTTTCATCAATGTAAAACAACCTAGTTGTTCATTTTTTACCTGTTTCTCGTCGATCAGTACTCTCACCTTCTGTTTGGTACATTTCTGACCACAAGAGTCTTCAGTGTGCCTCCCAGACTGCTCTGCTTTTCTCTCGTTCCACCTAATACAAAATCATAGTTACGTCAGAATTCTGACATACAGTTTCAAACCGTAGGATCTGCCCCTGCCTGAAGTTTCTGACCCTCAACTTACCCATTTATCTCCCGCGTTATTCCTGCTGCATCTTAGCACCACATTTCCTTTCACCTTCAAGCTACCTTCGCCCACTGATATTCCGCACCACTCCGGCACCTCGTATTTTCATTCGTTGTGTTCTCCCCAACCATTTTCACAGCCATCATCTTCTCGGTGAATAATGTGCTCCACCCAATAAAGCTTCACACGTTTTTGAAAGTCACTACATATCACACCTGCAGCAATCATATTATTAGATTCTTTCTTACGGGTTTTCTTCGAATGTTTTTTTCATAATCAGTCGCTTATTAACTTCCGCTCACAGCCTTCTCTTCTGTGCATCCAAGGTCTTTTCCTTCTCCCTGACGACCCCCGTAATAACTTGTTACATAAAATTTCATTATAATTTACCCAAATTTATTTTGTGCCATTTGATCTAACCCTACCTGCCTCTTCTAAGCACAGCTATTTCCGTGTTCTGCCACTGCACCGCTCTTTTACTTCACTCCTCTTAAATATTAGTATGCATATATATGTATACGTTTTCTCTACATCCCCCAGTCCCTCTCCGGCTAGTTCCCTTACCACCGTCCCGCAGCCCTCCAAAGTTTTTCTATATTTTGCCCCAAGCCCATTGTATCTTGATCCTCTCAAACAACTTTTGTTCTCCGACCCACCCTTTTATATTTTATACTGATAGTTCCTTATTCTCACTTCGATTTTTAACCATGGCTCTATCCATCTGACACAACGTACCATGCTTCATGACCATCCAACCCCTTGCCATGCAAAGCAAAATCTTTCTTCATGTCTACACATAACACTTTCCCATTCCGAAGTTTAGCCTTCCTCGAGTAAAAATATCGGCTTCGATTCATCTACTCTTGGTCCACCTACGTTCTCCATTTAACCTTGACTCTCAAATTCGTCATGCGTATGTTTCAATCCATCCCTGGTTTCACCTAAACTCCCTATATCATTCATTTTTTGCATATATTTATCACCCTCTCATCTCACTTCTAAGCCTACCCGCACTAAGTTTGCCGTGCACATTTCTGAATTTTCACGAGGTTTTCCTTCTATTCTGTCGCTCGTCAAAATCTGACCACGCATCTGGCGTGCTTCAGGCTTTTCCGAAATGAACCGTCATTATTATTACGTTTGAATATAAGTTCAATACCGTAAATGAGTGTACAATACAAAACTAGTATTGTCTTTTATCTCCAGCGGTATATTGCAAGGCGGGAAAACCCCATTATGGAGGCTAGTTCTGGAAAGATAAGGAATCAGCAATGAAAAGGGACTAAAATTTCCACAGGGAAGTTTATTATAGAGGTCTAAGCTTGGTGTACATGGTGAATCGCACTAGGGTCCTCTTTAAATTGCAGCATTTCATGCTGGTCTCTTGTTCACATCCAGCCAGTGGCGCATATGGGGCGATTCACATTGCCCGACCTTTAGTTTCCGGCTTTATCACAGCTTGATATCTGGTTGTCAGGGAAGGGGAGGCTGCTTTTTTGTGTGACGGCAGCTCCAGAGCCTAGGCCGAAACATGGACTACATGCCGCAGTGGGATTAGGCCAACTGCACCGTTCATCCGGTAGAACACGGCTAGCCGGAGTTATCGGTCACGTGTGACAAGGTAGACGTGCTGGAAAAACGAAGCCGTGAGATGTTCTTTTTTCACTTCCTATCTCTTTTGATTTTGGTGCTCATATGGTCTTTGTGGCCAGTGACTCTATGCCGAGAGACATTCATGGCCAGAAATGCTCACCGATCTGCCGCGGTAACACTAGCCATATCCGTATAGCCAAGACTATTAAGGCAATTTACGTGAGAAACAAAATGAATTTGTGGTTACACTTTACTATGGCCTGAGGCTATTTTATGGGATCCAAGCCCATCAAAAGCCTGTCCGAATTCGAATTGGGTGTTACATGGAAGGCGCCAATAACAAAAATTGAGCAGTTATGGTAACAAAGCTAGAATTTTATCCGGGCCATCAGCAGGAATGAGTAGCACTGGAGACCACTGTCGAAAGCGATGTTGAAGGGTACAGTGTTGTTGCTTAGTTTCAAAGCAGTGCTCACAGCAAGACATTTGTTTATGTTACGCTGAAACCGATTGAAGGAGTTCGAGCAGCGTATGCTATCTGGAACTTTGTTCAAGATCTCGCTGTACACAACAATGAATTACTTGATTCTAAGGGACAGCCTCGCATGTAACACGGGCAAATAGTGATCACTAAGACTGAGAGGAAGGATGCTATTTCCGGTGAAATTTATTTGAACAGATCAATTTACGTGCAGGTTCAAAAGCCTGTACAAGAAGGGTGAGGTTAACTTTCGGTGGCGTAGCCATGCTGGGTCAAGCTGGGGGAATTCACAACTCAGCCGGTGTGTGAGGGTAGCGGTTCACTTACCACCGACATAGTAAAGAAGAGTTAAATAATTTCTATGGCGATAATAATGGAGCATGGCATGCTGGGTCAGTGAGGGAAAGGTGTTCAAGGAAGGAACTAGGGTGGGGAGCGAAGCGGAGAAGTCAGTCATCGCTGAGTTTTTGACATTGAAACACGAGACCCGTATTGTTTTGCCCTTAGTAACACGGGAAGAGTCCTCTTCAGAGAGGTCTAATGAGCATGAGTAAGGTGACCCCAGGTCTCGAGGAAATGGTATAGCGGAGATTTTGATACTATCATCGTAGCGAGTACCAACTGGGTTATGTCACTTACAAGGGGGTGCAGTGCCCTCTGCAAGAGAAAATAACACATGCCGAGTGGAGTACCGGCGGTTAAGGAACTCGGATCGTCCTCTGTGTTCTCCAGGGCGACCAGAGGGTTTTCAGCTTCGAAGACATGAAAGCTTGATGTATCCGATGAAAGAAGGCAGTGCAGTGGCAAATCATGTGGAACATACGATGGATGTACACGAAAAACGGAAATGAACCCAGGGCACCACCCTGCGTAACACCACTGGTGATCCAGAGGAAGACCGTTGGTCATCGATTAGGGCCGCCTGCAAATGGTCGGTCAGGAACGAGCAAGCCAAAAATGAAAGGAGCAGACTATGTCGAACGAGTGAATTCTGAACAAGTGAGTGCATAGCATGCAGTAAACGTCCCACTGACGAATAATTCCGGGCGATCACTGGGTGAGCGAGACGACCTTTGTCCAAGTAGCCTTTCAACTGCTTCTGATTTGTTGGGTCCTCTCAATAACCTGGTTTCTTGGTTTGAGCGGTTATATTCTTTTTGCTGCTAACAGAGCGTCGTAGGGGCAGAGAGCACGAAGTATAACTGATAAGTCACAAGATACAGAGTACTTGAGTGACAAACTGGGAATCTCACATCCGGTACGGATTAGACGAACTTCAATCCCTGGAATGCTCGGATTGGAGAAAGTACAGCGTTTGATGGAGCACATAGAAGTGTTTTCATATGGTCATCTGCCGTCTAAGGAGCGGGCGTTTTGTCCACGGAGATACAAGGAAAGTTAACCGGGGGGACCGAGAGTATCAGTAGGTTTGGCGAGAAACTACGTCTGAAGACATAACGCGGTTTATAGGCTGTCATATCCCAATAGCTGATGGTAGATTCGGTCATCGTGTGCATGAAAACAGACAGCCACTCAGGCCATGACACAAAGCCAAACTAGGGAACTTTCTACCGGCTAAAATTGGAAAAAGGCACGAGACACAGACCGCAAAGATAAAGACCCAGTGCTTTCCAGGTTGCTTGTGGTCCTACATCTCCTGGCGAAATATCCTCGTTTGCGTAACTTAAGTATCTACGAAGGCTTCAAAACGGCTAAACACTTGGACGAGTACTCCATTTGTCTCAAGGATTCATGTCAAACAAGGGCTTGCAGAGTAAAAAATGAAAGCTAAGCAAAATAACATTATTTGGTGCACGAAGCCAGGAAATAAGCTGCTCGGAAAACCTTGAACTCGGGAGAAGCTGGCTCAATGCCCCAAGCTACTAATAAACACGTTCTCCTGGGAGAACTAGCAGCCACTTTACAAACCCTGGTTAGAGCTGCAAGGGAAATGTTCCCTCAAGGTAGTTGATCAAAAACCACTGTACCGAGGAGGAGATTCAAGAGAACACGGAACTGTAGGAGGCGAAGCTTCATTGACAGTGAACTTAGCAAGAGATACTCAGGCTATATAATCAACAAACTGGAACTATAGCTCTACTTTGTTCAAAAATGATAAATCAGAAAAAGTGAAAGCGTCTACCACCGAAGAATTATCGATGAAAGTCACTAGGTCAGTGTAGTCGACTATGATTTAATGGCCTCATCCGAAAAAGATCAAAATCGATGAGCGGCAGGAATGAGAATAGAGCTGCTGATAGGACTTGTTGTAATTTTTCATAGAGATTGCTCTTCTCGAGGGGATAGTTTGGGTCGAAACGTGGCAGCTGAAAACGCGAAGTTTAGGATAGATCGTCCCGAGATTCCCGTGCTGCTTGGACCCAGTCTAAAACCCAATACCGAACAGCCGAGGAATCGCCCCAAAACGATTATAAACCCCCTAAAAGTGGACAAATCGAGAACCGAAACCGAAAAAGGAATGCATTTGAGCCACGAATCAAGATTTTGACTTGTAATATGTAGAAAGAGCAAGCGCGGCAATAACTGATGGAAAATTGATATGACAGCTACCTAATCAGTCGGTCTAAAATTCAGAGGATCCGGGGAATGTCGGAGTGGTCTTTGGTTGTGTTGCGAAAGGTCACGATGTCACTCACTGACTGTATATGACAAAGCCTCAATTTTACGATGCCACCGCCTAACGTCTTATGGCTTTTGAGGCCGGGAAAGGTAACAGTCTTTGTGGGCATGAGAAAAATGTCTCCACACGTTTAGATGCCCGCTGAAGGTGTGAGCACTCTTCACCTCCTCCGGTGACCCTAAAGAAACACAGGCCAGACATCCAAAGGGTACAGACTAACAATTCATCCATTCGGAATATTGCATCGCATTTTTGCGCTAACTTTGCCCTCCGGGAAAATCACAACCGTCTCAGTGAACCAATGACCTGATGAAGAGAAAAATGAACCACTTACTTATGAGTGATTTCCCAGGTTCCTTTGACTACCCACCAACCGCCGTTCAATATACGACTGAACTAGCAACCGTTCCGAGAGTATTAGAGTTCAAACTTGCGCAGTCGACTCACAGGAGCCGTGACCCGTTTATTGTTATCCCCAAATCAAAAAGGACCGTCAGGGCGAAAGAGCTTTTTGGATCATCGCTACAACTTGAGCGCACGCTTGGAGTTCCAAGCAATTCCAAAGGCGATGAGTTCATATTCCAACTGGAACTATCCAAACGGAGGGCTGTATGGAGTAGAATTCCACCATCAGTCTCAAGTCTCTCTGACACTTTGGGCTTCATTTCAGCACAGCTACTGCCTATGAAAACTTGCTTCCATAACCGTGCAACAATGGCCGGGTTTTCATGGAACTCTCCAGGATGAAGGCAACAAACAATTGCATGGCTTGTTTGGCCGTCTCCATCAGCTCGAAGAGATTAAGATATCAAGATACCTGGCGCGAATTAAATGCGCACCATTCTTTGCTTTGTTTATTTCCAGGTGCATCACAGATGGGTTACTGCTTAGTAGCTCACTGCAGATGGACGGATAAAGCTGGTGGGCGGCACAGTAAGGTACCATTAGCGAAGGGCGAATTAGGCCAACCGAAGGTTTTACCTATTCTGAATTTAGAAATGACTGCAGCCATACTGGCCGTGATAGCATAACATAAACAGCACTTTCAATCGATTTGATACCCTATTTGAGAACAGGCTAACGTCGATTCATGGGCCGACCAAGGCCAACTAATGCCATTACGTACAATCCGCCAGTAACCTAGCCTACTTCCGCTATCCAGGCTTGAGAACACCAGAATAAACACAGGTGTAGACAGTAGGGCCGGACATCTTGGTTGCATCTGAAGAGACGTGGCCGGAACTCTCAAGAATCAAACCTGCAGGCGGTAATATCAAAACCAGCCATCAGTGCTGTGCACAGGCTTTACCGAAACTGGGAGCTTTGTGAAGAAAACGGTATTTAACTAGCAGGACTAAAATCTTGAGATTCGTGGTCGGATGGATGAGATACAAGGAACTGTCGACGGTTGCGAAAGACACATGAAAAAACCCAGGTTTGGTTTGGAAGCAATACTGCCAGACGAATTGATCCGAGCTGAAATAGTTGTCCCGCATCCACTCCAACTACTTGTTTTCCCAAATGAGACCCGTGAGCTGTCCAGGACCTGTCTAAAGGAAACATGTGTGAATATTTTTTGGAAGCATCCAGAAAAATGAACCCTAGTCTAACTAATGGGCTACTGAGATTTGATAGGAGTTTTACGACTCCAAAGCTGGTGTGCGAAATGAGACTTTTACAAAAGCTCTCGGCTATCACCATATCACTAGTTATGTGGCAGACCACTCGCACCCAGAAAAAGTGCGAGCTGTTTTGTCTACTTGCTAGATAAAACTCATGGACATTTTTGGACGACCAGGTAACCAACGACGGTCAGGCCAGCGAAATGCACCTGCCTTGAGTGTCATCTTTGAAGCCCCGCAGCCGGTGAACAAATCATGGCCACCTTCTGGTCGCGAGAGTTCAACCAGGACGATATCCATGTTTGGGGATGGGCTTTGAATATTTCAGTCTGTTACTTGTGAGACAACAGACGGGTACACGGAAAGGTATGACGGCCTAATAACATGCTTACAACCCAGAAGAGTTCATTGCAAGGTAGTACGTAATAAGATCACGTGATTCATTCTAGTGTCTTTACTGAAGTTTGTTTTAAGTCGAGGCTTTGCAAAATTGTTTATTAAGACAACTGTTTAATTTTTGTTGGAGTACGGATGGTGTTGGGGCCACGGTAAAACCTTTTAGACCGTGCTAAAATGTGAGTAAAACCGTGGTTAAAGGAATAGAGTAGTAGTTTAATCCCGCACCTACAAGTCTCCACGGTGGCCTTTCTGGAGGACTAACAGGATAGACCAGGAAAGTACTAATGGCTTACCTCACGGGAAATCCCGGTGGAAAGAGGCTGATTACTAGGCTAAACGAAGTAGAAGGCATACTAAACAATAGACCTCCGGTGCAAATCATCCCCAATCCGGAAGATTGTCGGGTTCTGCAACCCAGCGGTCGGTTGTTATTGCGGTCAAAAGCAGGAGCAATCGATCCGAAAACTCTACGTGTAAAGTATGTCGTTGGATGGAAGCAACTGAATCACTAAGCACAATCTTTTTGGAAACATTGAACCAGCACTACCGCTTTGACAGAAGCGTATATCCAAGGCCAGATCTTAAAGACTTGGCGCTATCGTCACTCTTGAGGTCGACCACTTACACAAAAATAAACCACCTATTGGAGGGGCCAGTTATTGAGTCTGGGAAGTCTTCAGCCTCATTCTCACAAAGGTACTGAGAACAGCAAAAGGGGATGAATTGCGAGATGTCAGTTAAGTGTTTTTGCTTGCGGAGGGCAGCTGTGAGGGCGGCTTAGGCAAGACAGACCAGGCTCAAACCGAGGTTAGTGAAATCTATCTCCGAACCCGAAAGTTTCTTCGAGCCAATGCACGCACCAGATGTAGGAAACCGTCCGCCACTACTGGAACCTAGTTGTTTGCCAGAAGGAAGAAATCGTCAGAGAACCCAAGGGAAAGGAGCTGGCTATCAGCTAGTTAAGACGAAATAATGCGAAATGGCCGGATGGGACCCACCCCGCCACCATGCATCTGCTTGCAAGTGCTGGCACGTATGTTTAGCAGGTCACTAACTCCGGCCAAGCCACCCTCCAGATGGTCAGAGGTCAGGGTGGTGCCCACCCGCGAGGGAGGCAATAGGCAAACTGCGTCCAACCACAGGCCCATTAGCCCGTTCTCGGTGGTACTAAAAGTGCTTGAGAGCATCGTGAGATAGACTCACAAGGCTCGTTGAACACCACAGGATAGTCACAGTAAGATAGCACGGAAAAGAAAGGAGAGAGTCGTGTTTCACCAACCTTATAGCATTTCTAATTGAAGTGACCTGAAGGCCGGACGAAGGCGAGCAAGCTGAGGAGCTATCTGCCCTCCCAAAAAGCCTTCGACTAAATAGGCCACGGGCAGCGGTTGCACGAAATGCAGAGCAAGTGGACCGCAAAAATCACGCTGAACTAGATAAGCGCATATCCCAGTGGTGGGACGTTCCACTTCAGGTTTGAAGGTTCAAAGTCCAGCGTTTCGAGGCAAAGCGATGGAGTGCCGCAGGGGTTGGTGCTGGGACCCTCACTGTTCCTGATCTATACAGATGACCTGATGGGTACAGGAAACCACAGTTCTCGCAAATCTAGCAGGGCGTAGCCAACTCGAAAGAATCTCAAAACCAGAACAAGACTGGTTGGTACTTTCTATTGTGCTTATTTGAAAAGTACAAGAAAACCATAAACAAATCTCAGGTATGTGGCCAAACAGACTCAGCAGTAAAACCCGCGGGTTTAAAGCCTCCTGCTCCATGCATGACCTTCAGAAATGGTTCAAGGCCAAATTCAACTGTCCTACATGAGCAAACAAAAAGGCCAAGGTGTTATGTGTAGACAAGCTCATCAAAATAATATTCAATATGGTCGCATTCACAAAGCTGGCGAAACATTTGGAAGGATTTTCAACATAGGTATTGAAAGACATCCTAAGTTGTCCTAGTTTCCTATTCGCCGATGGTCTCAGAGTTCTGGGGGAACCATTTTCGAACTAATTATAGGAAGATCCGACGGGAATTTGAGAGTGAACCGGAACACATGAGCTCCCTCTAGGAAGGAGTAATCACGGACGGCTGCTATAGGGTGGGGTAGAAGGAGGGAATCGGTATTTCTTTGCAGGACCGTTCTGGATAATCTAGACCAAAGAGTTCATAAAAGACATTTGCGTTTACAAGCCGGAAACGTTTAAGCCCGCCAAACGTGCTTTGAGGCAGCAGCAAAGGGTGCTTGGTCCATGTTTCAGCTGCTTTTGTCTGTCAGGCCTTGGGGAGCCAGAGCAATAATGCTTTTTTGAAAAAAGCATATACCCCCCTCCAAGAGGGAGTACGGCGATCACGCCTAGGCACCGAAACTAGTCAGGGACAAACAGCTTCTGGAAACCGTTCAAGGATGTTCTACTAGGATGACCGCTGTGCTGTGGGATAAGACACACAGCGAAACTCAAACGCACTTGACCTGTCCTCTTTAAACGGGCGGTCCGTAAAAAAACATCTGATATAGAAGTTCAAACAACTTGCCGGGCCACCATAAACCGAAAATCGGTTATTTACCCTAAGTAACTACCTGGCGTCCAAGGATCCGAGTACAAACAGATGAAACCCAGGGCCACCGGAAGCAGTCGGATGCTTTTCTCTCTCACTTTGTAACGAACCCTTGGAACAAACTACCACCTTATATAGTAGCAGCAAATGGCATAGTCTTATCTAAAGGACTGCTGGATGGACTCTGGGATGAGGTTTCGTCAGACCATGACCAGTCAAATTACCATACCCTCAGGTTGAGCCTCTTCTTACCACCCCCCCCCCTACTTTAATAAGACAATGCATCCCCGTCACATAACGAAATACAACGTACTACTTCCTTCTCATTCATTTAGTTGTTTTATTGGGGTGGATTCTCGAGGGTAAGCGCGGCAGCAAGCTGAGACGCCGAACTTGTCTATCCTACTTGACTGCCGTTTTTCGGAAGCAACCCTGCTTTCCATTATGGTCCTTGCAGTCTGTCGCTCAAAAGTCACAACAATAGGTCCACCGGTCATTCGAATCACTGTAAGAACATTACAGCCATTGAGTTCAAGGATCTGGAGGTACACTGGCCAATGCCGCGAGTTCTGCGGCCCGGTCTCACCTTAGCCGAACCCAAATGTCTGTAGTACGGACAAACTATAAACTACGCACTAGAACGGCGGAGCTGACGTGGGACATCTTAAGAGGGCCGCTTTGGGGGGGGGGCTGGAACGTAATGAAAGGTCCACTAAGTGCCCTCCGGAGCGGGTCCGCACCCTCGATGCTAAGGAGTGGCAAAGACAAGCCAATGTGTTAGAAGGCTTCAATAACCAAGGTCATCAACAAAGAAACCGTTGCCTGAAACTTCACAAAGCCCCCTCCCGATCCATTAGCTAGTTTTCACTCTACTAACCCCCAAGATTAGATGGAGGGCCTTTGGCGAACAGCTAACCTAGGGCTTAAGGCTAAGTTGACTAAATGCTTGAGAAGGCAACCAAAGAAAGTCTATTGTTACGCAAATTCAAAAGGCTCAGTGGAGGCGGGATAGGCTCACTCTCCCCTGCAAACCGTGATATCGCCACTGAGTACCAGAGCAAGGCAGATGCCCTGGGTGAGAGCTTTGGCAGCGCACACAGAGTTGATACCGGAGAACTAGTTGATTTGACGCTGGTGCATCCCGCGTCGGAGTTAGGCGAACCGAAATCTTCAGGTAGAATCACTTAGGTGTCCACAGGAACTGAGTGTCCACAAGTCAGCTAGTCCATATGGCCTCCATCCAACAGTCATCAAGCCGTTGGAGGAAGTCATAAAGCCATCTGTGTGCAAGCTGCACAGGTCCACGTTGGATCAGGGTATACTGCCTCAGGACGAGAAAAACTCGATCGCCGTGCAATGCATCTGCGAGTGGAACTGAGCCGGCCATTGGTAACTATAGGCCGATAGGCCTAACCAGCACCCTGTGCAAGGTGATAGAGGAGACCGTCCGGGCGAGTCTGCAGGCTCCTGCTAGAGTTCTACGCTCTGCCTTGCTCAGCAAGTATTTCTATAAACTGGTTGTGCTTAACCAATCCCTTGAGTTTCCTGGACAAGATCATTAGAAGAAAGGATGGGAGTGAACAGGTAGAGGTGTTATCTTGAAATTTGCAAAGCATTTGACTTGGAGAACCGTCGCCTTTTACTAATCAAGTTGAGGTTACCTGGTGCAAGTAGGCAGACTCAGGAACTTCCGATGGACTTCCTTACCGGTAGGAAGTTTTATGCTAGGGCAGGTGACAAGAACTCCTGATTAGAAAGCGTTACCCGTGGAGTACAGCAGTGGTCCTTGCTCTGTCCACTACTGTTTTTTCAGCTTTTAAATGATTTAGCTTCGGTCCCGCGGTCACTCAGCCATTTTTTTGAAATAATGTGCAAATAGCGTGGACCTAGCGAGGAAGGGGCTGAGCGGTGATTTAGTTGCCGTTAAAAAACCTGACACATAAGTGGGACTCACCTCCCAATGCTGTGAAAAGCCTCTTGTTGTCACTGACAGCGGCAAGCATCAAGCTTTACACCTGACCAAGGCCGATTTACAGCAGAACTAGTAAACAGGGCTAAAGACCTTGGAATTTTTGTGGCTTCTTATTTTAAGTGGTCGAATTAGAGTGCGGAGGCTGCACAAAAGACACGAGACTAGCTCTTTAGCTTTAGATGAGCATAAACCTGCAGAAAACCAAGGGGTCTTATAACAGGGTAAGTTTCTGCAGTTAGACTTCTTTAAGACAACTGTAATCGGGTATGGCCCCAGTTCTACCGAAGGTGTAGAGTCTTGCAAAGAGCATCAATGGGGGCATAGGAGCAAGATTAAAGAAGAGAGACTCCAGGACCACATGCTTTACTTCAAAGAAGAGAGGAGACTACGACGGGACCTCTGGGGCATTTCGGGTGGGAAAAGCTTTTCCGAGCTAAGACCCGAGACTTTAGTCCATTCGGCGACAGAGTCCCTAATAAGAGGTCACTGAAAGAAGTTGGCGAAAGTTCGACGTAGGTCGTTAGCCAGACCTCATCTTTTATTGAATTGTATTGAACTGTATCGTATATTTCTTGACCGTGGTCAATACACATGCACAAGGCAAGATCAGAGAACACAGCAGTACACGTCAATGTGAGGTATCCACAATTTATAAACTTATGAGTCACACAACAGTCGCAATACACCAGTAAAGTCATGTAGTATTTGAATGAACTAAAGTGGTAACAGTCGAGGCTGGAATTGCAAATCGGTTTCAAATTCGGTGGCGGTGGCGTGGATGGCTGGACAAACGTGAGATTGCCGATACAAGCGACAATTGGACGGTCACTAGCGAGTAACCGGGCGGAAGAGATGCCAAAGAACAAGACTAAAAACAAGGTACACATGAGGCTGTCAACGTGCAGTCAGAGATACCAGCGAAATACAGAACACTGATCCAGCATTGGGTAACTGATTGTGAGGGAAGCATGTGAAATAACTGGAAGTGGGTCAAAGGTGATAATAAAACGGACCTTTTATGCAGGTGATTTCAGTGTCATACAGAAATTCACATGAAGGCGAAAAGCCTCACATAGATTTCAGTGAACTTTTGAAGAGCACGAATGGTATATGGACGCGTAACGGACTTTCAAAGAAGAGCCGTCAAAGAAACGGATTAGTGGAGACAAACGCTACTGGTGTGGCTAGGCAGAAGTTAGAAGAGTGTGAAGAAGAAAAAAATAAGAAGAATTCTTTGTATACGTGATAAAAAATTATTAACCAGATTCTGGTTGGCTGCAGATGCTAGGTATTCTGATTCATAAAGACCTTGGTTACAGGTGATGGCAAGTAGACTGTCGAGGGTAGCAGATAAAAAGAGGCTGGTTTGACGAAGTGGACAGCGGCGAGGGCTGAGTCCCGGTCATTGGTTTCGTACTGCAACGCGGAAAGAACTGAACTTTTGGAGTGGATTATTGGGAATAGACGTTGGGCGGATGTGGGTTGATGGCTGGTGTCAGGACTCACCTGTGCGATCCGGTGAGATTTTCGTGAGGGTTTGTTACTCTTTGTACGGTGCTCCATATAAAGTCAGCAGGCGAGAGTATAGGTTTGAACCATTGGTCAAATCGTCCAGTCCTTACAGTGATCCGGGATTAACGTCGACTTGGCCAATGGCTACCCCAGTAACCAATGCGATCTGAAAGAGATCAGCAGTGCGGCAGTCTGGAGAGTGCTCCAGCTGTGGGTTATGATTATCGTTTTGATGAAAACCAGAAAATGAACATTTTATCGGAACAACTAGCTATCTTTCGGCTAAAGGCCGGTCTATTAGGGATCCCTAGGCGGAGACTGGTAGCTTTCCAGTGTGATTGGGTAGTAGTGGAGATTTAGGGAGATATCAGGTAGCATTATGTTGAGGAACTATTGGAATAGGCAGCAAGAAAAGGTAGAAGGACTGGGGGCAGCCCAAACATTCAAAGGGGCCTTAGATCGCGAATATAACGAAATCATTTTTGGCGGTGTGCTGAGTGCATATCTTCCTGCTGACGGATGTGAACAATGGGGCCTGTCTGGTACGCTTCTTCGTTGAACCCTTTCGTCTGTTTTCTAATGACTCAGTGAAAGCTCGCGATGCATGAGGTCCCTTGCAGCTGATGTGCGATGGGGTTTTACGTTTCTCTTCCACTTTTGGCGAGGATTCGACGAAGTAAACCGCCGAATGGTGGGTGCCCAATTATTGTGTTTCTTGCCGAGGGGATTCTGGACGCTCGAATGGCCATGCCCATTACGCGTGTTGCGCGAGCTGAACCCAACTGAACTGCGCTGTGCCTCCGAATTGGGTTTGAATCTAGCTGCTCCTTATTTCTGAAGCTAAGTGTTTTTGGCATTTCCGTGATAGCTTTGCATTTGTGTACACGAACTGTTCGCGGACTGTTTATGGATACCTTGTCAGTGCTTTGCATCACCCACCATCTTGAAGATAAGGTTTTCGCCTACTATTCTCTGTACACTTCCAGCTTTCGGTTACCGCTCCAAACCCACTGTGCCACGTGTATCAAACACGTGCCTGTCAGAGTCTTGCGGAAACCTTCTAGAAAGCGGAGAAGCTTGAGACTTTTGCCAGTGACTGGCATATACAAGCTGCTGGGGAGTTAGGAAAGAGCATCACTCGGTATGCTGCAATAATGACTGGATTCTGTGGGTACGTAGCCCACGTAAGGCTGCTGCTTAACGGGCCTACCAATCCAGTTTAAATAATGAAATGGTAAATAGCATACAGGAGCTTGTAACTCCGCAAGTTATTTTTGGAAGTGGAGCGGGAATGAAGAACTGAAGCTCAGCCATGCTGAAAAGGTGCAAAAACCAGATGGGAAGGTGGAGGAGATCAAACCAGGCACAGAAATCGATAACCCAAGAGAAGTTGTTCCCCAAGCATCGACACGAAGGGGACAAATAATGATACAAAATACCCCCAGCACGACAAAAAGGAAGCAAGCAAATTGAAATAGGGAGCAGCACCAAAGGCAGCAATATGGGATGTTTAGGGAGGCTTCTCTACAAAATGTAAGGCCTTGCCGAGGAATAACAACAGTTAAAGTCGAAAGGGGATCCTGCTCAACTACAGCAAAGAAACATGCTCCATAGGGGGTTTGTTCCACGGGTAATAGGAAGACAGGTTGGGCACAATGAAAACTCGGCTGTATGCCGTCAGTTTTGAAAAGCCCACGAGAAAAACCGCAACTGCGCATGTGTACAGGAGTCCCAACTTGGAAACGGAAGAAGACACAATGATCACATATGCGCTGAAGCCGGTAAATACAAGAGCAAAGGCTTTACTTATTTTGTGGGATTTCAATCTGCCAGGATTGGTGTGAGACAGTAAAAGCTCTATTCTTGGGGGAGCGGAGGAGCTTTTATCGAGCGGCTACAAGGACGAACCTTAATCACGCTCATAAGGGAAAACACCAGATACATACCTGGAAATCCCCCATCCCTTCTGGACCTGGTGGTCAGGGCTTATGAAAGCGACGTGGATGGGCTCAGTATTCGCCTAACTTCGGGCAGGGGTGACCTCGTGACAATCAAGTTTACACTTCTCCTCACGCAGTGGGGGCCACAGAAGAACGGCGGAGGAACTTTGGAGAGCCAAACTCTGCCAAATTAAATACAGAAACAGCTGAGCTAGACTAACGTTTGGACAAGGAAAAGACTGTGGGGGAAGGAAGACGGCAGATAATTAGGTGAAACCTCTTGGCTTTTGCCCGGCTGCAAGGAAACAAGCATAAAAACAAGCCTGAGTGGTGAATGGCAGCTGCCAGTCCCTCCCACTAGCACCGGTGGCGGAACGCGCTCTCCAGTGTTGTCAGCTGCAGATCGCGTGCACCACCACCACTGTACGCCCATCTATCACTCTTGTCATCGCTATTATCACATCCATTTTTTCATTTTTCCATGGTAAGCATACCTGCTCATTCTGTTCTTGCTCCTATCGACTCTCACCGCGTCACCTCTCATTGAACGTCACTACTATCCTACCCACGTTAATCCGCCGACAACCGCCAATGTTTCTTTATCCACCCATGTCGTCGATGCCGACTTGTAGTATCTATTCACTTGGTATCACCCTATGCTCACAAAGTTCATTGATGGTATTATTATGCCGCACTGCCTACCGTTCTGCCAAACCCTCGCCCGTTCTCCCTTCTCGTATCCAATACCAACAAGCGCCATTCCCACCCGTGAACAGAGCCCATGGTAAAACTTCGTGTTTCAAACTCTGCCTCTCTTCCAGCCATATTTATTACCCGATCACCACCACCATATTTCTCTTGGGTGACTCCGCGATTCTTCTATGGATCTTTCCGTTAAGCAATGCCTCGATTAGCATCGACCAGTTGCATCCACTTTTACAGTTGCCTGCAGTCACGCAGCTCCCCAAATCCGACGCGCACTCATTGCACGTACGTTATATTCTTCCACCAGTGTGCCTGTCCTGGCGCTTCTCCTTTCTCAGCCTTTTTCGTGTTTCACCTGTGGTAAGATCTTACTGGTTATGTCTCACCTGACTTTTTTGTCCTTGCTCCCACCTCCTGTTCCGTATATTGACCGTCACAGGCATTTTCTGTGTGCCTTTCAGATTGTTCCGCCTTTTCATTTGCCACTTAGTGTAAAATCATTTTTGTCATGGTTTTCACTCACAGTTTCAGCCCGTTTGGTCTGCCATTACCCAATCCCCCTGGTGCCCATTGTGCTCATTTTACTCCCACGCTAATTGCCGTCACAGCTGCTGCGCCTTGCATCGCAGACAGTTTCGCCTCCCAGCTACCTTCCTTTACTTGGTATGCACATTCGCTCTTCGCTGCTTAGCCATCTCCATCGCCACCATTTTTCTGCTGAATAATGTAGGTCCGTTTAATAATGCTTCGCCCGTTCCCAACCTTCTCCACAAGTCTCACCTACATCAATCAGATTGCTAGATCCATTCTTACCTATTCTCTTCGATACTTTTCTTCATTTTCCCTCTTTTTTGAACTGCTCCTCACAGTCGTCATCACTTCTGTGTTTCTGCTTTCATTTTCTCTCTCCCTCTTTTGGGCCGTCATGTTCGCCTGTCATGAAGATAATCCACCACGATATTCCAAAGTTAATTCTGCAACCATTTGCTCTAACCCTACCTTCCCTTCCCAATGATTGATAATTTCTTTCTAGGACCCCATTTTTACTGCACCTGCTCCTCATATATCTATCTATATATATATATATATATATATATATATATGTATATATATACACGTATATGTATATATGCTTTCGCTCTGTATCCTGCAGTTCCTCACCGGCCATTTCTCTAGCTATCATCCCGCTGAGCGCCATGATGTGCGTTCATTCATTCTACATCTGCGCCTCACATCTACCGTATCCAATCCTTCTGAGCCACTTTTGTCATCTGATCCACGATTCACGTCTTACATTGCTAGCTCCTTGTTTTACAATGAGTTTTGTGCCCTGTTCGCCGACCATCTATTGCAGAGTACCAATGCTTCATTGCTATCTAATCCTTTGCAGTGCCTCTCAGTTCTTCTCCATCATCTCCAGCTACCGCAGTATTTTACGCCATTTTCTAGCCAGCTTTCGGAAGCTCTTACCCGGATCAGTCAGAACTTCCATTCAACCTTGACTTTCAGGCTCACCGGGCTTCCTTTTGCATCCGCCCGTGAATTCATTCAAACTGGCTACATTTTCTTTAGTGTGCGTACACTTACCATACTCTCATACCATTTCAGCCCCCCTTCTGAGCCTTTTTTAAACTATTTTTTCACTCAAATCTCTACATTTTCGAGAATTTCGTCTGTCCATTTCATTACTTGTAAAACATTGATCATGCACCTGACATGCTCCGGGAATCTCCGAAATAAACCGTTATTATTATAAAGTATATCCGGAAACGCTACAGAAGTTAGCAGACGTTCTAAAGCAGTCGGAAGTGGGAAAGCTCGGTTGCAGTACATTGAACACCGAAACTCATCTGTCAAAATACAACGAAGTGCAGGGAAAACCTACGAGTTAGCATTAGTACAAAGCAGCCAAGCGAAATCCTTAATAGATTTTTCGGGTAAGTTCAGCCAAAAGGTGCCCTCAGAAAGGTAGTTGGGGCAATATTATTAGGCTGCAGGAGGGAAGTCTGCGAGGATCAGAGAGAAGGGCAGGCTCCCAGTATATATTTCGAAAGTTTGCTCCAAGGGTATAAGGGGTATCAGAGTGCCCTAGAGGACCCATGAAATGTACCTGACATGCATGACGTTTCTATAACGACGTGGGAGGCGAGAACAACATTGGAGAAGTTGAACTCAAAAGAGTTATCAGGGCTGTATATTTAGCCATCCTAAGATCATCGACTGCTGTAGTAGGTGGACTTGTCTGCTGGCCATTTTGTACGACTGTCAGACAAGGTGTACTCCCAAATGACTTGAAGACAGCGGCAGTGGAGGCTATCCATAAAAGTGGACGGCGCTCACGGGAGCAAACCTAAGGGACTAAAAACCTAGCTTGAATCCTTTGCAAATGCTTGGAGAAACTGTTGGGAGAACAAGCTGGCAAGCAACTTGCAGAAAGCAAGCCACTGAATGAAGCACAGCGTGTGTCTCTGTAGGAAAGATCATGTGTCCCGAACCTTCGCGGGTTTTTGAACGAAGTCACAACACAGTTGAATAAAGGAGAAACGGGGGAAATTTGCTATCTAGACTTCATTGAGGCTCTTGACGCAATGAATCACCGATTGCTGCTGGGCAAGCTTTAGACCTATGGGATACCCGGACAGTAACATAGTTAGATAGCTGATTTTGTGGCTAACAGGGCTTTGTAAGTTTTGGTTGGAGACGCACATTCTGACCCAGTATATGTGACAAGTGTCATCCCTCAGAGGCCAGTCCTGGGAGCACTTCCGTTCCTCCTCCCCATGAATGAATTGGCTAAAAAATTAAAGCGCCCGTGTTCCGTATTTGCAGACGACATGGAGGTCGTCGGATCAGGTCACAGGGAGTAACTGGCTAGAGATATTGAGGTGCTCAAATGGGCAAACCTATGGGATAAGCCGTCAGACGAGAATGAAAGCCATCTACCGGACAGAACGTCAGTGGGTTTGATCGCAACGGGGGCATAGGCCGCACAAGATTGCTGCCGTGCGACAGGTAAAAGAATGAGGTGTTTTTACGACTTTGTTCTTCAAATGGGCGGAGTAGAGCGGGCCGGCTGCCCATAGAGCTTGCGGAGAGCCTTTTAGTTTTACGACAACAAGTTCCTGCTATTGAGGAGACGTGTTTCCACCTCCGGTACGAAGCAGTAGTGAGGCCTAACCTCGAACTTTACCCATAGGCCTCGGCACCCTCCCTCAAAAGGGATGCTGCCTGTCTCAGGAAGGTCCAGCGGATGGCCATTAGATAGTTAGAGGGTCTGCGAGAGATGTAGAACGTTTCAAAAAATGCTAGATATTGAGTGGGAAGAGCAATTCTCGGAGGAGTGTTAGAGCCGAAGCTGAACACTGGGGGTAAAACTATGACAGAAATCCTGCTGACCAACACAAGGCCTGTAACAGCCGGTCGTGGAAAATCCCCCTTTTTCCCTCGCGATTCAGTGTTTTTCCCAACATCACTCAATTCTATACACTATTGACTTGTCTTTACGAACTGGTTGTTTTTCTGGACCAATTGTTGTTTGTTCGCGCCCAGAGCGCTACTTTGGCACATCCTTGTTCAGGACCTGCGTGACGCACGTGCTGTCTGCTCACACGCTGCTATTCGGTTTCTCGTTGTTGAGTCCTTGTGATCGTATTATTGAGGTTTGTATATTGTTTATGTCATTGTTTATTGTAATAATCTAGTATCGTAGAATATCACGGATAATCGTCTTTTGATTTCGGGATCCGTTGCGAATTTGGCTACGCATTGCTCAAACGTCCGTTACAAGGCCTGCTGTTCTTGGGGGAAAGCTCACATAACGGTTGCTTCAGGCTTGGAAGGTGGGAAGATTTTTCCATCCTTTTCCTTTTCTGCATAACCAAATCCTTAAAAGATTCCACAAAAATGAAGTGACATAAATAACGTACCAAACTTGCAGTAGTAAGAGCTTACCCAATTGTATACCTCTGAAAGAAATCTGGATGCTCTTTTGGCCTCACTCACTGCCCGTCTTATGCGAAATGGACTGAACTGAACCGAAAAGAGTTGTGCCACCATAGTCCAGGGCTATGATTTTGGCTTATGTTTTCTTCTTGTTTTTGCTTAAAAATCTTTTCAATTCCTTTATTCGGCATTTCACGACTCACAAAATTATTTCAAGAAGTTCAGGGCCATCAAATGCCACCTAGCGTAGGACGAATACGTCTCGAAACACTCGCAACTGGTCCACTCAAGTAACAGACGGGGTCCATAGGAGGTCCTGCTATTGCACTCCACACTCCCTTGGCCCCGTCTATCACACGCTGGCTCTTGCCGAGGGAGTGTGTTGGAACTGGTGCTGGTGGGTGTCTCGTGCGCAAAACGTGCAGTTAAGCAAGTGATGGACAGTGTGTGATCGGCCGATCGCTTTAGAATCCAAGCTCCAGAAGACTGCCCGTAAAAAGGGCTTTGATTTGGGAGTCTTGCAAGACATCGAATGTTTCGTTTGACAACGCCAGTGCAATAAATAAAGACAACAGCTCATTATAACTTTGGAACCCATCTTGGGTTTGTTCCATGGCTTCATAGTTTTCGAATTCCCGGTGATATCTTCTGTGGACGACATCCGGATACCTGAGGGGAAAAGGCGAGACAACAAAGTGACTTGTGGGGTCACCCGTAGATGGATGACCTCTCCAAAACCCCAACATAAAAACTGATTGGAAACCATTTTATCCACCTTAAAAACAACTTGACAGCACGGGTTATCCAAGAAGGAATGCGAATAAAACGCAAAGGAAAACAAATAGTCACATGTTGTAAAGTGTGGCGGCTGGCATTTAAAACGAGATGATGGGGTGAGCAGCCGTAGCTGGCTACACAACCCAAAAAACCTCGTGTGTTCGGAGGCTTTAAGTGGAGATGTCGGGGAGGATGCACAATTAAAACATCCACAAGTTTGCCTGGAGACAAAAAAGAAATGGTAGGGAGCAGCAGTATGGAAATAAACTTTGATTGAGGGGCAATAGCGCTGGGAGGAAAAAAATGAGTTTTTCTGGGAAATCCTTTCGCCGGTGTAAGGTTGTTTGTTTGCTTGTAAAATAAAATAACTTATCAGTAAATTTAGCAGGTTTTCTGATCACCGTCCGCGGCCGGATATCAGTGGATGCGACCCTGTGTTGAGGGTTGACTCCTAACGACCAGCCAACTGGGTCACCGGCCCTGGTATGGTCAGGGTATAGAATGGTGGGACGTGGGTGCTGGTCCTGACGAACCGAACAAAGTGGAATCGAACGGAATGGATTCGGCGAGAAAAGTCGTTTTAATTCGAGCCATAGCAATTGTATACTTTCTACCGTTAAGAATGGCAACCAATGTGTTTTCTAGGCGGCATAGGACCCTGTGGGAGCAGGGGTAGGCAGGTTGTGGAGGAGCGTCTTTCTATCCTAAGGAAAACGTGCGTAAATTCCTGAAGGTTTTGATGTAAGTATGCAGCCGTGTTTCTAATATGGATGGTTTATTTAGGGGACTCCTGAAGCAAACTCGGCTTCATGGTCACATGGTACATATGAGTTTACAATAGGTATTCTTGGATAGTCAGCTAGATATGTGTGGTACGAAAGACTGGGGGTGTGAGTGGGGGAAATCAAATTTGAAGGCCAGATGGTCTCATCTTCCAGTGGCAAGAAAAACCGGCTTCGTGGTCGAGATACGTATTTAAGCACAACGAGGATGAAGGGAGGATCCCTACAAATTAGTTTATTATGGACAACACTTCGCAGGGGCCAGCTCGCTCACAAACAAGAACTTTCCAAAAAAGCACAGACTGAAAATTGGAAAAATTATTTTTGACGACGGATACCCACTTAAACCGGTAGTTTTACTGGCCCGTGAAAAAGCATAAACGGTATTTCAAAGGGGCTGCAAGGTGTTCTTCTGGGAGAGAAGTGCGCAGATGAAACAGAAGGTCCGTTCCACCACAACTTGAGTTTTTGACACCTAGCAGGAGTATGCAAAGAGAAAATGAGGTGTAGATTAGGTGCCCAGTCATGAAAATTTAGTGGGACAGTGTGATAAAAGTTGACAGGTGGGCTAAACAGGTTTCAGGTAAATGAGTTGTTCAGCCCGATAATAATGACATTAATGACAATAGTGTGTTTTGGATGGGCCGAACGCGCTGCAACGCATGTACGAGTGGCACTAATTCAGACAGAATCAAAGTTTATCGTAAGATTAAATAAGTGCACACGGAGGATTATAGGAGAACGTTGCTATCGGCTAAAGTGATAACAACGCCGGAAAAGAAGAGGATTCATTATCAGGTAGTCGGTTGGGCTATTGTTCAGTGAGGTTTGCCTAAAGACTGGAGTACACACAAAAAAGATATAACGAATTCCTAATACTGGTGGAATTTTGAAGGCATTCAAAAAATTTATTGTTGATCCTTATGAAAAGAGGAACTTATCGAGTGGAGAGTAAAGATTCCCTTGCAGGCTGTAGAACATGAAAAGCATACGAGTGCAAACTCGTTGATTTACCATAAAAGAGCATTTAGCAAATCATTCACTCTATAACAGGTTTGTCAAGAGGTGTGAAGGCGGAGACATATCAGTCTGCATAGATAGTGGTAGAGAGTGGTAGCTGAATACTGGCGGAATCGGACAGGTGGCAAAAAACTGACTCATCTCGAGGGAGGGAACTACCACAGTGGCGCTGGAAGGAAACAGCCAGAGAAGAACAGTTAGGCTTACAGCGAATTGTTAGCTTCATACTTGGTCGGGTGGGAGATTTCAAAGCTGAGGTGGAGGATAAATCAACATGAGTGGCGTAGCTTCAGCCGTCACACAGCTGTTTAGCTTTGAATCAGAGGTAGTAAGGTAGTTGACGAGTCAGAGTACATCAAAAATGGGTGCTGTGTAAGGTTTACTATGAAAAATGATGGACGAATAAATCTGCACAACTTATATCGTGGAAGACTGCGGCAGATCTATGGCTGCAGAATAGAGTGCATCAGCCGGCGAAGACGGTGGTGAAATTAAGAGGCTGGATAAGGGGTCAGTTCCATTAATATAGTGTAAAAATGCCGATTCTGGAGGGAGAGAGAAACTGTCAGAATGAGCACGTGAGAAGGGTGATAGTTTAGTAGGTGGGCGGTAAGTGTGTCATTTCTAACGACCACTTTTCTAGGTTTGACAATTGACGGTGGAAAACCGGCGCAGCTGCATGAGAAATATGTCGGAGAAGTTTAAACATGGAGAAAACGTGGTGATATGCAAAATGAGAATAACTCAATGAAGTAGCACTGTTGAGGCCACTGGACTGACTGATGAAGATTTCAGATAATCCTTAATCACCTCACTGGCTACTGGAGGACTACGGAGAGATATTTCATTGAATGACGTATTTTGGTGACCGGTGAGGTATTGAACATTGACAATCTGTTTGCCAAAGATTGGACGGTATTAGCGAGTTATTACATGGGGAAAGGACACGACTACGAATTGGGCAGAAAATCAGGTGGAAGGTGAAACTCAGGGAAGTTAGGCAACGAAGTAACAGCCAGGATTGGTAATTATTTGCATAAGCAACCACCGTGTGCAGAGGAAAAAAGGATAGTAGACGGAGGTGAAAGCTGTCCACTGTTTCGTACGTAGATAGCGGTAAATAGTGCCGAGCACCAAAAGGGTAAGATATAACGTCATTCTGGAGAGCGAGCTCAAGGGAGAGCCGATGATACCTGCAAAGGAATAGAGCTAGTAGCATGTTTTCAGCAGCAGTGCAAGCGCGAAGGTGGAACTTTGTATTTCACTAGCGGTGCTTGCTGATGGGACTGACCGTGCGCTGGACACCCGACCTGAAAACCATTTCTGAAGGCAGGAAGTGAGACCAGCCAATCTAGTCGGGCCCGCACTTCCTGCAGACGTCCTGCAAGCCCGATGTGCGTCGGCCAAAATCGTGGGTCTGACCCCGGCCCGCACCGTTGGGATTAGAATGAGCGGTGTAAATGCAGAGATCAAGTGGTCCAGGTCCTGATAACCAGATTGTGGGAATTCTTGGTGAAGTGGTCAAGTGACAGAGGAAAATCAAATCATGTGTAAATCTCAGTTGCTCTGTCCAGCTGGAGAAGTTCCAAGTTATTAACGGGATGAAGCAGTCGATGATCGCCCTTAGCGGGTTGATTCTGGAAACAAAAGTGAAAAAGGTGCAGTCTAGAAATTCTGCCAGCTTTGGGTTTACGGAGGTCCATAGAACAACAACATAATGCCAGAAAACTAGCAATAACAGAAATGGACCGTTGTAAAGTTGAATCCGGCTTTCATGATTAAGCGGCAAAATGAAAGTAAAATAGAAAAGTGCTAGCGGCAAATTATGGTGAGACTGAGTGAAAACCACCGGAGAAACAAGGGGATGAGAATGAGCTAACCCTGGGGCAAATACCCGAGTACTTCGATGGATGATGGATGGATGCCCACGTGAATTGTGGCTCTTTGATCATTGCTACAAGGCCTGGAGTCTGGTATGGTAAAAAGGAGTATCAACGAGTAAGTAGTTGAGACTCGAATGAGAATGTTGCTTTGAGGACACAATGCCGTTTACGTTACTGCGTATTTTCTATGGTTAGAGATATTCTTACGCTTGGTGGCCGTTGATGAAGAAGGATCTTGCCGACTTACAGCAAAAAACGGCATGGGTTGATTAATCAGCAAAGTAACAGCAGCCAGTGGTCATGATTGCCTAAAATAAGGAGTAGATAAACAGAAACACGGAAGTTGTTGTTTATATTTATTGTGTACGGGCCTGACTGCTTCTATCCGCTTACTGAAACTCAGAATGAACTCATATGCTTCTGAGCATCCATCGGTGACTTCTGCCTAGTGGACAAACGTCGTTCAGTTTTCCATTAGTATTCCAGGCCAAGTTCATGGGCTCGAGTAATAAATCTTTGGGGGTCATTTCTCAGAACGAGTATTTTACAGTCAGATGTTCATTTATTTATTTCTTGAAAGTTAGGGAGGCAAAATTTAGTGACCTTATTTGCTCAGGAGGCTTATTTCAAAGGAGAGAATATCAATTATTAAAGAAGCCAGACAGCTTCGCAGCCCTAGATACTGGAAGCAAGTCCATAGACTCCCTACGTCCTGAAAAACAATTGGAAGTAGTTTCTACCTGGGGGACTTAATTGCAAGATAAAAGTTTCCTGATAATACAAAAGAAACATGGGTTCATTCGTAGACGGTGTAGCCACAGGGGATCTAGATGCACACCTTCCCGTATAATTTAGGGGTGAAGAATATTCTAGTGACTACTTGGTAAATCTACGTTGTACATTAGCAGTAACTGATCTGTGAACCTGCCGCAAGTTAGAAAAGAAGACAGTGTAATATTCCAAAACTGGTCTCATATGAGTCCGAAAAGTGCTTAGCTTGCTCTCCGGGAGACCGAAGGTTCTATTATTCAGACCGATAAGCCATCTAGTATTGGTAGCCTGCATGGCAAAAGTTCGGAGAAATTACATGCGCGAGAATGTTGTAATCCCAAGTCGCTTACTTCCGGACTTTTGGGGATGAATTCTCAGTAGTTTCAAAAGTTCTCGTGAGAGCTTTTCACTTATACATAAGGATACAACTTCTGACTGCGGGAAAGTCCATCAGCCATTGATTGCCCCAAGAATCTAGCCGCAGTAGATCGCTTGTTTTGTCACCAGTGGTGTACGTTAGGGCGCTGGGTTCAAAAGAGTACGTAGTATTATTGCCGTCTGCAAAAATAAATGCAGCACCAAATATCAGGTTGTTAGAAATGTCATTTATATACGCAAGAAGAAGTAAGGGATCTAGTGCGCTACCCTGAATAACTCCACCAGTTACTAGTAGGGGTGATGATAAACCCCCGTCAACGTCCACCACCTGTTTCCGGGATGTTAGATGTGGCAAAAAAGCAACTCAGGATTGTGTAGACAGTCCGGTAGTTTTTCCATCTTAGCCGTTAACCCATTAGCCTTATTCGAACCAAAAAGAATTACGATCACTGATTTACAGTTGATGGTAGCCACAGTTAATAACTCAAGGAAATCGCACACACGAGTGACACACAGTCTTTTTTGAATCGAATTTTGTTGCCCAGAGTTATTTGGTGTACTGTTCAGTAGGTGAGTTGTCAGCTCATTTTAATCAGTCGTTCCCTAATTCGGGGAAATACAGTGGCTTGGTTCACTGATCGGTATTTGGTTGGGCCCTGTCGTGAAATTTTCACTGGGAATGGTGTAACATTTGATGTTTCCAGTGGGAGGGAAGTTGTTACCGCTCATGGATGAACTGAAAACCTTTGGCAGGAAGAATTAGATATCAGTTCTACCTGTACTGTAAGTAGCCGGGGGTACGGCATCTGGCCTGTGGTAGTATCACCGACTAATTTTAGTGGGCTTCACCGTTGAGTCATTTGGGTTGAATGAAGCTGCTGAGAACCGTTCAGATGTCGGCGGCCCTGTATGATGTGGGCTCGGGGGGTCATAGGTCTTTGGAGAAGAAGCAAAATAGGTACTGAAAGCCTTGGAGATCTCTTGGGAACTCATTATGTAATCGTTGTTAAAAGTAATAGATGAGGTGGGGAAATGGCTCTCACTGTTTCTTGGTTTCATCAGCTTGGATAAAGTTTCCGCCCCTTTGGGGTGACTCTGCGCCATTGGTTTCTGCTTTTATTGAAGGTAATTCAGACAAATGTATTGATTGAGGTAAAAGGTTCATTTGTGAGACCATCGAAAAACCTATCGAAGTAAGGACTTTGTGCTGTAGTATAGAAAGCTTCTTTTATAGTCAACGAATGCAGTTTAGTTCATTGAGTCCAGGTAGCCGTGGGTTGGAGCTATTACGCCAAGGTATGCATTTAGCTTCCAGTACAGCTGATCCTCCATAACATGCACACCTTCAGATGAAAAACAAGTATCCCACTTCTGGGCTCTAATGAATGAGAACTAGATTCCAGAAGGCTCTGTGGAACGGTCTTCTAGCGTTTGGTTTGTGAACATTTCTCGTTGGCATTGAAAGCCCACACCTTGCCGGTAAGATGTCGCATACCGGGAAGATGGTCACGACCAATAAGTGTGTGTAAGATAAGCCTACTTCGTTAAAGAGGTCGAAAATTTCACTGCCTCTAGTTGAGCACATCACATGTCAATTCCCCCCCCCCTCCTAAACGAATGCCAGTTAGGAGATGCAGTAGGTGATACGGGGCATCCAAAGTTGACCAACGGAAGCCCGGTGGGTCAAAGTTACCTGCCACCAGTCTGGGGCCTAGCATGCCAGGAACGATGTTCGACGCTTCTATGTTGGGCAAGTAATCTTTTTGATTGGTATTAGAAGGAAGGTAGATGCAACTAATTTTGATGTCAGAAAATCCTGTATTGACCTGCAGTCAAACTGAATCCGACAAGTCATCCAGTGTGAGATGCTGATATATTTTCTCTCGCTTGGTTCCCCTTGCATAAATAAGAGCTTTCCCCCTTCTGGGTTGGTACGTTTTTCCTGGAAGCTTGATACCCCGTGACAACAATGTTCTTTTACGAAGTGCTGTCCGTCAACTAGGTTTCGGTTAATAAAATAAGGTCGTAATCAGATTTGGGAGGTAATGTGCGCAGCTTTCGCATCTTGTTCACCATTGAGAGTGCATTCGGCATGAACAGTGAGAGCCCTTTAGTGAAGTCAAGAATAACTTTAGGATCTGCATGTGCTTCCCGCACAAAGTTCGCTAAGAGCTGATGGGATACTGCAGTCAGTGTTGTTTGAGACGGACCAGTTAGTAAAGTGAATGAGGTAATATGACACACCATGGTTGGTAAAGTAGGCTGAATAGGCCTATCTGGCGAGGGAGTCAGCTTGGTTGTTAGGTTAGGCTGAGTACTGATTGGGGCCATTAGACTGGAGGGAGATCAGCGGTTCGTAAGACTACTCCGAGCGGACCAACACCGTGAAAATCCGCTCACGAGAGCCTAGCTGCTGGTCGATAGTGGTGGCGGGGACACAGAAGTATGAGGAGGGGGTCAGTGGCTATTAGGCGGGCAAGGAAGAGGAAGTGTAGTAGTACCAAGTGCCTTGGAACCTGCCTAATACGCACGGTAAAATGGGTACCCTCTTTACATTATTAGGTTGATGGGCTGTAACCTGGAGGGGGAATTTGGAATGAACGTGGGATACTGGATTCTGGTTGGGGCAGAGATTTGAACTTCGAGGACACTGTAGTAAGTGCCCTGCTGCTGGAAGGGGATTCAGGGTAGTCAAGATATGTGAATGGTAAAGAGCGGGCAGTTCTTGGGAGAACCTATTGCTCAGGTTACGGTAGAAGTTACCTAAGACCGAATTAGCCGTTTGGTATGAAGGGTGGCATTGTTAGAAAGACGTGGGAGTTATTCATAGTAGTTTGGTGAAAAGGGTAACCAGAAAGTGTAGAAAAGGCATGGCTGAGTGTTTCTTGTGGTGCAACTGGTGAACGGTGGTTTCGATCGGGAGGACGGGTCCTGAATAACATTCTTTTGTCCTTGGTTGCACCGTGTATAGCCTCACTTAGGGAACTTCGCGGGGAAGGTGTGGCTTGATCAGCGAGTTAAGTCTGAAGGTAGTATTCACATTATGCGTTCCACCGGGTAATGACTTTTTCGCTTCTGTGCGATAGCTAAGGCACAGCTTATTCTTGCACAGCAGACTATCGAGTGGCTGTTGAAGCCGAGTGACTAGATGAACTGGAGGAATATGGGATGCCTTCTTTGATCGATTGGGGATTCCTGGGTATGCTTGGTGGGTTGGTTGGGCAGTTCAAGAAGTCATCGTTCGAGGCCAGTGTTCTGATGGTAGGTTTTGGCGAGAAGGAGCAACTTACTCACATGGTGCGCTAACTGGCGGCGTAATCAGCGTAGTCAAAAGTGACGATGGGCTGTGGAGCCACCATGTCACCGGAAATTCGAAGCGAGCTGCTGAATCTGAGTTCGGCTGATGTGGTTTATAGATACTCCTTGAGATACTTGCAGAAACCCAAAAGTACTAGCGATGGCGATTCCCGCCATTACAGGGTTCCAATGGGCTGTAGGCTTGCCCCGGAATGCCACTCCGTTTTATGACGAGTAGTGGGCTGCGGTACGGAAATACGATGCAGAAGGCTATTGAAGGCTCCTTGGAAGTGTGAGCCACGGTCTGGACACCCAAATGCTGCAACCCAGTGTTCTAAGAAAGCTTGAGCCACTGTTTCGCTATCTGCGTTGTGCAAAGGTACGGCTGACGGCCATCTGGTTAAATGATCTACGCAAGTAGGAAATTATATGCCACTCTTTGACGGAGGCAACGGCCCTACTAGGTCATTATACACGTGTTAGAAACGTGAGTTGACGGCTGGAAACTTAAACAGTGGGCTTTTTGTGTGTCTATGCACTTTCGATTGCTGGCACTGGATGCAGGTACGCGCCCATGCAGTGACATCACGGTCCATGTTGTGCCAAACACAATGGTCGTGGATGAGTTTAGCGGAGGCGTTTATACCTGGATGGGACAGACCGCGTAAAGTTCCGAAAATCTGTCGCCTAAAGGCTGGCGGCACGATTGGCCTTGGGTGGCCTTTGGATAAATCACAGTATGTGACCTTCGGCTGAAGGAATGGGAACCAACTGGAGCCGCAGCGATGAAGTGCTACGGAGTTACTGAACCTCGGGATGGCCTGCTTGTGGGGATGCAAAAGTTCCGAGGCTGATTAGGCCGGAGGTGCTGGGGTCCAGCTGGTGAATGCGAGATAGTGCGTCCGCGACAGGAATATCGACACCTGAGATAGGACGTACATCACTCGTGAACTAGGTAATGTAATCCAGATGTCTGGACTCTCCGGGAGAGTATCTATCCGTGGTGACACGCAATGCGTGGACGATTGGTTCATGGTCGGTGTAGACCATGAATTCGTGTCTCTCTAAAATGTGCCTAAACTGACGGATGCCTGGGTAAATAGCAAGGATTTTGCCGCCAAAAAGCTATACTTGGATTCGGCCGGTTGTAGTTTTTTGGGGAGAAATGCAAAAGGTTGCCCAGTGTCGGTTAAGTATTCCTGTAGTACCGCGCCTACAGCTTTGTCTGATGCGTCGATGACTAAAGCAACTGGAGCCGTTGGTTTCCGGTGTGATAACGAGGGTACGTTGTTGATAGCCTGTTTCAGCATAGCGAATGCGTCTCGTGCAGTTTCTGTGAAAACCAGCTATTTCGCTTTGACTCTTCACAGATCTGCGAGCGGTCCATTAACTGAGCGCATTATGGGATGAAGCGCCGATAAACGTTGACGAAAGCCGTAGTTGCTTGAGTGACATGGGTTCCGGGTAATCTAGGATAGCCTGCGCTTTATCTTGTAGAAGTAACCTTGTGGCCTAGAAATTCGACGGCGTCGACGCCTATTACACACCTTTTCGCATTGACCGTGACCCTGTGTTGAGACAGACGGTCTCAAAGTATGCGTAGATTTGCTAGATAAACTGTTATAGACGAGCTGGCAATAAGGATATTGTCGAGATAAGCGAACGCAAAATCCATACCACTGCATGCCACATCGATGAAACACAGGAAAGTTTATGCAGCATTGTTAAGTCCCAACGGAACTCGTAGAAACTCGAAAAGACCGAAAGGAGTCGTTACGGCCGTCTTAGGGATATCTGCCTCCGCTACTGGTATCTGGTTATATGCCCATACTAAATCTATCCGACTGAAAATTTCCTTACCTGCTAAATCAGATATGAGGTCCGTGATGTCCGGGATAGGATACTGGTCAAGTGTAGTCACTCGGTTGAGTGAGGGACAATCTTCGCACGGTCCCCAGTCGTCAGATGACTTCTTCGGGACCATGTGTACGGGTGATTCCCACGGACTGTTGGAAATCCGGATAATTCCCAGGTTGAGCAAATGTTTGAACTCGGAGCGGGCTACACGGAGCTTATCTGAGGCTAACCTGCGAAGCCGAGCCTAGGACGGAGGTCCCCGTGTGGCGATCTGATGGGCCACATCAGTGGTGATTGGAGGTAGGTTGTTATTTGGGCGGACAAGGTCAGGGTACTCACTGAATAGGGTGCTCGAGGAAGTCGTCGCCATCACCTCCCGACCTAGTAGTTCCCCTGTCCGGTGCGGTAAGTATAGGGCTATTTGCATTTATGCGCCTAGGATCCAAAACGGCGGTGATAGTAACACTCCCCGGACTGGGACTTTGCTCTCGAGGCATTCAGCGTAGAACGGCGGCAGCTTTGGCCTCGTGAGCGCAGGCTATTGATAATGGTCTCGTGCTGATCAACCACCTGCGTGAGTTTCCACGAGTTTGCCGAACGCTGGATGAGCTAGAGTACTGGAAGGCATCCGAGTACAGGCAGTTCTTGTTGTACATCGGACCGGTTGTTATGAAAGATGTGCAGCCTGTTGAGAACTACTCCAACTTTCTCAGCTTCTCGATTTGTGCCTACATACTGTGCAGCGATATGTGGCGTTCTCACTACGTAGACTTTATCCACAATCACTGCTGCTTGATGGTGCAGGACTTCGTGAAGTTGTACGGTGAGACTGAGGCGGTTTTCAATATTCACGCTTGGGTGCATATATGTGAAGATGTGAGGATTCACGGCTCTTTGGATTCATTCTCGGCGTTTCCCTTCGAGTCATATATGCAAACTATAAGGCAGTGTGTCACCAGTCGAAACATGGTAGCGGAACAAATTTTTCGTAGGGCAATGGAACGTTCTACGGAAGCGATAATGCATGCCAACATTCAATTTTGGGATGACACTCTATCTTCTTCTGTCACCAAAAGTGGGCTGCATGGAAAGACGTTCCGTCTGCAGAACACGGTTTATGCCTCGGAACCGCCGAACAACTGTGTTCTGATTGACAACCAACCGGCGATAATCGTTGACATCAGTGACAACACTGTGAAGTACCGTTATTTCAGAGGGAATGGAAATTTATTTACTAATCCCATTTCGTCTGTGAATCTCAACATATACCTTTGTGAACAGCCATCTGAGGAAATCCGCTCCTGTAACTGTAATGACATACGGTGTAAAGGGCTATTGATTCCATACCGCGAACACCTGGTATTTTATCCTATTGTGCATAGCTGGCGTTCATAAAGGTAGTAAGTAACATAGACTGTGACAAACCTTCACATTTTAGATGTTCACAGTAGTGGAGTTTGTTGGAGAAAACACGGTTGCTGTTGTTAATGACCTCTGGATGATGGGTCAGAGCACGCTATGTGGCCGTCTGTCGGCGCTTCTCGTGCTGATCGCTTAGTACGCGATGGTCATCCGCCACCGGTCAACTCAAAGGCATATAAAGTGAAGGCCCAAAAAGCCGTCGGTAAGAGAACGTGACTATCATTCAGTTTCCTTTTGTAGATGACTATCAACAGGCTGTGAAGTTGCAGCGAATACTAGAGGATATGTCCGACTTACCATCCACGGATGCGACGCTGCCCATGGAACGTTATGGGAAACGACCACAGTATGTGTTTAATTGCTAATGGGGATATACTTGCAGTAAACCCGTATTTTTTTCGGAATGTGACAGTGATGATCTGGAGCCGTCAGCACGGGCCAGTAAGAAACTATGGTCTCCCGAGCCACCTTGTTTAGAAGACCAGTCAATTTGCCTTCCGCGTACCCCGTTGAAGTCACTGGACCCAAACCATAATGTGCCAGCAACCATAGCGTAAGTACCATCGCTGTATTCTCACAAATCATGTGGTTGTCCATCCTTCGGGAGACCTTGGACTTCCACCCCAACGGTGAGTCCCATGGCATCAACAAGCCGTACGGTGGAGGAAGGGCCATCCGCTTCCAAATCTCGTGAGAAGCCCAGTCCTCTTAGCAAGGAGGCCAATTACGGTGAGAGTATTATGTGTAATAGCAGCTTCACTAAATACTTATTAACTCACGCCAGCTTCCTTGGCTTCAAGCAAGAAAGATACTTCGGAGTTGAAGTGCCAAATCGCCGAATTGCAGAGGCAAAATGCGAATTCGACGTCAAAGATCGTGTTCCAATGGGGGATCCCCGTAGACAGTGTTGATGACCTCGCGTCTCTGAATGAACGCTTGAAAAATGACAGCTACTACCAGCAAGTTGTGAGAGATAGTCCTTTTTTATTATTCAGGTCACATTTTTGCAGAATGTTTCCGGTACCAACTTTGGAGATTGCACAAGGAATATGATGCGTCAGCTAATGACGATAAAAGTTCTCGCGCAGGTAAACATGAAGGGTGCACACGGAAGACCTGCCTTGGCGGGAACAAAAGTTTGTTCTCTTGTGATAGGTGAGTATGAGATTTTGAATTTATATTGCTACAGAGGCTGTGTGCCGGAAGAACTATCCTGGAGCCACAACGCAGCTCATCCGAGAGAAAATGCGTCGTTGCTTACAAAGGAGTAGAGCTAGTCAGCAAGAGAGTCGGTATGAACTGTATCGCGACGTCGGCACTCAGTGCAATACGTACGACGTGAGTGACTTCTATTTACGATATATTTCCTAAGGCGTTTCTTATATCAAACTATGCATCTATTGCGATATTTTCCATTTCCATACAGCAGGAGATTCCAGTTTCTGCCTCAATGATTTTCATATTCCCAGTAAAAGTATTTCGATTCCTAGTTCATAAAGATGTTAAAGTTTTGCTCACTGCACTTTGTTTAACAACAAGAGATTAATTTAAAATGTCTCTCTTCCTATTTCAGGCATTGGAAAACAGCAATTCCAGCGAACAGTTCTCATGCGACTAACGAGTACGAACGAAAAAACTCGGTAGATATTGTAAATCCCTTCTACCGCTGTACAATTTACCCATCAATACATGTTTCTTGCGTCAAAAGTATGGTCCTTTTTCTTCCGAAATCAGTAATGGAAATGCAGCTCGTAGTTACTGGCAAGGAAGTGATTTCGAAAGTGGTAAAGGTACCTTGGGAAGTGAGAAATGAGAGCGATGAAATGGGACGTTTCCGTTTAGTTATTTGAAGCACCGGACTAGTGTCGTTCGTTCTGGGGTCGTTTGTGTAGTGCTATAAAAATAGGTACGGGGAATTGAGTTTATATTGTAATGCACAAGGTACACAAATATCGGAGGGTTTTTTGCGTGGTCGGCCGAAAAACGCCCCCAAACCGACCCTTTTTTGTTTCAGTGGGGTCACTTTGGGGTGGTTTTGGGGATCAAACGGGGTCGACCTAGGGACTATTTCGTGACTATTTGGGGACCATTGTGCTGACTGGGTAGGAGTTGGGTTATAGCGATGGGATGTAAAAACGCTAGATAGATCCTACTGTGGCGAGAATCAGGGGAGATTTGCTAGATAAGCCATGTAGAATGTAATTAAGTGGAATTAGAGCAGTGCATAATCAATGTAGTCCATAACTCTAACTCGCGATAAGTACTAGCGCCCGCACGGTGGTGTGCCGCAGTTGTTTACACAACTAGGTCACGGTTTCAGGTAATTAGGTGGTGTATACTAGGGTGGACACAATTACAAGTCTAAACAGTGGTATATGCAAAAAAAGAAAACGAGACAACCTGGATTCCACGCGGGCTTGGCCTTGACCTTGAGTTCACCCCATAGAAATGCCATCGGAGGCATGCAGCGTCGGAGTTATAGCAGAGATATGGAACCGTTTTGGAACTGGATATATGCTGCCCTGTGCTCCACAGTCAATCATGAAACACACTGGTAGTCTTGCCTTTCGTGTAAACAAGACGACCAGGAAGTGTGGTGCCGGCAGAGAGTATCCTCAGCACCTGCTGGAGTCAAAACCACGGGGCTTCTAGCGTTTGCGATCTTAAAGTCCAAAAGGGCAGTGGAAGTTTTGCATATGGGATCGGTAATTTAATTGTGGGCGGGTTTGAATTTGTTTGCGGAGGATTTGGAGTATATATATATATGCATACGTGACTGTGTTTGAGCAAGGTGCCAAGCCAGAAACAACAGTTACAAAAACAGGGGGATGGGCGTATAATACAGCAAAACAAAGTTAGTTAGAGAGAAAAAACTCTTGGCGTTCTGTTTTTTCACCGGATGCTTTTTGCAGTTTATTTTTCTTTTTTGTTGGAATGGTATCTTTGTGATTACGAGGCAAAGCATCCGCCCCCCTCCCCCCGACTTCTGTTCCCAGCTATGTCCTCCAGTGTCTCCAAACAACGACAGTCCTCATTCCCTGGGCCCCAACCACGAAGGCGGGGAGATCCAAATGGTGAAACCGCTGATGCTTGATTTTTTAAACCTATGCTCCAAGAATTAGCCTGAGGGCCGCGTAGCTTGTTCCAGCTTTGTCCAGCAGGTGCGAATAGGGCGCGGGAAGGTAGACGAGGGGCAGGCTTTTATAATACATGGTTAAGCCTCCTGAGGCGGTGTAGGACTATAACTTTTTTAAGAGGGCGGCTATCTGTGCCTTGTGCGAAGGCGCGCCTTGCCGTCTCCCACTCGAAGTTCCCACCAGATGCCGCCAATGCTTCTGAGACGTCGGTTGTCAAACACGGAAAGACACTAACAGCCTCAGCGCGAAGTGGCCGGGACTCGCAATCGTGGAGTAGAACACTGAGAACCGTGGCGACCTACACCCATCCCCCAAGAAAGGGCGGGATATCAAGGCAGCGTCTCAGGTGTCGCAGGTTTGCGAAAGCTGCTTAGCTCTAGCTACGCCTGAACCGATCTCTCCCCCAGTCTCTTCAGCTGCTGCCAAGCTCCAAAGGCACTTAGTGTTATAGACTAACTCTAACTGATCACCACAAAAAGTAAGTGCAGGCTCAGGCTTCTGCCGATCTTGCGAAGGTTTTTTCAGTTAGAAGAAGCTAAGAGCATTCCACATCTAGATGCCCCAGTCGCCATCCGGTCCTAAGCGCGTTGTGCTGCACGTGTATTACCACTCAGCAAGGCGATACCATCGGCATATTCCAAAAGGAGAACTCAGTTCCCTGGGAAGAGTACGATTCTACTTTTTGGAGGTCCAGAGAGAGCATTTCTTAGAACTTCCTTCATGGTGAATCTGAAGGGAACGGGGACATGGGGCAGCCTCTTTGAAGTCCACCAGAAACAAAACGGGGGATGAAAGCCGGCCTTTGACCCTTGCCGGACCTGAGGCGAATAAGGACTGACGCATAATTCTCAGGGGTTCCATTTGTCAGGAAATCATTCCACAGTTCAGTCTTATCGATGGATCCCAAGCCGCGACGTCCAGATACACGATGACTGCCGGCCCTTGAGAAGAGCGACGGTGCTGAAACTGATGTCGAAGACTGAAGATTTGACCGAGACATCCACTGCCGGCACGAAATCGAACTTGCTCCTCGCGGGTCTGCTCCTCGCGCGTTAGGTACAATCCATAAACTATGACAGAAGCAAGCCGCTTTGATGCCGTTGGGTTAGGGCTTACACTCCTATGGTTGGCGCGGTCAGTGCGCGAGCCTTTTTAAAGACGAGAGTCACAATTACTCCCCTCCCCCAGAGGAACGCAACCTGCTCAGAGTTTCACACCTTTGAGAACGGAATGTAAGGTTCTCTAACGAGCTGCACGTCACCATCTTCAAATAGGGCTAGAGCAACTTCATCGGACTCAGGCGACTTGTGATGCCCTGAGGCCTGGGTTCCCTTCGGAATCTCCGCCTCGGTGAGTGTATCTGTCGAGCCCGATCACCGGACGTTCGTCAGAAGGGCTACAGAAGAGGCTGATACTGGGAGTCGGCTAAATTTTGAATGGGAGCACTTAGCCCAGAGTTCGACAGGCCGCTTCTGATCTTGAACTTGAGAACGGTCTGCCTCACATATTGTTTCACTCATGGCTAATGGCTGCTTAATTGCAACTCAAATGAGAACGAACAGCTTTCGGGAACTTCCCACGACGGCAGCACATTTAACATGTGATGATGGTTGCGACCACCTTGTTTCGCGGTCCCTGCGAATACTTGCGGCAATTGCATGTCTGGTTCCAAGAAGTGCCGCGATATACTCGCTTTCAGCTGGAGTCGACCGTCGTGCTTCGAGAAAGCAGTTCCAGAAGAAGCTCAGTGTCTTGTTGTTCCACGAGACAGGCCGCAGCCTACCAGGTTAGCAGAATGCAAGGCTTTCTGAGTGAGCGACCAGTGTTGGTTTACGTGATCAGGTCGGGCTGCAGCTAGCTTTTCGGCTGTCGGGTTTTGAAGACGAAGGGGCAAGATGGATCAAAGAGCTTATTGCGATCTAAAGGTCGTTAGAGCTTGCGGTTGAAGTGCCGACCGAATCAAATGGACAGCTTAGTGCTAACTAGTGCGTGGTCGGCGTCAAGTGGGATGCCGGAGTACGAGCAGCGGTCTCGCATGTAGCCCCACCGCTTGCAGCTTACAACGATGTGGCCGACCTAGGTCCATTGTTGGCTCCTAGAGAGGAGGGGACGCCAAGTGGAATAACAGCAACTGAAACTTCTTAAACTCGTGCTGATGAAGAACAGTCAGTCGTCTGAGCACAGAACCAACTGCCGTTCTCCGTTTTCCGGCAGTCAGGAGTCTTGTCTAGAAGTGTATCCTGGGTGCACCCTATTGGATGACAGCCGACAAACTCCGGCTTTCTGGTCTCCGGCTAAAATCACGATATTTTACCGGCTTGCTTTACTTAAGAGTTCGTTCGACCTTTGGTAGGGGGTATCTCTGACTGCATCCGGGCGACAGTCGTTGTATGCATGCGCCAAAACGACAAACGGATTTTGTTTATCGAAGTGACGACTAGCAGTTTTGCACTAGCCCATTGGTCTCACTGCCGCGTAATCGACTGTCGGCTGGGACCCCGTCTAAGAGCGTCGCTTCAGCTCTTTCACCGAGAAAATTGCCAACACCGGCAAGACCAGAAGCCGCAGCTTCAATGTTCCCAGTGGGGGTGAGTGAAGTCTCACGGGAGGGTTAAATCGAGGGCATCGATGGCAAAGGAGTCCAATCGCACGAGCTTAACTCACCTGTTATCCTGTTCGCATCAGGGTTCGCACGTTTAACGTGGCTAGTATGAGCGGGCATCGAGGACAAAACGAGGTATCAGCTGGTTGCAGCGGGTTCGGTGAGACTCGGATGCTAGTTGGAGAAGGACGAGAAAAATATCGCCAGGATTCTCATCAGTGGAACAACAGCAGGCATGGTCGGCCGAAGAACTCGTTGGATGTGAAAATGGAACAGAATAATAGAAGGGAGTAGAAATGGGGAAACACGTTACGTACGGTTTCGGAGAGAGTTCGCCTTACACATGGAAAAGCTGCCAATCACAGTGGTAGAGTCTGTCATAGTTTTTAGCGCTGCGGGCTATTGCACTGCTCGGTCGTTCAGTCCAGAGCAGGAGGAAACTCGAAGTTGCATTCTTCGTAACACTACATCGAGAACCATGCACCACATGGCACCTGATAGCAAAATTGAAAATCAGACGTTACGTAAGCAGGTTCGCGTTTTGAGGCAGGTGGTAAAGCAGCAACAGAGCGGTGCGCATTACATTAACAGCAACGAAAAAAATTTCCGAACAATCGACAATTACGAAAGAACTGCTTTTTGAATTTACGCAGCTACATGCTTCTTTGTCGGGCGATTTTCAGCTGCATTCATTGCTGCGAGAAGGTCTTCAAGAATCGCATCTCGTATGATGATGTACATATAAGACGCATGGGTGAGGACGTCACCTCAATATTAGCCACTGATCTCTTTCCTAGTCCAAAAAAGTGGAAAACCGTGTACTAGCAGAATACCTGGGCTTGCTGGCTAACGTTGCCGAAGTGGATCAAACAAGAGGACACTTTTAGCTCACAGCTTCATGGACTTCTTCCTTAAAATGCGGCCCCACCCAATTATCCACATTAGATACTTCGCCGCGCGTATTACCGCCCACTTGCCTCAAAGAAGAGGTTTGGATGGCTAAGCTTCATTTCAATAAAGTTACATCAAAATTTGGGCCAATTTGTGCGCAGCTGGCAACCATCACACCTAGGAATGTTCGCTCACAGGTCTTTCGAACAGTTCGAACAACTCATTATGTGTTCCGAGAATCTGATGGGGGTCCAGCTTGGATTCGTATGGGCCATTCCTCATATCCCAACTCGTACATAAGCCCAATAAGTACCAGAGTTGTGATTTCAGCCTACTTTTGTAATTATTACATGCCGTGTCCGCACACTAAGGAGTTCTAAGCGCCATCATTATTTTGCGCCAGTCACGTCAAACGGGAACTGGGGACTCCAATGAAAATTTCACCGCAGTCGATGGAAAAGCAAAGGTGGCCAGATTGCTATGTCTGCCTACCAGTTTCCAGCATTCATCCACAGTGTCCCCCATATGGCAAAACTCCATGGACACCTAACACACCTCAGCTCCATCGTGTTTCGAAACGGGTTCTAGTCCGGGTTTTTCTGGATCCGACAGCGGCGCAGCACCCGTACACTCCAGCTTGGTCACGTCGTCGCAGTATGTGACCAGGAGTCTATATGGTACGAGCTTTAGTGGTTTTTCATCCGTCGGTCCAGGTGCCTCAAACCCTAGGGAACCGGTTGGACAGACTGCAACAAGGTTGCCTGCGTCAGCTGATCCAGGTAGCTCCCAATGAAACAGCGCTCGGTGGATTCGCACCCTGGACTCAGAAACCGTGCGCGCTTTTGACCTCTTTTTACTCACGTCAGCTAGCGTGTAATCTGTTTTCGTCACACTGTTATTCACGGAGTGCAGTCCGTGTTTGACTTCTTCGTTACAGTGTCAATACTAAAGGTTTCATTCAGCCTTTAATTCTGCTTTGAACTTATTCCAAACTGGAATATTTCAACGGTTTGATAGGTTAGGTTCGGTTACGTTGTCTTGCACTACTGTGCTCCATGCATCCCAGAAAAAATAATCAGCAGATTCGTCGTCCTGGTGAACTTTGAGCTTTTGTGTCTGAAAGGAGCGCTCTGCTTTCAAACTGATCCACATTCAGCTGTACAAATTTGCCGCGTTTGCCCACTAACCCTTCCTTTGTGGTTCCTCCACCAGGTGCAATAGCGAGCGCCTTTGCGTGATCGATATAATCCCGTTATATCTACACCTGTAATGGGGAGCTTCGATCTTTGCTCCTTTTTGTTGGAAATTTGCTGTCACACTCTACCTCAGCCGAGTTCTTGCTAAATTGTTTTGATGGATGTGTTCAGTTCTGGTCAGCTAATTTGGCAAACCGATTCCCTGACTCTACCAAGCAAGTTTTTCCTGGTGTATTTCTTTCCTAACCCTAACGAGTGCCCTCTGTGATTCTGTTTGAATCAATAAAGCTCACCAAAAACACATGCACATAAACAGGTCAACCGGCTCACTACTTCGTGGCTTCATTCGTTCTTTTCTGAATTAGATAATTACCATTTTTCTTGTCATTTTGTACGACAGGATCCCCCCCCTCCCTTTTTCGTCTGTCTTCCTTTATTCGTAATTTCCAACGCACCGTGTATTTTACATCCAGTCGTTTCTGTCCACTACACGACTAAAAAGAGCTCCACTTTTACTAGACGACGTGATTTTAGTTATTCATCTGGCTAAGGCCAGCGAAACTATAGCTGTTCCACAGGATCATCTTACCGCTTGCAGTTTTCATATAGCTTCTAAATGAGCGCATTCTTCTATTCACCCACTGCACGGCTGTCACTAGAGGGGTTCATAAACGGTTTTCGCCTTTCATCATTTTGTATGATCAGAATTGGTAATTTTCTCCATCCACAAACTGGGCCCCCGGTTTTTGGTTTTTATCACATGATCCCTTGCGAACAACACAGTTTTCTTTCTCACGTGCCTAAAGTAAAACGATTTTTGCTGTCCCACCAATTTTGACGGAGCTAGTTTGTGTCTCCTGCTCTTCACCCACGCTTGAGTTTCACGTTGGCCGTCTATTGTACTGCCTCTCTGCACTATTTCTCCACTCTTCCCTGGCCTGTTCTAGTCACATGGCGTACCGAATTCCATTCTTCCCACGTATCTTATCTGCTATGTCGCATCTTGTGGCGGTACTGTAGATCTGGATGGAGACCCCAGTATGACTCACAGGTATGTTGTCGGTTCCTTTAGTTTGTACCCACACGGTCTGATTGCGCTGCTCAGAGTGAGGTACTCTCTCGAATACCCAATGGCATCGAGGCTGGAGCTCCAATGCCACATTCCTCCCCTTATCTCCCTTCTCAGACTTATCCGGGCCACTATAACTGGCCCGCTTTCAACAACCCCACCCCCTTCACATGCTTTTTTGTTCCACCGTCATGGGCATCATACTCACACTTCCCTCCGTAATCCTGCATCTCTTATACAGAAGCTGTCTCCCTCCTTCCTAGATTGGGTTGCACCACCGCTGCATGGATACCTAGTTTCCTTCTAGTATGCCGAAATACATGACCTTTAATATCCTCATAAAAGACTGCCTTTGGTGTCATTCATGCTCCAACCTGATAGGCGAAGTGGCCCCACTGTGGCTGAAAGGAAAGTCGACTTTAGAGAACTTCTCCTCCAGGTCATCGGTTGTCCACCAAGCCGCAGTTTCCAATCCTGTCTAACTAGCGCGAATAAGACGCGATGAGGTGAACTCTGGCCGGGCACCCGCAAGACATGACCTTAACATAATAGACGAAAAAGATATTCGGTTTGCCTGAGTGATGAAAAATACACCGCAAACGCTCTCCTCCGCACTTCGGCACTACTAAAGTAAAGCTGCCGCTTATGAACACGGCTGTCTGCACCTACGAACGGCTGGTCCGAAAAAGCGGTGTGACCAGCAACAACCGCTGGTAGGATGGTCTGGTTTTGAGGAGGCAGGGGAGGCTGATTCACGGCGGAAGTGGGCAGTGGAGGGCGCCCTTCCATGCTGTTGCCTACATGGGCTACTGCGAGAGGTGGGTACCTAAATTCTGTCTTTAAATGACAGTCGAGGCTGGATGGATCGAGAGTCCCAAGGCTTCTCCTGGCGATTCATCCAGATTAACACCCCGAGGAGTGCGCGATGTCTTGGCGATGACGGAGTTAGCTGTACTGCCGACACGCTCTAGTTCCAGGGACGGGTCATTGAGGAGAGCATTTGCGGAGGTCTGAACATGAGAAAGCAGGAAAGCCAACCAAAATTCCTTAACTATCTCCGAATCCCTATCGGCGGGCCCTGCAGGGGACCGTAAGTGGACTAGTTGGCGACTAGGTTTGGTATTCCCGATGGGGTGTAGAGCAGGCAGCTGACGTAAGCACTCCCCCTGAGAAAGTAGGAAATCCTGGGGCATAGCCTCCTTGGCCTGATCGTACGGATACTCTTGAAAAGATTTAGAATCAGTCCCTCAGTGAGGAGATAGCATCACACTAGACTGTCCTTGGGGCACAAGGAAATCGTTGGCGCTGGTTGGAACCCCTGCGAGCCTCAAATTGCAGCTCCAATGCTGCAAACCAAACCCCAGGATTTTGTGAGAAAAACACCATTGGTTTGAAAAACTACCAAAGATAAAGTGATGTCTGTGTCGAGCTGCATCTTATGCTCGGTCATGGCTGTGTTGCAACAATATACCATGCAACAAGGAGAGAGAGTGAAACAGCGAAAATCACAGACTCACCGGGGGGGCGAATATTCCAGGAATGTTCGGAAGGATTTGAGCTCACGAATACAGAAAACGTCCAAGCCCAAATGACGAACGTGTCTTCCACTCGGTCTCACAGCGAAATACCGACATAATCGCCTCTATCGGACGAACAGAGATGATGCAAGTCAACTGACTGTTGCTAAGGTGTATTCTATGTATCGTGGCACCGGAACAGTACCGATATGATACGAGAAATACACCGGAAGAAAGTAAACACTATAGTTGAGCAGAAAGCGAACCGCGAGCGCGTACAGTCGGCGAAGAGCCGAAAGTGAAAGTGATTCAAAATGAGGTCGACGGAAAAGTCGGAAAAGTCAGTCCAGTTAAATGTACGCGACCGAAAAACACAGTGAAGTCGATATCAGACGTCAGAAAAGATCGTACAGAAAATAAATCCAAAATGGAGTCCAGAAAACGGTGGTTCTCTGAGAACGATCGGGGTTGCTGCAAGAGTTTAATAACGGTTCGTTCGTGGGCGCATCGTGGGTGGCGTCTTCTTAATTTTGCCTTGCAATGACAGCTTGGAAATACTTTACCGGGCAAGATTTCTAAGCCTTTACATGGATTGATCGATGGCTTCGAGAGTATTCGGCTCCAAATTGGCCATGAGATAACTTGCAAAACTTATGTTTATCGCCTTCGTTTATAAAGATCGCAGGGCAGTGATTTCAGAGCCATAACCAGCGCACCGAGAAACTAACTTGCAAACAGTTGGTGATAAATAATGGATGCAAGTTTTGAGTTTGTCTGGTTAGTGTTCTTTGACTAATTCCAGGAAGCTTGTTAAGGTACAATACTAATGTCCCCAGAAATCAGCGCTATACGGAGGCTTTGGGTCTGCATTGAAACGACCCGGGGGCAGGTGTCGGTCCACTGTTTTTGGTCGATTAAACTGGGCCTGTGAAAGGTTACCAGAATGAGAGCCCAGAATACAATGCCTGATCGATGGGCTCTAATCGACCGAAAGCGAGGCATACGAGCTAAAAGAAGACGATCAAAATGTCAGACTATGAATACGAAATAGGAGCAAATTATGAAGTAAAAGCACAGTAACAAGTATATAACAGAACTGTCTAAGGGTCTAGGATACATTTTCGAGTCCACACGGCATATGTAGGAAATCGAACGGCCCAAAAGGCGTGTTGACGGCAGTTTTAGGAACACTGGCCCCCAGTACCGGGGTCTGGCTGTGTGCACGAACTTTATCAATACGGCTGAAGATGGAGCAATCCAATGAAGACAAAACAAGGTCTTGTATACGGTAAATCGGGTACCTGTCAAGGACCATGACTCCGGTAAGTACTCTGTAATCACCGCAGAGTCTCCAGCCGTTGTCTGATTTAAGAATCATGTGAAGGAGGCCAAAGAGCTCTAGAGCACTAGCATGTGCTCGAACTTGGCCTGTGCAACATGGGGCTGGTCTGGTACTAACCGACGTGGCCTACTGAATGCTGAGGGTCCCTTCGTGTTCGTGTGGTGAGTGACACTGATAGTCATTGTTGGGAGGGGTCCGGATTGCTGTAACAAGGCTGGGTAGGCGGCAATGAGTTCGCCATAGGGTTGGTGTGTTTGTGGTTGAACGTACGCAGGTGTGAGACTTGACGCCTCTCAGTGCGCCCCGTCCGGTCTCCTTGGAATTTGGAAACCCATGTTATACTGGCGCTACCGGCAGCGGTCGATAAGATAGTGAAGGCCTCGGCCGGGAGGATCTGCTTGGAAATATATCATTGAGTAAGGAACAAAAGATAGCAAGGGCTTCCTGAACCACCATGTATGGCGTCCATATCCGTGCAGGACTCATCATTTCGGGTGTGCATCACCAAACGTTAGCAGCCAGGGACGCCAACAGATCGTCAGGAAAAACTGTCTAAGGCTAGCACGGTCCAAGGGGACTCACAGACATCTCAGTTATGTCTTTCAAAATTAGCCAGAGCTGAGAAGGAAAACATAATTCAGATAAGCTCAGCAACACATGAGTTAAAGCGGTCAGTGGCACTTAAGGCCGTCCTAGCAGAAGACGTCAGCGGCACTCGGGCAGATTGTCCGACTCAAGCAGATCAATCCGTTGCAACCGGAACAGCTCGAAATTAAAGAATTGGTCGTAACGGGTGATTGTATGGTTTATACCAAAGCGTGTATTGTTCGAAACAAATGGAGAGAGTTGACGGCTAAAGCCGAGGGAATCGACGGGATCGCACTCTCTGAGACTTGGCTGAGCAGTGAGGTAGTAACAGAAGTTTTCATCTCTCAGAGCACAGAGCTTACAGGAGGTGCGCACTCTTGCTCGTTGCAGACGTGTACGAACAGATGGCGGGAGATATAATGTCCTGAAGAAGCACACAGTTACCTTCACTCTGTCTACGTTTACTGGTTATGAAGGCCAATGACTTGTCTACGGATCTTTGTCCTCATTCCTTAATAAAGCCGCACAGCTAGTTGAGCTTATGGCTAGGACAGCCACTCCGTCCAGCAGATCGTTGATTGTGAGACGCCTTTGAGCTATGCGTAGCCGAGTTCGCAACGGATCCTGAAAGCAGAGCACGATTGTCCGTTAAATTCTACTATACTAGATTATCAAATGAACAATGACGCGGAAAAGATACGAACCTCAATCGTGCGATCAGAGGGGCCCAGGAAACGGGAGCTAAAATGCGGCGTACGAGAAAGGAGCACGTGCGTCACGCAGATCCAGAATAAGGATATTACAGTGTTGTGTTTGGCTCGTACAGTCATGCGCTCACACACCCACGCATGATCCACACCCTGTGCAATCATGGACGCGTGCCTGCAATCGTGCACGCGTACACAGTTGACATTTGTCGTACTTCATCCCGGACAGAACCGACCAATCAGATCGCATCACTTGTTGCACAACCTTGTACGAATTGATCCGATTATACAGTAGTCTTACTCTTCCGAATACATACTTCGCTGACCCACGCACCTGCAAGCTAGCTTGCTTTCTCATTTGCTCGCCTGTACCGGCGCCTACCGTACGTTGCTACGGGGATATACGTTTATCCATACGTGTGCGCCTTCCTTTTGCTACCGAGTTTGTGAACACAACAGACACAGCAGCTCGCCGAAGGCGAACAAACAAACTTTGGTTTCTAAAAAAGAAACTGTGTATAAAACAAGCCAATAGTATGAATAAGTGAATGATGTTAAGGAAACATGGGGTTGCAGTGTTTTGGGGGGATTTTTTTTACTACCGGCTGGTACACCGCCCACCAAAACCCTCCCGAATCTTGTCAGAGTCAAAGGTTTGGAATAAGAATGCTGATTCTCCCTACATACCTGAACCCTGCTGTCAGTGCGCGTACCTAATACCTTGTCGCCACCATTCTAATCACGATCGCACCTGATCCGGTGGCCACACCGAAGTGATGTTACTCTGCATCGTCAATAAGAACAGCTGGTCGATGGAGGGCTTGAAGGAGAAACTTGAGTGCTGTCCTCAAGGAGAGCCGTTGTGCCTCGGCTGAGTGAGCTTGTGTGGGTGTGTGTGCGTTTCGGTGTCATGGGTGAGGTCGCACTCTGGTATATGGACAAATAGTAATAGCTATCGCTTACGGGAGATATCCTCTATAATGTCAGTGATAAAAGAGGGACAATCATCCCCGCAGCATGTTTTGATGGAGGTCATGAAGTGTAAACTTATATCATGTGAGAGTGTATGTGTCACGGTATATGATAGTTAAACATGTCAGTATGTCATAAATGCCCCCACGTATGGGGGTTTTTTTTCACCACTTTAAAGACAAATGAGGAATAGTCTACTGGGTTTCTGAGTTATCAGCTTCTCTGTCTTCACCCTCGAGGATGCTGGTACTGCGCACGTTGCGCACTAGCGTTCCCTTGGCGGTCTTCATCTTTACAGTTCTTATCATTTCGTCGGAGCCTTCGATGGTTTTCATAACCACGCCCAAAGGCCAGGTGCAGAAATGCGCGTGTTCATCTGCAACCATTACCACATCCCAAACCTTGAATGGTCTTGTTTTGATCAGCCACTTCTGCCGATTTTGCAGAGCCGGTAGGTACTCCTGCAGCCATTGCCTCCAAAAAACCCTGGAACGATGGCTGGCATGATTCCATTCATGGAGGTAGCTCCCACGAGGGTTTGTAGGATCTTGGAAACCCTCTTTCGACCTTAAAGTGAATGAGCCGTTCGGAGTGGGCGGCAGATGGGTGGTGTCGCAGCTCGCAGTTGGAACCAGGGGGCGGTTGTTCAGAATCCTGTCGACCTTAGTCTAACTGTGCTCAACCCTTCTCCCTCGGGGGTCTGTTGCTCAACGATCGACAGCAATATTCGCCTGGTGGACCGGGTCAGGCATTCCCGTACACCACCTGGCCTGCGGGGGATTGAGGTGTTATCGTATACCACGGGCCACGGTTCGATTCTGCTGTTAGTCCCTGTTCATGTTTTTTGCCAAAGCTGCAATTCCCGGTGAGCGCCCATGAATATCGACCCATTGCCGGAATGTATATCTGCTGGAATATATCTTCGGTTGATAAAGCACTGCAAGTCCCGGAGAAACGAGTCGGTTGTCATTGAGTGCGTAACTTCTAAGTGCACCGCACGTCAATCCTCGCACGTCATGGTACACTCGTATGGTTTTTCCAGCCCCTTGCCAACTTTGATCCACCAGGGCCCGAAATAGTCCGGCCCTGTGTCGCTCAACGGTCAGCAACCCGGAGTCATTCAACATTCTGACAGCGGGGTCATGTGTTGCTTGTCCTCTGCGGCATTGCGTCCCCCAAAATGTACACGAAGTCGGATTACGCGTTTTACAGTCATCTTTCTATCAGCAACCAAAGGCTCTTTAGGATGACCCTTGTCACCTGACTTTCCCTGGCATGTCCCTCCACGGCATGGATGCATTGAAGCATTGGCTCTATCACAGGTTGTCGATCCGGTAGCAATATGGGGTATTTCGTGTCAAAGCTCAGTTGGGAGTTGGTCAGCCTACCATCCACCGGCAGCAGTCCATCAATGAGTATGGGGTTTATATGCTTTAATTCGCCTCTCGAATTTGATATTCTTTTGTCAACTGGTCCCGCTTCTTCAGCCCTCTCGGGTTCTCGGGTGAAAGCCTCCCGTTGTATCATCTTGATTATATCGTGTTCTGCGGCCAGTAGTACATCGGGGCTTATCGGACCCACTCGTACCCGGCTGGAGGAGCGGGTTTCTTTCATTACTGGCAAATGTCTCTTGAACCTGGCCAGCCAAACTGGTGCACGAAGTGTCATCATCCAGGAAGGAAATCTGACCACTCTTGACAGAATGAATGTCGCTTCGACGACTGTGGCCGTCATTTCTACGCCTTTGATCTCCAGTTCCAATTCCAGAGGGGGGTTTAGTTGAATGTGCAGCACCGAACTCGAACTAATGTTCAACATGGGATTTGCGCCGAGTGGAGCCTTATAAAATTCGGCTGAAAATGTAAGCAAACATGCTCCAACAAACCTGTTTATGATGAAAGATAAATGAAAGCGTAAAAATTCAATTTGATCAGTAAGAAAATCATAATAAAAGGTGACTGTTGAGCAGAAATTAAATTACAACAGGGACACAAAACTGTACGGGCAATCTATATGTTGAAAACGTCGTCCATGAAATATCAAGTGAAATCACTTTCTCATAATGTCAATTTAATTACTTTCTTTTGGTTGCAATTTCTCAGCATAATCTAACAGAATATGGCAATGACTACAGTATAAAAGCGAGTTAGCAAAGCAAGAGAATGTACAACCGAGTAGAGTTCATCGAAGAAGAAATCGAAATGCAAGTACGGTACGACCACGTTGCCTGGTATTTGCCGTCGTCCCGAAGCCGGAATTCGTGAGCAGATGGTGTATCAGGACTGTGAGGGAATGCGTCAACCCATCTTTGGCGGACAGCTAAGTCACGCTGGCAGTCAGCGCTGGTGCGGTACCAAGCTCAGGGCTTGAGACAACGGAATCCCCTGTGACGACACAGCCGATCGCTGGAATGAATCGATAGAGGAGTCTTGCCAGCGCTGTTTAGGCCTCAAGGCGTGGTCGCCCACACCAATCGGACCAGTTCATTGTGCGCAACGAGTGGGCGAATGTGAGATCAACCTATATATTCTTTGTTTTGTGCTAATAAACTGAAATGATTCTAAGGCAGAACTAAGTTCTCACTAGATTTAGTGCGACGGAACGAAACAAGGACCGAGTTCGGTTCGGAATGGACAGAAAAAAACGATGCGCTAAGTAATGCGATATATAAGCGTTCGGTATTCAGTAACAGCGCCGTCGGAAATGTTGGTAGTCAGTGGGCGAATAGGTTACCGTGTGTAACCATTCTCAAGACCGATTTACAATCCATTCTTGGAGGCCAACAATGAAACCCTACATGAAAAGCCTACTGGTTAAGGATCCCAGTGCTGGAACGGTTCCCTTGATTTATTTTATAACCACTATCCGCTTCAATAAACGAAAAAACCCAAGACATTTTTCTGGGTATACGTCCAATGTTTGCCCAAGCTATTGAAATCCCCGTAAAGTTCAGCACAATAACTAGCGACTGGTTTGTTATAACCTACAAGTTTTCTCTCAGATTTGGATGGGAAACCTGTGTATTTAATCTTGGCTTGCAACTCCGCTCGCCCCAGCCCGCAAAAGCAAATCAGAAAACAGCAACTGAGCACGCTTAAACGATTGTGTATTTACCAAAAACCAAAATGTGGTATTCAAAACAAAATTGGAACATTCCGGAACTTGGACGTCCAGTTAGATTCAAGCTCTGTCGGGCCAATTGGCTTGGCAAAACGTCCGCCGGACTGATGATTGACCCTTGATCCGACATGCGTCGGACTGCTCGATTAGAAAAAAGGGGCTACGTCCTGTGTGATGTGATAAATTATCGATTGCTGATTAATCAGTCCGGTCCGGTATGCTTGAGCTAATTAATGACTGGTTCGAAAAAAACACTTTCTTTGTTTCTGACGTCTCAACACCTCCTCTCCTGGTCATTAACTGTAGTCTTGACTTCTAGGATCCAGCTGCAGTCGTTCAGTGGTTCCCTTTGATCGATCACACTAATGACGTAGCAGTAGCTTTTTCCGGTTCTTTAATCAGCAATGTTGGTTTTGTTAGTTTGAACGAAACTGAGAGGATTTCTAGCGGAATTGCCTGTCCTTGTGGCCGGTTTGGCCTACATTGTATCGCCTGTGCAGCTGGCGGATCCATTTTCCATTATCTGTCCCCACTTCGTAAAGTTTGGTGCCCCTCCGATTGATAATTATAGCTTGGGCCCAATACATATTCCTCGTTCCGCATTTCTCTGCAACGTAAAAGCCATTTTTCTCTTTCGTGCATTACTTTTTGTTTGGTGGGGACAGGGCGTTGTGGATTACCTTTTATTCTTCGACCCATTTGTTTTTCAGCCAGGGATACGCCTTGTGGAGTGTTGACATCTGTTGTCCAGTACAGAAACAAAAATTGTTGAATAATTTTATCAGTAGTTCCCTCCCCTGTTGACTTGAGTATTGCGCCTCTGAATCTAGCCACAGATCGTTCTGCTTGTTCGTTGTATCGTGAGCAATACGGTGGCGAGAAAGTGTTTAACAATCAGTTTGTGGCAAAACTTGTGATCTGAACTGGGATCCATTGTCGGACACTACTTGGCCAGTTATTCCATGCTGTGCAAACATTCGACAGAAGGCTGCTATTGTTCCGTGTGAAGTGGCGGGGTTGACTGCTACTACTTCTGGCCATTTCGAGAGGGTGTCAACAAACAGGAGGTAGGATGTGCCGTCAATGAGTCCAGCAAAATGAAAGTGATGTCTTGACCAGGGGTATGAGGGAATGTGTCAACCGATTTTTGGCGGACAGCCAAGTCGCGTCGGCAGTCAGCACTGGTGCGGTTCCAATCCCAAGGCTTGAGACAACAGAACCTCAAGTGAAAAGACAGCCGATCGCTGGAGTAGGTCGATAGATGAAGGATGAGTCTTGTCAGCGTTGTTTAAGCCTCAAGTGTCGTCGCCCACACGTCAGACAAATGCGCTGTGTGCAACGAGTGAGAACATGTGACAGCAACCTATAAGTTCTTTGTTCTTCGCTGATAAAACTAGATGATTCTGAGGCAGAACTGAGTTCTCACTAGAGTTAGTGGGACGGACTAAAACAAGGGGTGTTCTGGAGACAGCCATGGAGACGGTGTTTAGTGTCGGGGCATTTTTGATGCTTGCTGAAACCGCGAGCATTAGCGAATAACACTGATGTCGTCATTCATTCTGGCGTAAAATTGTTTCAGTATGACATGTCATAGTGAGACTTATACCATTACTCTGTGAGATGACATGAGACATGCATCAACAGGCGAGAGGGATTCATGATGGTGGCAAAGGTGTAGCACGTTTCCAGAGTATATTCATCTAGGTCATAAGGTCTGAACAGATATGATAACTCGCTGTAGAATCGAGTCGCGTTTGGTAGCCTCTCAGACCTGCTCTAAGGCGACAGGTACAGCACACACAGTGCCTGAGAGTTCCTCGATAATGGCATCTTCGGTTGTGATGGCTGCGACAACGGTTTCGTTATTGTCCCCATGATGATTTTTTTATTAGGCCGTCTGCTTGACCCAAGTCCGCTTTCTTCCGGAATTGTGTTTCAAAATCATAGTACAATAACATAGTGGCCTAGCACTGTAGACGACTGGCCGAGTAATCTGGAATGCTTTTTTGACCCGAGAATTGATAATAAAGGTTTATAGTCTAAGAGAAGCGTGAAATGGCGACCACATATAAATTTGTAGGACATTTTGATGGCAAAATGATGCCAAAGGTATCTTTCTCAGACTGGCCATATTTTCATTTGGCAGAGTTCAGTGTGCAGGACGCGTGAGCCACAAGTTTCTCCGTTCTTTAGGGAAGCACATGGGAGATAACGAGGCCAACACTAACTCGAAGCATCAGCGTCCACAACAATCGGTAATTTGGGGTTGTAATGTGTTACCAAGAAATCCGATGCCGGTATTCGCTTTAGTTAGTCGAACGAAGACTGACACTGTTGCGATCAACACCAAGAACAGTCCCTCCGTGGAAGTCGATGAGGTGGTGCCTCCAAGCGATATTGTTCTGGCAGAAGAGCGCTGTAATGACTGGTAAGGCCCAGAAATGATCGGAGCGACGTGACGTCCTTTGGGACTGGCATTCGCTATATTGCTCGTATATTTTCCCCGTCTGGATGGTGACCACCAGCGTCAAAACGAACCCAAGGTACTTGGTCGGAAATTGAACCTGGATTTCTGAACGCGATGTAACACCTTCTTCAAGCGGCTGTAAATTTTGTCCGCCGAACGTCCAATCATAATGGAAGACAACCGGGGCTGTTTGGACTCCGAATGGCAGAGGTGCGGACTGATACAAGCCACAGTGAGTCGTAATCGTTAGCTGGTGTGCAAACCAGGGTGCGAATTCTACTTGGAAGTAGATTTCGGCCAAGCTCAGGTTTCAGAAACAGGTGTGGCCATTCGGTACTGTAAAATGTCTCTGTGAACGGGTAGTGTATAACAATCGTGATCCAGAGGGGCGCTAAGGCCTGTACAGAAAGCAGCGCAAAGACTTACAGCTCCATTTGGGCCGGTGAGTGACGTCTTCATATCTCCATTACACAAAGAGTTATACACGAATGCTTCCTAAGGCCGGGGATACAATCGTGCTGAAATATCAGTGCGCAGAGGCCAGACGACGTCCAGTCTCCCGGTGCTCCAGGTTGGGAGTCAATTTGAGATGGTAACTCAGCCGATTAAATCGTGCACGGGTCAGTCCTGTTTAGGCGTTTACAGAAATTTCAGTCCTCCCATCCACGTGCTGAGTGTCCAAAAGTTAATCGCACCTCGGGAGCACGGATCGGTTGGGTTATCGCCAGACTTGTTGTATTCACTGGTTCATGGCCGTTCCATCGGGGATGATCTCCAGTCGGCTAGCAAAGAAAGTACTGAACCGGCTCCTGACGTTGTTAACGTAGTACAGTACTATCGTCGAGTCCGTCGAAAAACCATCCGACCAAATGTAGAAGTCGAAACATCTCCTTACTGCCTGTACCGCCCTGACAGCTAACACGGCTGAGCTGAGTTCAAGGTGCGGGATTGTAGCGGTGGCCATCTTCGTCCATACTTTTACCACGTTTATTGTTTAACTGAACGCTGACTGCCAAGTGCGGTTGCCATTTGATTGTTGCTGTTGCGCACGATCTCACGCACGCTCCCAAATACAAGCTAACCACTATCTCTCCCAATCACCTCGTTCTCATGGGTCGTGGAGAATACTGTTCTGGTTAACATACTTGTATAGTGCCGAGCATTAGGGTAACGTTCGAATGGCCCCCACAATAAAAAGGACCGAAGCACGCGTTTACTAAGGAAACCGCAAAGTGAGGTCTAACCAACCTTACAACTGGTGAGCCCGACGTGATCCCCAGGTCACGTGAGTTTCCTTGTCTTCTACCGTTCAGGGTCCCGTCTGCGTGGGATTTTGTGTGTTTTATCGTTTCCCTATCTCTTGATTTTTTCAGTCGGTTTACCAAATAGTATTTTTTTGTCCATACATATTTTTGGTGTCTAGTTCGTTGTGAGTTTTCTTTTCTTCCGAAGATTATATTGCCCCATTTGATCGGTGATTTCTTTTCCCGTCTGTATTTGATAAAGTAATCGCTATGTCTGCTGAAAGGAAACCCTGCTTAGACCCCACTGTTGAGGCGATCAGGCTGCACATACCGGCATTCACGCCTGCTGATCCAGAGCTCTGGTTCACTCTGGTTGAGCTAGAATTCGAAAACTGCCATATAACCATTGACGCCAGCAGTTTCAAATGGGTGGCAGGCCGCCTCCATCCGGAGGTCACATTGCACGTAAAGGACGTACTAATCTCTTCCCGAAGCTACCATGCTTCGAAGGAAGCCGTCATTGCCCGCACAACCCCAAAGCAGGGCCAACTCATGCAACAACTTCAAAACGTTGAGCTCGAAAGCAGAAAGCCTTACGAACTGCTGCTTGAGATGCAGCGATTGAGAGGACCAACGGTGGATGAGGACCCGTTCTTAAGGGAACCTTGGCTGCGGCGTTTGCCACACAGAATTCCAGTTTTACTAAGTGCCACTCGCAAACGCTCGCTGGAAGAAACTGCAGCGATAGCTGATGATATTATTTCACGATACAACCCCGCTGTAGCTGGAGTAACCAGATCTTTCGTCACAGTGGTGCCTGCCTCGCCAACATCTAACGACCTCGCGTCAGTTTTGTCGAGAATTGATGCGAGCCTGCAACGCCTAGCAGTAAGAAAAAGTGGGTCACAGGGGCGGCACTGCCAAAGCTCACCTAGGCGTCGTAGTCCGTCATCGCGAGGAGGCTTCGGCTCTTCAAAAGAGGGGTATTGTAAATACCACAGTTTCTTCGGTGAGGGAGCCAGACGATGCGGACCAAGATGTACATTTCCCGGTTATCATCAGGTAAGCTAAACCCCCGGCCTGTGGAGGCGACCCACGAAGCCGGGTATCAGACCAACAGTCATCTTTTGAACGTAAGGGACATCATTTCAAATAACCTATTCCTTGTAGATACCGGTGCCGAAATGAGCCTCCTCCCCCGAGCGAAAGACGACAATAGCACACCGACGGACCAAACACTACGCGCTGCCAATGGCACGGCCATCCCAACGTTTGGCCAGCGGTTTCTCGCCTTAAACTTGGGTTTAAAGCGTAATTTTCGTTAGGTATTCATCATCGCCAACGTCCCGTTCAATTCTGGGTGCTGACTTCCTGCAACACTTCACCACGGCGCCGCAGAGTGGTGAATCGTAAGACCACTTCCGCTGCTGCGGGTTATAACTCGCGAGTGAATAACGTCACGCCTTTTTACTATCAACCACCGGCACACCAACCCTATGGCGAACTCATCGCCGCCTACCCAGCCATGTTTCGGCAGGCCGGGCCTCTCCTGGCAGTGACCACCAACGTCACTCCCTATATCGATACTAAGGGACCCCCAGTATTCAGCCGGCCGCGTCAGTTAGTACCGGACAAGCTTCGTGTTGCACAGGCTGAATTTGAACACATGCTGGAACTGGGTATAATACTTCCTCCTGGAAGCCCTTGGACCTCGCTTCTTCATATGGTCCCTAAGTCTAGCGGAGACTGAAGACCAGTGGTGAGTACGGAGCACATAAAAATTCACCGTTCTTTACCGATACCCGAATTCCCATGTACAGGAACTTACTTCGTCTTTATCAGGTTGCTCCGTCTTTAGCCGTATCGATTAAGTTCGTGTGTACAACCAGATCCCGGTAGCAGAGGCCGATATCCCTAGAACTGCCGTCACTACGACTTTCGGGCTGTTCGAGTTTCTGCGAATGCCGTTTGGACTCAGCAATGCAGCCCAGACCTTTCAACGGTCCGTAAACGAGGCAACTCGTGGTTTGAAAAATGTCTACGTATACCTGGATGATATTTTGGTGGCTAGTTCTTCAGAGCAAGAGCACGCCGCACACTTACGAGCACTTTTCGAACGCTTTAGCCAGCATGGCGTCAAGATCAATATCGCGAAATGCGAAGTAGGCCGGTCTGGTATCACCTTCATAGGACATTCTATTTCATCCTCAGGTATCCACCCTCTGTCAGATAAGGTTTACGCTATTCGCGGCTATCCTGAACCCCAATCTTCTCGCCAGTTGCGTCAGTTTGCCGGCCTGGCGAATTTCTACCGCCGGCTCATTCCTCACCGTGCGGAAAAAATGTAACCTCTCATAGACCTGTTGAGTGCAGGCAAGTGGAAGTTCGTGTTTCCCGACACGGCACAAGTCGCATTTACCTCGGTCAAGGAGGCCATCGTCAACATGGCACTCCCTACTCATACCGACCCTTTGGCTCTTATTTCGGTAGTGACGGATGCCCCAGACACAGCGGTGGGAGCAGTACCGCAACAGTTCGTAGACGATTCTTGGCAACCTTCAGCATTCTTCTCCAAGCGCCTACAACCCGCTGAATCTTGGTACAGCACATCTGGCAGGAAGTTGTTAGCCATCTGCTTGGGAATCAGTCATTTTCGACGTGCACTCAAAGGCCGTTCGTTCACGGTGTTTACAGACCACAAGCCTTTGGTTCACGCACTAAAGTCAGCTTCCGACCGATACTGGCCACGCGAGATTCGCTACTTAGACTTTGTCTCACAGTTTACTATGGACAGACTACATGCCTCTGGAGCACTTAATTCCATCGCCGATGCCTTATCGCGAGTACATCAACTAAGTCTGTCACAGACGCCTAACCTCAACTTGGATGCAATGAAATAGGCCGAAACTATGGACCCTGACATCGAACAACTTCGACAAAACGGTTCCTTGAGCTTAGCCACTGTACCTATCCCAACTTCCCAGAATACCATCGTGTGCGATGTGTCTCAAGGCCGCCTTAGGCCGGTGGTTCCTGCTGATAACCATTATCCTACTTTCCTGACACTCAATAATCTGGCTCATTCTGGTGTGACGGCCTCGGTGAAACTGATAACTGAGCGTTTTGTTTGGCACAATGTCGAACAAGATATCCGTCAATGGGCTCGTGCTTGTCGTCAGTGTCAACGTGTTAAGACCCATAGGCACACTAAGGCGGCGTTAGCCAGGTTCCCAGAACCTGGAACACGTTTTCATCTTGTGCACGTCAACCCCGTAGGACCACTTTCACCTTCGCTTGGGTACGTTTACATACTCACATGCGTGGATCGTTTTACTCGCTGGCCGCGGACCATTCCTATCCCTCGTCCCACGTCGGAAGAGGCCGCGAAAGCTTTTCTGACCGGTTGGGTTAGTCATTTCGGTTGGCCGGCAATAGTGACCACCGATCGTGGTCCACACTTTGACGGCGCTTTCGGTAGCTTACTCGCTACGCTCGGTTGCCAACATGGTAAGACGACAGCCTACCACCCCCAGGCCAATGGTAATGTTAAGCGTTTCCACCGGCAATTAAAAGCCGTTCTTCGAGCAAACGGTAACCCCCTTTGGAGTGAAACACTATCGTTAGGACTCTTAAGCCTGAGTAGTACCGTTAAGGAGGAATTACACACAACACCGGCCGTACTAGTATATGGCTATACACTTCGTCTGCCTGGGGAGTCGGCAGCCTTCTCACCAACCGTGACTTTCGGCCACTGCGATTATGCTCAGCGCCTTACGCAGCACATGCGAGTGCTCAGGGCCAGTCCGCCGCGCAAACAACAGTCTACAAGTTATGTCCCAACTGCGTTAGAAACAGCTTCTCACGTATTCCTTCGCGTCGATGGCGTTCGATCACCACTGCAAGCGCTATACACTGGCCCGTTTCGGGTGCTAAAACATAGGGCAAAAACATTTGTCATAGACATCAGCAGACGACAAGACACCATATTTATCGACCGTCTCAAGCTTGCCATCATGGAGTGCAAGCCACCCGGCCAATTTACACCTACTCGAGCCACTCAGTCACCCGCATCGAGTGAGTTACAACTCGAACCACCCCCAATTATGCCTAGTGAGGACTCGGCAGCTAGCCCATCAGATTATCCAACCGTACCCGCAACGCGAAGTAGCCGTCGCGGTCGCCAACTACGAAATCCCGTTCGCTTCGCCGATTTCGTGACGATTTTTACAACCAACTGTTAGCAATAAGTTGGGAGGTTCACCATGGATTTACCAACCAACAGGCCCGAGAAATTACAATCGGTAGTTGTGATTTCATTTTTTTCTGGTCTCCTAGCGACTACAACAACGTCGAATATCTCTCGTGTGCTGATGGTTCGGTCGAAAATCCGCCGGCGCCCTCAGGTGCTATTTTGTTCCAGTTTACCTTGCCCTCTCTCAGACGGATCCACACAGTCACACTGGCTTCATCCGTAGACTCGCTGACTCCCGAGCACGTTCAAGGAGCCTACCACTCACTGGATAACGGGACGATTCGTCAGCCTGGTACTGGAGACGACAAATGGAAGCCCTTTTGGATGGTCCTGACGCGGCATCTTTTGGCCCGCGTGCGTGAGACCCGTGGGCGCCGAAACACAGTTGGACCAACGCACATCGGACCTCGAGAGTGCAGGCACCGCTAAACTCATCAGCAGTCGTTCGACGTCGCCAACAGTATAACGGACAAGCTATGGGGAGTTCCTGGACACTCAATAATTCCGGCTTACCATCACGATCGGAGCTCAACTCCGTCGGACTTCTAGGAGGAGGCCCCTGTAGCGGTGGCCATCTTCGTCCATACTTTTGCCACGTTTATTGTTTAACTGAACGCTGACTGCCAAGTGCGGTTGCCATTTGATTGTTGCTGTTGCGCACGATCTTACGCACGCTCCCAAATACAAGCTAAACATTATCTCTCCCAATCACCTCGTTCTCGTGGGTCGTGGAGAATACTGTTCTGGTTAACATACTTGTATAGTGCCGAGCATTAGGGTAACGTTCGAATGGCCCCCACAATAAAAGGGACCGAAGCACGCGTTTACTAAGGAAACCGCAAAGTGAGGTCTAACCAACCTTACGGGAGTGAAACCGACTTCAGTGGGACAACGCGGGCTTTGGTGAGCAGGATCCTCGTGGTATATTTTCCATCTCCCGTGCTCCATCATCCGTAGACCATGGCTCCGCAACCGATTCCGAATGCGTCAGAAAAGACGTGTAGTTCTTCTGTCCGTGTTGTATGACCAGGGGGCAAGTATCGTGGAATGCCCATGTCTCCTAGTTTCTTTAAGTTGTCCAGAAATCCCTCCCAGTCCAGCCGGTCTTCTCGGTCCAGTGGCTAGTCCCAGTCGACTTTCTTACGGCAGAGCCGCTGCAGCAGGATCCCTCAGGGTAATGGCAAGGTAGAGACAAAGCCCAGCATATCGAACAAACTAGGAACAGCACATAGTATACCACTAAGAGTTACTGGCAGCTCGGGAAAGTTCATCTCGAAAACAAAGTGGTCCGTTTCCGCGTTCCATTGTATTCCTAAAGTGTGTTCTGTGGGGAGTGGAGATCCATCAAAATCTCTAAACCTTTCGGCCCTCTCGTTGTCTAGAATGACTTCGCGCACTTCTCAAGCGTTCCACATCCATCTCATTAGACGGAGGCCGCCATCTTCTAGCAGTCTTGTTGGGCCCCTGAACTGCGCTAGGGCCGAGTCTACATCAGCTAATGACCCAAGGTAGTCGTCGACCCAGAGGTTTCTGCTGACGCTATCTTCTACCGACAGGTGAACTGAAGCTCCAAGTTCGTTCGCTGATTCTAGAAGGGAGTAGCTTGCACAAAGCGGTGGTAACTGATTGGTAATTGTTAATTGTATATTTCTTGGCCGTAGTCTGCACACATGCACAAGGCAAGATCAGAGGATGCAGCAGTACATAACAATGTGAGATAACCGGGCGGGAGAGTTGCCAAAACACAAGATTAGAAGTGAAGTCCGCATGAGGCTATCAATGTGCAGTCAGAGATGCAAGCGAAACATAGAAGATTGATCCGGCTTTGGATAACTAGTTGTGGGGGAGCCTGCGAAATAAATGCTAGTGAGTCTGATATGATAATAAGAGAGACCTTTTTGTGTAGGTGATTTCAGTGTCATCAGGAAATTCACATGAGGGCAAAAAACTTCACAAGGAACGCGGTGAGCTTTTGAAAAGCGTGAATGGTGTATAGACGCAGAAAGGACCTTCCAAGAGGAGCCGTCGAAGAAACAGACTAGTGGAGACAAACGCTACTGATGCGGCTAGGCAGAACTTGGAAGAGTGTAAAGATAAAATCTGTTCGTATTCGTGATGAAAGAATTATTAGCCAAAGTCCGGTTGGCTACAGATGTCTGGTATTTTGTTTCATAAGGGCATTGGTTGCAGGTGATAGCAGGTAGAATGGTGAAGGCAGCGGGCGAAAAAGAAGCTAGGTTGACGGAGTGGGCAGATTGGGTTGGGAGAGCAGCGGCAAGGGCTGGGTTCCGGTCATTGGTTTCGTACTGCAACGCGGAATGAATTGAACTGTTGGAGTGAAGTGCTGGAAATAGATGTTGAGCGGGTGCGGGGTGATGGTTGGTGTCGAGAGTCAGCTCTGCTATCCGGTGAGACATCATGAGGGTTTATTACCCCGGTTATAGGATTATGGTCAGCCGTGTACGGTGCCCCATATAACGTCAGCAGGTGAGAGTATAGGTTTAAACCATTGTCAATTCGATTGATCAAATTGTCTAGTCATTACGGTGATCCGGGAGTAACGTCGGGTTGGCCGATGGCTACTCAAGTAACCAGTGCGACCCGAGAGCGAAGGAGTGCGGAAGTCTGGAGAGTGTTCCAGCCGTGGGTTATGGTTATCGTTTTGATGGAAACCAGACAATGAACATTTTGTTATCCGAACATTTTGTTTTTTGGCGGCCGGTGGGCAGATCCATGGGGGATCCGCAGACAGAGGCTGGTAGTTTTCTAGGGTAGTTGAGCGATAGTAGATGTTCAGTGAGACATCAGACGGAGACTTTGCCGGGGTGCAAAATAATTTGGTTGGTAAATGTTGGATGAGTAGAGGGGTCCATTTGGGAACCAGGAATAAAACAATAGAAGAGAGTGGGATCAAGAAGAGGAATGAGGAAAAGAAAGATAACAGCCTGGCCGGGGCATCGGCTGTGATCGAGGTCGGTGAACAGTGAAAAAGAAGGAAAACATCCGGTGTTAAGGTGAGGCCCTTTCATGTGAAAGCAAACGTGCTGGCATTCCGCGAGGTCATGAGAAATCAGAGGTATACGGATTCCGGTTGGAATGGGGTCTTGACTTACCATCAGCATATGAGCAGAGAAGTGACGCTTAGTTACCGAGGCATAGTAATCTGCATGGCTAGACTCCAGTGTACGAGAAAGGCGCAAGAATAGCAGGATGAGACCGCTGGGTTCTAGCCGGAGACATGAATTAAGTGAAGGCGAGCACCCATCACTAAAGGACAAAACGGTTTTTTAAGGGAGCTAGTATCAGTGGACATTTCATTTTAGCGGGTGAGTCAACAAGGTAGCAGACAAGTCACCTCTGAACTTTGTCATCACTATTGGTGCATGGACTTGAGGAGAACACAGAAAGGTCGAAGTTATGGATTGTAAGCTACAGGACTGCGATGATTACGTTTCTAATTCCGTCATCCAGTACAGGTGGGGTTTAGCAGATAGCTGTGAACCGTAGGCATATCAATACCGGGGTGTCGTCAGGGCAGGGGCCACACAGTATAACCATCCAAACAGTGTATTTACTACTGCAATAGACATCAGCAACCTGACCAAGGGTGCTGCAGGGAACCCAAAAGGTTGACACTGAGAAAGGCGAGGTCGGCAAGCTTATGTGGAGAGCTCGGGCGGCGTGCTACCACCTCGCACTTGTTCAGGCAAAAAAGCTGATGGCTACATCAGAAGCTTGGGGTTTCCCATATGCAAGGTCGAGTCAAGGTTGTCATCCGAATGGGCAGAGAGCATTAGCCCAAGACCTTCCCAGCCGGAAGCTTTCTCCGTTCCATTTTTTACAGAGGGGTAGGGGATGGTCATCCTATAACTTATCACTGCGTTGTCCCGGTCGTTCTCTTCCAACCACAGGAAAAGCGAAGCATCTCGACCGTCCACCGGTATTTTCAGCCGGTGAAACTCTTCCCTGATATCGACGGACAAAACCACTCTACCCAGCGTGAAACGGCACAAAACTTCAATCAACGGTGTGGTCCAGTCGGGCCCTTGTAGCGGGCAATCGTCTAGCGGATTTCCCTGGAACCTGGCTGCACGGCCGAAAACCACCCGCAGCTCTGAGGGCTTTTTGGGTTGATAACCTGGTGGTGGGTCAGACACCAGATCCCCCTCCGGCCTTCGATGGTTGCAGGCATCTTTTCAACGTAGCCGAGAGCTTCGTTTCACTTCATCACCTCTGCGTATCGTACGCACAGATCCTGGTCTCGAAAGAAGCGTTCTTTCAGTCGAAGTGGTTCACGCAGAGCATAGTTTCTGTCATCAACTCAAGGGTCAGCTGGTATGTGCCATGGGAAGGGAACCTCGAACTATTTTTTAAGGCCTCTAGTTCCTTTCCGCACTGTTTGCATATCGAAGTAGTCCTCCTAAGACGATGATAGTCTTTTGTCTCCAATGTCCTGGAACTCCTTTTCATACAGTCGCCGCAACTAATACTATATGCGGTCCATCTCGGCTGATACGTAATTTACGGAACCATGTCCCCTTGCTGAACCACATAGTATCTATCCTAGTGCTGTGCGCACGGCATAAGGTACCTGGCCGTAGCCAACACTCTGGTCAAGTACCCAATGTGCCTCTGGCACGTAGCAGTCGATGAGGAAGTTCACTTCATCGACCTCCCAGTCTACGATGGTTACGACCTGCAGGTGGGCCACCTGGTTAAAAATGCGTTCACCGACATTTGTGCTGGCTTGAGGGGATCATCTAAAGTGAATGCCCCCGTTAATTCCATTTGCTGGTTAGTGCTTAAGGAGATGAGTTCCAACCCCAACCGGCAGACAGTCACTACTCGTGTTCCACCCACCGTGCTCACGGCTAACGACGTCGTACATTTAGCGAGCCGGTGTTCATCGGTAAACCACTGCTTCACCAGGGTAGTGTCAGATCCGCTGCCGGCGAAAGCCAACGCTTTGACCACCCCCGTTAGGGTCATCGCTCCCACGGCAACCACTCTTATAAGTACTGGTTTACTGGCAGACCGCGACGTTGGACAATCTACACTGCATCCGTTGCTCTCCTCTGGTGTAGTTTCTCTCTCCTAGTGTAACCATCCGTGGTGTCCGCCCGCACAACCCCCGTGACCACATCTGGTCCTTGTTGTGTCTGGTTAGGGTCTCGCACACTGCGCGGACAGCCGATCAATATTCCTCTCATGAATGGACATACTCCCAATTTGCCTCGATCTTTAACCATGCTTTAGTGCCAGCAGTATTGACCTATCGATTTTGCTGTGTACTGATTGGTCTTCCTCGGCTGCGCGTGACGCACTAGTAGCTTAATTCTTTATGCCAACTCACTTGCTTGTTTGCCGCTTAGTCGCCGGATACAGCCGGGTTTTGTGTTTACAATCGCATAAATAAATGCAACGCCACCATTAAGTGTTCTGCTACTGGTTGTGGACACAACAGTCCTTGTCCGATAAGCTGCCGCCCGGTGCATCGTGTTGAGGCGTATAAAGCTCGCTCCTGTCATCCTCGCCATTCCCCACCGTTCGTCTACTGTGGCGTTGATGACCTTCGGGATTCTAGTAGCCCATGGCCAGCATCACAAGACCTGCAACATGTATGCGCTATAGCCTTGCGTGAAATGGCGTGCGCATTGGCCCAAGGCTGATATTTCGGATGTTCCCATGCAGTGGCTTGAGCTTAGCTAGTGGTAGATTAGTCATCTCAATTACCGTCCCGGGTGAGTCGACCAAATCTACTGTCGGCTATCTTGATTTGCCTGTCCAAGTATTCGGCCAGGTCCTCGAGGTTAGCCTCACGGTCGCCTCGGCTTGTACGTTCCGTCTCTTCCGCCCACCGACCCTGTATTTCGGAAGAGAGGTGACGGACTATGTCCTCCAAGGTATGCATTGCATCGAGGTCAGCCCTGTAACCTAAACGGTCGGGAATTATTGAACAGTTCAGCATTTTGACCACTAGGTCGACCACTGTATAGACGTCGCTCTTGGCTCCTTTGTCCTCCACCATCACTCCCTTTAATAAATTAACGGCTACCTTGAATGGCTGATCGAACAAGTCTCTCAAAATCTTCCCCGCTCGTGTGCAACATGGTTCCGGGTAGAGCATGGTACAACCATAGGTAGCTTCTCTTGCTCGGCCTCGACACCAATGAGTCAGGTGGAGAAGCTTTTGCCCGTGATCACTTATCTTGTTTTCGAAGAAAGTTTCGAACCGCTTGATGAACTTGCAATAATGTTCAAAGCTTCCGTCGAAAACAGTCAGTTCTATTCTTGGCAGATTGATCGTTGGTGGCGTTGATGTTTTATATTCGAAAACCGGCGAAGAATTCCCTGTATTGCTTTTTTCCCTGATCTGTCGGATTGGTCGTAGTCGTGGGCCTTCTTCTCACGCTGGTTCTGTCTACACTTCCCTTCTGCTTCCTGGGCTTGTTCATTAGCCGATAAAAATGTTGTTATAGGTTTACTATTCTTAACTTAAACGGATTGATATTCTCACAATCCATTTATCATCAGTAATACTTGAGCTAGCACAGATAGGATTAGGCGACCTAGCATCAACTTAAGAATCAAAGGTACAGAAAACCTCCCCAGTGACCTGCCGTAATATTTCCGGTCCAGATTCCAATTGCTTACATACTTTTCTTGGCATGTTCCGTATTTTTCCGTTCCAAATTGGTCGACGGAGTGTTTTAAGACGCCTTTGAGCAATGCGTAGCCGAGTTCGCAACGGATTCTGAAAGCAGAGCACGATTGTCCGTTAAATTCTGCTATACTAGATTATCAAATGAACAATGACGCGGAAAAGATACGAACCTCAATCGTGCGATCAGAGGGGCCCAGGAAACGGGAGTCAAAATGCGGCGTACGAGAAAGGAGCATGTGCGTCGAGCAGGCCCAGAATATGGATATGGTGGAGCAGCGCGCTGAATGCGAACAAACAAACGTTGGCTTTTAAAACATACCGTGCAATAAACAAGCCAATGGTGTTAATAAGTGAATGCTGTTAGGGAAACTTGGAATCGCAATGTTTTGGGGGGAATTTTCACGAACGGTCGTTACTGTGATTGTCCTGTTCGTGGGCACCTCGAGGCTGCTTTGGCGACCAGTTGATGAAGCCGGTGTGCAGATTCATACTGGTACAATACATAAGCTAACCGGTTCAATGGAAGGCAGCTCATTCACCCAGCCTTCTGGACCTCATCTTTGCTAAATCACCAGAGGAAGCCGATCAACTGGAGGCTCCAGCTGTTATGGGTAGGGGCAGCCGTGATTTGACAAGGTTCCCTTTCAGGGGAATTCCCCAGTGGTCCCGCATAAACTAAGAAGGAACTTTAGTAAAATCGGTGGCCAAGCTCTTGGTATACTAGGGGCGAACATTCAATGTGCAACCACCAACCCCACAATGGGGGATTAGTGATCACTCATCAGAAACAACCTTATGCGGCTAAAATGTGAGTTTTCCCAGTGAGGACCATTCGAAGAGGGAGCCGACGACGTTAAAGGGCCACCAGGGCCGAAAGAAAGCAGGCCAGCAAGCGAGCAGCCTGGAGAAGCTCCCGCAGTGTGGGGGGCAACTTCATATTCTGCGGTATCTGTTGGTCCGCGAGAGCGCCCTAAGGGTGTAGGATCCTGTCGGCCAAACTATGAGGTAAGGCTAGCGAAAGATGCCAAAAAGGTCCCAAGGCCCCTTGCAACAATCTACAGTCTCAAGTCCACTCGTATGTAGCAGTATGAAACGTGGTGGATGACCAGGAAGTGCATGAAGGCAGTCCTGGGGAAAGAGCCAGAGTACTCAAACAGTTCTTCAAGCGTCGCAGCTGCCGGAAATCAAACCGTACTAGCTGAGCCTTGTGGTATTCCTCCGGTGGACGGAGTCTACGTGAAACCCATTGAGGTGAAATTGGTCATAAACTGGTTGCAGCAAAATAGGCACCAGGGCCGGATCGGATCTACCTGCCAAGCTGCTTCCGCTGGCGAAATCAGCATTCGTTGTGATAGTACATCCGTTAAACAGGTCACTACTCTCGGTTATACTGTCTCCCGACTGAATGATGGCTGAAGTCGTGCCTATCCACAAGGGAGGCGAAAAGGGAATTGCATCAAAATACAGGCGGGTTATCCTACTCTCGATGGTGCTTGAGGTACTAGAGGGGACCGTTGGAGATGGTATAAGTGGACCTATGGAATACCATACGATGATCACTGCGGAGCCGCACGGATTTGTAGACAGGAGATTTACCTAACGAGCCCTTTATTTCTGGATAACATGATCAGGAAGCTTGACATAGGTGGACAAGTTGAAGTGTGCTATATGGATCTCCAGAAGACCTGCGACTCGATAAACTATACGCTACTGAAATGCAAACTGCAGAGCATGATGACTGCACAATTAGGGCTCAGTTGGGTTAAATTGTACCTCGCTGGTATAACTTTCTAGGCACGGGTTAAAGATGCAACATCTATCACAGCCAAGACATGCAGCGGGATGCCACAGGGACCAGTTACAGGACCTCTGTCATTTTATATCTACGTGAATGATCTGGTGGACACCCCAAGATGCCGTGGTTTCCTGTTCGCTGATGGCTCCAGGATTTTCAAGGATCCACCTTCAGTTCGGGTAAAGGAAGACCTCCTCAGAATACGCGATTAGACAGGTAGATGTACGCCTTCACTGGTCAGCAAAAGAACCTGCTGGAAACCGTTCAAAGACGGTTTGCCAAAATGACTGCTGGGCTGTGGGATAGAACATAGAAAAAGCGACTCAAGAGGCTCGATCTATTCTGGCCAAGCAGACGTTGCTCACGACACCTAATTTAGAGGTTTCAGAGTGGAATACGCTGTCGGATCGTACCGGCATGATTGTCGTGCACGAAAAAAGCCAAGTCTCCGAAGCAGGTCCAGCCACGTTTCACAAGGTGATCCATTTGTCCTAAGGGACACATAGGATCAACATCTATAACGGCCAAAGCTGTTCTGTTTTGCGCGTAGAATAAGTAGTGGTTTAATCGAAACCCTCAGAATGATGGAAGCAATGTCGATTCAGTCGTAAGTCCCAATCCGTTGCTGAGGCTGAATTGAGACAAAGTTCAAAGTCATGGTTTAAACTTTGCTGGAGGAGAGAGTGAAGACCGGAGTGAGAGCCATTATTTTCTCAGTTGGGGTAATTAACGATTGCAGTAAAGTGCTGAACAACCTCGTAGGCTTCCGGTCGTTGTTGGCGTTCATGAGAAAACTAGACAGCTAGTGGGCGGTATTTTTTTAGAAAGAACAATGAGTGGTTATCTTATTCCCACGGTTTGCACTCTTTTCCCCCTAATCTTTCTAGCTTACGTTTCCACTTCTGTCTAGACTATTATAATTTCCCCTCATCCTGCTTCTATTATAGTTAGCCTTCGTGTGCTCCTCCGGCCTTTTGTAACTCATGATTTTGTTGTTGACTGGCTACCAGCTAGTAACAATGCACTACTCATCTTTTGAGTTACGGCGCGGCGGCCGAAAGTTACCTCCCTTCGGCTCGGCCTTTGCGCTTGTCGAAGCAACGTAAGATCCGAGAGGTGACCGAAACAATCTGAGTAGTTTCTAGCTAGCTGCCGCACTCCTACCGCGCATCGAAGTGAACTGGACGTAACTGAGCAGAAAATCCCCAAGTGGAGAACGTGCACTGCTCGTCTGCGACCTTTTACTCGGCGAACCCGGACCCAACTTATTTGCGAATACTCACCATACTAGTAGCCACGCGATATGGAGTGGCACATACATGGCCTCCCGCACGCCTCTAAAGCATTGGACTTAGATCGACCATATTTCCTTTGGTAACCACTGGCATGGATGAGTCGAAGATTGCCGTTCACTTTGGTTTACACCTGAGGACTCAGATCAAGTCTTGGTAGGAGCTCGCCTTCGGTTCCGTCTTGCCTGTGGTTGTGCTAAAGCCAGATTTCCCGCACAATTGATTCTAGACGATAGCCGACAATTTGCTGTCCAAGCTTAGCTGTCTACCAGTTATCGATGCAGCCGGTTGTCTGGGATCCGAATGAACACTGGTAATTGCCCAAGGAGGCGGAGCACACCGCTTCCAATGACACAAGACTACGGCTCAAGTAGAACTCACAACCAAGGGATATCCTCGACATCAGTTGCTTCGTTGGATGCTCGCATATCCTGCCCTCTGTATGCCACATTCAATGAGGCCCACAAACCCCTGCAGGCGCCAACTTACTGGGAGTTTGAGAAATGACCGCGAGTAGTGGTGGATTACGAATGGTAGGGAAATGGAGAAAGCTGCATCTACTGGAAGTAGTTGGATCCCTCACCGTTTGATAAGAAGTACCGGCCTACGGAAGTCTGGTGTTTGTGAGGTAATCAGGGAATCCGACTCCTCACTGATTCGCTATCGAGGACGTCGCCTAGACCTTTGGGCGAAGCCCTTTGAGGGACAGTTCAGTTGGCCTGCTTCTCTAGCGAACCGTCCGAATATGCCTGAGTGAGAAGCGACGCGCGGAGATGTCACTCCTCTAGATAGGTCACTTGAAAAGATACGAAGCAATTGGAACGGATGGGTTTATTCCATCCTTTTTCAGGGATGCGATGCTCCCGTCATATTTGCTACGGAAATATTAGTTCTCAAACACCGACTGCCTTCGCTTATCTTTTCTCCTAATGGCCATGCTTCTGAGCCGTATATGGGAAAAGTTATAACCGCGGCAGGGTAATCTCAACCTTTGACAGACTGATGGGTGGAGGGGCATCTATGTCGATCAGCCGACCACACCCTGTCTACCACTTATCCAACTGTATGTTTCGCTCGCGCTGCAACCGCAACCGCTACTTCCGACACACTCTCGACACACGCCAGTGTGCGGTCACTGTACTCGGGCCCTGTGAGAATACACGCGGTTTGCACTTCCCGATCTTTTCTCGTGGACTTACTCGACGAACGCGATTGTAGAAGCTTAGGGAGTGGGCCCCTCTGTATTCGCGGAACCTCATGTTAACAGCGAAAACTAGCGTACACAGCGGCCAACTTGCCGAGGTATCCCGCGCACCAGCAGTATATACGGCCTGCGAACCAATCAAGTTTAAACAGTGTAACCAACAGTGGGCAAAGTTCACTACGAAGTTGATCACTGGGTAGCGTTCAGTGGTCCAAAAGCGTCCTGTTGGGGATTTCGCGGTCAGTTTAAGCGAGTGCGCGATAGCTGATACGCATATTGGTGAATCGTACAGCTAAATGCACAATGATACAACTCGTGATGAATTATTTTTAAAGTAGACATTATTTAACATATGCATTGTTTGTCTCTTATACGAGCATAGAAGCACTCGTAAAACCACCTAAATATTTCCAAAACCTCTTTGGGACAGTGAAGACACTCGGCAGTGGTGGGTGCATAACTGGTGTGCATACCATCGAAGGAATTCTGGACGCTCGATTGGCCGTGGCCATTACCTGTCCTGTGCAGACTGAACTGAACTGAACTGAACTATTTGCCCGATGCACTTTGGTGAGTAAATAGCACACAATTGCACTACAACCAAGGCTCTGTGCCAGCTGCGGCACACCAGCGTTTAAGATCCATTCACCACTACCACATGGATGTTACCAATATATCGTGGCGCGGTAAGATTCAAATTCAAGTGAGAAAATAAATAGAAGGCTGAAAGAAATTGAAGAATAAAATGTTTTTGGGGAAATATCGCTGTTTTAATGGGCCCCTTCAGTGACATCTTTCCCACAGATAGTAATGTTGTAAGCGTATACAGAAGTTCCTTCGAGTCCACATCGAACAAGCTCGTCCGTCGCGCGTTGGAAACGGGCAACGCCGTAGGTTTCGCCAAACGATATTGTAGTGCTACCGTGTCATGAACCGAGGACCAGGGGCCATAGACTCTATACAGGAGCAGGTCCTGACTTAACTTAGGAGAATCCTAAAGTAATCGGCGAAGCTGGTACAATCTGTTGCATGTTTCAAAAGCCATGTACCGCCGTGCGACTTCCTTTATAGGGATCTGATGGTACGCGCTATGTAGGTCTAAATTGCTGTAAATGCTGAACTGTGATATGTTCCCACTGAATCGTCTATGCGGGATAGCGGGCATGGTAATCGAAAAGACTCGGTTATACCTTCGCCCAATGACCGGATGATCTCTGATCGAATAAAGGCTTCATCTTTTTGACTGTATCTCCTCGATTTTGTGCAACTAGGACGGCAAGAAGGATCCAAATGTGCGAAAAGAGATGGGGCTGGAAGGTAAGCAGCGGAGAGATCATGAAGCGAGGTAAGTGGCTGAGCTCCTTGGAAGGGTGTTTCTACCGACGTGTGTTGTTGTTGTACAAGTGGAATATGAAGAGTAAACTTAAATATATATAACTGTTACCTATTCAGAAAAATCTCATTGGCTGTCGCAGCTCGCGGCCGCGTCGATTTCTCCTGTTGACGGGTGCAGCTGTGTCTTCCGTGGAGTTTGGTGTTGCAACAGGTAACGAGGGGTCGTTAGTGGGAGTAACAGGTGCCGACTCAGGACGACTAACCGGGGGTTGTGAGCAGGTGGGGATGCTGGGCGGGTTGTTCGGGGTGGGTTCTACCCCGATGAAGGCTGAATTAAGGCGGTCTATGCTAATCGTCTCTTTCTTACCATGTATTTCTTTTCCTTTCGCTAGACGAATCGGAACGGGCCAGAGTAAGCCGCTTTCAGTGGTGATTGCACTGCATCCACTCGAATAAAAACATGGCTGGCGGTCGTTAGAGTGGTAGGTATGTAGGTGCTGAGGGGGTGGCGGGATGGGCTTTATCACCCGCATTTGGTGTGACAACGGTTTTGGGTAATCCCCGTAATTAAAACTCACAGGTGATAATGGAGAAACTAACTCACCTGGGAGTCGTAATGTGCAACCGTAAACCAATTCAGCCGCCGTAACACCCATATCGGCTTTAAAGGTGTTACGCAGTCCTAAGAGAACGATTGGTAAAACTTCTCTCCATAATGGGTTATCCCTAACACGAAGGGCAGCTTTCAGCTGGCGATGGAATCACTCCACCATGCCATTAGCCTGAGGATGATAGGCTGTCGTCTTGTTATGTCTGCAACCGAATGCGTTCAGTAGCTCGTGGAAGGCGCCGTCAAAATGAGAGCCGCGGTCAGTGGTCACGATAGCAGGACAACCGAACTGACTCACCCAACCAGTTAGAAACGCTTTTGCAGCTTCCTCTGAGGTTGGACGGGGAATAGGTATGGCCTGTGGCCAGCGAGTGAAATGATATACGCAAGTGAGGATGTAGACGCAGCCGTTGGTGGTGGAAGGGGCCCCGCGAGATCCACATGCACGTGGTGGAAGCGTGCGTCCGGCTCATAGAATGTGCCTAACGTAGATTTGGTGTGACGATGTATTTTACCACGTTGGCATTGGAGACAAGCCCGGACCCAAAGACGCACGTCACGTTTGACGCAATGCCAGACGAACCGCTCGGTGACTAGTTTCACTGAGGCGGTTACACCAGGGTGCGGTAAGTTATGGAGGCTGATAAAAACTTGTCGGCGATGAGAGGCAGGAGCTAGTGGTCTTGGTCGACCCTGTGACACATAGCACTTAACAGTTACGTCCGAAGTTGGAAGGGTCACTGGCACTAGGTGCAAGGAGCTGCTGTTTCTGAGTTGCTCTACCTCAGAATCTGTTGTTTGGGCTGCGGCGATCGCTTCTAGGTCTACGCCCATCGGTAGTGGGTCGTCGATATTGTGGACGCGTCTGCTACGGGATTGTGTGCCCCAGAGACGTGTTGAATGTCCGTAGTAAACTGCGAAACATAGTCTAAGTGCCGAATCTCGCGTGGCAAATATCGATCAGAAGCTGACTGGAGGGCGTACACTAGTGGTTTATGATCTGTGAACACAACGTTTGGCCCTCGAGAGTGTACCGGGAATGTCGGATACCCAAATAAATTGCCAGTAGTTCTCTGCTGAACGTGCTATATCGGGATTCCGCAGGCTGGAGACGCTTGGAAAAGAAAGCTATTGGTTGCCATGAATTGTTGACGAATTGTTGCAACACTGCTCCAACAGCCGTGTCCGAAGCATCTGCCCGTAATGCCAGGGGAGCAGAAAGATCGGGATGTGAAGGGAGTGCTATGTTAGCGATAGCTTCCTTAATCAAAGTAAACGCTGCCTGCGTCGTGTCGGGAAAAATGAATTTCCGCTTACCTCCACGTAAAAGGTCTGTTAGAGGCTGCATTATTTCGGCGCAGTGTGGGATAAACCGGCGATAAAAGTTAACCAAGCCAGAAAATTGGTGCAACTGCCGGTAAGAATGAGGCTCAGGGTAGTCGCGAATTGCCGCCACCTTGTCAGGTAGGAGTTGTATGCCCGAGGCTGAGATTTCGTGACCTAGGAATGTGATAGTTGTCCTACCCAGTTCGCATTTGGTAGGACTAACGGTTACACCGTGTTGGCTAAGGCGCTCAGAAAGAGCGCGCAGGTGTGCCATATGCTCTTTTTCTGAAGAACTTGCCACCAAAATATCGTCTAAGTACACGTAGACATTCTTCAAACCGCGTGTTGCTTCATACACAAACCTTTGGCAGGTTTGAGCTGCATCGCTGAGCCCAAACGGCATGCGCAAAAACTCGAATAGTCCGAATGGAGTTGTGACAGCGGTTTTAAGGATGTCAGCCTCAGCTACCAGGATTTGGTGATAGGCTCTAACAAGGTCGATTCGGCTGAAAACCGAACAACCAGATAGGGAAGAAGTAAAATCTTGATTATGTGGATCAGAGTACCTGTCTGGGATAGTAGCCTGGTTGAGGGCCCTATAGTCGCCGCAGGGGTGCCAGTCGCTATTAGGTTTAGGAACCCTGTGAAGGGGCGAGGTCCAAGGGCTACTGGACGGGCGTATTATGCCTAATTCTAGCATGTTCGTAAGGCTACCTAAAAGAGCTTGCAACTTACGTGGGTCTTCGCTCAGAATAACACTATCTCCGCGTATTCCAAGTCAAACAGTTTACTGTTTGAGCGCAGATCAGTGCTGCTAATCTCACAAGAGAAAGACTAACTCACGAACCATTTCAGTTACAGTATTGAAAGGGAAGGTCGAAAGGGGTCAACCCTGAAGAACACCACTTTCCGTGGTGAACTCAGGTGAAAGACTCCCGTAAGCACCAGCTCGGTTTCGGATGTTCGTAAACAAGCATTGGAAAAGAGAAATAAGCTTCTCTGGCACACCCTTCAATGAAAGGCAGCGCCAGAGAACTGTGCGGTCGACTGAGTCGAACGCCGCTTTCATATCAAGAAATATAAATTTTGGGCCTACGAAAGATGTGTCTGCGCCTTAAGATTTGCCAAAGAGTGAAGATGTGGTCGATACATTCCCGACCGGGTCTGAAGCCGGCTTGGTTCTCACGCGTACACATTTCGCGGGCACTGTATAATCGGTGGAGAATAAGACCGGTGAGCAGTTTGGACGCGATACTTACCAAGCTAATTGCTCTATGGTTTTCACACGAGGACCTGTCACCTTTCTTGTAAATTGGCACTATCACCGATTCACACCATTCCTTGGGAATCTGCTCACTATCCCAAATAACTTCGAAACCAAAGCTTCCCCTCTATCCTTGAAAAAAGATGAAGACAACTCATCCGGCCCAGCGGCCTTACACCTTTTCAAGTGACCGATCTCCCGCATAATCTCCATCTCTGATGGAGGACTGATATTCATCCGCATTGTTCCGCTGGCAGGTTTATTTGGAAGGTCCACCGTTGAAGTGGGCTAACTGAGTTGTTCCTTAAAGTGCTCCGCCCAGCGCTCCAGACGACGTCCCTGAGAGTGAATCAGTGAGCCGTCGGATTCCTTAGTTAATTCACTTACACCAGGCTTCCGTGGACCGATACCTCTAATCAAACGGAAAAGGTTGCAAGCATTGCCACTGGACGCGGTCTTTTCCATTTCCTTACATTTCGCAATCCACCACCGCTCACGGTTATTCCTCAGGCTCCTAGTCAGTTGACGTCTCAGGGATTTACGCACTTCATTGAACGTGGCATACGGAGGGACGGATCTGCGAGCGTCCAACAGAGCAACTGATGTTGAAGATATCCATTGTTTGTGAGACCGAATTGAACCAGAGTCCTGTGTAGCATTCGAAGAGGCATACAAAGCTTCCTTAACCTGCTGTCAGCGTTCATGTGGGTCCTGAGCATCTATCTGCATCGATAACGGCGTAGACAGCTCCATCTGATAACTGTGTCACTCTTTATCGTCCAAATGCAACTGCGCGGGTGGGTAACATTTACGTTGATGCGACCACGGATGAGACATAACCGGAAGCAAGCATGTACCAAGGCGTGATCTGAGTCCACAGGCGTAGAACAAAATAAACGGCGATCTTCAATTGATCCACGCCAGCGGTGGCCAATCACAAAATGGTCAATCTAAGTCCAACGTTGTGAAGACGAAGGAGGACGCCATGTGAATCTATGCCACTTATGGCAAAAGTTCCTACTTGCCAGAAGCAATCTGTGATCAGAACACAGCTGAATGAGACGACTGCCGTTATCGGTACGATCGGGTGGGATAGCAAATAGGCCTCCATTGTGCCTTTCGGAATCTCCAAAACGGCCAACTTGGGCGTTGAAATCCTTAGCAATGACCACCACGTCTGTTGGATGCACGCTTCGAAGTAGCTGAGACAAATCCTGATAGAATTCGTCCTTGGCCTCAGATGAGCTGCAGTCAGTCGGTGCATACACAGACACGACGAACAAACATCGGCGCTTCAGTTTGTTGTTTTTGACACGAACAAAATCATCCAACCGAACTGCACACAAGCGACTGCTGACTGGAATCCAGTCCAGCAGTGCAAGCTCAGCTTTCATGCTCGAGGCAATCCCAAAGCCAGCCTGACCACGAGCTCTAGACAGCGAATCACCCGACACACGAAGAATGAAGTGAGAGACTGCGGTTGTATCCGGGGTGCTAAGAGTTATCACAGAAGTGGGGTCTTGCATGCGTGTTTCGAAGACACAACATACATCTATTTTAAAAGTGTCAAGAGTTCTAGCGAGGGCAGCCTGTTGTGCTATCTGACATAGTGTGCGGACGTTAAAGTAAGCCAAGTGAAGTGAGTACTTAGACTTAAGAAGTGCATCTGATTTATGCCCAAATCCTAAGCTACTGCTTTCATCACAGCCGCAATTACCCTTGGCGTTTTGCGTCGATCTTAAATTAAAAGAGGGAAAATTAGCAAGACATTTTACGGGAAAGATACTGGAGGTTTCTGGGCGAATCATACTTCGCGGCTGCTTACACCGCAGAAGGGATTTTTCTTTGAGAACCCTAACCGGAGCCTTTGACTCAAAAGTCTCACCCACAAAGCGGTGGGGCGTTTATCCAACACGGGAACGTGACCGAAGAACCGGTGAAGGAACTCCTTCTGGTCTGTCACGTGAGACCTGATTACTGCATGCGTTTTGTCTTGTCTTCGCCAGTACTTTATTATCAATCCACGTTTCGGATTCAGTCCTTAGCTCCATGCACCCAATGGAGCAAGCGGAAAGTGGACAGGGCAGCATCCCTTGGGCCGGGGGCTGCCCAATGAAGTGTGATGACTTCTCCCACCGTCGAGAAAAACCCCAGGTGCTCCACTCCTACGTCCATCTAGTGGTTTTTAGACCGATAAACTGTTTCTCTCCGTGTTTATTTGCTGGAGTGTCCTTTCCAGGGGCATAGTGGTTAGAACCAGATGCTGCTCATCAACTGGTTCTGAGACTGGACTTCGTCTGGCCTCTACCCATTGATCTGTCAGACATGATTGCATCTCCGGCTTAGGGAAGCCATCCTGCATAGCTCTATGGGTCATTGAGGCACACAAGCGAACACACCACGCCAAGGTGGAGCCTCGTCGTCGCGGTCAGTGGCGTAGTTGCTTTTGGATTCTTTCCTTGTCGTCTTGATTTTCCCCTGGTACTTCGACTTTCTGGATCTTTATCACTATGCTTCTATTCTCTTTGCCCTTTACTGGACGATGCCGGAAGGTAGCAACCAAAACCAGAGCATAGAAGTGCGAGGTTATTGGTTGAATAAACTGAAACTGAAACTGTCACCGATATCTGCTTTTAGCATCCAAAAAGGCACATGCCGACTTGATATTCCAACAGCTTACCAAATCGACTACATCTGCGTGCACTGTCGTTGTACATCATCGGTCGGGAACTGTCGGGCATATCGGGGCGGCGTACCGAAAAACTCCAACGGTCGGTCAAAACAACTGTTTGCCGCTAACTGGTTGGGTTTCATTTCGTTCGCTTAAAACAACTCTTGACCGGTGTTTGTTTTATTCCGCTCGGTTCGGTGAAGGCGACTGTTCACAGCTGATTGAATGGTTTTGTTCCATTTCGTCACGAACCAACTGGGTCATTGGCCCACTTCACTGTCTTTGGCATCGATCTTGGATAGACGAACACGTTGTCTACTAACGGAACTAGGCCGTCTGTTTATGCGTAAGCAAACGCTCTTACACAATCCATCTGTGAAACGACACCAGGCAATATGCAATCGACGTCGAGTTTCCCAACGAATTGGAAATCTTCACCAGAGCTCAAACAATGAAAAACAAGAAGTCATCGGGAGAAAATGGCTTTCCACCTGAGATCTTGATATCCTGTTTGCTCATTCCATTGGACGCACTTAATACGTTGTCGCGTCGTATCCGGGGGACCGGTTTTTCCCGAAGACTACTCAACCTCTATCCTACTCCCTTTACCGAAAAATAGCAACAGGACTGTCGGCGGGAACCACAGGGATATCAGCCTCATCGATATAGCGGCTAAGCGTTTTGGGGCCATCCTGTTAAATCTCTTTGTTGCTTTTCGGGACGCGTGAAAGCGCTGCAACCAGTGTGGTTTTCGTCGAGGAAGAAACCGTGTCGACCAGATCTTCACGTTACGGGGAATTCTAGAATATCGCTGTAGATTCCAACAACCCACTACAGCGTGCTTCATTGACTTTCGGGCAGCATTCGGCTCCATTGACAGACAGTCACTCTGAAGCTTGCTACGAAGCGACAGGATGCCCTAAAAGTACATCAGATTGACAGGATCGTACTATTCGGCAACACAGGCGCGCGTCTGCGCCTACGGTGAAGAGTCTTCAGACCTGCCAATCGACTCCGTTGTTCGCCAAGGCTGTCCTCTATCACCAGTCATATTTAACTGCTCCATAGACCGGATAATGCATCGCGCCATCAATAACTTTCAAGGAATACGACTTAGCCACGGACCTTGAGTTACAGACCTCGAATTCGCCGACGACGTTGTCTTTCTAGCGGAGAATCCCGGATCTTTGCAGTCGATTCTCGACCGTATTGTCCATGAAACCAAAGCTGCAGGTCTGGAGATAAACACTACAAAAGCGAAATTCCTCACGAATTCCCAAGGCATAACACGCTGTGCGCGTCAGTGGCGAAAATCTGGAACAGGTGCACCAATTCAAGTACCTAGGTTTTACTATCCAGGCAAACGGCTAGGTCAAGGACGAGGTCAAACTTCGTGTAGACTGCACAAGTAGAGCGTTCCTACAACTTCGCGAATCACTGTGGTCTCGCAGCGAAATAAGCCTTCACGCGAAGCTGCGCATATACCGAGCTGCCGTTTGCCCGGTTCTTACGTACGCTAGTAAAACTTGGCCGTTGAGAATGGATGACACAAAAAGGCTACAAGGCTTTGACCACCGGGGCCTCCGTTTCATGTCCAAAATCAAATGGTATCGTCGCGTCACAAATTCCACTGTGTGGATACCGTACGGCTTTCTCGTTTCTCCAACGACGTCGCCTATAGCAGTTCGGCCATGTCCTACTACGACCCAAAACGGAACCTACGAAGAGGAGCCTATTGCCATCACCCTACGTAGACTGGGAGCGTCGCCTTGGTGACCCACTGAAGACATGGGTTAGCGCTAAAACAGCAGGCGTGGATCGCCTAGGTCTTCGAAGTACGCTACTGGCGCAACAACTGGATTTTACGGTGTGCGGACCTTGCCGCAAACTTGAACTCGGGGACAGCTACCATCAGAGACATCCAAGAAGCCGGCTTATCCTCTCACAGGAGATAGTCGCATAAAAGTAAAAGCAAGGCTCTTTGGAGAGGATCAATCAGCTTCATGATGACAATCACGAATCTTCATAGGCGTTTGGTACAAGAGACATCCTCAGCGTCACGGGCATACCTCTAGTCTTTGCACAATCAAGGACAGACTGCAGTGCAGCAGCGTGTTGGCGCATGGTTGCCAGTGACTCCTTAGGAGCTCGTCCGCCATTCGATTGAATCGAATAAAAGCCAGCGGTCCATGCAGCCATGTTAGGTGGACAGCTTTCCTTCATAGCCGCTGGATAATACAGTAAATGTTGTCGGCCCATTCAGTGGCAACTGTCTGCATGCCAACCACCGTCCCACCGAGGTTTTTGAATCTCAGTTAAACTCAGCCTAATTTAGCCCGCCCATCGAGCGCTTTGCCGGGCTGTAGCTACTGATATATGCTTCAGCTTCGTAGAGCCACAGGGGAGAGCTGGGTGCCTGATGGAAACCAAAGAGATGGAAGATACCCTAAGGGCATGACAGTCTACCAACTCAGAGTTGTTACTCCTACCAGACATCCCACACACCCTGGATTCCTTACAAGGGAATTTCTATCGACACGCGTCGTAAAAATTTGTGCCCCAACAGTATGTCAGCAGTCAAGAAAAACGGACGGTTTGCCATCGTCGTACCGGGCACCTTTGTACAGTAGCGAGACAAAACCATGACCTTTGTTCCTGCTGGCCACACGAGTCAATTAAATTTTAACATAAGAGTTTGTACGAATTACAGAATGAGAAGCCTTACTGATAAGCTGTAATGGGCCAAAGATGGCATTTAAGACAAGCGAAATGGGCGCGAATCATGGAACAAAAACACAGTGGAAAATCTTGGGTAGTGATCGCGGTGTTCTAGCCGTATTTGAGCAATTCTGCAAAAACCTCGATCGGATTAATTGTATAGTGTTGGGACACAGAAGTCACTCTCTGGAGCAAATCAATCAGGGAAAACTATAGTGGTTGAAAAATGCTTTACTCGTGCTTATAGATGGTTTTGATGCGGGCAGCATTTTTAAAATGAGTTGGGGTGGTCAGTCTATGATATGACGAAAAAACATGTAAACTGGCTAGTGGGCCTGACCGTGTAGAATGCGTTAGGCATCCAGGTTATGGGATCCACCGCATCTGTCTACCGGATGGTTGAAAATATTCGGTGAAGTAACCAGGTGCCACATTCAATAGCAAAGTTGCATTCATTCCCTGATGGTAAACAGTAATCCACTGTCGCCCTGCGGGTTGTCACACCTGGCTTATATTCGACTCTACGTGGTTCTCCACTCCAATTCTCGGGGCCCAGTGGCCCGCAATCCTTATAAGTACAGTGGGTTTTTGTGGCTATGGGGTATATCCCTTATATTGCACTCATACAGAAGCAAGTAATAAGAAAACCTTTTGTTCACGTGATTTTCACCTTTGTTTTCTAGGTGTACATCTGCTCTTTACTCCTCGATTTATTTCACTGTCGAGTCAACGATGCTGCGTAATAACAACCAAAAGCAGAATACGAGTGCGAAGTTAATGGTTGAATAAAGTGAAACGAACTGAGCTGCAATTTAACTTCACCGGCCCAGTTTTGTTATATATATATATATATATATATATATATATATATATATATATATATATATATATATATATATATATATATATACTGTAATCCGCCGAGGTCCCTTATTTTCTATTCCAACACGAAATTGTATCTAACTCAATGCCTCTCCTCGGTCTTTCGTTCGCCTCTCTAGTCTAGTCTTCATACGTATGTCCGCTTAATTCTCTTGCTGCCCGCAGGATCGATTTTTTTCCGCGCCAGACGTTTCTTCACACCAGCCCTCATCTCAACACTGTACGAGGCTCTAATTCGTCGCAGACTTAAATAATGCTGTCATATTGAGGGTGGTGCTTCATCTCTTCTCGACCGGGTCCCACGTAAAATCATTTGTTTAACGAAGGATCCGGTTTTAACGTCCACTTTGCAGTCGCTTATCCACCACCGAGCAGTTGCTTCATTTTCCCGGTCTAAGACCATTCTTTTGGGATTTTTTCTCTGAGCTTGCACCGAATGTTCCTATTCCCATTAATTTTCAATGCCAAATCAGAGCACAGGCAGCCAGTCATCCTTATCAGGCTTATGCCACTACATCTTGTTTTCCTTTGGATGGCTAAGTGATATGGCTAGTTTTTCGCGACCAGTGGCATAGTTGCACTCAGGCTCTTTCTTTGTCTTTGTGATTTCCATTTATTACTTTTATTTTTGGGTCTTTTCCACTTGATGCTTCTATTCTTTTTGTCCTTGACTCGACAATGCTGGAGGGTAGCGACCGGAACCAGAGCTCAGAATTGCGAGGTTAGTGGTTGTATACATTGAACTGAACACCCTTCCTCTCTCTGTCTTCCCACCGAACAACAACCCTTCTCTTTTTAAAAGCGAAATCAACAGTTGGTTTTGACGTAATGGTTTTAAAGAAACTCCTTCACTGTATACTTCTGAATTACGGGTTTAATCCCTTTTACTGTAATTCCCTTCGAGTGTAATAAAAAAATCAAACAACTGACCTATGGTAAGATCTGCTTTGATAGCTTAGATATATATCTTTATGAGTTGAAAGACATTTACCAAGTACGGCACGGTCATCTGCCATTCCCCAGTTTCGATCTCCAATAAGATTAAACGAGCGATAAGTTTGAGTTGCATATCATTCTCGCCCAGCGCTCTAGGGCTAGATTCTTCTCAGAGGTGACATTCACTAAGTACTCTACGAAGTCCCTCATTTAACGACTGCATTTTGAAATATTCGTTGATAGGCGGAGGGCCATGCAGAAAAAATAATCGCTACTTGGCTTGTTTTCATTGCCATTGCTAGTGACCACTGAGTCACCGATTTTTTTGCAGATGATCAGTCTTGCCGACAAAATCAAACAAAGAAGAAGTGGCGTTATGACCAATGAACCGGATGCCGTACAATCAGCTTCCGTCCGCAACGCAACTATCAGAGATCGTTTGTTGTTGCAAGAACTCCAAGAATTGAAGGGTAATCTCTCTCCACAATGTACAATTCATCACCCTGATCCGAATAAATTGCACGAGTTTACGCTTATTGTGAAACCGGATGATTATTTCTATTTTGACGGTACTTTTAAATTTGAAATAGTGGTGCCCGAAGGATACAATCACACTCCTCCTTTGGTTCGGTGCACGACGCGTATATGGCACCCAAATATTGACGAGGAAGGACATGTCTGCCTCAGTTTACTCCGTGAAAATTCTTTAGATCACTCGGGTTGGGCACCAACTCGGCGTTTGTTAGAAGTAGTGTGGGGAATCGAATCTTTGTTCGGTGATCTATGTGATTTCAGCGATGCATTGAACACGGCTGCAGCCGAGCAATATCAACGCGACCACGATGCGTTCTACCAAACAGTTCGCAGTTATGTTTATCGATATGCCCGATGAGATCACGTGCCGATTATTTTTGCTCCTCTTAAGTGGTCATTCTTCGCACGCACGCAGTCGTTCACACAACTGATCAAAACTGCAAGCATCGCATACAAAAACTGTAAATTCACCTTTTGGCGTCTGCTTCCTTTTCACAATATTCCTTCACGTTCACTTGCGCCTCTGTGATCCAGGTCAAACAGGGCTATTTCTCTTGTATCCGATGGGGAACGTGCATAAATTCGTTTTTTTCAACGTTAACCATTCGTCACTGCTTTCTATCCTCTTTTATTTTCCGCTCAATTACGCTTGTCCCTGAGATTTTGTAAAAACTTCAGAATCATATAAATACAATCTCCGACCTCAGTGCTGTCTTGATTTCCGTTTGATTTTAATGATAAATGTGGAGAACACAGCTTGGCGGACAAGCTCGTTTTCAGTGATTGTTATTGATGCCATTACATCACAGTATATTACGACATTGTAAAGGATTGGACTAATTAAACAAGTAGGAAGTGATGTAATGGCATGTGCACGAATCGCTGAAAACGAGCTTGTTCGCCAAACTGTGTTTTCCAACCGTGTTGGATGGGAATTTTCCAACAGGTAATGATAAATAATGAGTCATGGAAATACTGTTCTGTCGTATTGCTTTTATTCTTATGCGGAAAATCGGTAGATGCATACAACCCCTGACTGGATTGTTGTTCTGTCGCGATGACAGTACCGGAACAGGTCAGGCGGCTAGAACCCCGAAACTTAACTTCGTGACTCCTTAGCTAAAGCGCCAATCGCATCTGCACTGAAGGCCCATGTTCCGCCGACCATATACGGTGCAACGGAACACTACTCACATACAAAGTACTCATTTAGTGATATTAATAATAGTTTCGACCAAAACGTTTGCCGCAGTCCGTACTGTAAGGCTGGTTTAACCATTCCAAGCTGTTTCCTCACTACGTACGTCCGGTAGTCCTTCCCAGTACGCTTGAGCTACCTGTCCGTTACAATGGTACTCTGCATTATGCCACCACGATCACCAGGACAATGTTTCTCACAACCCATTAGAAGGAGAACTACGAGCAGGGAGAAAGTGGTTAGTGTAAGTTGGAAAAGCGTGCGTGTGGCGTGCACGGGCAACAACCAAGTGGCCACCGCGCTTGGTGACGCTAGTTCAGATAAACACTGATATGTGTTAAACAAATAACCAAGGTTGAATGCAACTGCAGTACCGAAATCTGCGTAGGCTATTCTGTTCAGCCAGTTTTGGTTATGGACTGTATGATATACTGGATCTTGGCAACAAATCACTTATCATGAATTCTCCCTATCTCCTTTTTTCTGATCTCATGTTTGTTCCGCACATTTATTGAATCTGTGCACAGAAGTAAATTCATTGATTTTGAACCGCATGGCGTTAGACTTACTGGAGTTCGGAGGATCTGATTATTGGGACATGCAGAAAACTTATTCAATCGTCTGAAATGGAAAGGTGTGCCCGAATCTCCACTTTATTCAGTTATTTCTGTCAGTCCTTTTTTGATTTTTTAGTTTCCGTCGCAGCTCTTGCTTCGGCCGAGAAGCGGCCCCCGATTACTTGGATGTTGACCAGAAGTAACGTGGCGTGGTTTTCTAGAACTGGATCCTAGAGTTGATTGCACGACTGGTTATGTTTTTATTCAGCCATGAAAGTACAGAAGTATATATATATATATATATATATATATATATATATATATATATATATATATATATATATATATATATATATATATATATATATATATATATATATAATTCTTGTGGGAAAAGTTCTTGTCTACAAAAATGAAGGTCGCAGTTGTATTGAATGATAAGTCCATGGCGAAACATGAAAGACATAGTGGTTGAGTAGTGATGTAACTATAGGTAATGAAAGGTTGGGTTTTTATAATGAATAGCTGTAACCGGCCACGCGTTGCTGTGGCTCAGTCTGGTTAAATGGAGCAGAAAGAAAGTGCACACGTTTCTAGTACGTTTAATTTCACAACGCTTGTGGGTATACAGTGTTTTTTGATGTTCCATTGTCTGTGCAGATATAGAAACTGTCTGGTTTGCCGACTCTAGAACACGCAACATATAATTGTCTATGTAAGACGCAACCCGTGTCTAGATCTAAGCTACACTAACATCAATCGAATTACGAAATGCAGTCCCTTAATTTGAAATGGCATCCGTTGAAATCATAAGAATGAGAGGTATGAGAACGTCTTCATTTTTGAATTGTCCTGCCAAGACTGTTGCTTCTACGACGGTGCACATCAACTTTTTTATTGCAAGCCACGTGCCGTTGCAAAGCTTTGGCTGGCTGATATTTCGCAGCATGATAGTTGTCGCGCCGATTTTCAATTGCGGTACGAGTGAATCTTAAACTCCTTTTGGATAATTAACCGCTTCATCTGCTTCCACAGCCTTATCCACTAGCTTGAATATGACTACCCCGCTTTGAATGATAGGCTGAATAATATTGTCAAGTTCGTAGAAGTCTTCGTTCTTGACCGCAAGAACAGCTCTTCCATTCAATCAATCCTGATTCTTATGATTGTTTTGAATATTGGGAAATACCTTTTCAACCAATTCTTCTTTTATGTCACTAATTCTCAGAAAATATGAGGCAATGAAATTCGTCCAGAGGTCGGGTCAAGCAGCGCTTTTTCGTCTCCAATTTGCAACATTTGATATGTGATGATCTCAGCTGATTGATCGTTTTGCAGCTAGACACGCATATTTGTATCTAATTTTAACGGCTTTACCTATTGTCACAAACTAGAGTATTTCAGGCAAGCATTTACCTCGTTTGCTGGTGTCGATCGAGGAATTACAGGTTGTGTGCTGAAGTCTCCTGCAAGCAATAGTGATGCACTCCCAAATGGTCTAATAGTGATCATCCGATCACCCCTCCCCCCATCTATCAATTGTTTGACTGTACGTTTCGCGCACGCAGCACCCGCTAATGCTACTTCCTACACACTTCTTCGGCGCAAGCCAGCGTATGGTGTCTGTACTGCTGTCCAATGAGAACACACGCGGTTGACACCACGATCTTTTCTTGGTAACTTCCTCGACGAACTCGAACGTAGAAGGTGAGGGAGTGTGCCCTCTCATAATTGGTAAGCCCGTCCTATTTATCGTTTTTGATCAGTTCCACCGAAGTGACCTAGTGGTGTCACCTTTGCGGTAGTTTTTTCCCTTCGTCGGTCATATATTCTGTCTAACATTAGTTACATGTTTTATCATATATGTGCATATATATATATATATATATATATATATATATATATATATATATATATATATCCCGATTGGACACTTTTAACTGCGTATTTTTTTGAAGGCAACCACTTTTTTTCTTTTTGATCGTCGTTATTGCCCTGGGTAATTTTCGTTCTCATTCTTTCAAGTTCTTCCATATCAGGCGTAGCTAACAACTTTTTGGAATCCTAATCAAGTTTATTTCCATGGTGCACCTTTTTCATAATGAGCAAAGAGCCCAAGCCCGATTATGAACCAGAGTGCCATGCAGCACACATGAAAATACCGAATTTCATACCGGAAGATCCTGAGGTTTTCATCGCTGTTCTCGGGTCTCGTTTCCGGGAGGCTCGCATGTCTAGTCAACAATCCAAATACAATAAACTGCTCTCGGCCATCCGACCCAGTATGATCCCACATGTCAGGGATATTGTTATGAACCTCCCGGAGCATAACCCGTACGACACACTGAGAAGCCCTAATTAAGCGTGTGGCAGCGTCGCAGGAGAAACGTATCCAGCACGTTCTCTCCGAAATCCAGCTGGGAGATATGACACCATCGCAGTTGATACTGAAAATGCGTTCATTAGTAGGTATGACGTCCATGGACGACGTAGTCTTGCGTCAACTATGGATGGAGCGGCTTCCACCGTATTGTCAGAGCATAGTGGCCGTTCTATTACAAGGTTGGACTTTAGATATGTGCACTGAGGCTGCAGACAATTTCCTCAAGCAGGTACGTGCATTAGCCCCACAGTCCCGCGCGCTCGCCAACGCCGCTGTTACTCCACCAGATTCTGCCGTAAACCTTGTGTCGACAACCACTCAGAACAGCGCACCCAGTAGGAACTCTGAACTTCGGACGTTATGTCAGGAGGTTCGCGTTTTCATGCAGGTGGTTGATCAGCACGAGACCATTATCAATAGCCTGCGCTCACGAGGCCAAAGCTGCCGCCGTTCTACGCTGAATGCCTCGAGAGCAAAGTCCCAGTCCGGGGAGTGTTACTATCACCGCCGTTTTGGATCCTAGGCGCATAAATGCAAATAGCCCTATACTTACCGCACCGGACAGGGGAACTACTAGGTCGGGAGGTGATGGCGACGACTTCCTCGAGCACCCTATTCAGTGAGTACCCTGACCTTGTCCGCCCAAATAACAACCTACCTCCAATCACCACTGATGTGGCCCATCAGATCGCCACACGGGGACCTCCGTCCTAGGCTCGGCTTCGCAGGTTAGCCTCAGATAAGCTCCGTGTAGCCCGCTCCGAGTTCAAACATTTGCTCAACCTGGGAATTATCCGGATTTCCAACAGTCCGTGGGAATCACCCGTACACATGGTCCCGAAGAAGTCATCTGACGACTGGGGACCGTGCGAAGATTGTCCCTCACTCAACCGAGTGACTACACTTGACCAGTATCCTATCCCGGACATCACGGACCTCATATCTGATTTAGCAGGTAAGGAAATTTTCAGTCGGATAGATTTAGTATGGGCATATAACCAGATACCAGTAGCGGAGGCAGATATCCCTAAGACGGCCGTAACGACTCCTTTCGGTCTTTTCGAGTTTCTACGAGTTCCGTTGGGACTTAACAATGCTGCATAAACTTTCCTGTGTTTCATCGATGTGGCATGCAGTGGTATGGATTTTGCGTTCGCTTATCTCGACAATATCCTTATTGCCAGCTCGTCTATAACAGTTTATCTAGCAAATCTACGCATACTTTGAGACCGTCTGTCTCAACACAGGGTCACGGTCAATGCGAAAAGGTGTGTAATAGGCGTCGACGCCGTCGAATTTCTAGGCCACAAGGTTACTTCTACAAGATAAAGCGCAGGCTATCCTAGATTATATAGAAGTCCAAATCGGCGAAACAATTGTTTTTCAGTAATTCATTCTCAAGCCATTTACAGATTACATAGTAGACATTAGACAAAAGATCATGAACATAGACATGGAATAAACACCAATCATGGACATCAGGTGAATCCGGAAGCCGCTTTCAAAGTTCTTTATCGTGTCCCCCCAAACAAATACAAAGGTGTTCAGTTGCGCACTCTAGCGATAGCCGAGGCAATCGGAATAAGGAAGTTGACCCCTGACCTGTGCGCCCAAAAGCGTTTGGTCCGGGCACTCCAACTCCCCTGGCCCAAGATTGAACAAGACCGCATGAATCTACCGTCCGGTTACCTAGAAGGCGTCAGCTAGATAAACCAATCACATGATAAGAATAACTTGACTGACAAACCCCTGCCCATGATTGGTGTTTATTCCATGTCTATGTTCATGATCTTTTGTCTAATGTCTACTATGTAATCTGTAAATGGCTTGAGAATGAATTACTGAAAAACAATTGTTTCGCCGATTTGGACTTCTATATGATGCAATGGGTATTTTTCAGACATATCCTAGATTACCCGGAACCCATGTCATTCAAGCAACTACGGCGTTTCGACGGGTTCGTCAACTTTTATCGGCGCTTCATCCCATAATGCGCTCAGTTAATGGACCGCTCGCAGATCTGTGAAAAGGCAAAGCGAAATAGCTGGTTTTCACAGAAACTGCACGAGACGCATTCGCTATGCTGAAACAGGCTATCAACAACGTACCCGTTATCACACCGGAAACCAACGGCTCCAGTTGCTTTAGTCATCGACGCATCAGACAAAGCTGTAGGCGCGGTACTACAGGAATACTTAACCGACACTGGGCAACCTTTTGCATTTCTCTCCAAAAAACTACAACCGGCCGAATCCAAGTATAGCTTTTTGGCGGCAAAATCCTTGCTATTTACCCAGGCATCCGTCAGTTTAGGCACATTTTAGAGGGACACGAATTCACGGTCTACACCGACCATGAACCAATCGTCCACGCATTGCGTGTCACCACGGATAGATACTCTCCCGGAGAGTCCAGACATCTGGATTACATTACCTAGTTCACGAGTGATGTACGTCCTATCTCAGGTGTCGATAATCCTGTCGCGGACGCACTATCTCGCATTCACCAGCTGGACCCCAGCACCTCCGGCCTAATCAGCCTCGGAACTTTTGCATCCCCACAAGCAGGCCATCCCGAGGTTCAGTAACTCCGTAGCACTTCATCGCTGCGGCTCCAGTTGGTTCCCATTCCTTCAGCCGAAGGTCACATACTGTGATTTATCCAAAGGCCACCCAAGGCCAATCGTGCCGCCAGCCTTTAGGCGACAGATTTTCGGAACTTTACGCGGTCTGTCCCATCCAGGTATAAACGCCTCCGCTAAACTCATCCACGACCATTGTGTTTGGCACAACATGGACCGTGATGTCACTGCATGGGCGCGTACCTGCATCCAGTGCCAGCAATCGAAAGTGCATAGACACACAAAAAGCCCACTGTTTAAGTTTCCAGCCGTCAACTCACGTTTCTAACACGTGTATAATGACCTAGTAGGGCCGTTGCCTCCGTCAAAGAGTGGCATATAATTTCCTACTTGCGTAGATCATTTCACCAGATGGCCGTCAGCCGTACCTTTGCACAACGCAGCTAGCGAAACAGTGGCTCAAGCTTTCTTAGAACACTGGGTTGCAGCATTTGGTTGTCCAGTTGTGGTTACCACAGACCGTGGCTCACACTTCCAGGGAGCCTTCAGTAGTCTTCTGCAATGTCTCATTCATACCACAGTCTACTAACCGTCAGCAAACGGAATGGTAGAACGTTTTTCGTCGGCAACTGAATATTCAAATTATATTTGTTTGACGTGATCGGGGTTTAAAGTATTTCATGTGCAGCCGACTAAATAGCAAAAACATCTGCAGGCTGGTGCCTTTTCTAACTAGCGCGGATGTTCTTTTTCTACTACATGCTTACGCATTATTGCAGTAGAAGGGGTATTTACCCCATTGCCGCGAAAGCCCACTGCACCATTGGGGATAACCGGCAACCAAACCCTAAGACTTTGAGTGGCGAAGAGCCACATAAGGTCCCCATAGGTCAGGTTCGGTACCGATCCGGACGGCAGTGGATTACTGTCTGTACGTACCGTAGTTATCTGCTATCAACAATGCGAATAGAACAACTTCCCCGGTCCAGCCTCTCCACATGGTTCAGCCACAGTTCGTGTCGGACGCAAGCGCATTACACGTGAAGACGGCGCTGGATCATTTTTTTAACGGTCAATACACTCGCACACTCACGCACGGCACTGCTCCCATCATGTGTTGTCCTCACACGCCATCACGCGCACCGCATAACTATCGATTTCTGCTCCGTTATCGTTGACACAAGCACGCTTATGTGACCACATGTATGTTGTCTCGGTATGGAGTCATGTGGTGACATGCACACACACTCATGAGACACACGGACTGACGTTCATTCATCACGGTTTCCCCCATATCACGATGACCCAGAGTACCACACTTGAACTAGCGCTAGTGATCACTGTCCACACGGAACCACTGGAAAAGGAACACACACACACACTAAACCGTTGGCCCTATGACCATTCCTCCGCACGTACACACCTGACACAACCAATCAGCTCCCGACGTGTTACGGGTCGATCCCCTCAACCGGGACTACTCGACATTCGGTCGTACTGTTTGACACGAGTCGCACTGACAGTTTTTACCGACGTTTGGAGATGTTCAGTTGTACGTCCATTTGCCTTTATTTACTAATGTTCATCAATTATAGAACCGTGTTCCCTACAACCAACGTCTATTGACTGTGCGTCTATTAGGTGGTTGGGACGCGAAGCAGACTGACCCAAACGGAAGTATCCTAGAAAGTCTTTAACGCGACAAAAAAGAAGGAAGAAACCGAAAAAGCGGAAGGCGGCCGGACAATTCCCTTACACTGTCTGCCACCAAATTAACTGGTTATGGTGGGGACTCGAACCTCCGACCCCTGTGGTAGTAAGCAAACGCTCCAAACCACTCGACCACCACTGGTGTGAATCCACTATCTATCCGCTAAATCGCTTTTCTCTCTCGAGTATGTAATATGACATGAAAAAATGACTGGACTGAGATTAAAAACGGCTGAGATGTTTGAACAAGTTTCCACTGACTTTTCGGATGAGTTCCCTACTTTCTTACTTGTTGCAGTAAAACCTCATCTTACTATATCCCAGACTGAAGGGAATGCATATATTGGTTACATAATGCATAACCAGCCCATAGGATAACCAGGTTCTACTGCGACGAAGAACCAAGGTACGTTCGGTAATCGACATCAAATTAGTTGACCTTGGCAAGTATTATCCCATTCTGATCGAAAAATATACATTGATGATTTTACCACCGTGTTTATTAGTGGAAAATCACGTTGAATAGTAAATGAAAACTATAAGTGGCTGCCAAGACAGAGCATATAAGAAACGAAGCAAATATAATCTCTATGGTCCTTGGCCGTGCAAATCGTGTCTCCGTCAGAGAATTTCTCAGTAGTAGTTTTACACAAACGATTGAGTGGGTTTTTGGTATTTATACTCTACCTAACTATAGATTCAGAAATACAGAATCGGGAAATATGTTCAAATGGTGGTAATTTTCGCACCTCAGTACATAGTTCCTTAATCCTCTGGTGACTTCCGTCGGGTCAACAAGAAGACAAGTAAGCTATGGGAAAACAGAAGTGTGAGTCCCTGGCCCCAAGAAGTTAAAAATCTTAATTCACGTTGCGGTCCAGTTTCTTGTTGAGAGTGTCTTAGGAAAGATTAACATGCAACAAAATAATCACAAAACCCACAGATAATTGAAAAAAGTGTTCTTGAAATTTAATGTATCTGAGAATAATTTGTCAGTGTAGATTCGGTGGAGGTGCACTGCTAGCACTTCCCAAACACAACGATTAAACGACTTTATTGGCCATAGTTGGATATGTGACGGGGAATGTTGAACCGAGCTGGTTACTCGCCAAACTCAAATTAGCACACTAAACTTTTAATTGTTCTGTTTACTGCTTGTTTAGCCACCAGTTATCGAATAGATACCGAGATACGGCTTGCGTGGATGAGTTTATCTTAGTATTTTCAGAAACGGGCGGAGTAATTCAAGAGAAAAAGGTCATCAACTTTGTTGATACTCGTACCCACGCACGGCCGATGCCCATGCGTTACTACCACTCACTGATTGATGCCCTATGCTGACTCGTTCGAGAAACGATCCAATTCTTAGTTTCTGCACCTATCTCAGCTTGTCGAGAGCATGTTGTATTAAACCACTGGTAGCGGATACGCGTGGGATGGAGCGTGAACGAGATCAACGCATTATACCGTTTGAACCTCGTCAACATTGTTCAAATTCTGCCAAGTAAAAAAATCACCAAATTAGCTATCACGTAAAATGGTCTCTGTTTAGTCTACTGCAGAGGAATTAGACGATCAGGAAAAGGGAATCGCTGTTAAACGTAGATTGTAAACCTGACAACTTGAGAAACGCTATTCGTACCTGGAGCGAAATCCCTCGACAGAAGATTACCTAAAAGGGAAAGAGATTGAGATAGTTATCAAATAACAAATCAGTCCATCTGAAAAGCGATAATAACACGTAAAAAGCTATTTCCTCTAATTAGTCAAAGGGATGACAATTATACCAATATGCTTTGTCATGCACTATCAACGGCCAACCCATTAGTAGAAACCATGGAATCACTGAACAACTATTTCACCCGCATTCGGAATCATCACCTGCAGTGCACATCCACCGAGCCCCTACTGGGAATCGAACCCGGGATAAATGATTGTGAATTATACACCTAAACACCAGGATATCCTGGTTGGCTGTCAGCATTTTGTTGAAATCCATTACCACATAATATAGTACTCTCCTGTCACTGGGTCCTAAGCAGTAAAATCCCGGTGATCTTGATGTTGAACCAACCATTGACATCCTGTTTGGATGACTGAGTGGTGATATAACTCCAAGCAGGACTCAACCTCAACGCGATAAGATGGTCAGTGATTCCTTACTCGCACTCACAAAATCGAAAAGGCATAGACGACGGGAGATACGAGTGTATGCTAAGGAAATAATCGATAGGTTTACGTGTACCAAGGGGATAGAAAATGTTTGTCAGCCACGGCCGAATGTCACTGTGTATTCTTCATCTATTTCACCATTTTTTGCTTACTGAATCACTAATGATACAACATCTCAGGAGAGGTGTCATGGCTGATTGGACGCTACCGAATGGGGAAATGACCAGCAGCCGTACGGTTCTAACCCTGTAATTCGAGGTGTATGTATCGACTTCGAGATGCTTGGTAGCTCTACTGTACCCCAAAATGGGGCGGAATAAAAAGTTACAGTGAGGCGATCATTCGAAATCCCCTGGATACACTTTCAACTTCATGCACGTAGGTCTACAGTCCCAGCGGGGCTCGGTGGATGTGCACCGCAACTGATGATTCCCGACAAGGAAGAAATATCTATACTTACTTATATTCATTATAATATTACCAAAGTTTTGCCCCGCAAGCTGATTATTTATTCATTGCGGTTTGAGTAATCTGTTTAGGTAATGATATTATCCCTGATAGTGACTAGAAAACCGGATAGCGTAAAATGACGAAACGAAGCGAAAATTACCCAGGCAACAAAATCTGTGACCACACTAGGTTTTCTTCTTAACTTACAGAAGAAGAGTGAAATTGGTGACCGGCAGTGGTCATTCGGTCGTCACAGTGACTGTGATACTGTGTAGTCTCCGGGTCGAATCTAGACGGCACCGATCATTTCCTTATCCACCAACCTTTCATCGGCGACAGCCCTTCCCAGAACTATTAAGCATGTGCTGAAAAATGAATGCCGAAATTTAGTATCCATTCATAACATTTATTCGAATGTTAGAATTCAAAGGAATTGAGAATAAGAACGCTGACATCTCCAAGATAAGCATCAAACTTTAATTATGCAATCAGATAACTTGCCCCGATAAATCCGTCTTTTTGCTTCAGTTCTTGAACTTTGTGCTGGGTTGTGAGGGTGGGGAGGTCATGCGTTGGTACCCGAAAAATTAGTTGTCACATCACTCAAAGCAAGTTGCACCACGGCTATATTTATTTTACTGTAATAATCGGACCAACAAACAATTGTTTTAGTGACATCCCCAATCAAATGATGTCTTAAGGATGGCTTTATTTTCTCCCTGTAGGTCGACTTATTGTAGTACTTCATAATAGCCCTAATCATTTCCGGTGCTTAATAATGCTTGTAGATATCCTTGGAACTTGGATCGTTCATTAGAAGTTATCTTCAATCAGCGATCGCTATCAATTATTCAGTGAATCGGTAAGCTAATACAAAGATTACCAATTATAATAATCATACTGACTCCTAATTTTAATGAATCGGTTATAAAATACACCGCAAGAGACGGAATCCATCAGTTTACCTATCGCGGTACGGATAATCGGACGCAAACAACGCAAGTGAACAGCTAAACGTAAGCGATTACTATTCAAGAGAAAAACAACAACCATTCTGGTCCTAATTGCTGGACTAGCCACGTCAGTCATTTCCCAATTCAGCGAATAGCACATGGCTGTGGATTTTCTACTACAAAAATTTCCCCGGCTCCTCGTGTAATAATTCAATTATAAATCATAAAATAGTTGCGGTTGATAAAACTGATTAATTTGAACTACCAAATGAAGCAGTTGACTGATGATGGCGAGATCTTAAACCCGAGTAGTCAGTCCACACTTCGGTGTGATGACTGTTTGCCCATCACCAGCCATGTCGTCAAAAGTTATTCAAAGACCGGGTCTGTAAATTTATCAACAGACCAAATTATTGACCGAATCAGTTATTCTTGTCGCTTTCATTTCTGATCGCACTGACTTCTGCCCAAATGAACTCCCGGGAACCATTATTCTGCCCGCCTTCTTTGCCCGATTAAGCTGGAAACAGTGACGCCGTCCTAGAGTAATTTGTACTAATCAACGAACCAATGTTTTAGTACCGAACTGCCTTTTATTTCCTGTTCGTCGTCAGTCCGTTATTGTTGACATTCCACTTGATTTCTGGATCTCTGAGTGAAGTGCTGTTTGATAAAAGAAGTGAGAAATATTTGTATAGGTTAGGAGTTCACCAGCGGAAACGAAGGGATGTTGATTAGTAGAATATCATACTACGGCCATCGGAGGCACTTGAGTTGACTGGATTACCCTGTGTACACCACAAAATTCAGCTATTCTCACCAAGGGCTTGTGACAACTTTAGCAAACTCATGAAGTGTCCATTCTTTGTCTTGACCTTATGGGCATTAGGATCTGCGATTGCTTGAATGCACCCAGGACTGTCATTTGCAATTAGTTTTACAGGCACATTTTGCAATAATTTGGTCTCGTTTGTCCTTGCTTATTCGATCAATGTTGTCAACTTTCCTCCTGTAGGGAAGCCATTTTGTTTTATCTAACGCAGTAATGCATGTAACAATGGCGAATACAATAAGATTTTCAAAAGGTAGAATTGGATTATTCGACTCACTCCTCGAAAGTGGAACCTAATGAAACAAGTTTCTACGGGCCTGGCTGATGAAGTTAAATGTTGACCATGCTATCAGTGATGACTAACAACCATTACCTTCAGAGCAGAGAACCACCTACGGTTATAGTATGTCCTTTGATTACATAGTTATGTAAGGCCGATCCTGAAAAATGTAGGTACAAACGGTTTTTGGATGTACGCCAGTTTGATCAGGTTATGCGAAATCGCGTAGTAATGTCCGCTAGCGTACTTCAAATTTGTAGGCATACTTTATGATCAAGTGCAGGGCGAAATGATGAGTTTAACTGAATTACGCTTCATCTGGGAAGCTGTGAAAAGGTAACTTCAGAACCCCATGTTTTACCGACTCAGAAATCAAACCCGACTAAGATACATTGACTACACGCTCGCTAAATTTGTACGAAGTGTACTCAACTGTGAGATTCAGATTAACTGAGAACTATTGAGACTTTATGTGGGTTTTCTTTTGGATGAGGCACGATTGCGTTGTGCTTTTTGGGAACTCATACAATTGAGGTACGACGTCGCTAAACCTTACTTCGCGGTTTTCCTACTAAACCAGTTCTTTCGTCCTTCTTACTATGTGAACCACCTGCACGTTACTCTAATGTTCGGCACCGTACGGATACGTTAATCAGAACGGTATTCTGCGCGACCCGTGAGAACGAGGAGGCGATTGGGAGAGATAGTGGTTAGCGTGTATTTTAGGGCGTGCGCAAGAGCAATGGTCAAATGGCGACCGCGCTTGGCAGTCAGCGTTCAGTTAAACAATAATCGTATAAAAGCATGAACGAAGATGGCTGTCGCTACAAAGGGCCCCGCAAATACATGTTATCACATGGCACCACTCTCATTTCTGAAAATGCTATTAGGATTGCTTGGTTGATTTACACGCTTTTCATGAAATAGAAGGATAGCTTGTTCAATCTGTCACTTAGATTTCAGGATGCTGAACAAAACATATTGGTACGCTTTGTTAAGTCATCCCGGATGCACATTCAACAGCGTGCTTTCTGACCGTGTTCCTTTCTGTAAGGAGTAACTTGGAAATTACTCTTATTAAAAAGATTTGAAACCGTTCATCCCGGATACTGATTCAAGTCAAACCGGTAATACAAGTGTTGGACAGACGAAAAACCGAAGCTTTTGGAATAAACGGTTAAACTGCGGTGAATGGACAAAACGTCACGCCAAAAGTTCGTCCCTCCTAACCCGATGCGGAGAGTTATCATTATCTTGAAAAATTGTTTCTTCTCTGTGCGTTTTTATTTGACTCAGCCTGGGTTTTCTTCGTTCACCAACATCCCCATAATTGGAGCAGTCAGTATCGTTAGTGAACTTAGTGGAAAAGAAATGACAAAATTAATAATCCAAACTGCGAATTTAAGGATAGGAAATCTTCGATGTACTTTGAATGTACAATTTATGTTTAACAACACTTACTGTTTCCAAAAAGGCTGTGATTACACGACCTCGCCGCTGGGACTACCTCTTGTCGTTATCTTCATTTCCGAGCCAGAAAACGGTAAACACAGTCATTAAAGTGGATCCGATCACTACTACCGGCATGTAGATGGCATAACTTAAAACTGGACTTAAAGGTTAATATGTTTGAACTGAGTACGATGCTCCCGGCAGTGGAATTCAACGCCAGAGCAGAGAGGGGAAGACTGTTTATCATAAGCTGACGTTCGTCTAACTAGACAGTCTGTTGTCTGAATCCAGAGAATGGTGTTCCAGAAAGCGACTTGAAACGGCCAGTACAGAAACATATATAGTTTGGTTCCACTTGGCCAAAAACGACATCTGATGCACTGCCTTCGTCACGGGGTGAGACTGATCTGCACAGCCGATACTCAAAACGCGTGGTAGTCGCAATCGGCAATACAATGTTAAGCATTGAATATCCTGAGAAGTTTATCGGTAGAAATGGAACCGAACGGACGAAACTGATGAGTCCATAAGAGGTTGAAAATAAAATACCCTTCATCAGACTCCAAATCAAGGAGACACCACGGATGAGTAGAGTCCTGTGTGCCGCACTGAGGTCTACCAACATCGCCAGGACTAGATGAACTCAAAATAGCACCTGCTGTTCAAAGCCAGAACAAGGGTAAGCTATCTTAATAGACTTCATCTATGATTATCTACCAAATCTGATGCATTGTGGCGCTTATTTAGTGGGTCGAACCGAGAGACAGTTGTCTACAAACATCAGAAAACATCATACACGATATGTTCGATGCAGAGAGAGCAGAGCATTATCAGATTCGATCGTTGCACAAGTGACAGCACACAGGTCACTCGATAAACATCCAGTCGGCTTTCGCAATGGTCTAGCGTGTCCCGTAACATACACCAAGAACAATCGAACTCCGAACGCTAGCAACCACCAAGTCCATTATCATTCGTCTCTTGAGCTCACGGATTCCAGCTCCCTTTGTCAAAAGCTGAATACACTATGCGTGTTCATCTTAGTCACTAGAGTTTATTACCTCCTGATGCAAAATCAAACCATTCGCTCGTTTCACTAAAATTAAATCACTCTCAACTCTCCCGAAAAAGACTCAGTGAGGCATTTCTAGCTCTTCTGGTTAGCTTTCCCATTACTAGCGTTACCGTATAAAATGATCGAAGTGACTTGAGAATAAAATCACCATATACGTGTTTGCCTACAACCCGTGTTCCATTTCTACCTTAGGGCTTTGTTGTTTAGTGCTGCATTGTATTTTGCGTACACCGTTTCGGTCGGTGATTTTCTTTCACTGCATTCCTCATTCGATGTTTGATGTGTAGACACATCTTCACATTTTCTTTATATTTTGCACTACAGAATTTTATTGAAAGAGCTGTTATTTACTGAGCTTTTTCAATTGGGCGTGGTGGGAGATAGCCTCGTTGTTCGATCAGTTCACACGAGTGCGTTGAGAGGTCACTGTTTTGGTAATCACCGGCCATCGATCACTACGTAATCAACCATAACCAGGTCAATTGTGCAGTTCAACCAGTCTATTCACTGTAGTGTCCTCTCCAACGATGTAGTGGCTAGAATTAGATGTTTCCAAAAATCTGGTTCGAGGAGACTGATATTCGTCTGGTCTCCACTTATGGAACTGTCAAGCACGATTGCATATCTGACGTACGGTAACAATCCTGCCTAACTCTTTGACTCAAGAAGGTACGAAAACCATCACATTACGCCAGGTTAAAGTCTCGCCGTGTTAATCGAGTCATTTGACTGTTATGTTGCACAACCTTTATCCGTATCGGCGAATTTTAATAAAAAACTCTATTTGAATGGTTGAGCAATCATTTTAAAATGTAAAATAAACATGGAAATGATAATTCTTGAAAGTCAGTTGACTCTGAAAATAGTACGCACCTGTTGTTAGTACAAGTGGTATTTTACAGTTATGTCCTATTTAGACTTAAGATCAATTTTGACGTTTGCATAACAAAACAACACCAAAGCACGAGTTTTTTTAAAACTTAGAAACTGTTTTGCCAATTTGAAACGCTACAGTCAAGTTTGGTTTCACTATCGAATTGTCTTTTCACAGTGTGTTTTAAATTGCATCCCACGTTGGCGTACAGATAACCTAACTGTGACTTCTTAACCAATCCATAAACTTGCGTGAAGTTCAAGCTCCGATCCCACAGTTTTGCCCGTGAACTGAATTTGCCGATTCAGCTAAATGTATCTTTATTTGCGGTAAGCCGCGAGAGGTTTGTTAGTGCTTTTCACGAACAAATAAGGGACCGACCAGTCTGGAAAGTAATGACTGACCTTTCGGAACAGAAGCAAAGTTTCCGCACGTTGCATGCACCACGACTTGAGGTTACATCTATTACACAGATAGATTGTTGTCAAGTGGGAAATTGGGCTACACTGTTCAAAAAAGACGACCACTTAAGGGGGGGGGGCTTCCAAATCAAAAACAAACAAAAAACTCACATGCGTGGGAGAGAGTGGAAGATCAATATTTGTGTTCCCAACTGCTTATTATTAGTAAAAAATGAATGTATTTTCCTTCGGTTGGTTTGATGTAACGTATCGTTAGTCTGTGGGCAAGCTGAAAGCGTGAACGCCAATAGTGTATACGTCTTCGTGGGTGCTAATTGGTAAGCTCAAAGAGACTACGCATACACATTTCGTAACCCTTTTGTTACACAGTGCCGGTATTCTGCTAGAGCACGGTGAGTGATTTCAGATATATCTAGTACAAATATAGGTGGGCGAAGTAGGTAGGCATATACGCTTTCCACTTTTGGGCGAATGCGGTGCGATAGATCCCCAGTTTAGAGCTCTAGAACTTTTGTGGCACTGACTCCCAAATTACACTGCCGTCCTGTGTTCATTTGATGCACACCGTAACTAGAGGAGGTAGTCAAAACATCACAGCGACTGTATAATTGTAAATCAGCAGATCATGTGGTCAAAGATTTTCCTTGTCGCAATCAGCGCGGTTAACAGTCCCATGTCAATAAAACGAACCGTCTTGCAAGCTGAAGTAAAAGGTTGGCAATCTCCGTTGATGATTATAGAGGTAGAATGGATTGCACAAGTAAGAGCGCTAAATCAGCCGTAGTTCGTAATGGAGATGAGAAGGGGTTGGACAGAATTGAGGATCTGGATATGTGGATAGCGGTGCTTCAGGCATTTCGACTGGGTGAGCGGCGAAGATGAGGAGATGAGAACAAAAACAAATGAATGAGAAAGCAAGCTCAAAATTAAAATCCAACAGTGAGCGGAAGAACATCTGAAATGGGAAAATAAAGAAGTGAAGTCTGGGCATAAAACACTTTTGAGGTCGTGGTGGTTGTGATGGTAGTAGTTGTAGCATACGTAATGCGAATGGTTTTGTTCCGTGGATGAGTTGACAAAATTGCTGCCACTCGGTTCACTGGCGCTTGAGCCAAATGGATTGTGGTGTTTGGATCGGATAACATTCTGTGAAAGACCACCTTCATATCCGACAATATTAGCCATTTGTGTGTGAGGAATTGACCTGAGCTTTCAAGTCTTTCGGTAATGAAGTAACACGGGGACTAGGATCATCCAGTAGATTCGCATCTGTCACGAATCGTGCATCACTGGCCAGAAACAGACGCTCTTTGCGGGCCAGGTTCGCTGATTCTTTTTCGTCGTCGAATGCCTACTCTCCGGCCAGATCAAATTTACGATCAGATTCACTTAAATCTCCTGCGTTGCACACCTCCACTCCAGTTGAACTGGTTTTAAGGGAAATTTTTCGGCCTGACTCGTCCCGTCTACCTCAAGGTCATCTTCATCGGCTTCGGAATCCTCATTCTCGTTGAATTGATGATTATGTGGATGCACAACTGAATGTCCTGATGTTCGAGTCTTACAGTTTGATTTGTTAACGTGGCGTGTGGGGTTTGTACTGGAACTTTTAGGTTTCAGTGCTGATCCATTTAGACGCATTGATGACCCAGTGCTATTCCCACTGGCCAAGCCGGAGGTAGCATTTGATTCTGTAGTTGGATCGTTATTCTTTTGTGATTTACCACGGAAAGATGGACCGGATAGGACGCCTACCTTTTCTGCATTCTCTCGATCGCATTCCTCCCACACTTGTGTAACCCGGCACTTGAGACGTGACTCTTTCGATGCCGGAATAACGTCGAGGTAAAGCAGTTGGTTTACCTGGGAGCAAGAGATAGAGACACAATTTGACTCCTAGCTTCATAAATCAAACACTTTTTTAATTCCGCAAACGATAAACAACCAACGACGATTATGAAAAAATTTACACCAAATCAATAACTGTACATCCAACATGACATTTAAGGAGCTTTTGCCTTGAGATGACTCGACCGATGAACATCTATTTCATTGGCAACTGAACCCATCACTCCGCGATAACACTCCGAATAGCTCATTTTTGACAGTCTTTGATACGCTGATCTTAATTCTCGTAATTTGGTTGGGAAATTAGCTGCATCGAAACGGTTTAGTCTATGGTAGCGGTCAAGTGGTTTAGTGCGCTACCGCAGGCCATCCTTGTGGTGACAGTAATCCACTGTCGTCCGAATCGTTACCATGCAGGAATCTCGTGTGATTCTCCCTTCCAAGTCTTAAGGCCAGATTGTCGGTTATCAATAATATGGCAATGGGACATTGAAGCAGTGGCTAAACCCGAATCATCTGAACATGGTATAATTCTTCCACTATTGGTTTTAAGTTAAGTAGTTGTTGAGTTGATGACAACCGATCGGATGCAATGAAATCACAGATTAGTGAATTAAATGCCACCGGAAATCCTTCTGAGTATAAGACAACGACAAAACTAGATCAATACGAAAATGCTGCACAGTCGTCTTTACTTTTTGTAAACTGTCTACACGGCGTTCTCGGCACCGAGGAGTGAAAATTGGTCTCTGGCTGGTGTACACACGCCAAGAAACGATTGAACCTCAGCGAAATCACAACCTCACTTAACATACTGGAGCATTTTGTTGACAAGTTAAAAAAAAAAAACAAATACAAGACCACCCACATAAATCGATACTAACAAGTCTTGCAGCGGTCGAGGTTCTCATTTCGGTTTTGTTATGCGGTGATGAACAAGCATCAAGAGGGGGGGGGGGGGTATGCAAATGCTTGTCACAAGAACAGCTCTCGGTGCTATTGCTTTTTTCAAAGTGAAGTCATGCTAATTCCAAGTGAATTAGGTAAAGAGACTATCTAGAGTCACGTGTTCTGTCAAGAGCGCACAACTCGTAGTAGAGGACAGTGTGATGCAATTTGGTCTTTCATTGCTTACAATTTGCATCAACCCTTAGGTGAGCTGCATACGAACAGCGATCATCTTAGGGTGACCGGATAAGAATGGGCTCTTCGGTACACTATGCTCAAAGTATTGTGACGAAATAACTCGTCATGGAAACAATACATTAACGTAACATACTAATTAAAACAAATTCAGCGTATAGATCGAAAGCGACTTCTGTCTGTTATAGTCAGAGGACATTGTAAAAGGTTGCCATATTTTCACCATCAAAGCAGCCTATGTGTGCCATCACGCTGATGAATCACTAAACACCGACTCAGAGATTAGAAAAAAATTTACCTTCGGGATCCTTCAAAAGACATCTAAAGTAACAAATGAAGCAAAGTAAATCGGGATTTTATTCCATCGTTTTATTCGTGAAGGTCATTTATTCAGTCACTTCAGATGCCCTGGATTAGACTCGGGGTCGGATGTGATCTATCGCGCAATCGTGTGGCGTAACAAAAAAAAGTTGGATTGGGGTGCCTTAATCCCTATTAACCATTTCGCAAACGGTCATTCTACTGACTTTGCATGTTCGACTCGTGAACACCGTATCTAAGTAATTTCATTATAACGGAGACCACTTTTCTGAAAACACTTGCTTATTTCATGTAATTTGTACGGCAAGTGATAAGTTCCTCCTTTCTGGCATACACCTTCATCTAATTCTTCTTTCCGCGCCTGATAGTATTGACAATGCAGAAATCGAAGGCGTGAGCACAACAGATTCTTACCTCACTCGCGAACTGTAATTCCTTCTGCCAAAAGTTTATCAAAAATATAATTAGTAGTAGGTGTGATTTATATGTAGCATGATCCATTATGCAGTACAGAAATATATCTTATCACTGAAAAGCTTAGAAAGGGAAAGTTTTTTCGTCCTTGTTAGGTACCACCAGCAGTGTTAATTCAACAAGCCCACACCGGAGCTCACTCACAAACTGAACGGTGTGATTCAAAAATCTTGCCACCGAAATGTTGGGGCTAGTTCTCACCAGCACTAGATGATATAGCACCTGCCCAGGATTGGCTTTTGAATGGGAACAGCCAGCTGATCGTAAAGTGATCTACTCCGATGATGGGTGACTTCTCTGTGGTCATCTTGATAGGACGATGCAATCCGTTACAAACAACCTTCGTGGGACTTAGGACTACCTATCCGTCATAGAGGTCACTTGCCGTGCTGTCGACTGGTTGTTATCGCTGAAGAGTCACTGAACGAACAATGATGCGTCATTCATTATTGACGTGATTCAAACCGTTGAGAGCCAGCTTATGTATCCTGATCTTAAGGTGTTCGTTTCGCAGTCGTTCGCCTCCTACGTGCACTTTTGATTTTCACTAACGATGAAGAAGCTTCGCAGGACTTCCATGTTTTTTTTTGTAGATGAATTGTTCGTTGTTATTGCGTAATGGATCATAATGTATGTGGTGAGCAGGCTCTTGGCAACCATATTAGTGTTCGATGAATGTAAGTGTGGGATCCTGTTAATACCACTTACTGAGACTTTGTGCTCATGGAGTTTTCTGCGTTTTTGTCTTTTGCAGATCGAACACGAGCAACCCCCCACGGAAGACACTAATTCTCGCATACTATATGTATATGAAAATATTTATCCAGCATCACTAAAAATGGGCAACGGCGAGGGAACCCTAGCCCAAATACTCATTCCACAATTTTTCCTGACAAGAAAGCCGTCATATTCTGCATTTATCATCACACGGTTCCAGACATTTTAACTTACAGAAACGAATTATTCTACATTTTCATACCTTGTTTCCTAACGGGATTGCCATCAGTTAGACTGATTTTAGTTCTGGATTGCACGTCCGACCACTGGGGAGCCAGGAATAAAAATGACAAAGATTGTCCAACTCGTCAGAAGTCTTGTCGAGTTATACTTCTCGCCGAATACGGATTAACAGAAAAGCCCGGACTGATTACCAATATCACTGCGATGAGTGAACGTCAAAGATGCACTGGTTACGCATCAATGGGCATGCACCTACATAACGTTTGCCCATTGCGGATATAGAGATTGTAAAATATCTGCTCAACTAACTCAAAGTAAGTGATTTCTTTTCGTCTAGCGAAACAAACTGCAGGGTGTGAAACATGCACTTGGGTTCCTTTGAATTATATGATCGACAAAGCTCAAAAGAGCCCTTAATTCGAGGAACAGCATTTATTTTATTCCCATGGTGTCAGTTGACCTACAACTAAGTTACACAAACTGTCAACAAGACAGTACAATCTGAGATCAGTAGGTGATCTGATAGTGAGCACATACAATTCCCACAGTTTCTCTTGAAGACCTCGCCATAAGTGGTCCTTGTTTTGAAAAAAAATGCACACATTGAAATGAATTTCCAAACTTAATTTTAGTCGATGAGAACCCGTAATTGGTAATTCGGTACATTAATGTCTACACGGATTGGTACAAATGTAGTTCAATTTAGAGGAACGGAATGCACTCGGGAATAAGTCTCATGACAAAAACTGAAATAATAGTCCATATGGAAGACCTATGAAGTTCCATGCTATTCGAATTGCGATACAACCGTTTGAGGTCTTGTCCGTCATTTATTCAGGAATGTGCGATGATATCAACGTATTATTACCCAAAGAAAAAGATGCTGTGGCACGCGCGTACAGAGCAGCAGTGTATGGGGATTCCGTGTGCTCATCCGCGTCACAGAAAGGATATCGGAGCAGAGCCAGCGCAGTAAAACGATCACATTATATAAGAACTTGAGGGTGAATTATCTGGATAACTTTTCGGTATATTTCATGCAGCTGCAGAAGGGAAACACTGCACACTAACTACCTCATGAGAAGCTGTTAGCTGGCTGTGTTCATTTGGATAGTAAAGAGCGTGCATGGACGAACAGTTCATTTTTTGGTCACAAGACAATTTTTCCAAAAGTTATTTCTTCGGCTAACAAGTCTAACCGTGAGAATGAAGATATGTGATGCCAAGTTTGGACTTTTCAATCTCAGTAGTATGGAGTTGTACCTGGATGAATGGACAAGATTTTCCCGGAAGCATACGACCGGTTTCACATTTGTTGCTGCTCATCGTTAGGTATGCGTACCCGGTATTCTTCTACCCAATCACCCCTGTACTTGACCACTCCATAGTTGCTTTACAGCTTTTATCCCCCGCCTTGAGGAATTAAGGCGGTTATAATTAGAGGACGATAAGTAAATGATATCGTCTGAAGGAATTGGGAACTAGAGCTTGTGTTGAACACTTAGACGCAGCTACAAGTCCATAAAGAGATGCCGATGAACCAGCTAGCTATTTCAGTGACGATGCAAACATATATCTGATGATCACACCTTATCAATTCGTCGTGTTTCTTATACGGTTCAAGCAGTTTTGCTTCTCTCTGAACATTGCTCTTGCCCACTGTATAGGTACGGATACTGATCGCTGCCATGTTTATGCGGGGATGAATGTGCGTGAGCAGCAGCTTGTTTAGCAATAGCACCAGTTATTACTATAACAGTATACAAATTGATGTCGTCAGTGAATGAGTGACTCGTAGAACCCGGACCCGAAACCCAAATCGAATAAGGCGAGTCGGTGATCTACGTGTATTTCAGAGAACAACAATTACAATTACAAGTAACATACATCAATTTGTAGGGCAATCCAATCACAGGAGTCCGGGAATAGACTTTAAATCGTCTGAAGAGTCTGTCGGAAAACTTGTGCTGAGCAATACGGGACCGAGTCATCGGAATAGGGTGAAACCCATCTTTTATAGGAAGAGCAATTGACCAATCAGGGAAAGAGTGGTAAGCGTAGATGAGATGGAGGGACAGGTATGACCACGAAATTGGATCAGACAAGGTCCAAGAGAATTGCACGCAGGCGTGGCGTTATCTCCAGCCTGGAAGGAAAGTACAAAGGTCACTCGTGCGGTGCGGATGAGAAAGCGGACAAAGAAGAGAGGCAAACATGACACACAAGGTCGGGCATATATGACGCACAAACTTGAAGGTCGTAGGCTCCTGGATTGACCGCAATGGAAAATTGGTCCACTGTAAAAGTACACTCAAAGGAAGACGGTAAGTGAACAGAGGCAGGGTAACCGGGTTCAACATGTGAAAAGAAAGGGAAGACGTGTAAGTTGAATTGGTTGGGGAGGCCCGGGTAACAAGCTGATTAGCGTCACGTGAGTAACAAAGGGAAACTGCGTGGGAATTTAACACAATGTACTGAATTACCGTTGCACTACTTTTCGACTCGAGTTTTTAATGCATGGCCATACTAAGTTGACCAACATGGCCCGCCTATTCACAATATGCGAGTTCATGTTGGTTGATATACCACTAACAGTCCACTCGATTTTAGTAGATAGCTATATGCGACCACTTTGTGATTAAAGAAGCACCTTCAAATGTTTAATTTGCAAATTCTGGTGTTGTTCACCGATCTCTGAAGCGGGCAATGCCACAATTTTTCTCGGGAGAAGTCAAATGCTATCTACTGCGACAGTTTTCAGTAGTAGTATTAGAAATTCAAAGCTGAAGGGCTGTAACCGCACACTGTACACATGGAGAAATCATTTTCCTGTCATTCAGATAGAATACCTTACTACTGCTATCGAGGGCCCACTTTTTTTGTCTGCGGAATTGACAAGGACAAACTAAATTTAGTATCCGACTTTCTTCTCTTCGCATGAACGGATAAAAATGCTCTGTGGAGTAAGTAACTTTGCTCTTGATGGACGACCTGTTATACAGAATAAAAACCATACTGAGCCAAATGTACTTCGCTTTCTCAGGTATGTCCCCTCTGAAATTTTTCTTCTAATTAGTGTTTGTTTCGCACTGTACACCAAGTTGAGGTGCAGTGATACTGTCCTGGACATAAATCGTGCAATATCCCTGTTTTTGCTTTTTTCCCCTTTCCATTAGTTACTTTTTGTCAAAACTACTAATTTTCTGGTCGGTGTAAACACAAATCAGTCAGTCAGTCAACTTTTACTTCAAAATATCCTGTCACTGCAGATCCATACTGAAGTACCAAGAATGAAAGATGGACTTCCATGAGGAAATAGGGGACAGAAAGCTCGTAATTTTTTACACCATCATAACGAAATGCTGGTAATCAGCAAACTTTAGAACCTCTCTCACATTCACGTAACGCGTCAGAACAACTTCATTCTCCTAGATGTAATGCCGGAATAACGTCGAGGTAAAGCAGTTGGTTTACCTGGGAGCAAGAGATAGAGACACAATTTGACTCCTAGCTTCATAAATCAAACACTTTTTTAATTCCGCAAACGATAAACAACCAACGACGATTATGAAAAAATTTACACCAAATCAATAACTGTACATCCAACATGACATTTAAGGAGCTTTTGCCTTGAGATGACTCGACCGATGAACATCTATTTCATTGGCAACTGAACCCATCACTCCGCGATAACACTCCGAATAGCTCATTTTTGACAGTCTTTGATACGCTGATCTTAATTCTCGTAATTTGGTTGGGAAATTAGCTGCATCGAAACGGTTTAGTCTATGGTAGCGGTCAAGTGGTTTAGTGCGCTACCGCAGGCCATCCTTGTGGTGACAGTAATCCACTGTCGTCCGAATCGTTACCATGCAGGAATCTCGTGTGATTCTCCCTTCCAAGTCTTAAGGCCAGATTGTCGGTTATCAATAATATGGCAATGGGACATTGAAGCAGTGGCTAAACCCGAATCATCTGAACATGGTATAATTCTTCCACTATTGGTTTTAAGTTAAGTAGTTGTTGAGTTGATGACAACCGATCGGATGCAATGAAATCACAGATTAGTGAATTAAATGCCACCGGAAATCCTTCTGAGTATAAGACAACGACAAAACTAGATCAATACGAAAATGCTGCACAGTCGTCTTTACTTTTTGTAAACTGTCTACACGGCGTTCTCGGCACCGAGGAGTGAAAATTGGTCTCTGGCTGGTGTACACACGCCAAGAAACGATTGAACCTCAGCGAAATCACAACCTCACTTAACATACTGGAGCATTTTGTTGACAAGTTAAAAAAAAAAACAAATACAAGACCACCCACATAAATCGATACTAACAAGTCTTGCAGCGGTCGAGGTTCTCATTTCGGTTTTGTTATGCGGTGATGAACAAGCATCAAGAGGGGGGGGGGGGGTATGCAAATGCTTGTCACAAGAACAGCTCTCGGTGCTATTGCTTTTTTCAAAGTGAAGTCATGCTAATTCCAAGTGAATTAGGTAAAGAGACTATCTAGAGTCACGTGTTCTGTCAAGAGCGCACAACTCGTAGTAGAGGACAGTGTGATGCAATTTGGTCTTTCATTGCTTACAATTTGCATCAACCCTTAGGTGAGCTGCATACGAACAGCGATCATCTTAGGGTGACCGGATAAGAATGGGCTCTTCGGTACACTATGCTCAAAGTATTGTGACGAAATAACTCGTCATGGAAACAATACATTAACGTAACATACTAATTAAAACAAATTCAGCGTATAGATCGAAAGCGACTTCTGTCTGTTATAGTCAGAGGACATTGTAAAAGGTTGCCATATTTTCACCATCAAAGCAGCCTATGTGTGCCATCACGCTGATGAATCACTAAACACCGACTCAGAGATTAGAAAAAAATTTACCTTCGGGATCCTTCAAAAGACATCTAAAGTAACAAATGAAGCAAAGTAAATCGGGATTTTATTCCATCGTTTTATTCGTGAAGGTCATTTATTCAGTCACTTCAGATGCCCTGGATTAGACTCGGGGTCGGATGTGATCTATCGCGCAATCGTGTGGCGTAACAAAAAAAAGTTGGATTGGGGTGCCTTAATCCCTATTAACCATTTCGCAAACGGTCATTCTACTGACTTTGCATGTTCGACTCGTGAACACCGTATCTAAGTAATTTCATTATAACGGAGACCACTTTTCTGAAAACACTTGCTTATTTCATGTAATTTGTACGGCAAGTGATAAGTTCCTCCTTTCTGGCATACACCTTCATCTAATTCTTCTTTCCGCGCCTGATAGTATTGACAATGCAGAAATCGAAGGCGTGAGCACAACAGATTCTTACCTCACTCGCGAACTGTAATTCCTTCTGCCAAAAGTTTATCAAAAATATAATTAGTAGTAGGTGTGATTTATATGTAGCATGATCCATTATGCAGTACAGAAATATATCTTATCACTGAAAAGCTTAGAAAGAGAAAGTTTTTTCGTCCTTGTTAGGTACCACCAGCAGTGTTAATTCAACAAGCCCACACCGGAGCTCACTCACAAACTGAACGGTGTGATTCAAAAATCTTGCCACCGAAATGTTGGGGCTAGTTCTCACCAGCACTAGATGATATAGCACCTGCCCAGGATTGGCTTTTGAATGGGAACAGCCAGCTGATCGTAAAGTGATCTACTCCGATGATGGGTGACTTCTCTGTGGTCATCTTGATAGGACGATGCAATCCGTTACAAACAACCTTCGTGGGACTTAGGACTACCTATCCGTCATAGAGGTCACTTGCCGTGCTGTCGACTGGTTGTTATCGCTGAAGAGTCACTGAACGAACAATGATGCGTCATTCATTATTGACGTGATTCAAACCGTTGAGAGCCAGCTTATGTATCCTGATCTTAAGGTGTTCGTTTCGCAGTCGTTCGCCTCCTACGTGCACTTTTGATTTTCACTAACGATGAAGAAGCTTCGCAGGACTTCCATGTTTTTTTTTGTAGATGAATTGTTCGTTGTTATTGCGTAATGGATCATAATGTATGTGGTGAGCAGGCTCTTGGCAACCATATTAGTGTTCGATGAATGTAAGTGTGGGATCCTGTTAATACCACTTACTGAGACTTTGTGCTCATGGAGTTTTCTGCGTTTTTGTCTTTTGCAGATCGAACACGAGCAACCCCCCACGGAAGACACTAATTCTCGCATACTATATGTATATGAAAATATTTATCCAGCATCACTAAAAATGGGCAACGGCGAGGGAACCCTAGCCCAAATACTCATTCCACAATTTTTCCTGACAAGAAAGCCGTCATATTCTGCATTTATCATCACACGGTTCCAGACATTTTAACTTACAGAAACGAATTATTCTACATTTTCATACCTTGTTTCCTAACGGGATTGCCATCAGTTAGACTGATTTTAGTTCTGGATTGCACGTCCGACCACTGGGGAGCCAGGAATAAAAATGACAAAGATTGTCCAACTCGTCAGAAGTCTTGTCGAGTTATACTTCTCGCCGAATACGGATTAACAGAAAAGCCCGGACTGATTACCAATATCACTGCGATGAGTGAACGTCAAAGATGCACTGGTTACGCATCAATGGGCATGCACCTACATAACGTTTGCCCATTGCGGATATAGAGATTGTAAAATATCTGCTCAACTAACTCAAAGTAAGTGATTTCTTTTCGTCTAGCGAAACAAACTGCAGGGTGTGAAACATGCACTTGGGTTCCTTTGAATTATATGATCGACAAAGCTCAAAAGAGCCCTTAATTCGAGGAACAGCATTTATTTTATTCCCATGGTGTCAGTTGACCTACAACTAAGTTACACAAACTGTCAACAAGACAGTACAATCTGAGATCAGTAGGTGATCTGATAGTGAGCACATACAATTCCCACAGTTTCTCTTGAAGACCTCGCCATAAGTGGTCCTTGTTTTGAAAAAAAATGCACACATTGAAATGAATTTCCAAACTTAATTTTAGTCGATGAGAACCCGTAATTGGTAATTCGGTACATTAATGTCTACACGGATTGGTACAAATGTAGTTCAATTTAGAGGAACGGAATGCACTCGGGAATAAGTCTCATGACAAAAACTGAAATAATAGTCCATATGGAAGACCTATGAAGTTCCATGCTATTCGAATTGCGATACAACCGTTTGAGGTCTTGTCCGTCATTTATTCAGGAATGTGCGATGATATCAACGTATTATTACCCAAAGAAAAAGATGCTGTGGCACGCGCGTACAGAGCAGCAGTGTATGGGGATTCCGTGTGCTCATCCGCGTCACAGAAAGGATATCGGAGCAGAGCCAGCGCAGTAAAACGATCACATTATATAAGAACTTGAGGGTGAATTATCTGGATAACTTTTCGGTATATTTCATGCAGCTGCAGAAGGGAAACACTGCACACTAACTACCTCATGAGAAGCTGTTAGCTGGCTGTGTTCATTTGGATAGTAAAGAGCGTGCATGGACGAACAGTTCATTTTTTGGTCACAAGACAATTTTTCCAAAAGTTATTTCTTCGGCTAACAAGTCTAACCGTGAGAATGAAGATATGTGATGCCAAGTTTGGACTTTTCAATCTCAGTAGTATGGAGTTGTACCTGGATGAATGGACAAGATTTTCCCGGAAGCATACGACCGGTTTCACATTTGTTGCTGCTCATCGTTAGGTATGCGTACCCGGTATTCTTCTACCCAATCACCCCTGTACTTGACCACTCCATAGTTGCTTTACAGCTTTTATCCCCCGCCTTGAGGAATTAAGGCGGTTATAATTAGAGGACGATAAGTAAATGATATCGTCTGAAGGAATTGGGAACTAGAGCTTGTGTTGAACACTTAGACGCAGCTACAAGTCCATAAAGAGATGCCGATGAACCAGCTAGCTATTTCAGTGACGATGCAAACATATATCTGATGATCACACCTTATCAATTCGTCGTGTTTCTTATACGGTTCAAGCAGTTTTGCTTCTCTCTGAACATTGCTCTTGCCCACTGTATAGGTACGGATACTGATCGCTGCCATGTTTATGCGGGGATGAATGTGCGTGAGCAGCAGCTTGTTTAGCAATAGCACCAGTTATTACTATAACAGTATACAAATTGATGTCGTCAGTGAATGAGTGACTCGTAGAACCCGAACCCGAAACCCAAATCGAATAAGGCGAGTCGGTGATCTACGTGTATTTCAGAGAACAACAATTACAATTACAAGTAACATACATCAATTTGTAGGGCAATCCAATCACAGGAGTCCGGGAATAGACTTTAAATCGTCTGAAGAGTCTGTCGGAAAACTTGTGCTGAGCAATACGGGACCGAGTCATCGGAATAGGGTGAAACCCATCTTTTATAGGAAGAGCAATTGACCAATCAGGGAAAGAGTGGTAAGCGTAGATGAGATGGAGGGACAGGTATGACCACGAAATTGGATCAGACAAGGTCCAAGAGAATTGCACGCAGGCGTGGCGTTATCTCCAGCCTGGAAGGAAAGTACAAAGGTCACTCGTGCGGTGCGGATGAGAAAGCGGACAAAGAAGGGAGGCAAACATGACACACAAGGTCGGGCATATATGACGCACAAACTTGAAGGTCGTAGGCTCCTGGATTGACCGCAATGGAAAATTGGTCCACTGTAAAAGTACACTCAAAGGAAGACGGTAAGTGAACAGAGGCAGGGTAACCGGGTTCAACATGTGAAAAGAAAGGGAAGACGTGTAAGTTGAATTGGTTGGGGAGGCCCGGGTAACAAGCTGATTAGCGTCACGTGAGTAACAAAGGGAAACTGCGTGGGAATTTAACACAATGTACTGAATTACCGTTGCACTACTTTTCGACTCGAGTTTTTAATGCATGGCCATACTAAGTTGACCAACATGGCCCGCCTATTCACAATATGCGAGTTCATGTTGGTTGATATACCACTAACAGTCCACTCGATTTTAGTAGATAGCTATATGCGACCACTTTGTGATTAAAGAAGCACCTTCAAATGTTTAATTTGCAAATTCTGGTGTTGTTCACCGATCTCTGAAGCGGGCAATGCCACAATTTTTCTCGGGAGAAGTCAAATGCTATCTACTGCGACAGTTTTCAGTAGTAGTATTAGAAATTCAAAGCTGAAGGGCTGTAACCGCACACTGTACACATGGAGAAATCATTTTCCTGTCATTCAGATAGAATACCTTACTACTGCTATCGAGGGCCCACTTTTTTTGTCTGCGGAATTGACAAGGACAAACTAAATTTAGTATCCGACTTTCTTCTCTTCGCATGAACGGATAAAAATGCTCTGTGGAGTAAGTAACTTTGCTCTTGATGGACGACCTGTTATACAGAATAAAAACCATACTGAGCCAAATGTACTTCGCTTTCTCAGGTATGTCCCCTCTGAAATTTTTCTTCTAATTAGTGTTTGTTTCGCACTGTACACCAAGTTGAGGTGCAGTGATACTGTCCTGGACATAAATCGTGCAATATCCCTGTTTTTGCTTTTTTCCCCTTTCCATTAGTTACTTTTTGTCAAAACTACTAATTTTCTGGTCGGTGTAAACACAAATCAGTCAGTCAGTCAACTTTTACTTCAAAATATCCTGTCACTGCAGATCCATACTGAAGTACCAAGAATGAAAGATGGACTTCCATGAGGAAATAGGGGACAGAAAGCTCGTAATTTTTTACACCATCATAACGAAATGCTGGTAATCAGCAAACTTTAGAACCTCTCTCACATTCACGTAACGCGTCAGAACAACTTCATTCTCCTAGATGTAAATTAGGTAAGTGTATTTTTTTAACATCCTCCAGGTTGTTAAGCTGTATGAGATTTCAGTGACTTTGCAAATTTTCAAAGAAATAAACCAGTTGTAAGGTGATGTGGTGGGTGTTTATGCTGCTAATATGTTCTCACCAAACAACCAATGCTTTCTCAGTTCATGCCATTCGCTTTACGACCCAAAACTCAAGAAGTGCAGCTTTAAAGTGACAAAAAACGAAGTCGATTAAGACCGGTTAATATTGCCGTGACTCTGCAACCATGGGAACGGCATTTTTGCTTAGCTGCCCCAAAAATATCAATTTCTCGCTTTTCTTGAATTCTCCGTATGCTGAAGATGCATTCTGTTCGGTTGATTTTTCCAACTTTTTCTCGCTAAATACATACATACATACCATAACAAAGCAATTACTACAGAGATTGAGAAAGAAATACTTTTGCAAAAGACGTTCCACTTGTTCGTGTTGTCCATTCTTATCATCTACAAGTTATTGAAGGTTATAAACAACCGTTTTCTGTCTACGCCCACAATGGGATCGAAATAACCTTCATACCAGAACCCGTGTTGTACGGCATCTCTCCAAGGCAAATTGGACCAAATTTTCAGATCACCGTCTAGCCGACAGTTTTTCGGCACATATGAAACTTACTCAAACTGTTCTTGCTTTACAGAATCGCAGGAGGCCACGAATTGTCACCTTGTTTCTCTTTAATCTTCTGAAATTGCACACCCTCTCTGGTCCAACAGTTCTTTGGACATTTCCATGTTTCTTTATACTTACTACTTGAGGTCACTCTTCTTTGTTTTCAAGTGTTTCGTTTTAGAACTATTTTAAAGTCACCAAACACACAAATATCCTATTGAATTCAGACCAACTGAACCACATAGCTAAATTACCGGAATAATTAGAACACTGGTTTCACTGATGATGTAATTTGGTTGACTGCTGTCAAAACTGCCTTCAGTATTTTTCGTGAAAATTATGAGGGAAAACCATGTTACCCAATTTTTTCAAACGACTGCTGTCCCTCTTCCTATTTAAGGGGAAGAGTATACGTTTGATTTCAAGGTATATACTGTTGGTTCTCTTGGAATGTTGAACTTGTAATATATTTATGTGAAATGCCCACTCCGTTGACTTTATTTACACTTTCTAGTTGAAACCGCGGAAGGTTAGAGAGCTCGGGTTGATCAGCGTTTTCCAGCACCAGATAATACCCAGAGAATTTACTACGGACGGACTTCAGCATGGTTCACAGTGAATGAGCACAAATCAAAGGACTACTGGTAGGGATGAACTGGTTTATAAATCGATACTCCCAGTGTCTCCACCGAATCAACATTTTACGGGCAAGGATAAGAATGGGTAAAAACAAAAACTGTTAGAAAAAAGATTGACTTTTGATTCCGTACATCAAAACAATAAGATAAAGTCACTCATTATTTTGGATTTCAGCTAGTATAATCTTTAATTAACAGAAGAACAAAGCAAAGTTGAATTAATCTGGGGTCTGTCTGTAAGCACGTGTACGTGCAACGCAACGTAAATCAGCACATCTCCTAAACAAAATATGACCGACTGATCGGTCGGTCGAAAGCAGAACCAATGCTTCAACCGCAAAAGATACTGGATAGAAATAGCCGAAAAGAGGGCATCGCTTCAGGGACTGGTAAACTGGTACGCGTTATTTGCAACGCCTCGAATGGGTACAGCAAACAAGACCGGCTCCTTCATGACGCGGCAGGAAGCTTGATACCTGGACCACGTAAGAAAATGGACCGGTGGGTCCAGCAATTCAGTCAACTGCTCGACCGGCCTACAAACCACCCGACTGATCAATCAATGTTAGCTCCTCCACTCCAGTACGAAAGCAACTGCGAGACACGAGGCTGACGCACTCGCACAAACCAAGGGGTTTTTACCGTGGCAGAGACTATGTGGATGAAATCCGATGATTTTGTGCTTACTACCAGAGTTAAACAGGGCTGTCCCTTCTCACTGGTGCTGTTCAATTACGTCAGTGATTTGACAATAGGCCGTACATTATACGACTACCCTGGCGTTCAGCTTAGCCAGGAAATATACACCTCGGAACCGGAGTTCGTGGATGATACTGTCGTACTAGGAGACTCCCGAACTACGCTCCAACCAATCCTCGACCAAATCAAACCTTTCGCAATGTCCATCGGGCTAGAAGTAAAATCGACCAAAACCAAAGCCTTCACAACCCATCTAGGCCCGACAATTCAACAGCTGTCCATCAATGACCGACCAGTCGAATACGTCCCTTCGTTCAAATACCTGGGACCGGTTCTGCTTCCGAACGGCTAGGCAAAAGATGGAGTGTTATTATGGATCTGCGGCACCAGGAGAGTCTTACTTCAGCTGAGGCGAACGCAGCGAAATCAGCCTGAGAAAAAGAAATTCGTGTTTGCCTTGCCGCCCCGTTCTCATCTGTTGCTGCGAAACCTGGTCAATATGAGCTGGGAATATCAGAGATTTGGAGGTTTTCGACCACTGGTGCATGCTGCAAATCCTCAAGTCCAACTAACATGTTAGGGTATCCAATCAAGAGGTAAGGACGTGATGTTTTAATGTCGATGCACTTCCGTCCTCCTCCTACGTCGACGGAAAACACTGTCCTGCTCTTTGCCTTGGTTGAGGTTGTCGTCTTGGTAGGTAGCTCAAAACGTAGACCAATAGCATGTAAAAGGACGTAGAGCTTCTAGGTCTTCGGTCGGTCAATGCAGACCGGTGATGGAAGAAGGACTGGATCACGATCTGCACCGAGCTCGCCTTCAACTGCCGAGCGTGGTAAGCAATGGTCCGTGATATCCATCAGGCTAGCTTATTCTCATGCAGGAAATAGTGGTTCAAAAGTGAAAGTAAGTACCAATGTTTCAGTCACAATTAAAATTCCGTGAAATCATTGTGCATCTGCTTTATTTTGTAACAACTCAATATCCGCGATAAAATCCGGTATACATTGATGCTAAAAACTCTGCATACGGCATTTTCGTTGTAACACCTAAACCGCTTGGTCGTTCCGAGCTGTCAGTAATGAGTGATGCGGTGCCTACCGCCAAATACGTGCGTATCAGAAACGCTTTTATCCAGACCACATGAATGAGAACTACTTAACCATCTCACTTTATTTAATTCGCCTGGTTTTGTGCCAGTCGACTGATTAAGACACAAGACAGCAAGCCCATTTAGCTGATGAAGTAGACAGATCTCGTGAGGCATGTGGGGAGTGATCACCATTATACCAACCCTTTAGGCTTCCGGAAAGCTGTCCGATCAGCAGGTCCAGCTGAAGTTTCGCAACATTCACTGCAATTTTCAATGTTGTAGAAGCTGGCTGGGGGTCATATCCGTCTTGAAGAAGCCCGACCGTGGGGATTGGAGAGACAGAAAGGCGCTCGATATAGTCGAGTTTGGATGCAGTCCAATGTGCCCCTTTGAGCCGGCACAAGGGTTTGAGCTCACACGAACCCATGTGATCCCGATCACTGTGGTCAGCTCGAGACACACCGCTGGGATATTTTATTGACGATCTAGGAGCAAAAATGCCGTGGATACAGTTGTATTGATCTTCTCGCGATAAACCGTTATTCGCGGATTAATTATTATTATTCCGTCATCCACCCATTCATTTCCAATACAGTAGCTGCAGTTGCGGAACAATGCGACAAATGATAACAGTTTGCTACAAAGAAGGTAAGGGTATATATATATATATATATATATATATATATATATATAACAATAATGTGATATAATGCATATGAAAGTTATATATAATACGAATATAGTATTTGAATCAACTCATACTGTCGATCTTTTGGTCAAGAATTACATTTTATGTTACAAATAAACTGAATATACACATGTTCAACGTTAGGAAAATTATCCCCTATTGAACTACTCGGAACTGGATCGAATGACTTGGTTGTAGCGTCTGCGTGATTCACCATAAGTCAACGCAGGTTCGGGTCTCGGTTAAGAGTTGGTTGTTCTGCATGGTTGCTGTTGGTTCCTAACGAGCCTGGAGAGAGCTGAGAGTTGCTTTCGAACGAAGAACCATTTCGTATTCAGTAACGTTTCCTACCGTTTATACCGAAATGTGAAAAGTATGCAGAACTTGATCGCACCGCACCGAGTTGGCCAACACGATAGGGAGGCTTCCGGTTAGAATTTGCCTTGTGGCGCGAACTTTCGAAAACACACATCTAAGGGTATTCATGTCTGGCGTGATAGGATCATTGATCAGGACGCAAAGTATATTATAAAACGAAATATGACACTCATCGGATTCAAGTATGATAGAGGATGCAGACTTCTGGTCAAAGGCCAAACGCATCAGTTTTGCATAAAATTGAAAATCTTGCCGTAGTAACAGGTGAGCCAATCAATCATAAATAGGATCTCACTAAAATCATCGTAATAATGTTCATGGCAAGGTGCAGCAGAGTACCAAAAATGGTAAATCGGCCGCACATCGTGAGGCCCTGAAACAGAAAACTTTGTGGTGACGACGAGTAAAACTTTTTGTCCCGAAAATACCGTGGTGATCTAAACAGTTGTTTCAAACATCCACTAAAGAGGTTTCTCCTATTAGGACTTTCGCGGAGATCTATGGTGAACAGAATTCCAGTAGAATTAGCTAACGCCATTATGATGACAAAAAGCTACAGAATCCTAGCAAATCTATGGAACTAATGTGGAAGTGGAGAAAACAGTACTGTCGATGGAGGATTAAAATAATTTTCAAAATTACTTGTTTTTTGCAGTAACAGCTCACAACGTACCAACGGAGGCACGGAAGTAGGTTCAAACAGGTTGGTTGGAGACCGTCAACAGTACACATTCACCGGATTCCGCGCTGTAACACAAACCCGGTATGTATGAGTATGTGTCACACATTCCATCACTACGCTGCCCGGAGCAGCTCATTTCACGTCGGTACTACATGATATAACCGCAAACCGTTAGCCGGCAACAACCCTTTGACCGTATAGCGATCGACTCATTTGAAGGGAAAATTCTAATTTAAATGAATGCGCTTGTAACCCGAAGAAATTTTTTTTCGACATATCACTTCAGACATTCACATATATAGTACTGGGTAAATGTGCAAGAAATCTGGTAACTTGACAGCATGCTTCAACATAATTGATCTTGTACGTAGTGTGAATGGCAGTAAGTGTGAATTGTGTTGCACCAGGGCGTGGAAAGACATACGTGAAAAACGAAGGTGTAAAATATATGGGGGATTGGGGGAATGCGCACATGGAAACCATAGGGGAGTCACTTGTTACAGCCACGGCAACAATAGTTGTTGCACGAGGTTGTGTTGTCTGAACAATTCCAGCTTTAACGACCGAACCGCTACGGCTTCTGACGTCTTCAGCAACCGTCTGCGTAATCCTCTCGCGTGAATTCTGGGAGTTTTTACGTCTGGTTTGAAACTTGTCACTGTATCGATTTGATGTCCGTTATCCACCAGGTGTTGCAATAGTGCGCCACTGACTGTCCGAACTGTCCCGTTGAGTAAAGAAGCCTGGACGTGTTCTGATATCCTCTTCGGCAGGTGTCTCGTCGTATGTCCAATATACTGTGCACTACAACAGCACGTAAGCTGATACAGAATGAAAGATTGAGATTGATGGGGCAAACTGTCCTCGAATTGTTGAGCAGTGGAGGGCTTGGTATTTGTTAGGATTCGGACATGTGCAGCGGGTAAAGAATTTCCGAAGGCTTTAGATAAACATGGCTCCAGTACTTCCAAGCTTTTGTCGCAGTTCAACGGGAAATTTAGGAACATATCCTTCATCTTAATCCTTTGAGCTCTCATTTCGTGTCTCCTCTCCTCCATGTGTTGACAAGTTGACGGTTCTGGACTGCCATTTTTTCTAGCGTGTCACGTATGTGTTCAATTTCTTGGGCGATCGTGTCAGAACTACTGATGTTTCTTGCTCTGTAGATCAGACAGTTCACTCGGTTTCGCCTGTATCATAGAGGGACAAAAATTGGGAGACGTGTGTATTGCCCCACTCATGCGTATTTCCAATGCACCCGCTATTCTATATGTCCGCCCTCCATTCTACGTAGTCCCACATCGAGAAAAGCAAGCAAAGTTTCCTCCTCTATCTCCACTGTAAGTTCTGTCATTGCATAGGCATTGTTGAATGTCTGCAGCAGTTCGGTAATATCTGTTTCTGAGTCTCAAATTATTGAATTGTCGTCCATGTATCTGGCATATATACACAGGCTGTCGAAGATACTGCTTAGTGGCCTATTTTCGAGTTCGGTTAAGAATATATCCGTCACAATAGAGCGGATCGGTGATCCCGTTGCCATCTCGTCCTTCTGTCTGTAGTATTTTCCACTGTACAGAAATTGCACATTCTATGTACGTCTAAGAATCAATCGTTTTAGCTTGGCCACGGGGACGTTGAGTTCTATGTCACTATGGGTAATATACGTGTAAGTGCTTGGAGTGATACATCGAAATGAAATTTCTTCGTGTCACAAGCTTTTTTGTGGACCGATGTGCATATTCTGTGATTTCATAAATGCGTTTACATCAGCAGAACTTGACTGAGGATTTGGTACCGGGATAAGAATCTGTGAAGGTTTCTATTGGTGAGTTCAGCGTTTTTGTTTCATGGTGACCAACGTCGTACAAAACATATTGAGCAGTGCACATGCTTATTTCGTGGATCAAGGAAATTACCATTTGGCTAACAGTTGAATCGTCTCGCCAAGGCCATTACAGTGAGAGGGTTTATTTCACCAACGTGGGAAGAATAAAATATACGGTTTTCAAGAATAACTTGCCAATAAAGATCATTCCACTCAACCGTTCCTTTGGAATGGACCAAACACGTGAAAATTAAAAGTGAAAATGAGTAGGCAGTGCCAACCAATCAGATTGCTGCCTCAGTTAAACAAGGAAATATCGATGGTTGTCATACTCCTGGTAACAGTACGCTGTGTTCGTTTTGCGGGATGAAAGCATCGCGAAGCAAGTAGGTGGGAAAATAAGGAATCCGATGCTCCCTCTGTCCATGCGAAGTGCTTTGAAAGTGTAAAAATGATGAAACAACTTTAGATGACAAAGAATAGTTCGAGAAAAGGAAATTGAAGACTTGGTAAAATGGTATTGGTGTCCTTCTTGGTCACAACCACATTTTCCAGAAAACATTGTCAAATGCCTGACTGTTGGTAAGAACATTTTCCTTGGATGTGGAACGGCTATGCTAACAACTAATATTTCATTTTAATGGACACGGATTCCATCTGAATAAAGGTAGTAAAATAAATTTCACTTTGATCAACAATTCTCCCTTTACAATCTTACTCGGCTTTTTCTGGCTGTATGAATATTATCATTTTTACTTTACTCTTCGTGAAGATTGATAGGATAATCAGCGGAGAATTGAGTTCGTTTGAAAGCTGCATCTACGTGCCGTATGGAGCAGTCTCATCCTCCATACACAGAATTCAGTGTAAGGATCAGAAACTTTGAAGTAGAAAACATCCTCAGCTTCCTTCTGTCCGCAGAAATCGAAAATACGGGGGCAGTACTCTTCGCGATAAATAACATGGTATGGTATCTGACTGACAGGACAAAATATTCCCGGAATCACAGGACCGATTTCGCGGTTGTTGCCACCCTCCAGGTGTGCGTACCCCATACTCTTCTGCCTATTCGTCCACATAAGTGAGCACAGCAGAGTTGGTTTATGGCGGTAATCGCATTTGAATGGAATAGAGCGTGCTTGGGCAGATGGTCCATTTGTCGAGTCACAGGGTGATTCTTCCAAATTTATTTCGTCGGTTAACGCGGCTAACCGTCAGAAAAAGGACACCTGGTCTAAAGTCCAAATTTTCCCGGTTCTACAAATAGTATCTTTGTCCACGCACGTTCCTTGCGACTTACATGAGATTACAGCTAGTTTCCTTCATTTTGTTTATCCATTCATCGAATGTGGTTATCTTCGTCGGCTAGAAACTACAGCTCAGTTGCTCTAGGGCATGAAATGAGTGTCAGTAATGTGCCAGAGCGTGAATAATAAGCTATATGCGAAAAAAGCTAAAACGATGAAAAATAACTAGTGATTGGGAGATGCAATTTACTTGCGCGTTATTAGAACATGGGGTTTAAGCATTACCCAACAGATCGCTTTTAACTTCAGCAGTTTTTTTGTATTTGTTATAATGAGAGCTGAAATCTAATGAGGCAAATTGCCGAAACATCTGTGGATATTTGAAATAGAAATGCCTTAAAGGAGTTTAAAGATAACAATACAACCTGAACTGGCATTCTTTGTCTGAGCATCAAGCGCACTGAACACGACCAAGTTTCACTTATGCACCACGCTCAGTAACGGGCACCGAGCATCAACGTGCTGTTTGATCAATGCAGACAGTTTGTTTAATAAGGCATCACTATGTAATACATTCAGCTCACCACTGAAACCATGGAGGCACTACACGTCTGTTTCGCCTGGTTTGCTATGAATACCAACGGATACTCGAAACTTGTATGAAAGATTCCGAGTTCCACACAATAAACCGGCAGAAAATGTGGAGTAGTCTTAACCTGTTCGCTGCATGTTACCACAGCATGATCTGGCGTCTGCTCTTCTTCCTATTTGGACGTTTTTCACTCGTCACCTACCAAGCGGACTATTTTCCTGAGTACCGTGTTCATAGTAGTTCCACTGAATTTCAGCTGTTGAGCTAAGCTATTATGTAGCACTACAAATCTGCACTAATCAGTACTTCTTTTCTTTTGCTCATTCGACCTGCAATAAATATACGATCACATAAGTACAAAACGGTGACTTAGGAGCAAGGAGACATTGAGTGCCCATATTTAGCTTCTCCGTAAGGGTACTTGGTTGAGACCATGCTACCTGGGAACTTTTGATTGCTTAAACTGCCTACTGTAAGTTCTTATCGGGATCTCATCGTTTTGGGCCTGGAAAATGTTATTACTTTCAGTTTGTGTAGGATTCAGTCGGATTCACAACAGTAGTTAGACCAATTACGGGCACTAAACAAAAGCTTACAAATCGTCTGGCAGATGTGGACCATTTTGTAAAATTGTAATTTACTTTCTAAAATGAGGTATCATTGAACAAAATGTCGTATCCTTCACGGATAACACGCCACCCAACGGAGGAATTGTGTGTTTACTATAGAGCAAGGATCCATAAGTAAACTTGTCATATACTATGCCAGTTTGTTCCGCGCAAATAAACCGATGAGGTGCCAATGCGCAACAAGTGTGACGGATCAGTCGGAATTTCACCGGCAGGTTTAACTGATGATGTGACGTATTTACGACATAAGAAGCTAAAAATGTATTCAAGAGGGAGCATGAAACACGGTTTATAAACTCCAGACCATAAACGGACGTGGTGTATTTTTTCATCTCTCAGTATACAACAGAAAGCAATTCACACTGTTGAAAGGAAGATGATATTGGATTATCTTAGGTTCCTTATCTGGAATAACGGATGTCACTTCAAAGTGATAGAGTTTGACGATAGCAGTATCCAGTCTATGTTATCTTGTGGTGTCATAATTATCAATTATTGCGTAATGTCATCATTCCTAATCGACCAATAGAGGTAGAATAACTGTTTTGCATTACAAGCTTTCTGCAGCAAGTCCAATAAATCTCCCTGGGAATATTTTCATAAATTTCTCCAGGGTCATTTTCACTTTTTATTGCTTTGCAATCATAGCGAAAGGAAAGTATGATCACCAACTATGCCGAAGAGTCTGTTTCACGCGTTTCGTAATGTCGACGACCAACTCGTGGATGCCTACTGGAACAATGAAATACGATTATCATCGATTGTCAGTACCGCTGCTAGACAAAAGCTGGGGAGTTCACATGTGCGCATAGTATTACTTCTGATGGCGTAGATGGGTTTTTACTTGTTGGACAGTTGATAGGAAAGGCTGCAGATCTGTTCTGATAAAGACTTCACATCCCCGATGTCCGCACCCTATGTCGTTCGGTCAAAGCAAGTTTTGAAGGTAACACGTAATGAACGAGACAAGACTGCCTCATTAACCGTGTAGGCTTGAGCGTAATTCAACAGGTAATGGTTCGGCTCTGTGAATCAAGAGAATACCAATATTGAGAGTCAAATATAATAGACCCAGTTAATCTGTTTTGCATAACGCATCTAATCGGTAGACGAATTCCAAACATTTGTGTGTGTTTTCAGGAACATTTTAGGAAGAAATACATCCTTATTCGGGAAAAGCGGCAGTTTTATCTGGAAACAAGAGGTCCAGAATGAAAAATGATTCTGCAAAAGGTCTTGAAGCATATTATAAGTGATACGGAAGAGGTGGCGACATGGTAGCTGTTTAGTGTTTTACAATCATAACACTTAACTGTTAGGAATGACTTGCGAGTGGGTCCCATTACCATTTTGTTTGTATGTCCAAAGATGAATTCAGTAAAGCCAGAATTCACACCGGTGAATAAAGGTAATTCTTGAAGAACCATATATCTTAGAAGCCTTTTATCTTTACTTTATTCAAATCAACTGCACTCAATAGATAAAGGGTGGTTTACATTTTAATGGATTGTAGGCCTTATTTTTGTGGGCTTCTAAATTAATAATGGGTAGAACGAGCCGGGGAAAGAGTTATTGATGTTTCAGTACGTTTACTTTCCCGGGCACTCAGTATGCCCTATCAGTAGTCCGCTCGATGATCAAGCAGACAACGACAGTCCTTATGAGTGCAAAAAATTGTCGGTGTTGTTCTATTCGTTTTTCAGTCATGTCCTGACAACTGCATCAAATCCTTTTGTTTCAGACCGTACGGCTGCTTTTCTAGTTCATATAAAAACTAATTTACGAAGACGACTTAATTATCCATCTGGAACCTGATGCAAGTCCTTCAAGTTGAGTTAGTGTAGCCTGTTCAAATCTTAAACATACGGGTTCACTCGTCATAAGTTTCAGTAGATGTACCAACAGTTTGCAAAAATAGCAGGTAAATAATCTTTTCACTATATTCATTCATTTGACGACGTAGTACACTATTTCTGCAACAGGGCCGTGGCCAACCGAAAGCTTCCAAATGTGGAATTGACCATCGATGGTAGGAACATAACTTGGAACGTGAAGCTGAACATTTAACGATTGTGGTGAGTGAAGTGTGCTCAAAGTAATAAGATGACTCAGTATAATCTCAAACACGTAATGGTTGTTCAATGATTTGCTATCAAAAACGGGTTTTACTTTGAAGATTTATGAAAAACAATCCTAAAATAAACAACACTCCCAGTCTTTGGGACAGCAGTCAATCGTATTCATAACCCAGTGCAACAATGCCGGAATAAACGTTGATTTGGTTTCTCTAAGAAGGAAATCAAGTTGCGAAACATTCAGGTGGCAAGAGAATACTTTGGACTCGCTATGTTGCAACGAACCGATGGAACAGTGGCAAACAGCAAGTCAGTGGGATTCACGAGAACTGACCATATTTTTAACGGTGAATTTTAATGAAAGCCCATCTGTGTTTTGGTCAAAAGTGAGACACTTTAGTGTAGCACTGATAGCTGGTACGTGTATGGGTCCATTTTGTGTTTGCATAATAGTTGTACTATTTGTCTGTCCTATTTATTACAATTGTGGAAATTTTATCAGCGGCACCATCACTGTGGGAAATAAAGCTCTAACTGGAAAAAATAAATCACAGAATCGAAAGTCGTTATAGTCGGTACTGAGCGATTTTTTGAAGTGTTTTGTAACCGTAGAGGACTTGTACAATACTAATTGTCCCAAATTGTGTTGTTTTGCAGGCGATATGTTTTCATGACAAATTGTATCCAATTATAAAAATTACCACAATTTCCTACAACTTGAAACATTTTCAATTCAACAGGATACCACTGGCAATCAGTGGAGTTGAAAAAGATTTCCGATATTCGCGTTATACACTTACTTCTAGGTCTGTGGTGAGTACTTTGAAAATTCTATTTTGATTCCGTTCACTCGAATAACTCGAGACGACATAACACAGGAACTTTCAGCGGATCATTCGCAATATATGTTACTCGTCCGAACTCTGATGAATGAATCACTAGGTGGTAAAATCAGGAAAGTCGAAAGAATTCAGAATTTATTGGAGTTCGATGTGTGCAAACTAATGTGGAACACATTATTAGTATATCAGTAACAGGTCTATTCCGTCTATTCCCTTTGAAGTCATCAACGGTGCAGGCCTGAAAGATTCCAACTCGAAATACTGAGCTGCTTGCGAGTCACACACGCACACGATGGTGATCGTGAAGTCAAGGCGGAACTGCATGAGATTTGGTTATCACGAAACAATGTTTTATTCTGAGGTCTGTAAAATTCCGGATTTTGCCCACTACGATTTATACCGCGGCTCCGAAACTTCACCATAAGTGATCTTGTCTTTCAGAAATATCTGAACAAACACTCAGGGATTGACTGGTGCCTAAAAAACGAATTCGTAACAGCGCAAGTGTATCACAGGTTGGAAATCAGATCGGGGACAGCATGAGGTGGTTTTTTACCTGTACACATTTTCTGAACAGTCCACGTGGTAGTGATGGAATACAAAGTTTTTTCGTTCTCTGCTTCTTTACCTCACGAGGAAAGAGAACATTACCCTCAGAACCCAATTCATTGGACATATTTTTGTGCTCACGTTCATGTTCCCGAAGTGTACATTACGCAATGCTGTTCTCAAGATTGATTTCGTCGCGTGCTTTGGTTGCGTTACTGTATAGATTGGTTTCTGCCTGAAGGAATACCGTCATCATTGACTTCGGTTGGGTATAGCCATTATACTAGCCTATGGCAATCGTGTTCTTGATTGCGAACTGCAGCGGTCAAACTGTCATCTCAACTAACTGGAAGGTTCGTAGTCCTGAGTTCATATCTCGCCTCTAACTGTCAAGATTCCTCATTTGCTACTTCTATGGTGTAACCATCCTTGAATATTTCCAGAAAGTGGTTGAGACCATAGTTAAAACAAGCACCTACGCCTAACCTTGTCTTGTTTTACTAGCCCTTTGCTTCTTATCAAATTTCCATTGATAGGTGAACATCTCGAACAGTCTGATTGCAGCAGGGAACCCCAACTGGTAGCTGCTGATTGTTGATAATCATTCAATAGACACTGAGGACAGTGGAGACAGATCAATGACACTTCAAGGAGAAATAAAGTAGAACAAATTAAAGCTATTTACGACAAAAAGCATTAAGGCAATATATCGTATTCAGCGTTTTTGGTCAAACATTCCTACTAATTTTTCAGCCATTTCGGCAAGTATCTGTTTGTTATTCCACTAATTTGATATGCTCTCTATGAAACAAGTTCTTGATTACTATGCACACGCTCGCAAAAGCGGGTGCAGATCTGTAGCTATCCGATTTACAATAAATAGGGCAGACAAGTTCGGTTACTTAACCGTGTCCGCAGCACTTTCAATTTATCATACAAATCAACAAGATGATTTACAGAATCCAGTGAGTTTTCGTTATTTTGTTTATGTTCTCTTGGGCTTTCTGATATTTTCGTTTGTTTTATTGTCTATCCATTGCGCTGAATTCCAGTTCATCAAAAACTCTGGTGACAAGCTGACACATTACTAATAGTTACCTTTTTTGGGGTTCCCCAGTTCCCATAAATGAGTAATTTTAGCGTGTACATTTTCCGGCTTCATGCGAAGCGGATGCATTTAGTGCAGGTAACATAATCGGAATTGGTTTCCAAAATAAGACATCCCGAATTTATCATCTTTCCCCACCAGATCATGAGAAAATGATCATAATGTTTTTCACTAAGACTCGATCTGTGGACATCTATATTTTGAACCGGAAACTCTAAGTTGTTTCTATGAGTCGCATTTATGTCACTGTAACCGTTTTTTGTAAATTTGAAATTCACAAGTGATTATTAGCAACTGTCTAGCTGCTAAGACGTTGCGGATCGAAATTTTTTACTCATGTCATCTCAGGGGTATAGTCATAATAGAATTGAATTGAAAGTAGAGTTCATCGGTTCATATGTCAGAACCGAGATCGGATAGGAGTGCATCGAAAAATCGATGCGCCATGTGAAATGTTCTGGTAGAATTTTATTGTTTAATAACACAGCGTAGTCGAAATCGTTGGTAGGTTGTCGACGTTTTGATCACCACGGGTAACCTTTTTCAAGACTGGTTGTAAAACCAATCTTGAAAAAGTTTACCCATGGGGACCGAAACGTCGACAACCTACCAACAATTTCGACTACTCTGTTTTATTAAGCAATAAAATTCTACGGGAGTTCATCGGCTCTGTAATCTCATCAATGGAACTAAGATGGGGTTTCAAATCCTGGAAATTTAACCTAAAACGATAGGCTAAAATGTCCTTTTGGTTCAACTAATATGACGCATAATGAATCTGCCACCTGACCGGTTTAATGGGGATTCTATCGCAAAGTTGTTATTATACACAGGATCAGAATATTGTGTGATGTGGAACATCCACAGATTTACCAAACCGATCCCACCAATCACATGAGAGGTGTATTGATATATATATATATATATATATATATATATATATATATATATATATATATATATATATAATTTGTACGAATGAGGGGGTGGGAAGCAAAAATCTCAGTTTCGAGATGAAACTAAACCACGAATCAGTTACAATCAGAATTCCAAATTCTTTGGGGAAGATTTCTGTGCCCAGCTGAGAGGTCTTAAAAGCGAAGCGACCTAAACTGAGATCGTTTTAGGCTATTCTCAATAAGTATACGAAATGCTGCGTTGATTGCCAATATATTAAATGCTTACCATTATTCTCGAGTCTCAACTGGTTATGTAAAATGTTGACTGGAATTAGTCCCATATATCCTCTATCTACTAATATATCCCATCTTGGAGAGATCAAAAGTTAGAATTTCCTTGGAAGCTTTCGTCTTATTGCTACGGCCTCCACCAAAACGAAGTTGTGCTTTCGTTGTGCACGTATTTTATCAGGATTCGGAAGCTAAGTCCTTGGATGCACATAAATAACCAGATGAGAATCTTTGGTCAGTTTTGCGAACCATTCAATGTATGAATAGTTAGGGAGAGGCATAAAATTGGAACAACAATGATTTCTGAAACGAAAGCTACTTTTCTCGAGTCAACCAAATAGAGGCAAACGCGTGATTTAGGCCTCCAGAATGAAAATGTTAATAGTGGAAAAACATTCACACAATTTGCTAGTATTTCACTGTAGGTATTGCAAACTAAAGTCTAAGGAAATTTGTACTTCTGACCTTTGACAACTGATGGGTTATCGGAAACAAGCATGACCTGGTTGTCCCCTTTTTTCCGGAGCATGTGACTCATCGGCTTGTGATCGATCGATATCTCGGACGATTGGAGGACCGACAGACTACATAATTAAATGGATGATTCATATATATATATATATATATATATATATATATATATATATATATATATGTATATGTATTAGATGGTAGTGTGCACAAACAGTCACCAGTGTGACAGCTTTCGCTGATTGACAGTGAATCCATTCGGGTCCGATGGTGGCTGGACAACCCCGTCTCTGCGGAAATGTTTCCCACTAATGGAAGCACTATTTTGGTCAATTAACGTGCTTTCTTTTGGAGTAAGCATATCGGCATACGAATAGAATATCTTTGTTGTAATAAAGGAAACTTTTCTGCCGCTGATTCACATTCTGACTATAAGAAACCAAAAGTGCTGTGAAACGGTCTTTGTTTACGACTGGCATGTTCTTTCAAAACGATAAATCTTGTCTTCGGTCTAAATCATTTGTAGCTCAAAGGTGCATTTTGTTTGCTTCGCAACACCGGTTCATTTTGCCAAAGAGTAATAAAGATGAGAAGTGATTCCGCTTTGGTAATTGTTCCTGAGAATGATCCACCAATTTTTCGTCATACTGCAAAATTTTCTGTAAACCTTTTCCTGGCACTATGAGATAACATGCAGCTGAATGCAGTTCGGGTAATGTTAGTGGTACGAAATCCCAATCAGTTGTTGTGTCACTCGCCGGAAACAGATAACCCGTTTAGTCCAGAATACGATTACCTAAAAGCTGCGTGTACTATAGAAGCGACGTCAAACAAGATACGTTTAAATACCTTTACTGTGAATGGTACGGCAAAAGTAATCGGCAGTAAGCCTGTAGCGACCTTGAGATGACTGAGTTTGCATGGGTAAATTCGTGTCCAAAAATCACTCTAGACAAACATAACTAATTAGCACTTAGCTTCAAGCAGTTTATGTGTTGTTCGATACCACATGACTATGCTTTGTTTGTCTGCTTGCAAGAAGGACAATTGGTTTCCGCCATTTGAAAAACACATTTTTGACTGCTCTGCTTGCGGATGATTGAAGGTTTAGCTCTCTTAGCTAGTATCGCGTCCGGTGTCGCTCCCAAACGTAAACGTGAACGACATTGTTTGAATACAAAATGTCCTTCACCTGTTCCATCGACTTTTACCGTGTTTTGGCACTCGTCGGAACTTTTGGCTTGTAGCCCGTTCCGTAGGCCATTCTGGGGATCTAGTTAGTGCCTGGTATCCGGAGTATTAAATAACAACATCAATCTTGACGAGTCAAGTTTATCCAGGAATACAAACGAGCAGTTCGTAGCAACAGTGGAAGTGCGGGAAGATATAAAGTCGAAGCGCGCCAGTCAGAGAAGAGCAACGGACTGAGCGCGCAAATGGAAGTAGTTAGCAATGGAGTGATGGGACTGTAACACAGTGAAGGAGCAGCTACCCTAAGGGCGACTGGTAGGTGGTAGACATTTGCAGAACTAACAAAAGGGGAGACAAAGTGGCAGATGTCCGGGTCACAATGACCACGCACACGTGTGAATCTAGTTGGCATGGCAGAGAGGAACAGTGGGGATTCTAACAAACAAGCAGGAAATGAGCAGAGACAGAAGTGTCTCTGACGAATGTTCGGATCGTAATAGCAGTCGCACCGGAGGGCACACACAGTAGGGAAGCGGTCTAATCAAGTGCCGTAGAATAAAGTGGACTAGCAGATGGGAAAGGCAGGGCTGGTTGGCAAGTGCCAGTTTTATCATAGCGAGAGAGAGACAGAGGGGTCACAGAAAACCAGTCACACAGGAAGTGACGAGGAGTGGAAAGAACAAATACTGGTAAGATATTATCGAACAGCGGGATTTTATGTACGCCAACGAGTGGGACAGATGTTCATGACTGACCCGATGAAGGGAATTTCCAGCACATCAAAAGATCGTAACACCGCCAGACAAATTCGCTTCGCGGATCGTCACGATGGACGCTTACCGGTCATGGCCTCCCAGCTTACACGGACTACCACCTGCACGTTAAAAACCAGTTCCAGGTTGACAAAGAGCAAACGCAGCACCAGTCGTTCTTCATGACTTATACCCTGCATTTCAACGGAAACTTATTAGGCACTACTAATCCGCTTCCAATCTACAAACTTTGCGCACGTTGTTCTGTAGAATGCCCCTATCGGTTAGTACATCAACTGTGCGGACGACTCCATGAGTGCTACGTCCGCATTCTGCGATCCTTCCGAGTGACCAACTCTCTAGGGGGTTATTGTTCGAGGTTACAATGACGACGTCCCCCACCTTCAGTTGATCCCCATCACAAGCCATTTGTTTCGTGTTTGCAGGGTTGTGACGTATTCCAGTAACCACCGATGCCAGAATGCTTTCGCCATCATCAATGCCTGTTTCCATCGCTTTTTGTAGATCAAACTTGCGTCTAGAGTAGCGACGTTGACTTCACCACCACGAATGAACAGCGAACTGTTTGGTATCAAAAGAGGTTCATCTTGGCCGTTTCCTGAAGGGAGCATCAACGGTCCATCATTTACCGCCCTTTCAACCTCCACTAACTAAGTGCCGAGCGAATCGTCGGTGAGCCGATTTTGGTTGCACAGACCGAATGGAATTCTACGAGCTGAGCAAGTCATTCTTTCCCAGACTCCGCCCCGATGACTGGTATCAGGAGGGTTGAAGTGCCAGACGAGAATACCTGGAGTTGCTGTTTTCAGAGGGTTCCAGTCTAACACGACGATTCAATGACTGTCGTCTTCCAGCACACTGAATATGACCCATTTATGTTCAGAAATATATTCTGTACTCTGTGCCTATTCCCGTAAATTTATCATCGGAAACTTTCTACTGATTAGATGAGGACATAGTCGAATTATCTAAACAAACCAAGGTGATTTCAGCGTCTGGTGAAAAATATGTGAATGAAAATGTAGTGAAACCACTTACTGCTTCTTAAAAACTGTTAACTTCGGTTCTCACTGAATAAATCAGCAACCACCTAGTCAAGATCAATACTTGCTGGTTGTCGTCGTCTCGGAAGCGTTGATGTAGGCCCCTCAGAAGCGTCTTAGTCGGAAACTACTGCAATTTCGGAGCATAATTAATAAACTGTTCTCTGCGGATAAGGAGACGGCGGCTGGGATTATACACGCGAAAATTACTTTTTCTTTTGGCAAGATACGCGAAACTGGGATACCTGGACTTCCGAAGGTTGCTCTTGCCTCTCGCCGATAGACACAAGAAGATTTGCGGCGATCGCCGCATCTGAAAAGAGAGATCGCCCGACCGCTAGGTGATCTCGACCTATAATATCTACTGAAATAAAATCAGTTTTTTGCAAATCTCAGTTGAGCATACGAAGCTATGTGCTGTGAATGAACAGATGGTAAAGATAGTTTCCGGTAAAGCCCAGGAGCTGTTGAACAAACGAGAGGAACTGGAAATGCTTTCTATAACCAGAAGATCTGTGTTTATGGCTCGGACGGAGATATGATGAATAATGAGTTTCTAGACACCGAATTTTCTCTACAGGGATACCACATATCTCATTTGGATCGAACGTGGTTCAGAGGTGGTGGTGAAGTGATAATTCACATCAAAGACGGAATACTTGCACATCTCGATGGTTACTCGAACCCCTAAGGACTCGGTGAGTCTCTTTGTGTTAAGCTAAAACTAGTCAGTAGTCGGTCCTTGGTTTTGTAACAACTTACGGGATGCTCACCGCAGAACCACTAAACATCCTGGAATCCTTGCGATGATGGGCAACTTCCTGGTCACTCTGTGGTCTTCGGCAACTTCAATGTGCCCCATATCGATTGAACAGTGACCTGCTTGTGCGACAGCTGACAATTTCTCCCGAAGTCTGCCTGATACGTTGTCATCAGGCGACGTATCAACACGTGTCCCAGCCAACTCGCTTCTAAGTTGAGCAGTCATTCATTCTGGATTTGGTCCCAACAACACGGATCTCAGACTTTTCCAAAGTTGATAATCTACTTCTCTCGGGCTCAAGCGTCCATGCTGTACCGTACGTACACTGTAGACCAAGCTTCTGGCGTGTGCATTTCGAGGATATGGGGGAGGCAGCGCAGAATACGATGTGACAGCATGACGTCTTTGATAATGTAAACGTAGTCAGAGGCCGTATCCGTAATTGCAGCCTTCAGCAGGTTGGTCGCCTCTCTCTCGTGCGTTCTCCTTCCCCTGCTTGGTTTGACAGAGGACGTCGATGAACGCTTCTCAGAACAAATCTAGCGCGGCAGAAATATCGAAAGACTGGAGACGGCTATGATGTGTACAGACGGATAAGAAATCAGTGTTCGTCTACGAAGATAGCGAAGCGATGCAGCTTTGGAGACAGACCGGGAACTAACCTTTATTTGTGTATCTCAATCTCCGTATGAGAATCACTCCCAAAATACCAACCTTGTTTCGAACTGAGATAATAGCTGACTCTATTGAAGATAGGGCCGATGTTCTGGCAAGACACCATGCATCTGTGTGTGCAACTGAGGATTCTGCGTCAACCCTTTCGCCAGTGTTGTAGCCGGGCGTCGTGCCTCATTGTTTTCGTATGGAAGAAATGATAGGACACTTATGATATGTCAAGTCCAATTAGTCATTCGGCCCTGATGGTATTCACTCTCTAATATTGAGAGAAATCGCCGATATCATTATATCACTAATCACCAAGCGGTTAACTTCTCCGCTGGCAGAAGAGTAACCACCGGACGATTGAAAAGAGGCTATTATTTTGCCGCTGTTCAAAAGTGGCTGCAAAAAGGCGACTGATAATTACCTTCTTTTAAGTCTAACATGAGTCCGCTGCAAAATTACTGAACCAATGATAGCCGAACAGATGCAGACACACCTAGAACGCCATCACTTTTTCAGATTTCAACAGCATGGCTTTCGCAAAGCCCGTTCCTGCCTGTTAAATCTTCTGTTGGCTCGTAAGGGTTGAAATAAAGCGAAGGTCAAGGGGTATTTAATAAAAGTTATTTTCGAGTATTCCAGTTTAGCTTTCCCCAAAGTCCCATATGACCACCTCTTTCGATGGAGTAGATTACTGGGAATAGTTGACATCTTACTAGGATGGATCCAGGATTTCCAGAGATGACGGTGATTCATCGTCAGACTTTCAAAAACTATCTCCAGGTGGTACTCAGTGTCCAGTTGTGTCCCCCTGGGGTATGCGATTGTACCTTTATTATTTCTCGGTTACATAAATCATCTCCCAACAGTTTTCACATTTTCATTTTCATTGTATATGGATGATCTGAAACTATGGCTCGTAATTCGTGCTGACACATACAGAAATTCTACAGGAAGATCTAGATGTGCTCAAGTGATGGTCCTCTTCACTGATGCTCCCACCAAATCTTGCGAAATGTGTTCATATGTGAATGGGTCTTTCTCGGCTGCCAATGAACTATAACCTGTGCGGAACCCTGTTAAGAATAGCAGATTGTGAGCGCGATCTAGTGGCCTTGATGCCCGCCCCACGAAGAACCACAAGTCACTAGGACAGAGTGTGTGCTTCGGCTTGCCTCCAGAAGCCTATCGGCGGAAGCCTGGTGATCCCTTCTACATCCGTCGAGTCGTCTGGGGTAACTGCAGGCGGAATTTCCACCTAGTGGGTCTTCTTGTGTGTGCGGGCTTTCAGTTGTATTGGTGATCTACTCTACCGGTTTGCCATTAGTACGTCTCTTGTCTCGGAGTGTTACATACCTTTGGAATTTTTTGCCTGCTGATGTGATGGAAAAGTGAACGATAAAACATTCAAGAGAGAACTTGACCAAACATTGTTTGGGGCTATGGCGTTCTGATCAATCTTGAGTTTTTGCAAGCTAGTGATCTGTGAGGAGGTTTATACGGGAAGATTCTCGTTGCCTCTGTTGTGAAGAATGGCGTATTTTTCAAATATTAACACAAGAAGTTAATACCCTTACTTCAAGATGACACTAAACTTTTGTACCAGGCTATATTGTTTCATACCCCGGACATCGTAGTTCTCAAACATAGGACTTATAGCAGTTTACGATGAAAATTTTCAGAGCAAACCTCGGCTAGAATGATTGTGTATTTATGATTTGGTACCAGTGATGTTCGCTTTTCTCAAAATGGATAAAAACCCAACCAATAACAAAGCCTGGAATTCATGTGAAAAACAGCAATGCCGCTCAGAGAAGTGGGGAATTGTGGGAATCTCAAAATTGTTGCACGGTCAAGTCAGAAAAGCGATCGGATTGGTTATTAAGATTTTGCGGCCAACTGATGACTACACCGGATGGATAACTTGGACAAGTTGAACACTTGCAATGAGAAAGACTGAACAGTTATGAAGAATGAGTGGAATCCCATCCGTGAACGATATTCCCCAGTTAATGACAACAATCAATGGGTCACCGGGGAAACAGTGAGGAGAATGTACAAGAAGTGGAACATTATCTGAAATTCCTACCATTTGGTACTTGTATCAAGCTCAGTTGACTGGCATCATAATTTTCAACGGACAAGTGACTTTAAGTACCAAACGGTGTATTTGTGCAGATTGACATGTAGAAAATCAATAACGCAACCGTGAAATGCACTTTGTATAAGCTAGTTCTAGTGTCACGTGTACTGGCCCACTTGTACGCAAAAGCACTTATTCCACTAAAATAATTCACGCTGGAAAAGCGTGAAACAGATGAACGGTTTTATCGACTGGACGGTAGCAACACGCTTTTAGAGGTACGAGTTATCAGACGGACCTAGATAGTGCAATCAGCACGTGAAAATACAAATAATGTGGAGAAATCTCATTAACCATTCAACCTAGTTGATCTGGATCCTTATTTGAAGGTCCAGTAGTATACTGTGATTGAGGTCATTGTGAATCCGTGGTTTACAAGAATACCACTGCCGTACATCAGAATGATTCGGATCTGTGATTTCCACGGGAGACGGCTTCAGAGCTCATCCGTTTGACATACGTCCAAGTTGAGTGAAGAACCAAATGGTATGGATTTTCCTTGATCACTGATACAATAACAACAATACCTAAGATGATGTAGGAGGGGCGACAAACCCCACGATCCCCCGGTGTAACTGTGACCCCCCACGCACCAAGTCCCGCTTGCAGGTTGGCTGATAGACAGATTAAAATCATTTACAAACAAGAACCAGGTAATGTTTCGAAATCCGCACGCTGGATAGCTACAAGTTTCATATAGCCAGGCTTTCTAAGGTGGCCGTAACCAATCATGATTCTTATCTGATTTTATAACGAACCGGAGGAACTTTATGGATTTTTTGGGGTTTTTGTGATCTCTTTGAAAAAATGCATAGGTCTATTTTTCAGGCTAGGATGGAGCCTGTTATTCCTTCTGACGTAATGCTACGACTGTTAAGGCATACAAATTAATATTGTTCGGGACCAAAGAGTATGTTCAACTTTTACCCTAAATTTGAACTTTCAGAAGTATCAGATATATTTAAATTTGCACCTAAAATTGGTATAATGCATTCCGGTTCAAATCAAAGAGAATAACAATGGAAAAGCTTTTTCATTACAAGAGTGCAATAGGTTTCTGGGCACTATCCTTTGGGTTTGTGCCTGCCCAATGAGGTACGTGTTACATTACTCGGAGAAAGTCAGAGTACTCCACTTTTCCATCTGTTCGGTGGGTCTTTCAACCGATGGGTCGTTTGTATTTACTAGCCCTTGCTTCCTGAAGATGCAACGTTTGTCCGTACAAAACGTGATGTGGCCTGTCTGTAATTCTGTGACATAAACAACCATTCCCATCTTCTCTGATGTAAGTGTTGATACCTGTTTATTAATAAACGGAACTACAGCACATCGGGCTTTCATTCTGTCTATGGCTTTGCAGATAGTACTCGAGCAAAGCTATGGAGTAGCAGTGCATCGGGCGTCGATCATCAGAGGGAATCCCTAGCCGTGTACGAAACGCAGAGAATAAAACTCGGAAAACTTACCGCGAAATACACGCTCAATTAGAAACTACCTAAAACGTTACGGGTCCGGAAATACAAAGAACAAAGCTTCGGACGACGTCGAATTCTTTGCGCAGATCTTTGAACTGCGCACTGTCCCCGACAGGAAATAAACAATATTATTCCTGGTGTATGAAGCGGACTACAGTTCTTCCTGGGGCATAAGATAACCGTGGGGAATTTTGAGCATCTTATTGATCACTCTACAAAACCATTCACAGGTTTTCCCGTTCTTGGTGAGTCTTATTGTTTCGTTACTCAGCCGTGTCACGGTATCTTCAGTCAATGAGCGCAGTGAGCCTGAAACCTGGTAAATTGAACTGTCATAACTGACCGCACCGGAAGTCACGTTTGGTAACTAGGCAACCATATGAAAAATATTCAGAGTATGTATTGTTGGCACGAGGAGCCTGAGTCGTATGTTTTTGGAAAATCCACTTGCATTCTGTTCAATATTGATCGGTCACGTTTCTGGCCAAGTCAAAGATGCACTTTCTTTGTTCAGAAGGAGCGATTTTTCAGTGAAAAGTTACCGGTTACATGTTTTGGCAATGGCAGTGATTACGTTATAAAGAGAAAAAGGTAATGATTGAATCATGCTGATCAGCACACCTTGTTTATCAATGAAGAACTTGATGTAAAATGAACTGTCATGATTATGTATGCTTTTCTCGTAAGTGGTTCTTTTGAAACAAGAAACCTAGCAAGATATGGAATAACTGAGTTACAAAACGTTGTATTTCGGGAATATACCAATTCAGATTTACTACGTGTGGCAGAGTAGGAATCATCGCGAGTTAGAGATGAAGTTAGTGGGTGTGCGTCATCAGAAAGTTTAGTGCCACACAACCATTCACAATGCAGAAAAATGACTTTTTCCATGGAATTTAATAACTCAGCTTAGGACATGTTGCTGTACTTACAGATGCATTTGGGGAAGTTCTTGATCAACACAAAATCCTTGACAAGTAGACCAGGTAAAATGATAGGGCAGCAATAAAGCCAGTGACATAAAACAGGAATGAATAAACTTAGGGATGATGTGGTTAGGTAGACGTGGAGACCTCAGACGAAAGATGTAAAATGTTAGCCTTCTTGCCTTCAGAAATTTATCTTATACATGAATGTTCCATTTAAGATCTGAGATAAATAAACCGAGATATCTATGGCGCTGGACTCTTCCCACATTTGATCCTCCTATCATGGAATGGCAATACGTGTAGTATGCAAACAAAAATGGTGATAGGATAGCACCTTGTTTATGGGGATAGTGGAACATCTACGACCATTAGGATGTGTGAAATAAGAGCGGTTCGTGAAATAGTCTCTCAACAAGTTGGCAGGAATCGGGGATATTCCTTGGTGATCTAAAAGAGGTAGTAAAAGTTCTCTACTGAACAAATTAGAAGCATTTGTGTAGTCCAGGAAACAGATGTGAACGAGTCTGCTTTTCTGGCCAGTAGGTAGAGCTGTTGAATGGATAAGGCAGCTGATGGCATCCAAATTAGAACGCTGTTTCCGGTGGGCAAATTAGTTAACATCTCAATTATTGACGGGGGACTTAATATCGTCAATTATAATCGGCTCGAAAGTCTAGAGCAAGCTTGACGTGCATGCGACGGGATGAAATTTACCTTTTACCTTCCTTGGTATTTGAGTGATACTAACCGGACGCCAGGAATCAGCGAGTTTGCTTTCAGACAGACATCAAGTGAAAATGAGTGGGAACAAAGGAGCCGAGTAGGTAGCAAAAGCTTTCCGAAAGGCAGAATGTTGACCATCAGGTCAGGAAACTTTATTGATAGTGATCGATCTAAACACATTGTAGACACGTTTCGGATGAAGACAATAAAGATTTCCCAGCTCGTCCACATTTTTAGGTAATTTGTGTAATGAATCCGTTGAATCGTTTTCTGAAACAAAAGACCTGAAAAGTTTTTCGAAATCATGCGTTATGTAATTCGCTTGTGGTACTCGACCACAGCATTTTCACTCCATTCAACAACTGGCGGGAAGAGTTGTCTTTCAGTATGACACACACGCATAGTCTGTCAAGATAAACAGGTTCTACTTTGATGTACAGGTTTAACAGTTTTAATGCAAACTTACTGGGCAAACGGTTTGCTCCTTCTTCCACTCTGCGTAATTTCCTTAACTTCTCCGAGTCAAAACCGTCTATACGCTTTATAATCAATGTTCGTGTACAGAGTGTTTCGTAACAGAAGTCTAAGTAGCTCGTAATATTGTCACAATGTATAGACACGTCAGGATCATGATATAAATCCAAGTTGATAGGGGCCAGTATGCCTTTGAGTATTCGAGTACTGAGCGCGTCATACTGCCATAAATGCACCTTCCGGACTGGGTTCTTTATTAGGCTGTGGTGACTGCGTTTATTACTCATATTAAGGGGAAATTTGACTTTAAAGTGGTCGGAGTTTCCCACGGGGCACACCTCACAGTATAAGAGAAAGATCACTCATTCACGAAGAAATGGTCTAGACAAGCACTATCTCTGATGGCGTTATGGAGCGACATTGGACTGCAGAATGTCATATCAAAGCCGCTGAGATGGCCGGCCACAATAAAAAGTGAGTTTTCAACCCATTCTCGTAGTTTCGAATAAAGTAAACGGGACAAGTTGGCCAGTTCTGTGGAACTATAGTCTGGGGTTATGTAGATATCAGATATAACAATAGAAGAGTGTCTAGGAATGAAGCGTGTGTTACATTCAATGGTTTGACAACGAACATTTCATGTTTTGTACGTAAATATGCTTGAGGACGAATGACACCAAACCTGACATCCGTAGATAATAACATTTTGGGATTTCCTGCCTGGCTGTCTGCTCAGCCTATGAATGGTGAATCCATCAAGCTTCAGTAACTCATCATCTGTCGCCGAGTGAGGCCAAGATTCTTGAAATAAAACACCACGACAGCTGGCATATTCCAAAGACTTCAGCAAGCAACCGATATCAGACATCACTGACATCAGTGAAAGAATACTGGACAACAGGATCAAAGAGACACAATGATTTACCATTCCTCTCCGAGAAAGCTACCTTCCATCCCGACCAATGTTTACAAGTTTTCCCAGCCCCATGTTTCGTGCTTCTTTTCACTTTATTCCTCACGGAATGAGAAAAATTGCGTGAATCGGAGTTTTTGTTAGGTTCAGCGGTATCTGCTGCAAGAATAAAACATGTGATTTTTGTTAGAGCATCGAGTACACTACATTGATGTGGATAAGACAACCGTGAAGTGCAATGATATAAATATTGTCATGCCAGTCAAAATATCAGGGACAAATTCAAAGGCCCCGCCTAGGTCAATTTCAGGAGACTAATTCAACACAATTCCTATTGACTGCAAGCAATGGTTGAGAGTTATCAATCAAGTCTGAGTAACATCAGACAATCCTGTGGTTGAAAAATGCGGAACCGAATGCGAGTAATTCATCAGGGCGGGAATTAGCTCTCAATATGAAGATTTTAAGGCAAAAGATGCTTCTGGAGATAGCCTAGAACCGGAGATCATTAGGGATTCTGAAGACTGTGATATGAGAAGTATTGTTTGCCAAGCCGGTATACTGTGGCGAGTTCTGGAACACCACCTCCAGCAGTCAAAGTGGATTTTGTCACCGTCAAGCACATGGACAAAAAGCCTGTAGTGACCTCGATCGTTCTGAGAAAATGACTGTTTTCTGGACACCATTTTGGATCTATTTTCTCCACAATCTTTTCTGGCATTTGACATCGACCTCATAGTGTTGTCCGGTTGCGTACTTTTTACTGGACTGACTTTTCCGAGGTTTCCGTCGACCTCGTTTTAAATCACTTTTACTTCCGGTCGTTCGCCGATTGTACACTCTCGCGGTTCGCCTTCTGCTCAGCCGTTGCGTTTCGTTTCGTTTTCCGTTCGGTGTATCTCTCGTATCGGTACTGTTTCGGTGCCACTATATACAGAGTACACCTTGCATCTGTAAACCGACCTGCGTCTTCTCTATTCGTCCCATAGAGGGGATAACGTTGGTATTCCGCTGCTAGACCCAATAGGAGACACGTTCACCAGCCGCTCTCGAACGTCTTCTATAAGCCGCTCGCTCTATGGCATACAGTGGGCTGACAATATTCCCTGGACGTACACGACCTGTTGTTCTGAATTCGGTATGCAGAAGGAAGGTGGGCTTGTGCAGATGAAAGTGTATACAGTAGCAATGTGCGGTAAGCTCAAATACAAGCAAGCTAGCGAAAATGCAAACAAGTAAGCAAGTGCCCGAGTCAGCCTTGTATGCAAACAAAGGCGTAAGCCAAGTATACAATCGTCGTCCCGTAATTGAGTGAATCACAGATAAACGAAACCCGAGACCCCAGGCAGAGAACACAAGCTTGCATTACTACGTGTACTGTAGTACAAATTATCAAACAATAACAATAACCTACCTCAAACAGTGAGCAAACCGACCACAAATTCAAGACCTTCAAAAGACTTCAAAAACCCCAGGTAACAATAGACAGGAAACGCTTGAGATGGCAATGCAGTAGTGAGTCAATTGGTGTTAAAAGAAAGCCCACGTTTATGGGGGGCATTTTGACAAATCAACGATCAGGAGAGAAGTAACTACCTGAGGGAACACATACACAAGAATGGTGAAGAACCAGCGGAATAGCATGACTGTGAGAAAGTTGCATTATCATGACGGGATGGCTAAGTTCAGTCATTCGCATATATGAAGCAGATAAAGGGAGGAAGATAATTTTGTTCAAACTTTTAGGCCCTGTCGGGTAGCACAGGCAGTTGCGGGGTAGTAACAGAACGAGTCTTGGATACCAGTGGGTCAGTGCATACAGATTCCGAAACGGGGAGGGAAGGCTACGTAAGCGATAGAATATGTTTAGAACCGAAGTTTACTATGAACAGATAGGATAAACAATTAGACAACTTACAATTAAGTTCAACGGACACTAGCCATAGGAGAAAGGCTACAGCTGTGTGATTCAATGAGATAGAAGAAACAAATTATCACGAGGGCTTGGAACTGAAGGGGTGGTGGTCGGCGTGAAAACTAGTGGCCTAAGCGAGTGGGCAGCTAATGAACTGTTTGTTGAATACAAGGCTTAATTTTTTGATAGACAGCATGGTATCTTGACTAAATCAGTTTATTTGGAGTTTCTCGATATGACGAGCTCAATTTCCATGTCCAATTTCAATAAATGTTTACTATTACTCTGTGGTCGACTGCATTCAAGCGACTGTTGAGTGACATATGAAGCATGATATCTGATGAATAGTACCTTGCGTTGTAAAGCAAGATTGAATATACAAAATTAGAAACAATATTCCCCACAGAAAACATTCAAATAAAATTTCTCTCGTGCATATTGACATATTTGTCGGTCACCATCATCATCATCGTACAGCGTTAAACAGTAGGGCAAGCCCCACTGACCACTGCCTTTCTCACCATGTTGCACGTTAAATTAGAAAGTATGAATATACAAAATGGAGAGGGAGTGGACTTACACGGGTGGGAAAAGGAAAGAATGCCCTAGTAGTCAACACACGGAATACACAGTCTGACTGTACAAACACACATCGATCAGTCATTCTGATTCGATAGAAAGTGACAACACGTTTGCCACTGCTCGCAGTTCACTGCCATATCCTTCAGTGTCTCCAGCCAACTGGTAGACGGATCTTTTGGACCCCAACCACGAAGACGTGAAGCACCTACTTTTCCTAAGTTTGCTGTACATTTTCTCATTCCTCGCTGCCACGTCATCTGTTGACCTCCACGTGGTCTCTTCCACTCCCTAGGAGGGGCGGAGAATAGGACACGGTACGGTAGACGTGTGTTTGCCATACGTAACACGTGTCCCAACCAACGTAGTCTTCTCCGAATTAATAGCCAATACTCGCTTTCTCACCTCATCGTTGCTTACTCGGCTATTCCACCCAATTCTAGCGATACTACGTAAACATCGATGGTCGAAAACCTCAAGACGACGAATATCTTCAGCACGCAGACTCCAAGTTTCGCAACCATACAACAAAACTGAACGCACTGCAGCACAGTATACACTGCCTTTCAACTTCAGTGAAATATCAGGTCGGCGCCACAAGTGCTTCAGTCCAGCGTACGCCGCTCGAGCCTTGGATATCCGTGTACTCGCCTCTACTACAATGCTCCCATCCGTCATCACGCAGCTACCGAGGTAGGTGAAGTGGTCGACAACTGACAGCACCTCCCCATCGAGCATCAAGCTCGGAATCGTTGACGTCCAGTCTTGTAATATCACCTTGCACTTTGAAGGTGCAAAGCGCATACCGAATGGAGCTACAGCTCTTGCGAGATTATCTAGTGCACGCTGAGCATGTTCCGTGCATTCGAACAAGCAGACAACGTCGTCTGCGTAATCCAGGTCACATAGCTTTTCACTATCTCCTAGTTCGACGCCTACATCCTGAAGATTTTGCAGCTCACTCTTCATTATTTTGTCCATGACGAAGTTGAAAAGGAATGGAGACAAAGGGCATCCCTGTCGAACACCACTGGTCGTTTCGAACCGACCGGATAGTTCACCGTAAACTCTAACGCGGTCAGAAGTATGAGAATACAATGATCTCAGTAGGTTCACGAACTTCTGGGGCATACCTTTTCGATGAAGAATACTGAAAAGCGATGTTCGATCAACTGAATCGAAGGCGCCTTTCAAGTCTAAGAAAATCATTATCGTCGGTCGGCGGTGCGTGTGACGCGTTTCAAGTAGTCGGCAAAGAGTAAAAATCTGGTCGATGCATCCTCGACCTGGCGGAATCCAGCCTGCTGTTCGCGGACATTCCTCTCGCGAGCCTGTGTAAGGCGATGCAGCAAAATCGAAGCTAAACTTTGATGTCTATCGGGATTAAGCTAATCCCACGATGATTACTGCAGTCATTGCGTATTCCCTTCTTGAAGTTGTCGGTGAAGCGTTGAGTAGTGTAACAAGCGTTGATTGCACATTGTGAACGACAACTAATGAATTGCTGAATCTGGTTCAGATAAGAAGAAAAAATCACTTTAATGGAGCGAAAACTTGTAGTTTCATCACCCAGTGTACCTGGTAGATTATAGCCGAAAGATGTGACACTTCGGTTGATTTTGGCTGTTCTTATCGACATGAATGCCAGCGCTACTGTGTTACATTGTTTTCGCATGCACACTACTGTAACGGGGAATGCTGGGGCAAGGGAACGACGTGAACATCAAGGCAAACGGACGAACCAACTGGGTGTCAGAGACAGAAGAACAGACGGCAAATATGTCGGAGGTGACCCGAAGCAGGCAAAAAGTGGCATACGGACTACCAGAGAAGAAACAGCGGGATCTTCTGCAACCAGCAAGATAGCCCAGGTGAGGGGCTGCCGATCGAGCTGTCAACTGAGATAATCGGACCAACGGAACAGAAATGATGCTTAGGAGAAGCAAGCTATCGGCCTCGGGTAACTGGCCAGAACGTGGCCAAAGCACTCAAGCAGCGGCAAGAGCAATGTTGGTACCGCTCACGTCTGGAAAAGGGCCTATATGAATGATTGTGTTTCGTGACTTGACTTGTTTGGCCGTTGGAATACAAGGATTCTATCTCGTCTTGTCGTCCGTATTACACTACCATATGGTACCATATGAAATTCTGCTTGAAATTAATAAATATTGTTACTCAAATTAGCATTCTGTTGGAATAGACATTCATTTCCATGTGACTGACAGCCTAACAATCTAGAATGTCATGTATGTTTCGCTTACTGCATTCTTTCTCAGTAGTCACATACGTGAATCGAATGGCTATCCGCAGCAGTCAGCACAAGCTATTTGAGGGGCCAGGCGTCGTAGTTGAGCAGTGCGCCGTAACTTCACAGACCGAACAATGACACTTATAACTTTAAGTAGTGATTACACTGTAGTATGGCTCTTATAAGCACTATATTTCATCAATACTGCGCACTTATTATGTGCCGCCCAAACTGTTCTGCAAACAGACACACTTCCGGTGCGACACGTTGATGATTTCACTTTGAAATATTTCCTACATGTAAACTTTGAGGCAGCCGAGTGGAATAAACCTTAATCCTTGTCGCGGGAAACCACCCAGCCAATTCGGAAATTCATTTTGCAATTAAAACTACAGTTATCAGACTGTAACCTTGGTGACTAACATGAGGTGCAACTGTATGCTAGATGGATTGCTGGTATAAATTGGTCAAAAGTGAAACAATGCCCACTCCTCTACGTATGCACTTTTCAGTCCTTAAGATCAGTTTGCGAGCAGCTCCAGTATGTGTGCAGCCCATGTTGGTCATGAGTCACAAGTGCAGCTCAACTTTTGAAATCCTCAGTCGATTCCAACTCACGGAGACAATTGGCTGAGTGGACTATCAAAAAAGCCAAACTCATTCGCAATTCTCCGTGCAATGCTGAGCAGCCTAAGCGAGGAACTGTGAGTCATTTATGTGGCAAAAAATATTCCTGATTAACTCGTCTTTTCCGCAATGCTAAATGTCATAAATTTGCTAGAATCGGTGACACCCAGACTGCTCTTGTGAGCAAGCAAGCCTGTCTAGCTCAGCGCTTCCTTGGCAATACACATTTTCGTCAGATTTCCAGTTCCTTAAGTTAGTCACTTCTAGCTCTGACTCCTCTTGTCCCATTACAAGCAAAATTCTCGATAATAGCAGTATAAGAAATTCTTTCATAATGAATACTGGGAGTGCTGACTGGTGTATTCCTAATATGGTTTTTCAACTTTGTAATCCCCTAACTTATTGTCATTTCGATCACAGGCATTACTGGGCATCAATTGCTTGTACTTTGACCGTGTGAATTAAGCCTCAAGGATGACCATTTAAATGCTTTAACTTGTGACTGACTCCGGAACTTATATCACCTGTTAAAACTGTGCGTCACAATCCTTTCTGATAGAATCGCAGCTGACTCACCTTCTGCACCTCACACTGGATTGCACAAATGCTTCTGGTGCCATTAAAACGATTCCTATGAACCATGAAGTAACTGCCCCCATCAATTTCACGAAACCCGGTACCATTTCTTTAAGGCTATATGAGCCATCAGAGAAAGCGTTAGACGACTTAGTCTCTAGGGGGATAATGACAACCGTTATTTCCCCAGCTTCGTTTGCTCTGGTTGTGACCCCATTAAAAACTGATGGAAAGACCCATAGAATTTGGGGCGGCTACCGTATCCCATTGAAAAACCTCATGTAACTGCCCACTTGTTTAATTCCCTAGGAAAAGGACGTGCTCCATCAGTTTCGTGATTATAAATTTCTCTCAAACGTTGACTTACAGGAAGCAATTTTACATTTCCCACTTAATGAACATTCCGGTGAACTTGAAACCAGAAATATCCATTTTGGGTTGTTCCAGTACGAATTTTACCTTTTGGTCTGTACATTTTAACCGATTTCAGATTTGATTGGTATTTCAACATATCAGGGTGATGTTGTTATACATGCTTCCGTTAAAGAGCTACACGATGAACGTTTAGTTTCTTCGCATGACAGACCACATGAACACAATGTCGCTATCAATCTTTATAAGTGTGTATTTTTTACTTCAATGTTCTGTTTACGCAATTAAGTCGATGCATAAGGGCTTCGTCCCAAGCCCAAACCTCTTAAACTTTTATCCAATGAATAATATCCAAAATATCTTGCTGAATTACGCTACTTAACGGGTTCCCCGCATTATTTTTCCAGATTTATGCCCCATTTCTCAACCAAAGACGCCCCACCACTCGGACATGTAACCCAACAGAATGCAAGAACAGTGCTCACGTAGCCTATATTACATTTGTTAACAAATGCTATTCTTTGATTCTTCTTGCCACATTTGCACTCAAATTTTATTATAGAGGCATCAACTACCGACACCGAAGCCATTCGAGAACAGGATGTTCGATCGGCGTTGTGCATTTCACGATGACTCATTTCGACTAAACCAAACCCAACATAAAGCATTCGGTATATTTTGGGCCGTCACTCGCACTTCATAATGGTGACAGAACCTGAGGCATTTGAATCCCTTTACAATACGCACCGTTTTTTTGCTAAGTACTCGACAGTAATAGCTCAGCGAAGAGGATCGTGTAAGCTGCTTATTCATACGACATCCAACATATGGGACCACAATCCACTCCGGACGACTATGACTTGCCTCGTTGCTTCAATTTGAAGGGGCTCCCACTTTTAACGGTCTACTCACACACAACAGCTACCGTTTAGTTTGTCAGCCAAGGCTTGTGACACCAGAAAACACATCCAAGCAGTCATCGATTGTGCTCCCTGAGGGTAGCAAGTCACCAGTTACTAGTGTTCTACAAATATGTCTGTCGTATGCAACGGTATCCTATGTCTGAATAACATAATAATTGTGCCTGCTCTGCTGTGATCAGTGGTCTTCGAAGACTTCAGTTCTGGACAGTCGGGAATCGAGAAAATAAACTCGATTGCTAGGTTCACTGGTTAGGGGCCGGAGCTGATAAATGATTTGTTTTGTATTGCACGAAGTTGCAGTAATTACTCGAACTAAGTTTATTCACCCCCATCAAAGTGAACCCCATTTTCAGCAATGAAATCATTCCCAGAACCGGATGTATTCGACAGTTCTGCTGATAACATTACAAAATAACCGGATAGTCCTCAAGTTATTCACGAGTTTCGGATTGGGACTAAAATTATCCCACCTGTTCTTGGTTCATTTTTCATAAACGATTCCTACGTTTTGCTCAAGTATGTCAATAGTGATGGAGGGTAAATTTCACTGTTGACTTGCTGAACAGAAAATGGGATGAATAAAATTATTTGTATTGAAACTGAAGTGAAAGCCTGTATCATGCAAGGCGTTTCTACTTGTTTATCATCAAAACATTTCGTCATAGTTACTGGCCACGACAACAGTATCAAGATGAACGAAATCAAAACTTGTTGAAATCGACTTTTCGTCTAATAGGTCATCTAAACGAATGATCAACTCATGGTGATCTCACGCCCACACTTGACTACAAAGGACCATATCCAGCCCAAGAATTTCTTCTGCTTTTCGAATGAAAACCGAGATCTACTGCATTAGTAATTCGCAAGTGGATCAAACAGGAAAAAGTGCAGTGTCATGGTTGTGAGTACTGTGGAGAACGTACAGTTGAAGCCAGTTAAAAGGTTTATGATGTGCGGGCAAATCACGTGACATGACTAGATGCCACCATAATACACTTTTGAAAATATTATTACACACATAATTAACGAATCACGTGATGTTCTATATTGTCTCGTGGACGTGAAACGGACATTGTGTCACCATGGTTTCCTACGAAGGCTTTACAACGAAGTCGGATACGGTTATCTGTGTCCGTTGAAGGTACTTTCACCTTCGGTAGATTGTGAACCGGAATCCACCCAGAAAACATTACCCTCCGTCAAATCTACAGCGGACTATTAACTTTGATGATCAGTCACAGATTAAACTAGACACCAATTCTGCCACCGATAAGACTATAATCAATACGATCGATTTGGACTAATAGAGAAAGAGATTAGAGAACAACCGAACAATGGCACATTTATGTGGTTACGCTCTGTTACTTGAACCATCAATGAGACGTGGTGCCGCTAGATAACAGCAGATTTAAATCAAGCTAAAGTCCAGTGCAAATCAGCCAGTTTGATTTACCTACTTGAGAAAATAACGCCGTAAAGCTGGTCTGGGCCACATCGATCTTAATGAAAATGAATTATGTTCACGATCTAGTAGTTTTTATGTAAGGGATTGTGTGAAAGTGCGTACTTGTGATATATATATATATATATATATATATATATATATATATATATATATATATATATATATATACGTATTATGTGGACCTTGTTGATTACTACAACTATGGGTTTTTTTTTCAAAACAAGCACGAAGACTTATCGATTGCTATTCTCATCAACCTAGCCTTCTTTTTAGTTTTCTTTTCTCGTCAGACTGTGAGGCAACTGACACGGTAAAAGCGCTCACACACTTGTTGTGCGCACGTCCGTGAATCGGTTTGATGAATGCCGGAGAACTAGTGCAATAGGGAAAAACCGAATTTACTGAAGTTGCAACCCAACCCGGTGGATAAGATGGAGAACAAGTTGAGTTGCCGATAAGAACCCATTCAGCAATCACCCAATCATTCCAGCTCTATGTGTCTCCAACTCTAGCACCGTTTCGTGGACTTAGAGATAAAACACTATTTGATCCATCGGCTCAATTGATGACCACATTGAAATCACATTGTATTATGTGACCCTATGACAAACGCAATTCTCAGCCGATCTGTTATCACTTCCAATCAGAGATCGCCTGATTGTCTGACTGACTGAACTCCGGACAGTCCGACCACTATTAGTTCCACGCATGGAAAATGCAGCGAAGGTTGAGAAAATCAGTTGGATATCCTAAAATTGGCAATGAGATTCCGAATATCCCTTTGAAAAGTTTCGTTGTTTGAAAAATGAGGCAAAATCTTGTCATGAAAAACTCCTATTATTGAAAGCTCTATGCAACTAGCATTACGTAAGGCAGAAACGCACTCACACTATAACATAACATTGAGTTACAAGACTTACTATGGTAGTTTCTGGAAGGGTTGTTTCCAGCGATATGTTGAAAAGTCTGAGGTGATTTGATCTTCACCAGGCTTATCATCCGAGGCGACTTTAAACCAGAACTACGTGCAGAGCTCCCTCTTTCGGGATCATGACCTCCCGCGGGGACATTCGCTAACTTTAAAGAAGTAGCAGTCAGTGGGCCTATCACTGGTGTACCGTCTATCTCGGAGGGTGATAAATCTATGGAACCTGCTGCCTGCTGAAGTGGTGGGTGAGCCTAGTGACCTAATATTCAAGTGATTGCTGGACGTCTTACTGAGGAAGTCAAGGCTTTTGGCTCAAGCCTAAATCTACGTCGCCGAGTTGTAATGATGAGGACTACATGGGAGAGAAGCCCTCCGCAAATATGTAATGAGGAATGAATGAATGCAGAACGATAGCGTACACGTTATGCACCCGATGGTGAACATTCCGCTGATACAATCCAATGCATTGCAAAAATCTGTCAATAACAAGAAAAGAATACATGGGTTCGGCGGAGTGAGTTGAAAAAATCGTTGGTGATAGAATGTGAGTTGTTGAGGAATCGAGTGAGGTTGTGAGCTACAGAGGATTTATGAGCTGTAGTACTGTCAAACAGATGTTTGTGATGAGATCAGTTGGCTGATGTTAATATGCATGTGTTAAGATCGGAGTAAAGGAGGTGAGCGTTGCCCGTCTAAATCTTACGAGAGAATGTCAAACGTGTCTTTTGATGTTGTGTTGTGATAAATTGGGTAAACAGGTTGTAAGAAATTCCACTCTGTTGAGAAAATTCCTAAGAGATCTGAAGATTATTTTGAAATCTTTGGCAAGCAGTTGGAGTAATATGACAGAAGGAGCATAGAGCCGATGTGGAAGGGTGCACGAAAGTACAATGCCTCTGAATAATTGAAACTGGTTGAGAATGACCTAGATCGTATCAGGTGAAAGATGAGCCGTCAGACTTTCAGGATGACTGAAGATACATGGTCTGTCTAGTTAAGATCACGGCTGCTGGTTACACTGATTTACCTGACGGGGACAACTCGTGATATTGGGTATCCATTGATGACCAAGTCCAGATTGGATATTACTAATTTTTAGTATTCATTGATTTTACGGAGACAAACGAGAATATCAGATCATTCTGAGATATGCATCCTCTTATTACGACTAGAGCACTAGGTGAATGGCTCACTTACTCTTTTTGTAAAAGAGAATGCTCCGAGCTATCCGAGATTGGCAATTCAAACAGAGTATCATCTGCGCATTCAATAAGGAGGCAATCGTCATGCGTATACGGAAATCAAAAACCCTGGAGAACGCCTCAAGCAGAGAGAATTGAATGATTTTTTGATTGTTGTATAGTATCTACAACAGACAGAAGTATTGTTTAATAAAATACTAGTTATTCAAATAACGCCGTTGGGGATAATGAACAGGGCTCAAGGAGGGAGCAGCTTGAAGACTGTCTCGAATAACACCTTCAAATAAGTGGTCGTAGTGGAACCAAAAGGCAGCCTTAACAGGCAACTATCCCCCATGGCATAACGGTGACCATATTGTGAGTCAAATGTGGATATTCATAAGTGGGGTGACCATCCAGCAACCTCACATCATGAATGACCTTAGTGTGGAGACATTCTCAATGAACCGAAACTGATGCAGAAACTCCCGAGGAAAACTTCCAAAGCCCCATGAGAATTGATCGTATGGTACATCCTTTTTAAAAAGATATTGAGAATCTCATATGTTCTCTATCTGACTTGAAACGAAACGTTGATTGGGAACTAGGTTGAATCAGGCAAAACGATCAGCAGGGGCAAAACTTGAATCGGTCGTGGAGTGGTAGATAACTTACTTTTATTTTCACTCTGAGTTTGCCTGTCGTGGGAGCAAAACGTCAAGTAGATGGTATTAAATCAAGGTAGGCATGCTTTGCAGTTTTGTTCCCAAATAAGAGTTGAATAAGGGAGATGCAACATGAAGACTCCGAGTCTACGTACCAATTGCATGAGTTCAAGAGGATGCCAACGTTATGTAGTGTGGAAAATCACAAGTGCGCACACATTTGGAAGCTATGGTGACACACAGATCCGAAAACGAATCCCAAGAAAAACGTCACAGCTAACTGGAAAACCATGTGAAACGAGAACAAGTTAAAAGATTGCGGATAATAACCATCGTAACGTTCAGTCAAACGGATGAATAGGCGACAACGAAGGGTGCGGTTTTCATGTCCAGGACGTAATGAAGGCTCTAGTTTCCGAACATTTTCCACGTCGCTGTTTTTAACAAATAACACGCAGTTATTATAAGACCCATACATAAAACTAAAACCATGGTGCAGGCCATTTGAGCTGCAGTGGTACGCTCGGAAAACGATGAGTAGAGCTTCATTAACTACGGGAAGATTAGAATGAAAAGGTGAACAGAAAGGGCTAATAAAAGAATGACATAACCAACTAACCGAGCATGAGTAAATATGACACTATCGTGCAGACAGAATTCTCAAGTTACAATTGCCAGTTCAAGCTCATCATGGTAGTGAAATTAAAAGCGAGGAGGAGGAATACGAATAGGCTATTACGAAGACCATCATCAAGCACACCACATGTGACGAAACTGTGTGAAACCAGCCTTTCCGGTTCCAGTTCACCTTCAGGCACACTATTGATAAGCAGTTCGTAATATCAGGTTATACGTAACACTATTACCTATGCACTCATTCCTTATATCCACTTTTGTCTGACATTTAATTTAAATTAAACTGGTGAATTTCACAATTGGATCACGCGATATATCGTGCGATTCTGACACGCATGAAACCGAGAACAATGCTAGTGCGTGGTGGAAAACTGACTGAGTATTCCGACTGCTGCAAGGTTCACAGAACTGAGTTAGAATGAGACACTTTGAGCTTGAATAGGTTCCTGTCAGTAACTTCAAATGTTCTTAGTTTTACCCACCTGGTTTGGTTTCAAGAGCAACGAATTCGGTTTTTGCCTATTGTATTGGCTCTTAGGCATTCTTCCAACCAATTCACGGACATGTGAATAGCGAGAATGAGGACGCTTTTCCTTTTAAACAACAAGAAACACAGGACCAACGATCGATGAGTGTGCATGCGTGTTGTGAATAAAGTAACTGGTTCGCAGCCACCAATGCACACATGCTCATACACAAACACGTAGCCACACAACACTTGCATGAAAACTATTAACTACTGAATATGATGAATACATTTTCATCTGGACTGACATGGTCCTGTTCAGTCTTATCATTTAATTCGCTTAATTGTGTGAGATAAGTTCGAATGCTTATCTCCACTGGTTTTCAGTCCGATCTATTTCTGACAGTTGACCAGCCACAATGAGTCGGTTTTATAGTTCAAAATAGTTTACGTATCTTGCCATTTTCTGTCACTTCTAGTTCTCTTCTGTATTATTCCAGATCAATCGCATTGATCCAAGCCACTTCGGTGGCACAATAATCGATAACTCCTACCCATGATGAACACTTGAAGTTTATAATCCTCCGTAGTTTATGTTGTAGAAGGATTTCAGTACCCCCAATATGGAAGCCCAGATTATGATTTTAGAAAATATTAGTTTCCCCAAAAATCACTTACTCTTCAAGTAATTCCAATAAATTAATTTTTATATATAATATGATTCATCATTCAGCTTGAACGCTCAACTCACCATTGAATTTTTAATGCCTTGTGCCTGCATACATTTTCAATGTTACTTCACCTTTATTGGTCTAGTTTTTCAGTTCCAGTCGATTTCCGAGGTCGGTCCGCTCCGTCCAGAGATAACTGTATGAACGACCAATTGCAACTCTTCTAAAGCCGCCCTTGTTAGGTTTCTTGTGCAGCAATATATTCCGTATCCGCGCCCATATCCGCCCATGTTCTCACTCCAGCCAATGGGTGGTCAAACTTCGACTGCAGTTCATAGTTGAAGATCGCAGTATTTGTAGTGATTTGAACGTTTCGGCACGCGACCCAGTGTGCTCGAGCTTCATTTCCAGCATCCATCCAATAAGTTGAAGCTGGACCTTGACAGTCTGATCGTCCAGATACAGCAAAGTACCTTTACGGTTGATTAAGGCGTTATTAGCCAGTATTTACATGCGATCCTCGATATAAAATTGAATTTGTACGAGTTAAATTTGATAGAATAAATTGCCGCAGTTCTTGCCTTGTCAGTCCTTTGTGCACGTGATGTGCGTGTGAACAGCTTCATTACATACGACTGTATTGTATTGTACTGAAAACTCCAGCAAGCTAACAAACTCACATTTCCGTCAAGTGGATGGCAACTGATCACTGTTGAGTGGAAGTAAGCATAAAAAATATATACTGCAGAAAATACTGGTTCATCCACCGATGTTCGTGCGAAGTTCCTCTGTAACTTTCATCTTATCAACCAGAAAACATGCTCAACAAGGCATTGTAGAGTTGCAATAGATATTTATACGAGGGGGGGGGGATAAGTGTAAATGTGGGACGTGTGGAGGGATGCGAAGGGTATGCAGATAAGTCGTGTTACAGGGGATGGGGGGGGGGTCCACAGAAATCTTCCTGGTGAATTTCTCCTAGGCTATAATGTGCAGATCGTAAACTTAACTCATGAGAGAGCGTATAGAAGTCAAAGAAATATGACTGATAATGACCAGGCCGGGAGGTAGTGTGGTGAAATCCTTCCTAAGTAGACCAGGGAAGATTGCGGGAGAGCAGTAGAGTAAGATTGGGAGAACACACTGATGGACAAAAGGAAAAATAACAGCTTAGTTGGCATCAAACTGACTTAACCGGGTAGATGGAATTCTCTTAGTATTCCGGTCCCAGTGTAGTATGCAACGATCAGTGTTCCGCAGCACGGAGTTGCTTGTGTTCGACGTGCAAAATATAAAACCATAGAAAACTCCATGAGCACAAAAGCTCAATAGGTGCATCAACAGGATTCTACACCTACATCAGTGGAACACCAAAATGGCTGCCTACAGGCTAGCCACTACACAAGGCCCATTCGTTGAGTGAAAACGAGCCAGGGTCATTCCTGGTGTGTTCAGTTTCTGTTTTAATTTCGCTGAAAAGGACTGCGATAGTTTCTGTTCTTCTTGAGGTCAAAACGGTTTGCACCAATAGTGAAGTTGTCAGATGGATTAGGGTTAATAATCTACTAAAGGCGAGGGTACCTACAGCTGCCACAGAATTCAGCATTCAACGCTGAAAGATATCCTTGGTAGGAGACTATTACGACACAACATCAGCTTCTTATTCACGAATGATGAAACAGAAATTTAGATGATTCTCTATGCGTGTATGCACTTGTATTTGGAAAAGCGTACTAAGCAGGCATCCAGTTCTGATTAGCGGAAATTCACTCCAGAACTAGTATGAACCACAACGACTGTAGTAAACACTGCGGCACGAACTGAGCGCACTGAAGGAGTGAGAACATTGACTGTACTCGCACGTAACTCAGAATCGTACTCTGCGCAATCGTTCAAATAAAAGATAAAAAAAACAAGACAATGCCAATAAAAGTCATCAAACTGGTCCTTTCACGTGATTTTTCCACACGTCGTAAGCCTCTCGACTGACTTCAGTTGCTCACCCTTTTCAGCTCTCACTACCATGACACTGGACTTATCCCCTTATGATGCATTTGAAAATTGCTGACACAGTGAATGTTGGTTTACATTCGAAATGCGGGAAAGAATCTCTGACGGGATATTGTCCTAAATGATTGAACGTCGGCGTGAAATCACCATGGACTGACCATTCGTTCAAGCCACCTAGTAAACGAAACGTCGACTTCTACGAGTTTCGGTTTCGTTCATTTCTCTATTGTCGCAGTGACGAGTAATTATGAGGAGATTTCTAGATGACAAACACCGAACTGAAATAAACAACTGAATTCGTCGTTGCCATTAGAAAACAAATGTCGAAATATTTGGAAATCCTGTTCGATTGCCGTTCGAACAATGCTACTGCTCCCCATGATATAAGATTTCATCCTATTTATATTTCATTTGCTTCATTTTCTGTTCAAGAAGTTGACCGTGGAACTAATCTCCCATTACCATTACTATGGTTGGGCAAAATCTTGGAATTATTCACGAAAGTCGTACCAGGAACGATTTTGATTTCACTGAGCTGGGGTCATTAGGGCGTGAGCCTGGAACCCGTGCAGCACTTCAGGACTATCTGATTGTTCTTATCAGTAGAACTGCTGTATACATCCAGTTTTGGAAATGATTTCATTGTAGCTAATGAACATAGAAATTTCTATCTAGTAAAACCCAGTGAAAGATGTATTTTTGCTCAATGAGCATTTTTAACTTGGCAGTATATATCAACATCTAATTATAATAAGCTGATAAATTATAGTCATTACTTTGTTTATCGTATGATAATGTGTAAAATTGATAGACGTGTATCGCGGTTATTAAAGGGTTGTCTAAAGGAGAATTGACCGCCGATGGCAAGATTCCAACGCGGGATGTCAAAGTCGGAAGTCAAAAATGACGACCGTTGGACCCCTTTCCCGTCTGTAGAACTGTGGTTATCAAGTTTCTTTCGGTACCAAAACCTCCGCGGGACACGTCACATACAAACTAGACAGTTTTTAGTCAGAATCTTTTATTTGATTCATCGAACTGGTTACACTCGTACATTTATTCAGGATTTCAGTGAATTATTTTTTTCTCAGCTGGCATCTGATTCATAGCCGAAAATTTCTCTAACATAGATCATACGTGATCATCGTTTCTTCGTTCGGCTATCGAGTCTCAAAGTTATACTCTGGTCTCTTCCTAACTTTGATAGTACTTGATTACTTTATGTAGTATATTGTTTCAATTTATCATTTCCCACTGTCTGTTGTTTGTCTTTAAATTTTCGCGCGCACATTGAACAGCGCTTAGTGTTCAAGCCGAAAAAGTACACTTTATCTAGTGCTGTTTCGTGATAGATGTGCATCACTGTTGACAATTATTCTCGTGGAAGAGAAGCTATCCTCCTCATTAATTGGATTCCAGGTCAATTCGTTTACCTATGGACTTTATCGTGAATCCCTTATTGCCGAATGTCCACCGAAACCTCGAAGCATCACTGAAAGGCCGCACTGCTGCGTCTGAGTGCGTCTGCTATCTATGGTGACGAAATGAGTCGACCCATGGAAGCTGATGATCTTCCTCTTAATTAATCTTCGTTACGATGTGCTATCGTGAACATAACTGCACAATCTTGGTTTGCGTACTATCACAACAATGTTCGTTTTAACGAGATCTATCAGTCTGTCCTCAGCACCGCCCTGTTGTACCTGCGAGCAAAAAGGTAGTAGATTGGGTCAACAAGGATATTTCTATCGCGTTAACATCACCAGTACCATAGTCGCTAAGCGACATCATCATGATGATACATCAATAAACAGCAAGGCGAACCCTGTAGACTACTGTCTTCTCACCATGTTGCACTTAGAAATAGAAATAATGTATACAATAGATGGATGGGGAGTGAACCTACAAGGTTGGGAAAAAAGAAGAATGCCTAGCAACCAGCACACGGAATAAATAGCCTAACTGTGCAAGCGCACATTGATCGGTCATTCTGATTCGATAGAAAGTGACAACATGATCATCACTTTTCACGGTTCGCTACCATATCCTTCAGTGTATCCAGCCAACTAGTTGAGGGATCTTTCGGACCAAAATCATGAGTACGTGAGGTACCTACTTAACTAAGTTCGATGTACATTTTCTCAATCCCCGTTGTCACGTCATCCATTGACCTCCACGTGGCTTCTTCTACTCCATAGGAGGAATGGGAAACACGGAACATTAAGGTAGGCGTGTGTTTGCCATACGCAACACGTGCCCCAACCAACGAAATCTACTAAGCTGGATAAACTGTGATAGAACATTCTCTGAACTGGTACCCGATGTTCGGTTTCTGACCTCAACATTGCTCACCCGGTCATTCCATCCACTCTTAGTGATACTACGTAAATATCGATGATCGAAAATGTTAAGTCGACAAATACCTTCCGCACACAGACTCCATGTCTTGCAATCATACAGCAAAACTGAGCGCGCCGCAGCACAGTACACACAACCTGTCAACTTCAAAGAAATATCAGGTCGGCGCCACAGGTGCTTCAGTCCAGCGTAAGCCGCTTGGGCATTGTATATACGCGTGATCACCTCTACTACTGTGCTCCCATCCGTTGTCACGCTGCTGCCGAGGAAAGTGAAGCGGTCGACAACTGCCAGCACCTGCCCGTCGAGCATCAAGCTCGGAACCGTTGACGTCCATTCTGGCAACATCATTATACACTTTAAAGGTGCAGTGCATGCCAAATGGAGCTACAGCTTTTGCGAGTCTATCTAGTGCACGTTGCACACGCTCCATGCCCTCGAACAAGTAGACAAGGTCGTCGGCGTAATCTAGAACACAAAGCTTCTCACTGTATGCCAGTTCGACGCCCACATCCTGAAGACTTCTCAATGAATTCTCCATTATTTCGTCCAAGACGAGGCTAACTGGGAATGAAGAAATGGGACATCCTCGTCGAACAGTGGTGGTTTTGAACGCACTGAAAAGTTCACCGTGAACCCTTTTACGACCATAAGTATGAAAGTCCAATGACTTCAGTAAATTTACGAGCTTCTGTGGCACACATTTTCGGTGAGGAGCACTGAATAACGTTGTTCGGTCAACTGAATCGAAGGTGCATTTCAAGTCAAGTAAAACCATCATTGTCGGTCTACGGTGTGTACGGCGCGATTCAAGCAATCGGCGAAGAGTGATAATTTGGTCGATGCATCCTCGATCTGGACGGAATCCGACCTGTTGTTCGCTGGGGTTCCTCCCGCAAGCCGGTGTCAGACGGTAGAGCAAATCGGTGCTAATACCTTGGTGATAATCTGAATTAAACTGATCCCACGATGGTTACTACAATCACTGCGTAGTCCCTCCTTGAAAATGCGTACAATCAATAACTCGCTACGTTAAAACGGAATACGCTTCTCGTTTCAAATGTCACGGAACAAATTGGTAAATGACTTCATCAACGCACCACAAAACTAATGCAAGGTCCGACTGTACGTACGTGGCTCAGAAATATCTAGAGTTCTGGACAGAACTGCGCCACCGGTAGCTCACCGCGATATGATCTGTGTGACTCGGGATGCCCATCGATTTAGAGCGCCATGTCGCTGTGTGACGCGAGCTTTGTCGGGAAGTTGTACTAAACAGGAGTAACTGATTGTCTGCACAAAACTGGAGAAGCCTATCCCCGTCATCTTTGTGCTGAGTGGATAAGGCACAACGTCCACCTAAACAAACTTCGGAAGCACTTAGTTTGCCAACTTAAGCATTAAAACCACCTGCTGGCACTACAATGTCAGAACCTTTGCTGCTACGAACGAGAGAGGTGAGTTCATCATAGAACTCATCCCTCTGTTTTATAACTGCAGCCTGTTGGAATGTATGCCAACATTACAAACAAGTTGCGCTTAGCACAGCTATCCCTTCGAACACCAACTGAACCCTGCAGCCTTACAGCACATAAACGACCATAACCGGGATTCATTTTAAAAGGGCAGCCTCGGCCTTGTCAGTCAAGGCCATTCCTACAGCACGTTGACCCGCAGTTCTAGCTGTTTCACCTACTAAAGTACGTAAGAAGTGCCTTAATGAGATACCGGGAGCAGTTAGTTGAATCACATTACTAGAATTCTGGGTAGGCGTTTCACTTACGCAGAAGACATCAATCTTCAGGGAGTCTATTGTGAGGGCTAGGCATGCTTGCTGGTCAGCCTGCATGGGTGTATGCCCGTCAAAGTAGCGGAGATTCAGAGGCTGACGAGGTTTGAGAAAGTGTGTTACGAGATTGAGGATTATTTGTGACACCATTTGACAGTGAAGTTGTGAGTACCGGACATGTTATGAGTGGAAGCATTACGAGTGAGTAGAGGAAGTAAAGAGAAGTCGGCTGGGGGCAGAAATGTCGAACAAGGTGGAAAATGCTTTCCCACCATGGATAACATGTACTCCAGCCGGCAGTGTCTACTATATTCGTTTCGATGTACTAACATTTTTCAAGTACGAACCAAGCATTAGGCGCATTATCTCAGTCCTCCAGCCCACTTTTGTTAAAATATTACAAGCACTGGTGTTCAAAAACTGCATTAAGTAAACATATTCAAATCTTAAAACTGTGATGCTGAACTGGTTGTGCCGTAAAGCCATGCACAAAATCTTTCAGGTTCAGTATGATTTCAGTTCACATCACAAGTGTACCCTGCTTGTACTTTGGATAAGCGAGCATCCACTTATCACTAGCTACCACCGCCCTTCGCCTCAAAACTGTGCATCCATGTCACCTAGTATCAGACGCCTTTAATCCTGACCCAAAAATTAGCTCTTTGTAATTGTGGAGCGCATTCCATTCGGAGTCCCTGCACCTTTGGGTGTGTCAGATGAGCCTCGTCCGTGATTTGAACATTCACACAATTTCCTCCGCGTACTAAGTTTTTCCCCTTTTTACTAATACGTCGGGGTCCTTGGATAGAAAGCCCTATATTACATCAATTACGGAGCTGAGAAGTAATGATGAGGTAAGACATCCTGAAGGAACTCCGTAACTGGATTAAAATGACCTAAACAGTTAATTTTATGCCACTATTTAGTCGCCAGAGTGCTGGTAAAGCGATGTTATTTAGTTCAAGTATTTCTTAAGAAGTTCAATTCAGTTCATCCGATCGATAACCTCGCTATTCTGTGCTCTGGTTTTGGTCGCAACCTCGCAGCATCGTCCGGTTGAGAGAATGAATGAAAGAATATGCTGAAAAGGAGCCGGAAACAAACCAATAAACGGAAATCATGAAAAAAGAAAGAAGACGAATGCAACTACGCCACTGGCCACGGCACCTAGTTAAATCACTTATTGTCTTCAACCACCTGGTAAGCGGGTCTCTTGGACCCCAGCCCGGAAGTTTAACACGTTCTACTTGGTCAAGTCAACTGGTCACGGTTTTTGTAGCTTTCCGCCATGTCATGGACTGACCACCTCGACCTACCTTCCAACCACCACGTGCGCTGGGGAGAGGTGTACGCCCAGGAAGTTTGTCAGTGGGCATGCGTAACGCATGTCCCAGACATCTTAATCTGTTTGGATTCGGTATTTGTCCCAGTATCTGACCACTAGTTCCCAACACCATATTCCTAATCTCAGCATTGCTCATGCGGTGCACCCGTTATACTCAGGCAACGCTATGGAGACATCGATGCTCAAACGCCGACAATTTCGCCTATCTTCTACCCTTAATCGCGACGTTTCTGAGCCGTATAAAAGAACAGATATAACCGCCGCTGTGTTCGACCCATGACAGACGATCGGATGTCACACCAGCTACACTGATGGCTGCGGTTGGTAAAAGCCAATCGTGTCTTCTGCATACGTGATGACATTTCATCCGATTTCTGACCACCTAGCGAGATGAAACTAACCTGCTGTAACAAAACTTATCTACTTCAGCTACGGCTCCCCTTGCCAATATAGGGTTTGATTTAGAGCCAATCCAGTTCTGCAACAGCCTTTTACACATTAAAGGTACAGAACGCACCATAAAAATCACTACACTGTTGTTTATGGCTATCTAGGGAGGCTTGCAACTTACCTGGATCTTCTCTCAGAAGAACATTATCGTCCGCGAATTCTAAGTCAGATAGTTTATTGCCTGGGCAAAGATCGATGTCGCCATTCTCACACAAGGATAGGGCAATCTGAAGAATCAATTCAATTACAAAATTGAAAAAGAGGGGCAGTATAGGGCAACTCTGACAAACACCACTTCTTGTGGTGAACTCAGGTGAAAGATCGCCATAAGCACGAACTCCGCCTCGAATATTTACGTACAAGCACTGGGAAAAAGACGGAAATTCTTTGGGCAAACCGTCCAATGAGAGACAGCTCCAGGGAACTGTGCGGTCGACTGAATCGAATGCCGCTTTCAGGTAAAGGAAGACAGAGGTTGTGGGTTTACAGATGGTGTGTCTTTTCTCTAAGATTCGAAGAATAGAGATGTGGTCGACACAACCACGACCGGGTCTGAAACCGGCTTGATTCTCACGCGTACATCTTTCGCGGAGTTTGGATAATCGATGGAGAATAAGTCTTGTGAGCAGTTCAGCCGCGATACTTACCAAGCTAATTCCTCTGTGGTTTTCACAAGAGGGTTTGTCATCTTTCTTGTAAATCAGTACAACCACCGACCCACACTGTTCCTTGGGAATCTGTTCACTAACCCAGATTACCCGCAATTTTGTTAACTCCGAAACCAGAGCTTCGCCTCCATCCTTGAAGAAGGATAAGGACAACGCATCCGGTCTAGTAGATCTTCACCTTTTAAAATAACCTATATCTCGCATTACCTCCATTTATGATGGAGGAGAGATGTCCACCTATATTATTTTTCTTGCAGGTATATTCGGAAGGTTCGCTGTAGGAGTGAGTCAACTGAACTGCTCCTCAAAATGCTCTGTCCAACGGTCCAGACAATGTCCCTGAGAGTGATTCAGTGAGCCGTCGATTTCCTTGATTAGCCCACTTACATCGGGCTTCCGTTGACCGGTACCTCTAATCAAACGGTAAAGGAAACGAGTATCGCCAACAGACGTAACCTTCTCCATTTCCCTACATTTCACAGTCCACCACCGCTCGCAGCCACTTCTCTAACTCCTAGTCAGTTTGTGCCTCGGGGATTTGTGTACCTCATTGAATGTGATATCCGGAGGGACGGACCTGCGAACATCTAACAGAGCAAATGATGTCGAAGATACCAATCCTCTGTAAGGCTTACTTAAACCGGACATTGGAAGCCGCGTTCAAGGCTTACATGAGCTGTTGCCAGTGTTCATTCGGGTCCTCGACATCCGGCTGCATCGATAATCGTGTAGACACATCTTTCTGGAAAGTAGATCACCCGTTATCCTCCAGAAGCAACTGCGCGAGATGGGTGGATTGGGATAGGTGCGATCACCGACGAGACGCAAACAGCAGCGAGCACGTACCAAGGTGTGGTCTGACTCCACAGGCGTAGACCAAAGTGAACGACAATCTTCGACCGGTCCACGCCAGCGGTTACTAATGGAAATACAATCAGTCTGAGTCCGACGTTGTGAAGATTCAGGCGACTCCATGTGAGCCTGTGCCGCTTTTTATTGCAGGGGTTCTTGCTCGCCAGAAACAATCTGTGGCCAGAGTACAGCTGGGTGAGACGGTGGCCGTCGTCGGTGCGATCGATCGGGATAGCAAACCGGCCTCCAATGTGACTTTCAGAATCCCTTGAACAGCAAACTGGAGCGTTTAAATCCCTTGCAACGACCATGTCGTCCATTGAACGCACGCTTTAAAACAGTTAAGACAAATGCAAATTCATCCTTGATTTCAGAGGAACTTTGGTCAGTAGGCGCACACAGATACGACGAACAAGCATCGACGTTTCATTCTGTTGCTATTGCCATGTAAAAAATCGAACTGCACAAAGACGAATGCTGACTGGAATCTAGTCCAGCAGCGCACGCTCAGCTCTACTTCTTAAAGCGACCTCGACTCCAGCCTAACCGCGAGCACTAGACATCGGATCACCCGACACGCGAAGGGTAAAGCGAGACTCTGATGATGTATCTGCGCTGCGGAGCGATCACAGAAGTGGGGTCTTTTGGGCGTGTTTCGGAGACAGCATAGACCTATTTTGAAAGTTCAAGCGATTCTAGAGAATGCAGCCCGTTGTCCCACCTGGCATAGTGTGCGGACGCTGGGGGTACCTAGGTGAAGCGAACATGCAGGCTTACGAAATGTTTGGTTTATGTCCTACTCTAGAACTAGCGCTTTCTTCAGAGCCCCAATAACCCGCGGCATGTCGCATCGATTTTAAATTTAAGAGGATAGATGAGAAGTTAGTAAGGCTCTTCACATGAAGAATGCTAGAGGTATCTAAGTGAGTTATACTTTGCGGCTTCCCACACCGTAGGACGGGTTTTTCTTTGGGAACCCTAACCGGAGCCTTATAAACAAAAGTCTAACCATGAGGCAGTGGGGGGTTAATCGGGCACGGGAACGTGACCGAAGAACTCGCGAAGGGACTTTTTCTGGTCTCTTCAGGGAGACCTGAATAATGCACGCATTGTCGTGCCCTCACTGGTACTTTGTAATCGATTGACCATTTGGATTCAGACCTTCGTCCCATGCACCCAATGGAGCAAGCGAAACTTCCTAAGTGAGCCCTTTAGAAAAAGGAAGCCAAGAAGTGTTATTAAATCAACCGAATCGGACGCCTCCTAAGGATCAATGGACACTACAATCGTAGAGTGACGTTGTTGATAACGTATTTTAACAATCTGACGTGAAGTGAAGATCTGATCAGTGCAACCAGTGCCCGAACGGAACTGCCCTCGGTTACTAACCAGATGAAGCCGAAAGATGAAAGACTATCAAGAACGTCAAAACTTTAGTCATAATCAACGAGAGACCTACATCCGGTGGCTGGCATGGTTCTAGTGAAACCCCTTTTGAAAATCATGCCGATCAATGACTAAGCCTACGAAGACGAAACGTGATCTTTATACGGAATATCACTTACTGACTTTAGCAAGGAACAGACAACTTCTTCCAGAAAATCGGAGAAAATGCATCACAACTGGAGGCTTCCCTAGGCCTTACTACCGAAGTACACGACTCCGTACCTGACCTTTTTATACCATTTTTCACATTGTTTCTGAAATGTCAAAACTATCCGAAAATTATCATCAACTCGGTTGACTATTTGGGATACCTTCGTGAATGGCCATAGACTGACTTCGAGGATAACAATGGGAAACGAGTTACAGTGCATTCACAACAATGCAGACGTATCTGAATTTCAATCAATCTCCGCCGTTGCCAAGTAGTGGTAGAAATTTATCGGATCATACGTATGATAGTCAGCAGTTCGGCTCGATCAATAAGTGACAGCTAGACAACACTTCGCACCCCAAAATGTATGGGATTTCAGGTGCAATAATTATGAGTGTGATTTTCCGTAATTTTTCACCAACGGTACATTCACAAAAATATTAACTACTGGTTTCATAACAGCGGCATTCTGTGGTGGATCCAGATTTGTGTAAATTGGTTAGGAGAACTGCACTGCGGTCACATTAGTGAAAATAAATCCCAGTTTCACCAGTTTTGTATGGGTTGAGCGTGTGATTACCAAAGAGCATCATAAATTTCGCTTCATCAATCTCCTTCAACTGAATTTTCAGTAGTGCCAACATGCATGAACCATGCTATCTCGAGACGCAGAAAACCTACCAGCGATTGTGACTACGTTGCATTATTGAACAATAAAACCCTGCCCCAATAGTCTTGGTGTTTAAAATGTCTAACGACCGTGTATCTTCACAAGTGAGACCGTTACGCTGTCCGCTCCAGCACCTCTGTTTTACACCCTGGAGACCATGTTACTTGACTTGTAGTGTATACATAGATTTTGGCGCGAATCGGAGCTGTCTTACATTTGGTAGAGCAAACATTGTGGGCGGAAGAGTTGTTGAATTCCGCATTCCCCCAATTGGTTGTCAATGACAACCAAATACGATTACATAAAGTTCACACAATATAATGGAGTTGTTATCTGGGTGACTAAGCATAAAAATAATATAGGGATCTGGGGGAATTCCGTTCTAAAAAGCTGTTGACCATTATCGTTAAACAGGGCAGGGGAAAAAGACTGAATTTCGGTAGTTTGTGACGTCCTAGGACTTGGTTTTCACTGTGGATCTCCGCCCCAGTGAGTAGATCTGTCGAAACAGACCATGAAATGAGTGTTGAAATAGCTGTGAAGCTGTCACTAGAGATCAGTTAAACTGCATCTCATAGCGTTCGCTAGATCTTCGAGACGCCACTGCTGAGTTTGAATTGATGAACCGTCAGCTTAACAGATTGTTTCACTTACACCTACTAATTCCCTACGGATCACTCGGATGATAGAATAACTTTCAAGAATTTCCCATAGCGGCAGCATGTCTCATCTCTGATGCACTTTGCGACCACCAGATTTCGCGATATCTGCGAGACTTGCATTCACTGCTTCCACTGTGAATCGAACACCTGACCATCAGGCTATCCGAGCTGGATCTCAGTGGTTTACTGAGCCTATACACTACAAGGGAGATAGATCATGTAATGCACAAGTCCAATAAACCGTTGACAGGCAGCCCGGATAGCCTAGCGGTTAGGTGTTCGACTCACAATCGTTCATTTCGGGTTTGATTCTCAGTGGGGGCTTGGTAGATGTGCACTACTGGTGATCCCTGGGAAGGGTGAAACGGCTGTACGGTGTTTCTATGGTTTTCGATAGTGAGTCGAACGTTTACACTGTATGACGAATCATATACAAAATCCAGTCTTCGACTACTCACACATACTTGGTTAGATCTAAGTAACTGTTTTCCGAGCGACAAACATTTCCATGTGTCATTTCAAGCCGAAAGATGAAAGACTATCAAGAACGTCAAAACTTTAGTCATAATCAACGAGAGACCTACATCCGGTGGCTGGCATGGTTCTAGTGAAACCCCTTTTGAAAATCATGCCGATCAATGACTAAGCCTACGAAGACGAAACGTGATCTTTATACGGAATATCACTTACTGACTTTAGCAAGGAACAGACAACTTCTTCCAGAAAATCGGAGAAAATGCATCACAACTGGAGGCTTCCCTAGGCCTTACTACCGAAGTACACGACTCCGTACCTGACCTTTTTATACCATTTTTCACATTGTTTCTGAAATGTCAAAACTATCCGAAAATTATCATCAACTCGGTTGACTATTTGGGATACCTTCGTGAATGGCCATAGACTGACTTCGAGGATAACAATGGGAAACGAGTTACAGTGCATTCACAACAATGCAGACGTATCTGAATTTCAATCAATCTCCGCCGTTGCCAAGTAGTGGTAGAAATTTATCGGATCATACGTATGATAGTCAGCAGTTCGGCTCGATCAATAAGTGACAGCTAGACAACACTTCGCACCCCAAAATGTATGGGATTTCAGGTGCAATAATTATGAGTGTGATTTTCCGTAATTTTTCACCAACGGTACATTCACAAAAATATTAACTACTGGTTTCATAACAGCGGCATTCTGTGGTGGATCCAGATTTGTGTAAATTGATTAGGAGAACTGCACTGCGGTCACATTAGTGAAAATAAATCCCAGTTTCACCAGTTTTGTATGGGTTGAGCGTGTGATTACCAAAGAGCATCATAAATTTCGCTTCATCAATCTCCTTCAACTGAATTTTCAGTAGTGCCAACATGCATGAACCATGCTATCTCGAGACGCAGAAAACCTACCAGCGATTGTGACTACGTTGCATTATTGAACAATAAAACCCTGCCCCAATAGTCTTGGTGTTTAAAATGTCTAACGACCGTGTATCTTCACAAGTGAGACCGTTACGCTGTCCGCTCCAGCACCTCTGTTTTACACCCTGGAGACCATGTTACTTGACTTGTAGTGTATACATAGATTTTGGCGCGAATCGGAGCTGTCTTACATTTGGTAGAGCAAACATTGTGGGCGGAAGAGTTGTTGAATTCCGCATTCCCCCAATTGGTTGTCAATGACAACCAAATACGATTACATAAAGTTCACACAATATAATGGAGTTGTTATCTGGGTGACTAAGCATAAAAATAATATAGGGATCTGGGGGAATTCCGTTCTAAAAAGCTGTTGACCATTATCGTTAAACAGGGCAGGGGAAAAAGACTGAATTTCGGTAGTTTGTGACGTCCTAGGACTTGGTTTTCACTGTGGATCTCCGCCCCAGTGAGTAGATCTGTCGAAACAGACCATGAAATGAGTGTTGAAATAGCTGTGAAGCTGTCACTAGAGATCAGTTAAACTGCATCTCATAGCGTTCGCTAGATCTTCGAGACGCCACTGCTGAGTTTGAATTGATGAACCGTCAGCTTAACAGATTGTTTCACTTACACCTACTAATTCCCTACGGATCACTCGGATGATAGAATAACTTTCAAGAATTTCCCATAGCGGCAGCATGTCTCATCTCTGATGCACTTTGCGACCACCAGATTTCGCGATATCTGCGAGACTTGCATTCACTGCTTCCACTGTGAATCGAACACCTGACCATCAGGCTATCCGAGCTGGATCTCAGTGGTTTACTGAGCCTATACACTACAAGGGAGATAGATCATGTAATGCACAAGTCCAATAAACCGTTGACAGGCAGCCCGGATAGCCTAGCGGTTAGGTGTTCGACTCACAATCGTTCATTTCGGGTTTGATTCTCAGTGGGGGCTTGGTAGATGTGCACTACTGGTGATCCCTGGGAAGGGTGAAACGGCTGTACGGTGTTTCTATGGTTTTCGATAGTGAGTCGAACGTTTACACTGTATGACGAATCATATACAAAATCCAGTCTTCGACTACTCACACATACTTGGTTAGATCTAAGTAACTGTTTTCCGAGCGACAAACATTTCCATGTGTCATTTCAAGCCGAAAGATGAAAGACTATCAAGAACGTCAAAACTTTAGTCATAATCAACGAGAGACCTACATCCGGTGGCTGGCATGGTTCTAGTGAAACCCCTTTTGAAAATCATGCCGATCAATGACTAAGCCTACGAAGACGAAACGTGATCTTTATACGGAATATCACTTACTGACTTTAGCAAGGAACAGACAACTTCTTCCAGAAAATCGGAGAAAATGCATCACAACTGGAGGCTTCCCTAGGCCTTACTACCGAAGTACACGACTCCGTACCTGACCTTTTTATACCATTTTTCACATTGTTTCTGAAATGTCAAAACTATCCGAAAATTATCATCAACTCGGTTGACTATTTGGGATACCTTCGTGAATGGCCATAGACTGACTTCGAGGATAACAATGGGAAACGAGTTACAGTGCATTCACAACAATGCAGACGTATCTGAATTTCAATCAATCTCCGCCGTTGCCAAGTAGTGGTAGAAATTTATCGGATCATACGTATGATAGTCAGCAGTTCGGCTCGATCAATAAGTGACAGCTAGACAACACTTCGCACCCCAAAATGTATGGGATTTCAGGTGCAATAATTATGAGTGTGATTTTCCGTAATTTTTCACCAACGGTACATTCACAAAAATATTAACTACTGGTTTCATAACAGCGGCATTCTGTGGTGGATCCAGATTTGTGTAAATTGATTAGGAGAACTGCACTGCGGTCACATTAGTGAAAATAAATCCCAGTTTCACCAGTTTTGTATGGGTTGAGCGTGTGATTACCAAAGAGCATCATAAATTTCGCTTCATCAATCTCCTTCAACTGAATTTTCAGTAGTGCCAACATGCATGAACCATGCTATCTCGAGACGCAGAAAACCTACCAGCGATTGTGACTACGTTGCATTATTGAACAATAAAACCCTGCCCCAATAGTCTTGGTGTTTAAAATGTCTAACGACCGTGTATCTTCACAAGTGAGACCGTTACGCTGTCCGCTCCAGCACCTCTGTTTTACACCCTGGAGACCATGTTACTTGACTTGTAGTGTATACATAGATTTTGGCGCGAATCGGAGCTGTCTTACATTTGGTAGAGCAAACATTGTGGGCGGAAGAGTTGTTGAATTCCGCATTCCCCCAATTGGTTGTCAATGACAACCAAATACGATTACATAAAGTTCACACAATATAATGGAGTTGTTATCTGGGTGACTAAGCATAAAAATAATATAGGGATCTGGGGGAATTCCGTTCTAAAAAGCTGTTGACCATTATCGTTAAACAGGGCAGGGGAAAAAGACTGAATTTCGGTAGTTTGTGACGTCCTAGGACTTGGTTTTCACTGTGGATCTCCGCCCCAGTGAGTAGATCTGTCGAAACAGACCATGAAATGAGTGTTGAAATAGCTGTGAAGCTGTCACTAGAGATCAGTTAAACTGCATCTCATAGCGTTCGCTAGATCTTCGAGACGCCACTGCTGAATTTGAATTGATGAACCGTCAGCTTAACAGATTGTTTCACTTACACCTACTAATTCCCTACGGATCACTCGGATGATAGAATAACTTTCAAGAATTTCCCATAGCGGCAGCATGTCTCATCTCTGATGCACTTTGCGACCACCAGATTTCGCGATATCTGCGAGACTTGCATTCACTGCTTCCACTGTGAATCGAACACCTGACCATCAGGCTATCCGAGCTGGATCTCAGTGGTTTACTGAGCCTATACACTACAAGGGAGATAGATCATGTAATGCACAAGTCCAATAAACCGTTGACAGGCAGCCCGGATAGCCTAGCGGTTAGGTGTTCGACTCACAATCGTTCATTTCGGGTTTGATTCTCAGTGGGGGCTTGGTAGATGTGCACTACTGGTGATCCCTGGGAAGGGTGAAACGGCTGTACGGTGTTTCTATGGTTTTCGATAGTGAGTCGAACGTTTACACTGTATGACGAATCATATACAAAATCCAGTCTTCGACTACTCACACATACTTGGTTAGATCTAAGTAACTGTTTTCCGAGCGACAAACATTTCCATGTGTCATTTCAAGCCGAAAGATGAAAGACTATCAAGAACGTCAAAACTTTAGTCATAATCAACGAGAGACCTACATCCGGTGGCTGGCATGGTTCTAGTGAAACCCCTTTTGAAAATCATGCCGATCAATGACTAAGCCTACGAAGACGAAACGTGATCTTTATACGGAATATCACTTACTGACTTTAGCAAGGAACAGACAACTTCTTCCAGAAAATCGGAGAAAATGCATCACAACTGGAGGCTTCCCTAGGCCTTACTACCGAAGTACACGACTCCGTACCTGACCTTTTTATACCATTTTTCACATTGTTTCTGAAATGTCAAAACTATCCGAAAATTATCATCAACTCGGTTGACTATTTGGGATACCTTCGTGAATGGCCATAGACTGACTTCGAGGATAACAATGGGAAACGAGTTACAGTGCATTCACAACAATGCAGACGTATCTGAATTTCAATCAATCTCCGCCGTTGCCAAGTAGTGGTAGAAATTTATCGGATCATACGTATGATAGTCAGCAGTTCGGCTCGATCAATAAGTGACAGCTAGACAACACTTCGCACCCCAAAATGTATGGGATTTCAGGTGCAATAATTATGAGTGTGATTTTCCGTAATTTTTCACCAACGGTACATTCACAAAAATATTAACTACTGGTTTCATAACAGCGGCATTCTGTGGTGGATCCAGATTTGTGTAAATTGATTAGGAGAACTGCACTGCGGTCACATTAGTGAAAATAAATCCCAGTTTCACCAGTTTTGTATGGGTTGAGCGTGTGATTACCAAAGAGCATCACAAATTTCGCTTCATCAATCTCCTTCAACTGAATTTTCAGTAGTGCCAACATGCATGAACCATGCTATCTCGAGACGCAGAAAACCTACCAGCGATTGTGACTACGTTGCATTATTGAACAATAAAACCCTGCCCCAATAGTCTTGGTGTTTAAAATGTCTAACGACCGTGTATCTTCACAAGTGAGACCGTTACGCTGTCCGCTCCAGCACCTCTGTTTTACACCCTGGAGACCATGTTACTTGACTTGTAGTGTATACATAGATTTTGGCGCGAATCGGAGCTGTCTTACATTTGGTAGAGCAAACATTGTGGGCGGAAGAGTTGTTGAATTCCGCATTCCCCCAATTGGTTGTCAATGACAACCAAATACGATTACATAAAGTTCACACAATATAATGGAGTTGTTATCTGGGTGACTAAGCATAAAAATAATATAGGGATCTGGGGGAATTCCGTTCTAAAAAGCTGTTGACCATTATCGTTAAACAGGGCAGGGGAAAAAGACTGAATTTCGGTAGTTTGTGACGTCCTAGGACTTGGTTTTCACTGTGGATCTCCGCCCCAGTGAGTAGATCTGTCGAAACAGACCATGAAATGAGTGTTGAAATAGCTGTGAAGCTGTCACTAGAGATCAGTTAAACTGCATCTCATAGCGTTCGCTAGATCTTCGAGACGCCACTGCTGAGTTTGAATTGATGAACCGTCAGCTTAACAGATTGTTTCACTTACACCTACTAATTCCCTACGGATCACTCGGATGATAGAATAACTTTCAAGAATTTCCCATAGCGGCAGCATGTCTCATCTCTGATGCACTTTGCGACCACCAGATTTCGCGATATCTGCGAGACTTGCATTCACTGCTTCCACTGTGAATCGAACACCTGACCATCAGGCTATCCGAGCTGGATCTCAGTGGTTTACTGAGCCTATACACTACAAGGGAGATAGATCATGTAATGCACAAGTCCAATAAACCGTTGACAGGCAGCCCGGATAGCCTAGCGGTTAGGTGTTCGACTCACAATCGTTCATTTCGGGTTTGATTCTCAGTGGGGGCTTGGTAGATGTGCACTACTGGTGATCCCTGGGAAGGGTGAAACGGCTGTACGGTGTTTCTATGGTTTTCGATAGTGAGTCGAACGTTTACACTGTATGACGAATCATATACAAAATCCAGTCTTCGACTACTCACACATACTTGGTTAGATCTAAGTAACTGTTTTCCGAGCGACAAACATTTCCATGTGTCATTTCAAGCCGAAAGATGAAAGACTATCAAGAACGTCAAAACTTTAGTCATAATCAACGAGAGACCTACATCCGGTGGCTGGCATGGTTCTAGTGAAACCCCTTTTGAAAATCATGCCGATCAATGACTAAGCCTACGAAGACGAAACGTGATCTTTATACGGAATATCACTTACTGACTTTAGCAAGGAACAGACAACTTCTTCCAGAAAATCGGAGAAAATGCATCACAACTGGAGGCTTCCCTAGGCCTTACTACCGAAGTACACGACTCCGTACCTGACCTTTTTATACCATTTTTCACATTGTTTCTGAAATGTCAAAACTATCCGAAAATTATCATCAACTCGGTTGACTATTTGGGATACCTTCGTGAATGGCCATAGACTGACTTCGAGGATAACAATGGGAAACGAGTTACAGTGCATTCACAACAATGCAGACGTATCTGAATTTCAATCAATCTCCGCCGTTGCCAAGTAGTGGTAGAAATTTATCGGATCATACGTATGATAGTCAGCAGTTCGGCTCGATCAATAAGTGACAGCTAGACAACACTTCGCACCCCAAAATGTATGGGATTTCAGGTGCAATAATTATGAGTGTGATTTTCCGTAATTTTTCACCAACGGTACATTCACAAAAATATTAACTACTGGTTTCATAACAGCGGCATTCTGTGGTGGATCCAGATTTGTGTAAATTGATTAGGAGAACTGCACTGCGGTCACATTAGTGAAAATAAATCCCAGTTTCACCAGTTTTGTATGGGTTGAGCGTGTGATTACCAAAGAGCATCACAAATTTCGCTTCATCAATCTCCTTCAACTGAATTTTCAGTAGTGCCAACATGCATGAACCATGCTATCTCGAGACGCAGAAAACCTACCAGCGATTGTGACTACGTTGCATTATTGAACAATAAAACCCTGCCCCAATAGTCTTGGTGTTTAAAATGTCTAACGACCGTGTATCTTCACAAGTGAGACCGTTACGCTGTCCGCTCCAGCACCTCTGTTTTACACCCTGGAGACCATGTTACTTGACTTGTAGTGTATACATAGATTTTGGCGCGAATCGGAGCTGTCTTACATTTGGTAGAGCAAACATTGTGGGCGGAAGAGTTGTTGAATTCCGCATTCCCCCAATTGGTTGTCAATGACAACCAAATACGATTACATAAAGTTCACACAATATAATGGAGTTGTTATCTGGGTGACTAAGCATAAAAATAATATAGGGATCTGGGGGAATTCCGTTCTAAAAAGCTGTTGACCATTATCGTTAAACAGGGCAGGGGAAAAAGACTGAATTTCGGTAGTTTGTGACGTCCTAGGACTTGGTTTTCACTGTGGATCTCCGCCCCAGTGAGTAGATCTGTCGAAACAGACCATGAAATGAGTGTTGAAATAGCTGTGAAGCTGTCACTAGAGATCAGTTAAACTGCATCTCATAGCGTTCGCTAGATCTTCGAGACGCCACTGCTGAATTTGAATTGATGAACCGTCAGCTTAACAGATTGTTTCACTTACACCTACTAATTCCCTACGGATCACTCGGATGATAGAATAACTTTCAAGAATTTCCCATAGCGGCAGCATGTCTCATCTCTGATGCACTTTGCGACCACCAGATTTCGCGATATCTGCGAGACTTGCATTCACTGCTTCCACTGTGAATCGAACACCTGACCATCAGGCTATCCGAGCTGGATCTCAGTGGTTTACTGAGCCTATACACTACAAGGGAGATAGATCATGTAATGCACAAGTCCAATAAACCGTTGACAGGCAGCCCGGATAGCCTAGCGGTTAGGTGTTCGACTCACAATCGTTCATTTCGGGTTTGATTCTCAGTGGGGGCTTGGTAGATGTGCACTACTGGTGATCCCTGGGAAGGGTGAAACGGCTGTACGGTGTTTCTATGGTTTTCGATAGTGAGTCGAACGTTTACACTGTATGACGAATCATATACAAAATCCAGTCTTCGACTACTCACACATACTTGGTTAGATCTAAGTAACTGTTTTCCGAGCGACAAACATTTCCATGTGTCATTTCAACTGCTTTGGTAACTACTGCGTAATGACGCTTGAAAATTGGGAAAGAATTGCCTAGAACACAAAAATCAACGATCGGTCGTAAGAATTTTTATTTTTTTGTTTCATGTCGGGAGATGACCCATTGAAATGTAGTGAGCAGGCTGAAGAAAGCTACGCTGTTTTTTGGTGTAAGCGTAGGTTCCTGCTGTTGCATTTACTGGGTTTCAGCTCATGGATTTCTGTTTTTGCAGACTGGACACTCGCAACCCCCACGGGAGACCACTGGTCTCGCACATTGAAGAAATAAGACACTGAAGATTTTCAGGTATCCTCGTCTGTTTAGTCGGTGTTCAGTGATCGTTTAAGTTAGAAGTATTTTGTTTGTTGATTATTGCCGTGTGTGGAGAAAATCGATTTATCATTATTACCACCTATGAAATTTTGGGCAGCGTTCACCAGGTGGTACAAAACAGAAACAGACGATTACCGCAACTTATAATGTTAACAACATTCCCAATATATCTCATAACACAGATTTTTAACTCAGTTGCAGCAGAGTGATTGCTTACTGACCGTTGATAATGTTGCAAATCTGAAAGTTTGATCATTTTCCTCCTCATGTCTAATAGTTTATTAATCGTCCCTAACTTTATTTTCGAACTGAGCTAAGCATCAAAACCGTCCGGCCAACTTCCTCAAAAAAATGATCTCTTAATCACTGTCAAAAAATAGTAATGGAAACAGTCGTAGTGTTGAACGTAGTCGTATATTCTGACGAACATCTATCTATGACTACCGCACACACGCACAAACACCCACACATGCCACACGGAGTTCATAAGACATAATTTAATCATACTGAAAGGAAGGAAAGCTCGAAATGAAACTGTGACAACATACGGACTCTGTGATACCCATACGTAAGAAAGCAATCCTGTCTTTTTACCGCACCAGGTTATCACGTGATGATCTCACTCTATTGTGATATGTTGCTCAGGGCGACGCAGGTAATACTGTGCTATCCGTTCTCAGCAAGTACATGAGAAGTTGAATGTACTAAACTTTTTCTCGTATCACATAACACCTTGAAATAAGTAATGAACTAATCATTACCATCTTTCTATTCTCTAGGTCATGGCTGCCGACCATAAACGATAGTGCAGTGGGCCGCTGAGGTCTGTCCATTTTATTGTACTCGGGCATACACAAAAGAGAAAGAGAGTAACCAGACACACCCAAAAACATTGTTGATTTGTATTTGCCTACTTTCTTACCTCACCCTGATCTAACCGAACAGTTTTCAAGCCACCACTGGATAATAACACTTGAAAAGATGCAGGTCTTTGTTATTTTTCCGCAAAACCTGTGTATCCCGCATGCCAAAAAACAAAAACAGCTTCTCAGACATCGACATTCGCCTGCAGGCCTCTCGACTGCATCGGTCCACATGTTGTACCCGAACTTCACGGACACAAAGATACTACTCAATTTAAAGTGAAACTGTGAGCCTATAGCTTGGGTTGCGCCCTTTTCTAAACCGGTACAGGTACTTAGGTCTGCCGCCGGAATCGTAGCAGCTCCTCAGGAGCTCACCCAGTTCCCGTGTCAGGTCCTCAACTAGACAGTGGTAGACAGTAATCCAGTCGTCCGGATCGTTACCACACCTGACCTATGGAGAACGTATGTTTCTTCGCCACTCCAAGTCTCAGGGTCCGGTTGCTGGTTATTCCCAACAGTGCAGCGGACTTCCGTGGCTATGGGGTATATACTGCTTCCCCTGCACTCATGCGCAGGCATGTAATAAAAAAAACCTACAACTAGTTCTATATCGCAATTCGAATTTCTAGGTTGTACAGTCACAAGAATTGTCTTAGTCAGACAAAGTAGCTAACTGTCCTGATCCGTTCCGGTGGTTCTAGGAAGAAGACTCTTCTGACTTCGAACAATGTCTGTTTATTGACTCAGGACACAGTGTTTATGTATGAAGAAAGAATCACTTTCACTAATCTCCGCAAAACGGATCAACTGATTCAAACTTGCACTGAGTAGCCCCTCTCTTATTTGGTTGGCTGGTGATATGACCAGCATCACTTGAAGGGAATCCCTTTTCGTTTTATTGATCCGCCGCCCGCCGATCGATAATCCGTTGGCTCAAGTACTGACCTGGATTCTGGACAGGTGAGGTGATGTCTGCTAGCGTGACTTGGCCGCCTATAGAGCAATGCGCCAGACCATTCCCTCACACTGACTGCATCCAGAGCAGGTAGCTGCCTTTGGGAATGCCCGCGTGACATAGCGGTGGTTTTCACTAATTACACCTTAACACACAAGGCACTGATCATTCTAATGCTAGCCAATCGCGTTGATAGGTTAAGAACCCAGGTTAGCCCTGTTCGTATAAATCGACTGGTTGTTTGAAATGCAGCTGTTTAAGTCAACCTGGTGCCGTTCGATCTTGGCTCACCGCCACTTCTTTCCAACTGGTCCCGGAAGCTTGGCGCAATCTCGGCTCACCGGCCCCGGTCGCTAGCTAGCTGTCTCCCACAAACTTTCAACTCTACCGAATCACCAATATACGTACATCATATATATATATATATATATATATATATATATATATATATATCCTTCATCGTTTTCCTGAAGCAAATAAAAAAACTTCAAAATAAAAACAGATGAGACGATGGTTTCCTTTGATGTGGCATCCTTGTTCACGAACATTCTCAGGCAGATGGCCCTAGATGGAATCCGAACCGATACAAAACGGCTCCCGTCTACAAGAGGGACTAGTGTTGTCAATGAAGGACTTAATGAGTCCGGTAGATTTCTGCTTGGAAACCTATTTGTGGTTCAGTGAAAAAACAAACAAATACATGATACACCGATGGGGTTGCCACTTTCGGGTCCGCTAGTAGACGCAGTCATGAAAGAATTTGAAGCCGAGGCATTCCAAACAATCTAACCTCGCTTATGGATCAGATATGTGGAAGACACATTTGTGATACTCAGAAAGCCTCAACTACATCGATTTCGTCAACATCTGAACAAGCTGATGCCCGGAATAAAATCCATAAAGGAAGTTTGCGAGCCAAAACTGCCGTTTCTCGACATTCTGATCACGAAGCATAGTCCTGCTACGAGGAGCATGAAAGGCCGTTAAAACCGTTGGGCACCAAAGTTGCCCACAAACCCGTCAGCATCCTGTGGACCGCCCAACTGAACGGGAAAAACCGTGTGCGCCAGCACGATCAATCAGGAGTTTTCTACGCTATCCCATGCCTAGGATGTGATGAGGAATACATAGGTGAAACACGCAAACAACTACGCACTTGCCTACACGAACACAAACTAACACTACGACGCACCAATCCACACTCACAAATTTTTAATCAGACAGGTCACGAAGTCAAAGTCGACAGCACAAGGTTGGTCGCCCGAGCAAAGAAGAAGGGGGAGCGCTCGACCCTCGAAGCCCTCCGTTCGATCAACTCGCTCAATCGACACGTCGAGGTTGATAAATATTACGCTACCCTGGAAAAACCGGTGCCGAACGATCGAGAAACGGACAGGTGGGCAACACACCAAAAACATGCGGAACCAGACGTGCCATTCACACACTCATTCGCTCACGTTTGACAACGAGCCCTAGTTTGGACCCGGACGTCACAATAAACGTTTTAGAACTCAATGTACACTTTGACTTCCCTATGCCATGTATATATATATATATATATATATATATATATATATATATATATATATATATATATATTGATAGTAAGTAGTGTGTAAACGTGTGGACAAAATTTCCCCGGAAGCACACGACCGGTTTCGCGGTTGTTGCCGCTCATCAGGTGTGCGTACCCGGTACTCCTCTGCCCACTCGTCCTCATACCTGTACACTCCGATGTTATATGTTCACTAGGATCTAATTTGAATCGTCTGGAGTGTGAATGGATGCTCTTCATTGAAGAGCCCACAAATAAATCACAACTGTGATTTCTTATAGTTATTCGTGTCTGGGTCACTGCTAACCAAACGAACAACGAGGCTGCATGTGCAGGCGCTCATATTGATAGTAAGTAGTGTGTAAACGTGTGGACGAAATTTCCCCGGAAGCACGCGACCGGTTTCGCGGTTGTTGCCGCTCATCAGGTATGCGTACCCGGTATATATATATATATATATATATATATATATATATATATATATATATATATATATATATAATCAGATATATTTCTTGATCGTCCTGCGGCTTTTGCTTGGATTGCCTGGTCACAGCTTCCCTCGCATTAAATGCTTTAGAAGTCCAAAACGGGCAATGGCTGGGATGTCAAACTACTTCACCGAAAGAGTACCATGAATAAAGTTGGTTCAAACCACTTCCCATTCCTTGACCAATAACTCCAGGCACCGTTTTCCTCCATTATTTTCCCCTTACACTGACCTATTTGTCATTTCCACTGCTTACGTATTGAAGTATGCAGACAATGTCATTCTGCATCAATCTTTTAAATTGAAAAAACAAATCTGACACTGAACTTTCTTCACGTAGTATGGCCCTGCTTTAGACCCACGTCAGAGGTTCAAACCGCCGCCATCACCGGTTACATTGGTGGTAGACAGTGATTCACTGTCGTCCGGCTCGTTACCACATCTGACCTATTGGGTCCTCATGTGATTCTCCACTCCAAGTCTCACAGTCTGATTGTCGGTTATCCGTAAAAGTCCTATGGCCATGGAGAATATATCCCTTCCACTGCACTCATACGCAAGCATGTAACTTAAAAATGTCTGCTTCGTTTCATATTAGTATCATACCTCTCCATAAACAGTGTGACCATTGTTGGAGCTCCTTTTCTGGGACGGACACTATTTTGATTCCGGCGTTGGGTCTTAAGATACATAGCACACTCCGCTGGGTATCTCTTCTGGCAACAGTCACGGTCGGCTGTGAAAATGCTTCTCGACACCCAAGACTTCCCGTATATTTTCTTATTTTTTTAAGTATGCTGCATGACACCCCGCCTGGCTGCGTTTCGTCAGGCAACTGGTGAATACTTATTATACGAACCTCTAACTAACACAACCACCTTGTTTAATCCTCTCATCAAAACTCATACAAATAGTAACATCTAATCACAACAATGCCATCAGAAAGGCACTGACCTCATTAGGACCTAAATGTATGGTTATGTAAAACAAGCCGTTAGTGATGTACTGAATTCAACTCATCACACAGGATATATATGCGAACTCTTTGGGTTTAGGATCACGGCTCACTGTTTCGAGCCAGAACATGCGATTATCCATGTACTAAGTGATGAGTGTACCAGAGCTGATGGACTGTCAGGCATCGAATACTCATGAATATAGAACGAACGAAAATGCATTTCCTCATAAATTAGGTTGGAACGACCACACAAACAAGGGATATTGTATTCTCTGTACCGACCGAGATTTCACCATAATTATCAACAAATAAAACAGGAGACTCACATTATCGAAATAACAGGCTTTGCGCGTGTGGCCCAGCATCTTTTGTACGCAGCTCGTTGAGCGATGGAGGGTCAGTGTAACTAGACAGTGACAGTTTGAAGTGTTCACGTAATCGCTATCAATTTTCTCTGTCCAAAGTGTCCGACTAATATGACTTAGACTCAGTATCTAAACTACTTACTGAGTTTAGCTTCATAAGCCTTTTATCTGTTCCAATAGCAGAACCTGACAAATTATGAAAGGGTTACATGGAAACGCTACCTCAAAACATCACGTCTCCTTATTACGGGCTCAAGTATATGCCTAAAATGTTTGGTTTTTATCTCACATTTCACGGTCCATTAAAGGATTCGTTCTTTACTGAAACTATACAAGCGATGAATGTAACCGGAGGATTATTAACCTGTGCCCAAACAGACGGTCTCTGACTGAAAAATGCAACCTAACTCAGGAAACTGTATCAATGAGGATGGAGTAAGTCTCTCGTTCACCTCCCACAGAAATATGAATTAGATTAACATGTAATCAACTGTACATATCATGCCAAGCTGCTACAATCGCCAGAGGAAACACTATAACATCAACCAACAGTCAATTTTAGGTGGGCAACCTAGAATAAACGGCATACATGATCGACCTAGTACCGATTCCATGCTCCATGGGATTCCCATTTGCGAACGGCTTTGGAAAAATGAGCAATTCACTCAAATCCGGGCAACGGACGTGTACAAAATGCATGCAGGAACAGTTAAAGACCGCGGTCAAACGAATATCACAGCGACCCATAACCCCTGAAGCTTCGGGTTCTCATACAGACACCGACAGTGAACTATCCCCTTTGGCAATCTTTAGCCGGCTAAGTCTTCTCTTCAGGAATACTGTGCCCCCATTCAGAAATATAGAGCTTCTACCCATTAAGGACAAGTCAACCCGAAAGCCTCGCTTAATTTTCACTTCACTGCGGATGGTTCCTTGGGGGGGGGGGGGTAAGCCGGCTTCATTATTGTCTCTGATCGCTGCTACCCATGCTGGACAGAAGCATGTAAATGACACAGGATATAGTTACCAAACGAGTGGACGACCAGCGACGCTACGGCGACATGTGAGGCCCACTACCAGACGAAGCCAATGCTCCTTGCCGTGCTCCACTTACCCGAAAAGGTTTCTCGGAGGCGTATGAACTATACAACTGGACACGAGTTAACCTAGACCAATGCTGCTGCCTTGCAGAAAGTGCTTGGCTGCGCATAAGCCAGAGGCGTACCCTCCGATAGAAACGCCCGCACTAAGCTGCGCGACTGAGCATACTCAGTCGTACTAAATACAACAGCCTGCAAGGCAAAAAAACCGTGACATTCTACTAAGGATCTGACCGATGGCCGGAGACCACCATCCAAAACTTATAAAGTCGTACGTGCAACTTCTTTCAGTTCTGCATTGTAAATTTCGTCCACAAAACACCATGAATTGCGCACCTTAGCATCGAAAAAATGGTTGACAACCCAGATTCGTTCGGAGATTTCCAAGAATGAACAAGTTCACCGACGCCAGGGGAAGTGATTCTATTCACAGGGTCTCTCTAGGCAACCGACAGTACTAGCCAACTTCAATTTTGTTGAACGATGAGCACAAAAAGCAACTAGACCATATGTGGACCAAAAGTACTCCAGAGATCAAATGAAAAGGCGAACAAATCGGTGGATATATCCGCTGTGGCGAGAGCGAAGGCTTTATAAATCTCCTCATAGAACATGACGAGGTGAATGTTTTACAAAATGATTAACTGCAACCTTGAAGTTGTATCATGTTGCGAATAGGAGAAAACAGATAAATTATTATGATGAAAAAGAAACATGCTTGGGTGCTGTACAGACCATTGGAGAAAGGGTATGGAAAATGCTATTTTAGTCTATTTTTCGCTTTGAACGGGCCAGAACATCCGGTTTTGCTAACTGCCGACCCACGAGAACCATCGTAACACCTCCGCAAAAAGTAAGACAGGGGATCCAGGCAGTCATTATGGGGTGGGAAAACCGCAAAAGACGTCGCCAGACGAATGACTGACCAAGAATTGTTGCAACCACCGCAACCGTCATCCCACATCCGAATCCAACACGAGATCGGTCGAAAATCCACCAAAGAGCAAACGAAAGGCCAAATACTGTGGTGGCAAGTTGAAGATATGATGCAAAGTCCATGCGCACGGTTGCATGATTCATCCCACAGAAGAGAGCGACACACCGCAGGACAGACGACCACTCATTGTTGTAAACATCTGAGATTCCTAGCTTGGAATCGATGAATGGTGACAACAAGCCTATTAAAGCTGTAGAGAAATTGCACCGTTTCAGGGAACAACTTACCGGAGACGAGGCCGCAGCCCAGAGGAATCCATAGTTTGGGGTTCAACGGACCGCATAAAGAGGGATCCGGATTTACGACACCACCCCGTATACCTTGAAGTGCATCACATACAAGGAACAGAGAAACACCAAGGAAAAACAAGAATAGCCCACGGAAGAAGATATCGCACCATCTGGCCATACGTCGTACGACTCAAGGTTAATGCACTGACCTAAGTTCGTAGGTCACTCTTTCAGTTCAGTTAAGTTTGCACATGACCAAAATGGTCGAGACGAACAGTACATCCAGATCGTTGTGTTTTCTGTGATTTTCCTCGGCTCCTAACATTTCACGTTGAGTTTTGGTCTGGAAGGTAGATTCTGCGAGGCAGCTTCGCCGAATCAAGTCAGATCAGATCACAGGAAAAGGGGGCTTGATCCAAATTCGCTCCCAGTTTCTTGCACCCGAGGCTCCAGAGATCCTCAAGCGCTGCAACAGAAAAAGGAAAACATAGCATTCTTTCCGGTCAAATCGGGTCATCGGAAGTAGACGTCTTGAAATCTTGAAGTAATACACAGGAACTAGGCTAAAGCCCAAGTGTTCCCGGGTCTTGTGATTATCTAGTTATCTGGATGTCACCATTGGGCTAGAAGATAGTTCACTGGATAATGTGGCAGTGGAGAAAGGGAAAAGGGTTCAAAATACGGCAGCTGGCCACATTTGTCCCCGTTTTCGCACCGTGAGCTTGTAGTGACCTCTGTCGTTCTGAGAAAAGAACCGCCTTCTGGACACCGCTGTGGATCTATTACCTCTATGATATTTTCTGACGTTTGATATCGACCTCTCTGTTTTGTACGGCTGCGCCCGTTTAACTGGACTGACTTTTTCCTAGGTTTCTGCCGACTTCGTTTTGAATCACTTCTATTTTCGGTTCTTCGCTGACCGTATGTACTCGCGGTTCGCCTTCTGCCCAGCCGTTCAGTTCACTTTCATTCGATGTATTTCTCGTATCGGTACTGTTTCGGTGCCATGATATATAGAATACACCTTCACATCTGTCAACCGACTTGCTTCCTCTCTGTTTGCCTGATAGAGGGATTACGCTGGAATTTTGCTGTGACTCCTGATAGAAGACACATTTACTAGCCGCGCTCGAGCTTCTCCTACAAGCTCCTTTTTACTTGTTGCCGCAACAAAATAGAAGAAACGGAGTCTTCTTCGGTGATTTATTAAGGATAAACGGGTGAGGGGACAACCCAGGGAGCACAAAGGGACACTCGACCGTCACCTGAGTGTCCCCCAGGGGACGGTAGCAGGAAATCACTGCAACACCCCCAGAAGTAATCGAAGCCCACGGAACTACCGAAGAACTCACCATGAGTGTACAAAGTTTCCAACGAGGATCTCAGCCAAAATACGCGAAAATCTCTTCAATCGTGGGGGTGTAAAAATATCAAAGCCAGTATTTCATGATTAAAAACCATGATAATAACTAATATAGACAATTTTCGTCCTGTCAGCTATGAAATCATTTGTTTTAACGCATCATTGTTATGGTAGCCAGTTTCTGTCGGTGGTAGCTCCTTGTCGCTGTTTCGGCAAGGTTGTTGGGCACCACACGGCGCTTAGTCAGTTTTTGCCCTTCTCCGATGGATATACGCGATTTATTCTCACACGCCTCTCCATTTCTACATGGAATAACACCCGGAATTGATTGGCTATCCCAGAACTACGATATGGAGGTGCAAGAAGCAGGTCATAGTCTACAGTGCCAATATTGACCGGCCGACTTCAGTCCACCCCTCATTTGGAATGGTGATGTAAAAGTTAGCTGCTATGAAGTTTGTTACAGGTTTTCAGGCCATTGTTCCGGTTTGACGAGCAATGAGTCAGATGATTTCATTGATGACATCGACAGTCCTGTAACAACGAGGGACTCACCTGTAACAGTCGTGGAGGAACAAGTCCTAGGTCCTACTACATGTGCCGCTTTTAGGCAATACATATTGAACTTTTAAACATAGACATTTGTGAAAACATGATGGGTAATACCACGTTCGTTCCAAACAAGGAACCAGCTTCAACTTATTTGGCTGCGACCAATTTCACGAGCTGTAAGCTTCATGGTGATCCGCAAAATGTGCAACGGAATTATCATTCAGGGCTGCGGAAATTCCACTTAAGATATCAAGCAAGATAACGAGCAGGCTTGCAGAAGGTAATTGGGCTTGTGAATTTATATTTTCCGGCCTTTCCCTTCGCCAGGGATGTTGTGAGGCTAGCAGCAGTACAAATGAACTCATCGATGGCCGTTATGGGGATTTTATTACGAGCCCTGAGACAGTTAAGGCTTGATTTGCCACTGAACCTGAGGTCGTTGCTGGGATCACCAAGAAGGATCCATGAGAAAAATGTTGGCGCCGGTGGATATGTGCTTGTTTGGCTAAGTGAAGGGCAATACTTAAGAAGTTCACACAGCTGTCACGGATGCACTTATCGTGGCTATTGCATCCTACGCCAGCTCAGTTTTCCGTCCACCACCGGAAGGTTACATTGTGATGTTGCTTCTCGAACTCGTCATCAAGGCAGTCACTATATTGGCAGTCCCCCCTTTGAAGTACTACCGGTGAACGATAGCCCCGTTTCCCAAAGACTACCCACACAGCGTTTGTCCCTGGATTATGCGACGATTTGTCGGTCTTTGTCCTGGACTTAGTTATGGACGTAGACCCATTCTGGATATCATTGGTGCGCGACAAGTAAGTGAACACTTGAAAACCATAGGAAAATGCGATTTGTGTCCAGTTTTCACTATGTGCTTATCCACTAATTTGATTTATTCCTCAAGTCCTGAGTTATAAAGCACTAATTGATGCCAATTACGTCGACCCCCATAAGAGACACTGCAAGACACTATACAGCATGTGAAAGTTTAATAAAAATTGTGATATTTTGTTCCCAGTGGGACAAAAATGGTCACAAAGATGAAAAATGTAAAAGACCAAGTTTCCGAACTTATTACTTATGGGAAAACTGTGGTTTGTATGTTCGGGTCCGGATGTTGCGTCCAGTGTTTGCAGCTATGATGAACGATCTCACAGCTCGTATTGTCGAGGTACAAAAAACTTTAGAGGATATTAAGCTTCAGTTTACAGATTCGAGCAATGCGGGTGCCTCGGCGCAACTGTTGTATTTCCTTATTCCTGTGCGGAATGCATTGGATTTCTACAGAATGAACGAAAAACTGGTGGTTGAAACCTTTTGCGAACAAATAGTAACTTCCGCTTTTACAATTCCGAGATTCTCAGTTACGATTCCTGCTTGCCACAGGGACAAGAACTATTGATGAATGCGTGCTTCAGATTATAGAACCGTGGGTATAGTTCTCTTGTAGGAAGACCGCTCCGAAACCGATCGGTTTTTGGCCGATTATCGAGCTGTTTTCATTATCACACTGATCGTTTTTCGAGCGGTTTCTAAGTAGTTTCTGGCCGGTTTTCCAGCGGTTTTTACCCATCGTTTGAAATGCGGGATATCCTTCACTAATTTATGTCACTGCCCCCAAATAAGGTTTTACGGTGCTACATTTTTTATTTCCCAGTTTATGATTTTCCAAACAATTGTATTTATTTTACCCATTTCCAGGGCTTAGAATAGAGTGATCTATAAGGATGTATCCCAGGATATTTCAATGAATCAAACAGATATATTTTAATGAAAAGCCAACTAAGCATAGTGCATTACTCCGTTCGTCTATTTCCTTTGTGTCAGTTCAGTTTTGATCCGTGTAAAATGGTTACTAAACAGAGCGATCGAAAACCGATTTTACGGCGGGCTGTGTGGCATAAGGGATGGCCTTCTGCACGTTTGCGAGGGCTCTTCATCGATACTCATTTTCGAATACACAAGTTTGCAGAGTAGTCGTCGGTGGGTGTTGCCGTCTGTTATCTCACTCTGTATTTGAAAGTGCTATAACTAGGGGCAATTTTCCTGGGGCTACAATCCTTTTCACCAAAGAAAAAATGCCGTGCTGAACACAGCTGTGTAGAGCAAATGAGGTTACGAGCACTGATTCACCTTTTGAAGACTTCACGGTTCAGACCAACGGTGCTGACGTCAGTTGTGATTCGATCAGTGTTAATTTCTTATCCTTTACTTAACCTTACGATGGGTCTGCTGGTAACGTTAAAAACTGTAACCACATTTTGTACTACCCTGGCTGAATAAAAATTTCTATCATTTCCTTCGTTTCAGAATCTGCAAAGTGCACGGCAACAAAGCGTAGACGAATAACGATTGTTCGTTTAAAATCGCACTTTACGCGCATACATCGAATTGGCAACATATAACTGTGTTTCGTAAAACGTTTATATGAACTTGTTTTTCTAATATAGTAACTGTTTTAAAACATCGGTCTTTTGCAGGCACTTTGGGACTCAAGTCCGCTAAACAGCGTACGCTGAATCGTGGTTGAGGTAACTGAGACACCCGTGAACTTTTTTCATCATATTCCAACGTTATGGCAAATTTATTGGGAGGGATACGTGTACTTAGGTGCGGCAAGTTCAAATTAGTACTTAAAACCAACTGGTGTTACCGGGGCCCGTTTTTAATCGGTTTCGGTGACCTTCGCCTGAGTGTCCCTTTTTTGTTTTAAAGGAGACACTCAGACGACGGTCGAAGGACACTCAGGCGACGGTCGTGCTGCTCGGGCATCCTCCGCTGTACCCCAGTCCGAGAAGCCTCACAGGACCACGGTCCTTCGGTGAGTTCGAACTGGCCCTCCATCTACCTCGAAGACAGGAGTTATGGTGGTGGAATGCTAGAGGTGGTGAAAAAGGAAAGTGGAAATGGAAGAGGTGGTGAAGTTTGGGGGAGGATGGGTGAGGGCGAAAAAAGACCGAAGACTGAGGAAGTACAATAGCAACGGTGGTAATGATGACAGGAGAATCCAAAAAGGATGACAGGTGCGGCGGCTACCGGTTTGCTGGCTTCGGCAAATAAGCTGTCTCGGCGGCGGTCTCGCCGATGCTTAAATTCCGCAACCGTTTCACCAGTTAATAGCTCCACCAGAACCCGGTTCTTGTCGTCCAGACCTCTCACGGCTAGAGAATACCCTCTCAGACGACTTGGAACTTTCTCTTTCGTCAACTTTAATGGGTGACCTCCGGTGGCAGTACGGTCGCTGTGGGTCAACAGCGGAGTAATCATGCCTTGAAGGTCATCATACCCCCTGGGGGTCACGAATGCTTCGATTAGGTCGTCAGTACACTTCCCACCCTCGATCGAGAACAAGCTCAAAGCCTCGAGTCCTCGGTCGTAGGTGAGGCCCCCTAGGCCAGCGAACGACCTCGTGAAACTTTGCTGAACCTTTCGAGAAGTTTATGTCCTTCACCAAGAATGGCCGCCAAGCCGGGACACTGTGCTCCAGGTGTGGCAGGACGAGCTCATTCTAATACGGCAATAGAACCCGGGGTCTTCTGGAAGCAAAGGCTCACTTAGGCTAGTAAAGATCAGCCGAGGGGCTCTAAGTGGCCGAGCAGCACTGTGCTCCGGGTCAGAAGATGTCCGATACGATTGACCAAATGTCCTTTGCTTTTGTCCCTTCCGTGATCTCAACGCTCTCGTTGGCCTCTCCAAGGCACTCAGTCGGTTGAGGGTCATTGCCGCCTACTAAGTGGATACACATGGTGCCATTTGGTGATTGGTCCTAGACCACCTATCCGTAAAGCATAGTATTCAGGTTCTGCGGTATGGAATCTGTCGCTACCGAGCCAGCTAATTTTGCCTCATCCGCAAACTCAAAGCACGGGGATTCCAAAGCCTACCTGGGCAGTGCAAAGGGACACTAGTCAGTCACCTGAGTGTCCTCCAGGAGAGGGTCGCAGGAAAAGCACTACAATAGCCCCAAAAACAATAGAGATCCATAGAATTACCAGAGAATCTATCATGAGTGTAAAATTTCCAACGGGAGTACCAGCTAAGCCTGTAACAGCCGGTCGTGGAAAATCCCCCTTTTTCCCTCGCGATTCAGTGTTTTTCCCAACATCACTCATTTCCATACACTATTGACTTGTCTTTACGAACTGGTTGTTTTTCTGGACCAATTGTTGTTTGTTCGCGCCCAGAGCGCTATTTTGGCACATCCTTGTTCAGGACCTGCGTGACGCACGTGCTGTCTGCTCACACGCTGCAATTCGGTTTCTCGTTGTTGAGTCCTTGTGATCGTATTATTGAGGTTTGTATATTGTTTATGTCATTGTTTATTGTAATAATCTAGTATCGTAGAATATCACGGATAATCGTCTTTTGATTTCGGGATCCGTTGCGAATTTGGCTACGCATTGCTCAAACGTTCGTAAAAATACTCAATAGATCAATTTGGAACGAGGAAAAATCACGCAAAATGCCAAGAAAAGGATCAAAAGCAGTCGAATCCGGACAGGAAGTAATACGGCAAGTCTCTGGGGAGGTTTTGGGTGCATATGATTCTTTAGTTAATGCTAGATCGCCTAGTCCTGTCAGTGCCAGTTCATGGGTTATTGAGAACATTATTGATCGTAAGGATGTCGATTTATATAAGCTGAGAATACTAGAACTAGAGCAACAGTTACTTTCGGCTGGACTACAGGCGCAGGAAGCAGAGAAGTGTACACAGAAACAGCGAGAGCATGAGACCAGTGACTTCGACACTTCCGATAGGTTAGGGTGCAATAAGGTAGGGAACTCCACGCCGGTCGCCGACTACAAACCACCATCGATCGATCTGCCTAGAGTGGAGTTAGTGGTTTTCGACGGGCTAGCTGAGCAATACTGCAAGTTTGTCAAGCAGTTCGAGACGTTCGTTGAAAATAAGGTAACCGACCCTGGGCAAAGGCTGCTTTACCTTACTCACTACTGCCGAGGCCGAGCAAGAGAAGCTATCGACGGGTGCACCATGCTCGACCCAGAACAAGGCCACACAAGGGCAAGGAAGATTCCAAGGGACTTGTTTGGCCAACCTTTCAAAGAAGCCCGTAACCTAATAGAGGGCGTGATGGCAGAGGCAAAGAGAACCAAGGGCGACGTCTACACCATGGCCGACCTGGTGATTAAGATGCAGAACTGCTCAATAGCCCTCGACCATTTAGGTTACAGGGCTGACCTAGACGCCATGCACACTTTGGAAGGCATAGTCCGTCACCTCTCTCCCGAACTACAGGGTCGGTGGGCGGAAGAAGTAGAACGGATAAGCCGAAGCGACAGAGAAGCCAACTTCGAAAACCTGACTGAATACTTAGACAGGCAAACGAAGATAGCTTACAGCAGATTCGGACGACTCATCCGGGACAGCAACCGAGCAAACAAGCCCGGTACTAGCCAAGTCCAAACCCCTGTACGGGAACATCCAAAGTACCAGCCTTGGACCAATACACACGTCATTTCACGAGATGCTACGGCGAAACCAAATTGCAGATCCTGTGGTACTAGCCATGGCCTACCAGAATACCCCAAGTTCGGCAACGCCACAATAGACGAACGGTGGGGAATGGCGAGGATGGCAGAAGCGTGTTTTATCTGTCTCAACACCACGCACCGGGCAGCAGCCTGCAGAACAAGGAATCGATGTAGTTACGAGGGCTGCACGGGCAGACACCATCGGCTGCTGCATCAGGCGAGAGTAACCATATCCGAGGCGAGTGCCAAGCCCAGCGTGATTTGTTCAACTTCACAATCTGCCAGTAAACTGGTACGTTTAGGCGTAGTGGCCGTGGGAGTAGCGACTCCGACTGGGATAGTCCAGGCATTGGCTTTCGTTGATAGTGGATCCGACACCACTTTAGTTAAAGAGCGGTTTGCCGACAAACACCAACTGGCTAAATGTGCGGCGTCGTTAGCGGTGAGCACGGTGGGCGGAACACAGGTAATGACTGCCGGTAGATTAAGGCTGCAACTCATCTCTCTAGACACTAACGAGGAAATTGAACCAACGGAGGCATTCACGTTAGCGGATCTCCCCATGCGAGCACCAAGGTCGGTGAACGCAATCTTGACTCGGTGGCCCCACCTGCAGGATGTAACCGTTGTAGTCTGGGAAGATGATGAAGTGGATCTCCTCATCGGCTGCGACGTGCCAGAGGCGCATTGGGTGCTTGACCAGAGAGTGGGCGACCGCCAGGCACCTTATGCCGTACGCACGGCCCTGGGATGGATGTTATACGGTCCAGTACGGGTACGCGGTTCCGTGAATTACTTATCCGCCGAAACGGACCGCATAGAGTATCATCTGCAACGGCTGTATGAAAGGGAGTTTCATGACATTGGAGACGAAAGACCGACGTTGTCTCAAGAGGATCACTTCGCCCTACAAATGGTGCGGCAAGGCACTAGAGGCCTCAAAAAACAGTTCGAGGTTCCCCTCCCATGGCGCACACCGGACGACCCGTGGACTGACAACAGAAATTATGTTCTCCAACGATTACTACGACTAAAAGAACGCTTCATTCGAGACCAGAATCTGTGGGAACGATACGCGGATTTGATGAAGCGAAACGAGACCCTCGGTTACGTTGAAAAGGTGCCTGTTAACACCGACAGCAAAAGGGTTATCTGGTATCTGCCTCACCATCCGGTTATCAACCCCAAGAAACCCAATAAACTGCGGGTGGTTTTCGACTGTGCGGCCAAATTCCAGGGCAAGTCGTTAAAAGATCGCCTACTACAGGGGCCTGACTGGACCACTCCACTGATCGATGTTTTGTGCCGTTTCAGAGTGGGTAAAGTGGCTTTGTCTGTTGACATTAGGGAAATGTTCCATCAGGTGAAGATTCCGGTAGGAGAACGAGATGCTTTGCGTTTCCTGTGGTGGGAAGGGAGCAACCGGGACAACGCAGTGGTGAATTATAGGATGACCGTCCACCCCTTCGGAGCCATATCGTCACCATTTTGTGCCAACTACGCCCTCCGAGAATCAGCGAACAAACACGGCGATCTAGTACATCGGACGGTGGTAGAAAGCGTCAGCAGGAACTTCTACGTCGACGACTACCTTGGGTCATTCGATGATGTGGAATCAGCTCTAGAGCAGTTCAGGGGTCTGACGAGATTGCTGGAAGAGGGCGGCTTCCATCCAACAAAATGGATGTCAAACGCTTCAGAAGTGCTGAAGGTCATCCCGTATCACGAAAAGGCCGAAAGGGTAAGAGATTTGGACGGCTCTCCACTTCCTATCGAGCGCACCTTAGGGATACAATGGGACGCGGAAACGGACGATTTTGTTTTCGAACTGAACGTTCCCGAGCTGCCAAAAACCCGTCGTGGCATACTATCTGCCGTCTCAAGTTTGTTCGACCCGCTCGGTTTCGTCTCACCATGGCTGCTACCCGGAAAGATATTGCTGCAGCGGCTGTGCCGTAAGAAATTTGATTGGGACCAGTCACTGGACCGAGGGGACCGGTTGGACTGGGAAGAATTTTTGAACACCTTGAAGAAATTAGGGGACATAAGAATCCCACGATGTTTGACTCCTGGCCATACGACACGGACTGGAGAACTACATGCCTTTTCCGATGCATCCGAAGTCGGTTATGGAGCTGTGGTGTACGGACGATGGTGCACAGACGGTGGACAATATACCACGAGGATCCTGTTCGCCAAAGCCCGCGTTGCTCCACTGAAGTCGGTCTCAATCCCACGCCTTGAACTCAGCGCAGCCGTGTTGGTAGTCAGGGTGGTGCAAGCTGTGAAGAGATGTTTCGATCTCTACATTTGGTCGGTGAGCTTCTAAACGGATTCAACGATAGTACTTTACTACATTAACAACGTCCGGAGCCGGTTTAGTACTTTCGTTGCTAACCGGCTCACGATTATCCACGATGAATCAGCCACGCACCAGTGGAGTCATGTCAGGTCTGGCGATAATCCGGCCGACCTGTGCTCCCGAGGTGCGAACAACTTCAGGCAACTGGACACGTGGACGAGAGGGCCAAAATTCCTGCAATTGCCCAAACAGGACTGGCCCGTGCTCGAATTAAAACCCCCTACGGAAGTGGAACTGGAGATCAAAGGCGTAGTGATAGCAACCAACGTCGTCGAAGGGTCGTCCATTTTATCGCGACTGGTCAGGTTTTCTTTCTGGATGAAGACGCTTCGTTCGCTAGTTTGGTTAACCAGGTTTAAGATAAATTTTCTAGTCATGAAAGGGCTACGGCCCTCAGGTCGGATACGGGTCGGCCCGATAGGTCCCGATGAGCTACAAGCGGCAGAGTACGATATTTTCAGAATGATACAACGCGAGGCTTTCGCCCAAGAACTCAAGAGGGCGGAAGAAGTGGGGCCGACCAATAAAGACATGCCATCTCCAAGAGGCGAACTGAAGCGTTTAAACCCCAAACTCATCAACGGACTGCTGCGGGTGGATGGTAGGCTGACCAACGCCCACCTGAACTTCGACACAAAGTATCCTATACTGCTGCCTGCGAGACAACCTGTAGTAGAGCTGATGATTCAACACGTCCACGCCATGAAGGGACGTGCCGGGGAAAGTAACGTGACGGGCGTCATCCGAAAGCGTCTTTGGTTGTTGAGAGGACGAGAGACTGTAAAACGCGTAATCCGACGGTGTGTGCAATGCAGGAGACGCAATGCCACAGCAGGCAAACAACTCATGGCCCCACTACCAGAATGCAGGGTGACTACGGGCTGGTGGCCGTTCAGTGACACCGGGTTGGACTATTTCGGGCCCTTGTGGATCAAGTGCGGGAAAAGATTAGAAAAGCGATACGGATGTATCATGACGTGCATGAAATCACGTGTGGTACACCTAGAAGTCGCACATTCGATGACGACCGATTCGTTTCTACGGGCCTTGCAGAGATTTATCAACCGAAGAGGCGTACCGGCCGATATATACTCAGATAATGGATCGAACTTTGTGGGCGCTCACCGGGAACTGCAGCGTTGGCACAAGAACATAAACAGGGACGAACTACAGGATCGAACCGTGGCCTACGGCATACGATGGCATTTCAACCCCCCACAGGCCAGCCACCGAGGCGGCGTACAGGAACGCATGATCCGGTCCGCCAGACGGATATTGCTGTCAATCATGGAGCAGCAGCCGCCCGACGACGAGACGCTGAACACCGTCATGACTGAGGTGGAGCGAATCCTGAACAACCGCCCCCCGTTTCCAGTATTGAACGGCGACCCCACCCACCTGGCGCTCACCCCAAACGACTTATTGACGCTAAGGTCGAACAAGGGTTTCCAAGGGCCGGTAAACCTTCGTGGGAGCTACCTCCACGGGTGGAAGCAAGCGAACTATCTGGCCAAGGTCTTCTGGAGGCGATGGCTACGGGATTACCTACCGGCTTTGCAGACTCGACAGAAGTGGCTGGCCAAAACAAGACCATTCAAAGTTGGGGACGTGGTTATGATCGCCGACGAACGCGCACATTTCAGCGCTTGGTCTTTGGGAGTAGTTACGGAAACCATCAAAAGCACTGACGGAATGATAAGAACGGTGAAGGTGAAGACAGCTAACGGAGTGCTAATTCGTGACATACGCAGTATTAACGTACTCGAGAGCGAAGACGGAGGAGCTGATAACCCTGAGGCCTAGTAAACCTTTTTCACACCAGTAATCGAGGTGGATAAAGAAACACCATATATACCACACGGTCTCCGTCAAACACGTTAAGGTGCTCGCGGTCTTTTCGTTGACATTACAGGTTCTTTCCGATACGTGGTGATGAATGCGATTCCATTGCACACCCCGATACATACACGCATGCACGACGCACTCTACATCCCGTAAACCCATCAAACATGTGACAGTGTTCGTTGTTTTGCTTTCGTTGACGCTACTGAATGCCCCTTGCATATGTGGAAGTAGCGGAGCTCAGGTCACACATATATGCTACATTTTACTCGTTTTCTTGCCACGCGGTCTTTTGTTGACATTGCAGAAAGTCCTCCTTTGATGTGTAGTCATACCTGTGATTTCATTGTAACCCCGGCACACACACACACGCACTCACACACACACACACCCAAGCACGTACATCCAGGACCGGACGGCCCCTTACGAGGACAACGTCTATGTGACCATTCACGCCCGCCATCGGTCATTTGGTCTTGTGGAAGATGTAGACTAGCCTCAAGTCTATGTATCCAATGGATTAGGTGCGACCAGTAGTAGAACGTTGACGACGAGCATGAGACGCGCGCACTGACAGCAGGGCCTAGGCAGGTAGGAAGAATCAGTACCTTTATACAGAACCTTTGATTCTGCTAAGGATCCAGGAGGATTTTGGTGGGCGGTGTAACAGCCGGTCGTGGAAAATCCCCCTTTTTCCCTCGCGATTCAGTGTTTTTCCCAACATCACTCATTTCCATACACTATTGACTTGTCTTTACGAACTGGTTGTTTTTCTGGACCAATTGTTGTTTGTTCGCGCCCAGAGCGCTATTTTGGCACATCCTTGTTCAGGACCTGCGTGACGCACGTGCTGTCTGCTCACACGCTGCAATTCGGTTTCTCGTTGTTGAGTCCTTGTGATCGTATTATTGAGGTTTGTATATTGTTTATGTCATTGTTTATTGTAATAATCTAGTATCGTAGAATATCACGGATAATCGTCTTTTGATTTCGGGATCCGTTGCGAATTTGGCTACGCATTGCTCAAACGTTCGTAACAAAGCCATACCACGCGATATTTAACAGCGTGGTCCGGACTGACTTTGGATAAAAAAATCACTCGAATGGCGGATGTATAAAGTTTTAAAGCCTATTTTTCCTAATTAGAAACCATGATAATATTAAATAATGACTTTCGTTGTCCAGTCAACCGTGTATTAAGAATTAAGATATTTCCTTTTTTAAGGCAATACCGTTATGGTCGCCAGTTTTTGGCGGCAGTTTCTCGTTGTCACTGCTTTGGAGACGTTGTCAGGCACTGCGCTGCATTTAGTACGTTTTTCTGGTTCTTCGGTAGGTGAATGCGACTTGTTGTTGCCTGTTTCCCTATCCGTGTATGAAACAATACTGCTTGAGTTGCCTGCCTATTCCAGAACTAAAATATGGAGGCTTCGGGAGCAGATCGCTATCCGCTGGATTATTACTGCCCATTTTGATTCACTCATTGTACAGAATGGTGATGCAAAATGTCAGCTGCTACGAAGTTTTTTACAATTTTTCAGGCCATTGTTCTGGTTCAACGAATATTGGGTCAGATGATTTAACTGATGAAATCGGCGGTCCTGAAATATCGATAGACTCATACTTGGCCTTTGCGAGGGAGCAAGTCCTACTTTCTACTACCGTACCGCCATTAGGAAACGCATACTTAACTCTTAAACATAGATGTGAGTGCATAGTGAGAGTACCATGTGCCTAACAAACATGTAGTCGGCATCAACTGATTTGGCTGCAACCACCTTCACGAGCGGCAAGCTTCATGGTGGCCACCACACAGATTTGGAGAATTTAATTTTAAGACACCGAGCAAAAAACTAAAGGTAGACCTGCGGAAGGCAACTGGGTTTGCTAATTTATATTTTCCAGTTGCTCCTTTGGTCAGGGATGTTGTGGTGCAGGCTGCAAGGCAAATACACTCATCGATGGACTACTTGAGGATATTATTGCGAGCTTTGAGACAATAAAGGCTTGATTTGCCATTGAATGCTGGGTTATTACTGGGATCAGCAAGGAGAATCCAAAAGAAAAAAGTTGACGCCGGTGGAGGTCAAGAACAAATAATAATTGAAAGCGAAATCCTTTCGACCGTCAACTTTGACCGTTTCGATTGAATTCCAATCAGATTCGTACGGCCCAGCTGCTTTAAGCCTTTCTAGGGTGCTCCTTCTCGGTGTGGCTTGCTTCTCGTCTCGAACAAGTTTCAAAAGACTTCAACTGATAGACGTATTAATCCGAAACACGTTTCTATAATCAGCACAACTTTAATGAACAATGAGTAGACAAAACATATAGCCAAATTTTGAACCAAGCGAGACACAGATCGTGGATAGTCAAATTTACTGTTAAACCAGGCGGGAGCGTCATATGTTCATTCAAACAAATTCAGGTCAATGTCAGAAAGGGGGAAACGGATAAGACTGTTCAAATCACATGAAAGAGTAAGATCAAATCCATGTGAATAAAATAAAACCATATTGTCACGCTACCGTCAGATTGGATTAAGGACCAATCACGAATCGGGACTGAGTTCAGTAAAATGACCAACTTTGTGCCAACAACACAGGAGAATGACTTGGAACAGATTCGCATGTAAAATGTGACTACTAACAAGCTGTTAGTAGCCAGTAAGAAAAACGTTTAGTTTGTGCGAAAGGTATACTCCCTGCAGGGTTCGAGCTATTTGCTTGACGAGCCCTCAAGTTATTCTTACTCTGAAACATGGTTTTCCATTAAGCACAGATATCGGACGTCTCTGAAGAGTCGTCCGCTGGCTGTCTGGACCCACACGTTGCGGACAACACCGTCTTTGGAAAGTCGAGTTTCTTCAACAATACCTCTTTTCCCTTCGCCTCTGGCAAGTTCTTGTCAACTATAAGCTCCATGTCATCGGTTTTCAGCTCCTGCGCTGTTTCTGTCCAACGCTGCTTGCTTTGCAGAAGTGGTAAGTACTACCTGATCCATTTACGCCAAAAATTTTCAGTGAGATGTTCAGCTTGCCGCCATCGCCGATTCGGCTTGAAAGGTTCCGTTTCAGTTTCATTGGAGGATGCGTTGCGATAGCCAAGTAATAGATGATTCGGGGTCAGTCCGGCATATTCGCAAGGGTCACAGCTATTCTTCACCAACGGTCTGTCGTTCATGATTTTCTCCACCTCGGTCATCAATGTCAGGAACGTTTCGTCCGTTACGGATTGCGACCCGACCAATGATCGAAGTATTCTGCGGATGGATCGTATGAGGCGTTCCCACACCCCCCTCGATGACTAGCTGTAGGCGGCGTGAATATCCAGTCGCATTCCCTCTGTATAAGCGAATTAGTTATGCGCGCTTGATTCCATCCTCGTAGTAATACTTAGACCTCGTTCTCGGCGCCCTTAAAGTTGAGCCCATTATCACTGTAAAGCCTCCGAGGACAGCCTCGTCTAGCGACAAACCTGGCTAACGAGCAGATAAACGAATCGATGCTGAGGTTTTGAACCACTTCTATGTGAACGGCTCGAAAGCTGAGGCATGTGAATAAACAGCAATATCTCCTTTCGAATCTCCGAGCCACTTTAGCTTGGAATGGTCCAAAGTAGTCAACCCCCGCGATTGTAAACGGCGGGTTAAAAGACCCCAAACGATCAACCGATAGTGGGGTCATTATTTGTCTACATGGCAGTGAATGCCAGCGTCTGCAATCAAAACAGGACCCGATAACTTGTTTTATTGTGGTACAAGCACGTAAGATCCAGTACTTCTCCCGCAGAATAGCGCTCGTGTGTGCTACGCCGACATGGCCATTCATCTGGTGAGTGTGTTTGATTAGCAATCGACATACAAAGTGACGTTTTGGTAAAATTATGGGATGCTTTGTTTCGTAAGATACCGGCGCGAATTGAAGTCGTCCTCCCACGCGTATCAGACCTCTGTCCACAAAGGGTGAAAGGCCTTTCAGTGCACTATTCGTGGTTTTTAGCCTTTCGTTGCTTACTCCCGTGTAATCGACGTGGTGGGTTTTAATTTCGTTTTCGAAACACTCTTGCTGGACCAGCATGGAAATATTCTGTTTTGCGCATTCTAGCTCAGCGACGGTAAGATAGCTACGTGGGGGGCAGTGCATGTCGTAGGTACTTCTCTACCATGTATCTTTTAAACAACATTATCCACTTCACCCATTTGAGAAGTTTGATCCAACTGTGGCAAGTCGAGAACCTAAGGATCCGATGATTATTCTCCCTTACTGAGGTCGTCACAGCCATTGTGGCTACTTCGAGCGAAGGAGGAGCCTTTCCATTGGGTTCCCGTGGCCATTCATCATACTTCTTTGTCAAGAACTCTGGGCCGGAAAACCATATACTCTTGCACAGCTGTCCGATTCTTGACCCTCTTGATGCCAAGTCAGCCGGGTTGCTTTTGGAGTTCACATAATGCCATTGCGAAGGTATGGATAAATCCCGAATAGTCGATATACGGTTTGCTACTAATATTTCCGGTCTGTCTGATGTGTTACGGATCAGCTGTAGGACTACCATAGAATCCATCCAGTTTTCTGGAGTCGGGCTCGATTGTCAATTCAAGTTCTGTCTGACGCAACAGCTTAACGGCTAGAACCGCCGCCGCGAGCTCTAGCCTGGGGATAGTGATAGCTTTAAGAGGGGCAACACGCGACTTCCCCATCAAGAATGCCGTGGTCGAAACACCATGCCTGTCACTCGTGCGTAAATATACGACGGCCCCATAGCCGTACTGTGATGCGTCTGAAAAGCAGTGCAGTTGGTATTCCCTGGTGGGCTCTAGTGTCGCTGGGATCAAGCAACGGGGAATTTTGATTCAGTTAATCTCTTGCAGTTGCTGGACCCAATCTGCCCATCGTTCATTGCGACACCTGTCGGGTTTGTCGTCCCATCCTAATTTCAGTCGGCATAAATCTTGTAGCAACCGCTCTGCTGGAAGCAAGGCAGGTGCCACAAAGCCTAAAGAGGCATACAACGAGGCGACGTATGACAGGATTGATCTTCTATTGATCACAGGTTCAGGTGGTTTGGTAGTAAAACTGAACGTATCTGACTTCCTGTCCCACTCGACGCCGAGAGTCCTATACGTACTTGTCGGTTTCAATTCCAGACACAGGTTTTTGTTGGCCTGGTCTTTGACCGGTATATCGATAAGGGCATCGGCCGAGTTGCTACGCCACTTCTTCAGGTAAAAGCCCGAATCCCGGAGCGCAGACTGTAAATGGCTCGTCACTAGTCGGAGTTCTCTAACCGATTCAAGACTAATGAGGAGATCGCCCATGTAAAAGGACCTTTGCAAATACTTAGGGTCAAACTCTAATGATTGGTTCGCGTTATTGGAAATTGCTCTGTTCAAAGTGAATATGGCACAACATGGTGAGGAGGTCGCTCCGAAAGAGTGCACAGTCATTTTGTATATTTCTGGCGCACGTTGCAAGTCTCCTTCTGTCCACCACAATAACCTAAGGCATGAGCGCTGATGTTGAGGTACTTTTACTTGATGAAACATGGCTTCAATATCCGCCACTAGGGCGAAAGTGTGTTCTCAAAACCGTGTTAATACCCCGCATAGGTTATTTGTGAGGTCTGGGCCGGAAAATAACTGAAGGTTCAAAGAGGTGTTCTGATATTTGCTTGCACAGTCGAAAACAACCCTTAGTTTTTCTGGTTTCATGGGGTTGATTACATGGTGATGGGGCAAAAACCAAACTTAACCCGAGACGTCCTCTATAACATTTTGACACCTTTCAGCGTAACCCTTGTCTATGTAACCATTCATCACTTCCACATAGCGTTCTTTAAGATCAGAGTGTTTCATTGGTCGAGTCTTCAACCACAACAAACGTTTCCATGCTATCGACTGGTTGTTCGGAAGACTTAGGCAACCATCTTTCCAGGGCAACGGGACTTCAAAATGGCTGTTTAAGAACCGAGTAGATGATTCTAGGGTTTTGAGCACTTGCTTATCTTTCGCTGATGTTTATTTACCCAAAAGTGTAGATTCGTTGAACTCCGAGGCCCACATAGCCTCTAACCGGTCCGTAAGATAGTCACCCTCATTTATATAATCAACGCGAACCTTTCTTTGGTCATGGCTAAAGGCCGGTCCCATGATGGTCCAACCGAGGGGCGCACGTATAGCGTAAGAATCCGCTTTCCCACCGTATCGATGTTCTAGCACCCAGTGCGCCGCTGGTACATTCATACCTATCAGTATCGACACCCTCCCGCCTTCAATTGTTGGTAGGTTGATGTCGTGCAGATGAGCCCAATCGTTAGCTCGGCCAGGAACAAAACGTTTCAACTCGGGGAGCTGTCGGACTGTCCAAGCTCGATTGATTTCTATAAGCTCTCCTCCTTCTAAGGAACAAAGCTGAAACCCAACCACCTCAGAGTTTATCTCAGTTGTCTGCATAATGGTTGAAAATGAGAGCGTGGCTGGTTGTCCGGCTAAACCCAGTTCATCCGCCAGATTCTTGTCTGTAAATGTGGACTCGGAACCTCCGTCTAGGAACGCATAGGTTTTTACTGATCCTAGCGGCCTGAAAACCTTGACTGGTATGATTCCCAAAGAGGTTGTACAATTTCCAGCCGAAGTCGCATGACAACAGGCGTTGTCTTGGATGGTCGCCGGATTCCGCCCCGTACTCACTGGGTCTTGCGGGTGTAGTAAGGGGCGGTGACCCAACATACAACGTCCTATACCACAAATCATGCGTGACCTGCAATTGACGGACTCGTGATTCGGTTTTAGGCATAAATGACACAGTTTTTTAGACTCCACAAAGGAAAGCCTCTCTGGTACACTGCACGCTATGAACCTCCCACAATGGTCCGTGTAATGGTCTCCCTCGCACTGCATACAGCACCTGCGTGCTATTGTCGGCTTAACAGATGGCGCTACGGTTGTTTGCGACTGATGCAGAAACGCTTTGTGCGGTGCGTTCCGATCAGCAGGAGGTCGTGCTTGTAAGTTCGGCCAAGTGACAGGATAGGATTGACGAACCATTTGTACATCGGCCCTCTCATCTACAAATTCCGTCAAATCCGAGAAGGTTGGCTCTCGGCCTAGTCGTATGATGGACGCGGCGATCTCAGGCCACTTAAACTGGAGGGCTTGAGGTAGTCTGCGTACTACTTCCGAAAGCGTTCTAGAGGCGTTGAGGTCGGCCACACGAGTTAACTGACCCAGAGTGTTTTGGCAGTTCCACATTTCCCCGGCCAATTTCATCAGCACCATTGGGTCCATGGTTTTAATGATGGGCCCGTCCACGAGGCTATCTAGGCGTGCCCTGGCTATCACGTGGGCTTGGCCAAGCCTCCTACGGAGAATTTCTAAGGCGCCTTGGTATCCCTCGTTTGGGTCCAGGATAGAACAGCTCTCGATGGCTTACAGTAGTGTATTAAATACGATAGGCGACACTCGTCATCCATGTCTCGTTTCCCAATGGCACTATCAAAATTTCTCATGAACAGCCAATACTTTTTCGGGTTTCCATCAAAATAAATTATTTCTCTTTGTGGTAAAGTGAATGAATGAGATATGGGTGCCTGACTAAACTTCTGACAACCAATGGTCTTATTTGATGGAAATGGAGGTGTATCAAACCCGGAAACAGGTGGGGCACTGGCCCCAAATACTAATGTAGACAGCGGCCGCGATCGTTCGACCACTGGGGACTCACCACCGGGTTTCTTTTAGACTGTGGTAGCTCTTGCATACTGATCCTCATATTTTCCACTCTTCATGTTGAACTTGCACTCCAAAAACCGCAAACGTTCTTTAAATTCCTTGAAGAGATCCATAGTTTCTTCTGACTCAATCGTGTAACGTTCCAGATCGGGGACCGATAAAGACTTGTCTGAATTGGTCTGCATTGCTTGGTGAATTGGGTAACTGTAAGCGAAATCCTTTCGACCGTCAACTTTGACCGTTTCGATTGAATTCCAATCAGATTCGTACGGCCCAGCTGCTTTAAGCCTTTCTAGGGTGCTCCTTCTCGGTGTGGCTTGCTTCTCGTCTCGAACAAATTTCAAAAGACTTCAACTGATAGACGTATTAATCCGAAACACGTTTCTATAATCAGCACAACTTTAATGAACAATGAGTAGACAAAACATATAGCCAAATTTTGAACCAAGCGAGACACAGATCGTGGATAGTCAAATTTACTGTTAAACCAGGCGGGAGCGTCATATGTTCATTCAAACAAATTCAGGTCAATGTCAGAAAGGGGGAAACGGATAAGACTGTTCAAATCACATGAAAGAGTAAGATCAAATCCATGTGAATAAAATAAAACCATATTGTCACGCTACCGTCAGATTGGATTAAGGACCAATCACGAATCGGGACTGAGTTCAGTAAAATGACCAACTTTGTGCCAACAACACAGGAGAATGACTTGGAACAGATTCGCATGTAAAATGTGACTACTAACAAGCTGTTAGTAGCCAGTAAGAAAAACGTTTAGTTTGTACGAAACATACCATAATAATAATAATAATAATAGTAATAATAATAATAATGGTTTATTTCGGGGACACCCGAAGCATGCTTGATTGCATGATCATATGATACAAGTGAGGTCACGAAACGGTTCCTTTGATATTCATTTGGGTAAATGCAGCAAAAAAGTGTATAGATTTTAGTGGTCGCACGAATGAATGCCCGGCAAATTTGAGTTTGAAGGTCAGGTGGACCCACCTCCTCGAGGTGAGTGAAATGGGCTCCACGGTCGAGATACGTGATGAAGTAAAGCGTGGATGAAGTAGAAACGCACAATGTTTCGGATAGCATCGATGCAAAGTCGCAGGGGTGAGTAAACTGACAAAAAACCTTCGAAAGAATACCAAAGAAAAATAGAGAGTTTTTGGTGATGAATGACATGGACTTGAACCAGTAGCCCGGATGACCCAGAAAATAGCAGAGATGTGGTACCGAAGGATTTGTGGTGTCCTTTGAGGAGGGAAATTGTGTAAATAAAACAGTCCGTTTTACCACTGAATTAGTACTTACTATTCATCAAGAGATTGTGGAGGAAGCCCTCATAAAGAGGTGGATGTAGATGCCCGAGCCTGGAAATTTTAATGGAGCAGAGTGGCAAAAGTTGACAGGTGAGTGAAAAACGATCCGAATAAAGGGTTCGTTTCAGGTTAATTAGTGAACACAAGTTGACAACAGGGTTGGCAGAGGAGCTGATATACGATGATCTTATGAAGTCGTATGGAGGTGGTGCATAAACGATACTGTCAAAACATGTGAAGAATCGCTTGACTGGATGAGCCGGTACGAGTCTGGCATGGGGCATTTGGGAAACAATCGGAAGGTCAGTAACTTGGCATACGTATAATTCATTTCCAGCAAAGGTTTGGAGAAGTTGCTTTCGCAGTGCTCTTTGGCGTAGATGCCCAATCGTGGAGGACTGATGAAAAAATGGCAATAGATAATAGGTGGGTGAAACGGTGCTCAACTATTGGTTTATCGGGGGTTACTCCAAGAGTGACATAAGAGGAATACAAATTTACAACGAAGTGGACATAATAGTGGTTTATATGTTTATTATCTGATGGAATAAACTGGGGATAGTACATCACTGGAGCCTGCGGACAGCGCAAATAATTGTGTGACTAGGTACGTTGAGGAAAGTCCAACCTGAGACTTTGAAGGGCAGGACAAACAGAACAAAGGCAGTTTAAATTACAGGTAGTTGATTTTCAGCAAAATATGTAGAAAAAGCACTCTATGGATTGTGATGCAGGTGGCTGACCACGATATCTTGGTGGAACAGCGGCAGTGGTTCATAGATGAGTGAGAGGTGATACAATTATGTATTTGTCTGAGTTCGTTGTTGAGTAGCATGAGAGCATCTGAAGTTGGTAACAAAGAGGATGCCGGAGGTAGACATATAGTGGACTGATACAGTCGTATAAAAGTAGTACGTATGAACAGCTCTCAGGAAGTGCAGGTGATTGCAAAGCTGGATATGCTGAAGTCTGACATGAAAAGCTTAGGGGGCAGTTGAACTATTTATGTCCTGGATTGTGGATACTTCATTGCCAATGTAACTGTCATGAAACACAAATGGCTGAATGAGAGAAGATGCAACGGAAGGATATAATGAACATAGGGCTGGCGTCACGCAGATGAAGCGCTGGGAGGAGGACTATTTCGTTTTGTGTGGAATTGTTGGCAGGTGAGAAACGAATCTTTAACTGATGGTTTTGTTCAGATAGATGTAGTGGTGACAAAAAAATTACCAAGTGGATGGATGGTCTCTTCAAGAGTATATCAGAAATTGTGACGTTCACAATAAGGATATCTGAACAGTGAAACTGCTTCATGTTTCGGGGTACAGGATCCGGCAACTGGACATAATAGGATGAGGGCAAACGTGGCATCAGTTCAGACAGATAAAAGATAAGTCGATGGATATAAATGTCAGTAGTCGCAAATAGTAGGGTACATTTCTGAGCCGAGTAAGCATATGTGCATATGTTGATTTGGAACTTGACCGGGTGTATGGTAAACCTTGTTCAGGACCGTTGGAGGCAATGGGTGGCAGCAGCAAGATGCAGGGGACGTTGTTTTTCAATCCGCAACTGGTGCTAATGGGTGAGGCTGGCAGTGTTCTGGACACCTAACCTGAAAACCGATTCTGGTGACAGGAGGTGCGATCCGCCAGCCTAGTTGCGCCCGCACATCGTTGCAGATGGCCTGCACGCCCGATGTGCGCCGGCCAAAGCGGTGGATCTGACCGCGCCTCGCACCGTTGGGATTGGCATGATTTTTCTTGGTGGGGCCAAACGGCGGTAGGTTTCAGGTAGTCCGCGATCAGGCGACCAGGCACCAGGGGATCCCGGAACGTATCCAAAGAAGCATCGGTCGGGTAGCGTACGAATAGCCGACGGTCAGGTAGATGCATAGGCCAGGTTAGCGACCGGTATGGTCTACAGAGTATTAAAAGTCATCGAGGGGAAGGTACTCACGAATGAAGGCCTGTAAATAAAGAAAAAGTAGAGGAGCGCAGTTCGGGATGCTCCGAGCTAAGGATAAATGGGAACCGATACAAAGAGGCAACAATAGTAGACAGTGGCCCTCCGGGACTAGTTTTTCGATTTCAGAAGGCAGAAAAACTAAGGATGTTTATTTGATTCCATCTGTCATAGACCGCCAGTGTTTGCGCGTTTCAAAAGTCTAGACCCTTCTTATGGGCTTGGTCATCGGGTACGTCTACATTTGAGAGCTGTACGGTTTGAGTAACCGCGAGGAATTTATCCAACGCAATTCTAAACCGATGGCTGGAAGTAGAACTGCGTATTTCTAGCGGTAATTTATTCCATAAATGAGAGTACACTGTAATGAAGAAATGTGAACGTAAGCTAGTGTTGGTAATAGGGGTTAAAAGGGTAAGAATTCTAGAGCGTAGTGGATAGCTAGAAACAGGCGCAAAGTGCAATGGATTAGAAGTATATGTCCGGCTGTGAAGGATGTTATACAAAAAGTTAAGGTTCAGTTTCATACGGGGAAGCCATAACGGGTCTAGTATAAAAAATAAGCAGCGTTCTTTATAAGTGAGGGGCAAGCTCCATCCAATCAGTCGATTAGTAAAACTACGTTGAACTGATTCGATACCAATTCTGTCTGATTTCCGCATACTAGTGAAGATCACTGGGCAGTATTCTAATAAAGGCCTGGCATGAGATTTATAAAGGAAAAGAATGCAGCCTCGAAGTCGGAAGAAGCGAAATATTAGACCCAGGCACTTTCTTGCCTTAGCGACTTGGAGGGCTGAATATTCCGAGAAATTAAAGGTGCAGGAATAGCTTAAGCCCAGGTCTCGAACGATTTGCTTCTTGGCAATGGTTGAAATACAAACGGCTAAGGATCCCGGGGGTAGCTTGCATTTATATGTAAGAACCTCGCATTTGTCAGCGGAAAAATTCATCGGCCATGTTCAGCACCATCTATGGAGTGCAGATATGTCTTCGGAGATGTTTAAGATTGCCGAGGCGACGCATTCAGGCTTGAATGAGTGGATAATTTTAATGTCATCAGCAAAACGAAATGGGGCGCCATGGCTCACTGAGAGGAATATGTCGTTTATATACAAAAGGAAAAACAGAGGGCCAAGGACGCTACCCTGTATAACACTTCTTGTAACTGGTTTAGGCTTGGGACAGTGTCCGTTTATTGAGACAACCTGAGAGCAACTAGACAGGTAAGAATTGATCCAAGATAGTAAAGGGTAAGTGATGCCGAATGATCGGATTTTGGCTAGAAGATGTGGGTGTGGCAAGCCGTCAAATGCCTTTGATATACCCAAGTAAAGTATCATAAGGGCCATTACATTGTCTGCCATTTCAGTGATGAGATTAAAGAAATCGAGTTGGCAGGTTGCGCAAGATCTTGATTGAAGGAAGCCGCGTTGTCGAGGATTAATAACGTCCAATTGAAAGAGGTGTTTGACGATTTGTTCTTTTACGATTTTTTCCATTAGCCGAGAGAGGACAGGTGTATGGTTAATGGGACGGTAGTTTGTCACCCCATGCAGTGGACCTTTCTTGTGGTGCGGGATTATGACTGAGCATTTCCAGTTTGCGGGCACCAGACCGGAGTTCATTGATGGGGTAAATATATTCAGTAGTAGGTAAGGTATCTCAGGCCCGCATTTAACTATTGCAGTGGGCGGTAAGCCGTCAGGTCCTGGGTAAGATGATGGCTTGAAAGTGGTCAATAATTGGGAGATAACTGAGGTGTCAATCTCCACTACGGACAGAGTTAAAGCGGTAACTAGGGGAAGAGGCGGAGGGTCAACATTAATAATAGGGGCCATAGTTGAGGCGAAGAATGATTTGAAAGCCCCTGCAATAGAAAGGGGAGTAGAGGCGGATACACTGTCCATTGAAACAATGTGCTGGATATCTCCATGAGTATTAGAGGTTCTGGTCCTATACAATAATGACAGTCGAAAAGATCCATTTTGGTGTCGCAGAGCCTTTGTTTCCTGGTTACGCAACGTAGTTTCTTCAAGCTTCTGGATAGTAGAAGTGAGGCGAAAAAGTTGAATAAGAATTGCAAAGTCGTGTGTAGTTTCATGAATATTTTGGAGCTTGGCATTCTTTGTTTGCAGAAAAGTGATATAGGATTTCTTATTATTACTTTGCTGGGGGAGGTAGGTAATCTTATAAAGACATCTGGAGAACTGTGCATAGAAAATATCAGTGGCTTGTTGTGGATCAAGAGAGTGAAAAAATTCACTCCAATCAGCTTGTAGAATGGTATTAGGGAGAACCTTCCGGTCAGGGAGAGGAGAGGGTCCGATGCAATGTGATTTCAGGGTAGGCTGTGGGTGAGTGGGAATGCGGCAGTTAACCAGATTGCGATCACTACCGGGCAAACTTTGAGAGATTGAGACAAATATGTGAGGGACGCCGTGGGTGAAAATGGGGTCTAAAATGTTGTTTTTTCTCGTAGGAGAGCGGATATGCTGTACCGACCCTCCTACAGTAATACTTGTTACAAATGGTAAAAGGTTAGCGGGTGCAGATAAAGATGGCCAAGCTGGTTTAGGCAGGTTTAAGTCACCAGCAATAACCTCTATACTTGAGGGCAGTAAGGATAGGTAAGAATTGCATCAATTAAATGTGGAAGTCCGGAGAAATTTTCGCTTGGTGGACGGTACACACATCCAACATGAAGTTGAGATCTAGGAATGTGGACAGTTAGCCAAAGTGAATCGGGAATAGAGTTGAGTAAATGGTAATGAAGTGCTGTTGTATTAAAGGTCTGCTTGACAAATGCCAAACAACCTCCACCGCGTCGAGTTTCCCCATTTACTCTGAAGGCATTGTAGTCTACTATAGAAATCTGGTCCGTTGGAGTGTAATTGGTTAACCAAGTTTCAGTGATCAAGATTATATCATAATTAGAACTAGTGTCCAGATATCTTAAGTGCCGAATTTTGTTTATGATGGATCGGCTATTAAAAAGAACCAAAGAGATACTGTTATCGGTATTTAGTTTTGGGGAATTCGGTTGATCAAGTAGGTTGTGTGGTGCGGGACAGTCTAGGTTCTTGGTCTGACTAGAAGGTCCAAATGCGGGTGGCAAATCTTCACCATGAATTGGAGGGTTTGGTCTGCCAGCTGTTTCGCAGCATGGCGCGATGTTGAAAAGAGAAGGGCTGATGACGCTATGGTATCGAGCGGTGCAAGGATCCGATGTAGATGAACCCCTTAAGAAGTGCGGGAAGTCTGAAGTGTCTGATGTAATGACATTTCCATTTTTCCAAGGAGGGTTGAAGATGCGAGACTGCATGACAATGTAGCTGTTAACAGCCCCGGTTTGGGATACAGATTTTCACACGAAGGTAGGGTAAATGAACGGGCAACCGGCAACTTTGACACGTGGCATTGTCAAAGATAGGGCACAGACATTGGTGGAATGTGTCTAAGGAAACAATGGCCATTATTTGGCGCGCTATTATCATAGGGATTTAGAGGATTTGCTCATTAAAGAGAGGGTCTGAGGAATGGTGGGGGCATGCCACACATTGCCTGTTCCACGGGACATGATGATTTCGAACCGGCCACATTATGCGTTTTACCTGTCGGCATCGTGACACTTAAAGGATTGAGGAGGGTCATGGCGCTTTTTGACACGGAGTCGGATAATTTGGTGATTGCTCGCGAGCTTGTAGAAAGCTGTGAGCTGGTCGGCCAGCCTACCTCTCTCACTATCAGCACAACTGTGGGGGGTCATGTTACCAATTCTATGAAGCTGGCCGTGCCGTTAACTTCTCTAGTTGATGGGGGACCATAGAAATTCCTGAAGTCTTTGCAATAGACAGCTTGCCAATGAGACCAGTCGATTCTATTGGATCGACGACCGAGTGATGGTCTCATCTCAAGGACATAGTGTTCGAAGTTGTCTAGGTCCCATGTTGGTAAACTAATTGATTGCCATGTACCAGAGACTCATTGGGTGCTTGAACAGAGCATGAGCAATCAAAAAGAACCGTTTGCTACGAAAACGATACTTCTGGGACCCCTGACGAACGAATTTCAGCAATCGGCATCACTAAACTGCTTAGCTACCGCTGTGAGAAGTGCCTATGCAGAACACAACCAACGTTTTATATTGAATCTAATTGTCTATCTCAGAAAAGTGAAGTTTACCCGAAAGAAAATAAGTCAGTGCTTCCAATGGTGGATTCAAAGACAGAACTTCACGTTGGAAAACGCGAAGCTCCTATACCCAAACGATCACCGTCAAACCACCTGTCAGAAAATGAAAACTTACCCGGAGAAGTTTAAAATATCTCAAAAAAGGACATTTCTGAGAAGCGCAGTTGAAAGGTGAACACCAGCGGGTTACGTAAAGCAGCTTGGAGTTAGCCGACCTTGTGGTAGTGTCCGGTGCCTGGGTGGAACTACATGGCTGGCGGCGAAACCAATAGCCCTCTGCCAAAACAACAATCACTGGGTTGAATTCAGTATCCATAAATGAACTCAAAATTGCTGCATAGTCATTGGGTTGTCAGGTAGCAACAATGCTAAAAGAGGACCGTACCGTCATCGAACTGAGCTTCGCATGTTTGACAGATCCTACAGTTGTGCTACGAAAAAGGAAACGGAAGAAACGAAGAGCATGTTCGAAACATCGGAGTTATTCCACTAGTAGCGTGAAACGGTGATGAGAATGTTGATGATTCGAGCTCAAAACTACATACAAAGGACAAAATAGTTTGCAGATCGCCTCTCGTCGAGTTATTCAGCGATTTATTCCATTTCATGCTCCACAAATATTCAACTCGACTCATTTTTCCTGAACATTTGCAAAATGTACTGGATTCCAGTTTTATCCAGCGTGCAAAGAGGTGATAAGTAAAAATTCACCAAGATTTCGCTTAAACAGTTCAAGTGAGGCTTGCTAGCTGCAGGCCCATTGTGAAACTATTCCTGCCTTTGGAGAACATTTATTCACACTTTATGCAGTATAGTTTGTTACAGGTTTTGTACACAGGAAAACTCTGACATACTCTGATAGGTGTCAGTATTCAATCAATTTCCGTGTTCATGTGTGTTTCAGTACAGTTCGTCGTACTCTTGTTTTCGAAGCTTATTCATAATCGGAAACCGGTTTTCATTTACTTCAGAAAACTTAATATGTTAATTTTATGTAACTCCATTGTTTTGTGACCTTTCTGTTTTGCACGATATCTCATTGTCACTCCAGCGTTACATCTGCTTTCAACTTCTGCGCTCATGTGTGTAAACAAACTTAGTTTAACCAGTTGCTGCTGTGGTTTGCTGTTTGAGGCACGTAGACTAAGCTCGTGCGGCGAAGTGTTTTAGTCTGGAATGCCTTCTTTTTGATTGTGCATATTACTGCGTGCGTAGGCCTTCTGTTGAATATGCAAATCTCAAGTTGTGCAGCGGGCTTTGGAACGGATTTCTTGTAGATTGTTCCAATGATGACAATGACGGAGACCTCTTTTACGTGCAGATAACAGAACGTTAGTAACCACAGGCACTGACAATAAGTTATAGGTAGGTAGGGTGAGGATCATGATCCCATTCTGAACCTCAGACAAATATATTCGCGGAAGGACTTCGGCCGGCGAACTGAAGAACAAGTGCTGAAAATCCTTCCAAGCGTCCTATTTATTTTGTGAATTTGACTATATTTGACATTACTTTGAAAAGCTCTTTCATACACCAAAATTTTGCACGTATGCTTGCCCATGTGAGACATTTGAATTTGGCCTTGAACTGTTGCTGACTGTCGTGCTTGAGCTACTGGGATTTGAACCCTTAGGTTTTACTGTGAAATCTATATATACTTGTACCTTTTGTAAATTTCAATTTAGTACCGTAGAAACTACGAATCAATCTTTTCTGGTTTTGGGGTTCGTTTGAATTGACTGCGCGTTGCTCGATTTTCGAGAACTGACTTACAGCGTATATTTAGATTTTGGACTAAGTAAAAGGGAGTAATTGAACAGGTTATACCGCCGAAAGTGATGCACAAAACGCGGCTACTTCTTGCAGTGTCGGCCCGTTTTCCCATCAACCACGGACAGGCTACACAAGGAAGTTGATTCTCAAAGTAGTCCCCAAGGCTTTCATCCTAATGTCAGCTCCCCGTTTGAAGTACCATTAGTGAATATAATAGCCCCGTTTCCCAGGGACCACGTACTGAGTGTTTATCATGGAATGAAGCGACGATCCATCGGTCGTGAGCATGAATCTAGCTCTCGAAGAGACCTAATTTCGATATCATCGGTAAGCGACAAGTAAGAGAACTCTTCACAGCCATAAATAATATGACTTTCGTCCAGTTCTCACGGTGTACGTATTAATTAACTTCATTAATTCCTCAGGTCCCAAGTTTTACCGCACTCAGCAATACCAGTTAGGTCAATCCCCATCAGAGGCACTGCTACACCTTATGGAGTATGCAAAGGTTTTTACAAATTGTCATATATTCTCTTCCTAGTGAGACATAAGCAGTACCTGAGATAAGAAATGTAGAAGACCGAGTTTCCAAACGTAGTACTTATGGAAGTCCCTTGGTATATTCGGTCAAGATCGGATGTTGTCTTCAATATTTTTAGCCTTGATGAACGATCTCACTAGTCGTGTTGTCGAGATACAGAAAACGTTGGCGGATCTAAAACATTGACTTGCAATTGCGAACAGTGTGGGTGCACTGGTGTGGCTGTTGCATCGTATCATTCCTGTGCGGAGTGCTTGGGAGTTCAACAGAGTGAACGAAAAATTGGTGGTTGGAACATCTTCCGAACAAGCAGTGAGTTCAGTTTTTACGATTCTTAGATTAGCTGTGACGATTCCTGGTTGCTTCAGGAACAAGAACTACCGATGAAAGTGAGCGTCAAACTGTGCGAACATTGATTTTCAATTGTTATCTGCAAAAGTTAAACTGGTGGGTGTTAATGGGTGATACTCATTTAGAAATACAAAAGTTTGCAGACTGACTGTCGACAAGCTTAGCCTTCTGCAACATTTTCTCGTATTTAAAAGTGCTGTAACTAAGAGCCATTACCCCAGGACCACAAACCCCGCCATCAACAAAATATGCAACGTTGAATACTGCTGTGTAGACGGAATGAGGTCACGTGCAACTACTCGCCATTACAAGACATCGTGATACAAACCGAGATGCTTCAAGTCAGTTATGATTAGATTATTGTTAATTTCTTATCTTTTGCTCAACCACCTGACACGTCCATCGGTAACGTTCAAAATTATAACAACATTTCGTACTATCTTGGTTCAACAAACATCTTTATCCATTCCCCCGTTCCGGAATCTGCGAAAAGCGCCGCAAGAACAAGTGGGCGAATAAATATTGCTATTTGAAAATCGCAGTGTACTTTTATGCATAGAATTGGCAAATAATACCTGTGTTTCGCAAGATATGCCAATATAAACATATTTTCCTTATATAATCACTGTTTCAAGACATCAAGTTTTCATGCGCTTTTAGAATTAACTTTACCAAATGGTATAAGCAGGATTTCCGTTTTATCCTAGAATGGAATACTAACTGAGGAGATACCAGTATTTATAAGTACAAATTCCAAACTAGCATTCAAGACCGGTCTGGAGTAAAAGGGTCCGTTCTAACCGATTTTGGTGACTGTCACCTAAGTGCCCCCAGACCGTCACCTGAACGTCACCTGAGCGTCCATATTTGTTTCAAAGGAGGCACCCAGGTGGCGGTCATGGGACACTCAGGTGACTTTCAAATGACACTCAGGTGACTAGGTGGTTTATGAACGGGATGAAAAGCAGGAGTCCAAATTCTGGGCCTCGAGACTGTAACTGCCGGTCGTGAAAAATCCCCCAAATCCACTGCAGTTCCATGTTCTTCTTAACATCACTCACTTGCTTACACTATTGACGTGTATTTACGCACTCTTCGTTTTTATGGACCAATTTTTGTTTGTTTGGGCCCACAGCCCTACTATGTCATGTCCCTGTTCTGGACCTGCGTGACGCACGTGCTCCTCGCTCGCAATTCGCAATTCGGTTTTCGTTTGTTGAATCCTTGTGATCTCATAATTGAGGTTTGTATCCGTTTGGTGTCATTGTTCATTCAATAATCTAGTACCGTAGAATAACACGGATAGTAGCCTTTTGAGTTCGAGATCTGTTTTGAATTTGGCTACGTATTGTTCAAAGGTGTGTTACAGTATTCAGTTCATCATTTTGGAACGAGAAAACATGCAACATTTCAAGAAAAGGATCGAAGCCATTGGAATCTGGACAGGAAGCAATACGACAAGTCACTGGGGAGGTTTTGGGTACATTTGATTCTTTAGTTAATGCTAGATCACCTAGTCCTGTCAGTGCTATTTTATATGTTACTGAGGGCAATATGGATTGTAAGGATGTCGATCTATTCAAGCTGAGGATATTAGACCCAGAACGACTGTTGTTATCGGCTAGAAAACAGGCCCGGGAAGCAGAACAGAAGTGTAGACAGAAAGAGCCTGAACATGAGACCAGCGACTACGACATTTCCGATAGATCAGGGTGCAATAAGGTAGGGAACCCCACGCCGGTCGCCGACTGCAAAACAACATCGATCAATCTGCCAAGAGTAGAACTGACGGTTTTTGACGGGCAATCTGAAAACTACTGCAAGTTCGTCGGGCATTTTGACAATTTCGTCGAAAACAAGATAACCGACACCGGGCGAAGTATTCTCTACCCTACTCACTACTGTCCAGGCCGGGCAAGGGAAGCTATCGACGGGTGAACCGTGCTCGACCCGGAACAGGGCTACACCCGAGCAAGGAAGATTCTAGGGGACTTGTTTGGCCAACCTTCCAAAGTAGCCCGTAACCTAATAGAGGGCGTGATGGCAAAGGAAAGGAGAACCAAGGGCGACGTCTACACAATGGCCTACCTGGTGACCAAAATGCAGAACTGCTCAATAGCTCTCGACCATTTAGGTTACAGGGCTGACTTAGATGCAATGCACACCCTGGAAGGCATAGTCTGTCACCTCTCCCTCGGACTACAGGGTCGGTGGACGGAAAAGGCCAATCGTATAAGCCCAGGCGACCAGGAGGCCAACTTTGAAGACTTGAACGAATACTTGGACAGGCAAACCAAAACATCCGACAGTAGATTTGGCCGATTTATCCGAAACAGTAACCTAGCAAACAAGCTCAGTACTAGCCAGGTTCTAATCACGGCTGGGGAACAGCCGAAACATCAACTTTGGACCAATGCACACGCCATTTCACGCGAGGCCATAGCGCAACCAATTTGTAGGCCGTGTGATGCTAGCCCTGGGCTTCTAGAACGTCCCAATTTCGTCAACGCCGCAATAGACGAACAATGGGGAATGGCGAAGATGACAGGAGCGCGCTTTATCTGCCTCAGTACCACGCACCGGGCCGCGGCTTGTAGAACAAAGAACAGATGTGGTAACGAGGGCTGCACGGGCGGACACTATCAATTGTTACACCAGGCGAGAGAAACTATATCCGAGGCGAGCACAAAGCCCAGTGCTATTTGTTCAACGTTACGGTCTGCCAGTTAACCAGTACGTTTAGGCGTAGTTGCCGTGGGAGTGGTGACTCCAACGGGGGTGGTCAAAGCTTTAGCCTCCGTCGACAGTGAATCGGACACTACCCTAGTGAAAGAGCGATTTGCCGACAAGCACCGGCTTGCTAAATGTGTGACGTGGTTATCTGTGAGCACTGTGTGAGGGACACAAGTAATGGCTGCCTGCCGGTTGAGGTTGCAACTCATTTCTCTATACACTAACGAACAAATCGAACCAATGGAAGCATTCACATTAGCTGATCCCTCTACGCGAGCACCAAGGTCAGTGAACGCAATCTTAACTAGGTGGCCCCACCTGCAGGACGTGATGTTGTAGACTGGGAAGACGACGAAGTGGATCTCCTCATCGGCTGCGACGTGCCAGAGGCACATTGGGTACTTGATCAGAGAGTAGGCGACTGCCAGGCACTTTATGCCGTACGCACGGCTCTGGGGTGGATGGTATATGGTCCAGTAGGGGGACGTGGTTCCGTGAATTATTTATCCGCCGAAGCGGACCGCGTAGAGTATCACCTGCAGCGCCTGTACGAAAAGGAGTTTCATGACATCGGAAACGAAGGACCATCGTTGTCTCAAGAGGACCACTTCGCTCTGCAAACAGTGTGGCAAGGCACAGGAGGCCTTAAAAAACAGTTCGAGGCTCCCTTCCCATGGCGCACATCTGCTGACCCTTGGGTTGATAACAAAAACTGTTCTCCAGCGACTACTACGACTAAAAGAAGGCTTCATTTGAGACCAGAATCTGTGGGAACGATACGCGGAATTAGTGAAGCGAAATAAAACCCTCGGTTACGTTGAAAAGGTGCCTGCCAAAACCGACGACGAAAAGGGTATCTGGTATCTACCTCGCCACCCGGTCATCAACCCCAAGAAACCCAAAAAACTGCGGGTGGTCTTCGACTGTGCGGCCAAGTTCCAGGGCAAGTCGTTAAACGATCGCTTACTACAAGGACCTGACTGGACCACACCACTGATCGAAGTTTTGTGCCATTTCAGAGTGGGTAGAATGGCCTTGTCTGCCGACATTAGGGAAATGTTTCATCAGGTGAAAATTCCGGTAGGAGAACGAGATGTGTTGCGTTTCCTGTGGTAAGAAGAGAGCGGCCGGGGCAACGCAGTGGTGAATTATAGGATGACCGTCCACCCTTTCGGAGCCATATCATCACCATTCTGTGCGAACTACGCCCTCCGAGAATCGGCAAACAAACATGGAGATCTAGTTCATCGGACGGTGATAGACAGCGTCAGCAGAAATTTCTACGTCGACGACCATCCTGGGCTATTCGATGATGTAGACTCAGCCCCAGCGCAGTTCAGAAGCCTAACAAGATTGCTAGAAGAGGGCGGCTTCCATCTAACAAAATAGATGTTGAACGTCTCAGAAGTGCTCGAGGTCATTATGTACCACGAGAGGGCCGAAAGGGTTAGAAGTTTGGACGGCTTTCCACTCCCAACCGAATGCGCTTAAGGAATACAATGAGACCCACAAACGGACGACAATGTTTACGAGCTAAACGTTCCCGAGCTGCCAGTAACCCGTCAAGGCATACTATCCGCTGTCCATAGTTTGTTTAATCCGCTCGGTTTCTTCTCTCCGTGGCTGTTATCCGGAAATATCCTGCTGCAGCGGCTCTGCACAGTGCTTGCTTGGTCACGTCCACTGCTTCTTCTGCTTCTGGCAGACAGTTTCTTTAACGGCGCCCGTTTGAAATTCTCTGTCCTAGGTCCATCCACCTTTCATGCCCCTCATCAGCACTGCGTTTCTGGTGAAGATTCTGCCATCATATTAACTTCCATATGGTGCTGAAATTACCTATACAAAAAACTTCAATCTTATCATCACATCCGGCTCACTTACATTCACGTACCAGGCTTCCTGAAAAATCGGTAATCGAATTATGGATCAATCTTCTTTATATCCCGCTAGCATCTTTGCCGGCTGTTTGATAACTTTGGGGTTCTCCTAAGTTTAGTCGGGACCTGCTCCCGTATAGAGTCTATAGGCCCTGGTCCTCGGTTTGTGACACGTTAGCAAATATACCCGGCAGCACGCAAAAAAGCAGAACTCAAAACGCTGGAGCGGGACAACGTGTGTATTGGAGGAGTGCAACGGCGTTCAGACGGTGTACACAGGCGGAGCAAGTGGCGCCACCATATTTGATACTTGTTCAGGCAAATAAATTTGTTAGTCTGTGTAATCGTGTGTTGTACCTTTAGCACTACATAACCCCATGTGAACCTTATTTTTCACTCAGTCTTGTGGTATACTATCACCCGGTTTCTAGATGGTAATCCTTCGTATAACCAGTCGGTGCTCCTCGCGTCTTTTTCTTCATGTCTCGATGTTTTTTCAATTTTTTTTTCACTCCCCCACTCTCTCCTTCCCTGTTTTCATACTAACTTCTGCACACCAAACTTTGCGGATAAGCGTGATCCATTCTCGATCTCCCGATTTGTCGCAGCCAATTTTCGGCATCCCATGAGGCACATTATGAATTACTCCTGCCTCACCGCCCTCACCATTTTATGGCGTTTGACCCCTGTTGCTTCGTTATTTCTTGCAAACACTGCGCTTTCGACATTTTCTAGCATGGCTTATATCTGCTTTCCTACATTTGGCCAGTTATCCACAAATTCCCTCCTCTGAATTCGAAACTGACTCATAATCACTGCGTCAATCATCTCACTCTTTCGTTCGCTCAAAAGCTGTCCGGCTTTATTGGTTTGTTACTGCAATAGTGTGAACCCTAAGTTTCAAACTTGTAAATACCTCACATTTCTGTGTATCGCTGCATTTCACGGTCGTGCCTTGTGCGCGTCTTGCACACGGTCAAGAAATATACCAGTATAATTATTAGGTCTACCTGTCCCCGTGGCCGTGTGCTACTGCATACAACCAACCGTCCGTGAGCAAGTCCGCTTCGGGGCGGAGAATCGGTGAAACTCTTATGAGCGCCCGTTAAGGAAAGAACAAGTCGTTGACTTACTAACCACGACACCATAACCATAGACAAGTACTCCGCCAGTCGCTGGCAGAGTAAAGGAAAAAGGGTTGAAGAGGGCCAAATGACTGTTCTTTTGTTCCCATTTTCTCGAAATCTTGGAACCAGTCACCCCTACTGTACTGGCCAGACAGATGCTGCTTCAACTCAAACAATTTTCGCCAATTTCTCACCTTCCTGAGCAAGCGAGATTTTAGTGTGAAAATGATCATGCATTCTTTTGAGACACCGTCTGCAGCCTCCGGAAGATTCGTTGCCAGGAAGTATTGAGCTCCCAGTGGAAGAGCATTTCACTGTCGAGATATCAAATTCGTCCCTCTGGTTAGGGGACTGCAGCTGGCGTGAGCTAAATTGCACCATGTCACCTACGGCAGCAGCTACATTGTTCATCACGGAGAGCGGATCAGGCATATTGGATGCCGTCGACGGAACTGCGACCCGAGTAGAAATCCCATGACAGATTTTTCGCATTTTTAAACCTTTCGTAAAGCGCGAGCAGATGCTGCTTTAGCGTAGATCGCGGCCCCAGAAAAGCTCTTTTCCTGTAGGGGGGGGACGGAAGCTTCAATCAGCGACGTGGCTCAGTCTGGGTCCATGGAAGCGGCACAGAGTACACGTAGGAGTTTAAAATACTTTGTAACGACACACGTGGTGCCTTTAACGCACTCAGGCAGATCGTCACTATCGTCTTCATTTGTATAAATGCTGATAATTGCTTACGCACTTTTTGAGCTCTGGCTCACTGAGTTTCCCACTTGCCCCTGCCGATTTCGCACGTGCAACCCCATGGAAGAAAATGTATCCGGCTTACTGATACCCAGAACAGAACACGCAGTGTGTTCTTTGGCAAGGCACACGTGGTGCACGAACGTTGGAGGACATTTCGACAACTCGGTGTGCAGCTCCGTTTTCACAGTGCTGCATTTTAGGTGCAGCCAGCCTAAACAGCCATCATATTGTAAGCCTTGGCACGACCGACTGCAAGACTTCAATTCAGCTCAGTTAAGCTTGCCCATGAAGAAAGTGGTCAGGATCATTGTAACACGAGGGAATTTCTATTCGACGTACCACTTTAGGCGATGACATATATAGTGCTGGTTGAAGGAGAGTATATGTGCAGCTAAAGATAGCAGGGAGTGAGTGAGTGTGCAACAAATCCGGTAGCTCGACAACATGCCTCAACTTGATGAGTCCTACCCATTGTATGAAGGGCGATAAGAGTGGAATGTGTAACCAAATGGTGTGAAGAGACAGGTGTGAAAAATGAATGCGCGGAAAAAGGTGCATAGGGCTGGGGAGAATTTTGTACATGGGAACCATAAGGAAATCACTTGTTACAGCCACGACAACAACAACTGCTACGCAAGGGTACGTTGCTTACACAATTCCGGCCGCAGGATGCAAATCGCTATGGCTTCTGACGCCATCAGCAACCGCCTGCACAATCCTTCCGCGTGAACTCTGGGAGTTGTCAGGACTGATCTGAAAGCTGGCACCAAGTCGATTTAATGTCCGCTACCCACCGAATGTTGTGGGATTGCGCCACTGATAGCTCGAACTGTTCCTTTGCGTAAAGGGACCGAGATGTGTTCTGATATCCTCTTCGGCAGGCTTCTCGTCGCGTGTCCAATATACTGTGCACTACAAAAGCACGTAAGCTGATATAGAACAAAATATTAAGACTGCTGAGGCCACCTGTCCTTGGATTGTTGAACAATGAAAGGCCTCGCATTTGTTAAGATTCGGACATGCGCAGCGGGGAATGACTCCTCGAGAGTCTAATATATGCGTTTCTCTAGTATTTCCAAGTTTTATCACCCTCCAACGGAACAGTTGGAAAAATAACCTTTTTCTTGGCCAATCGCACCTTTGCGTGGTGTCTCCTCTTCTCCGTATTTTGACGAAAAAACGGTTCTGGATAGCCAGCCTTTAATAATGTGGCGCGCTTGAGCTTGAACCCTTGGGCAATCGTGTCTGGACTACAGATATTTCTTACTCTGTAGGCGAGACAGCTCGCTAATTTCCTTCTGTATCTTGGGGGGACAAAATTTAGGAAATGTGCGTATTGCCACAACCATGTACACTTCCGATACACCCTCCTTTCCATATGTCCGTCCTATATTCTACGTAATCTCACATCAAGGAAAGCGAGGAAATTGCCCGTCCCTATTTCCACCGTAAATGTGGTCGTTGATTTGGCGTTGTTGAATGGCCGCAGTAGTTCGGTAATGTATTTTGCTGAGTCGCAGGTTATAAAAGTGTCGCCCACATATCTGGTATACGTATATAGACTGTCGGTGGGACTGCTTAGTGGTCCAGTTTCGAGTTTTGTTCAGAATATATCTGCCAGAGGAGGCCCAAGTGGTAATTCCATTGCCATCCCGTCTTTCTGCCCATAGTATTCTCCGCTGTACAGCAATTCTATTCTTCATGTACACCTAAGAATTAGTCCTTCTAGGTTGGCCACAGGAATTTCACGTTTGATATCATTGTCAGCCAAGTGTTGACGGATGAAATCTACCGTCTCGATCAATGGAACGATTGTGAATAGGGATTTCACATCTAGAGAAAGCGTAGTCTTTTCAGACAGATCCGGATGTTTTATCATCTCCGTAAAAGGGAACGAATCTTTCGCACTTTATTTTGCCAGTGACTTGTGCGCAGGTTCAAGAATTTTCACAATCCACTAGACTATGGCGCGATAATCTGTGGTGCTCATTTCGATCATCGGTCCTAGGGGTATATTTGGTTCGTGAGCTCTGGTTAGTTTATAGAGTCTAGGTGGTTGTGAGCCGCAGGGTACAACCTTGTCGTACAGCGTTTTGAAAATAGCTTCTATGAATTAAGCTGCTTCAAGGTCTCCGTCTGCTTAGTCTCGGCTTCTTGTGTTTTGTCTTTTTCACCCTGATGGTAAGTGAACTTGCTGTCATCAGGTAAAATAGTCAGCATTTTCTATCGTAGTCGCTTCGGTCTGGTGCAACCCATCCGGCAACTTTATCCGGTTTTGATAGTGGTATATCTTGATTAATCATCAGTTCTTGGACCGCTTCTCGATGTTGCTTAGTTAATACTCCGCTCGGCGGAGACCTGGTAGAGTGATAAGTTTGACATTCATAAACGAGTGCTGTTTTCAGGCCGTCAATTGAGTCAGATGACGTTGGTAACAGGTCATACGATTAGATCATTAGACTTTCTACCTGAGTTTAAATTTTCACCTGATGATAACGTGGTTGAGTTGCTCAAAACTTGGGCCCGAGAGGTAAAGCCTCATACTGCAATTTACTAGGCGTCACAGAAGGATGCTTGTAAACATACATTCCAGGATATTCCGGTACCCTTGACGGTGATGCTCTTGTTTCCAGGCTGCTGAGGAACCTCCCTTGCTTCCTTCCCCGAGCCCTTCGACAAACCGAATCCAAAAATCCCGAGATTCTCTCCGACGACATTCGGGCAGTTCTGCAACATCCGTTTCGTCTAAACTGGATTTGGCCGAGTCATGTTATTAAGCGCATGGCGTCTGAGAGATGGGACATTGGGATCACGTGACGCCTGCGCAGTGCTTTCCAGTAGGTTTTAGGGTACCAATTGTTGCGGACACATTCCTCAAGGAACTCGATTGATTCTTTTACCTCAGTGAACCTGCGGTAAACTTCAGATACTTATTGAGGTCCTTTATCGTCACCGGCTGCTCGCAGTGCTCCAAAGCAATGAATATGCCCATCGATTTTTAAGAAAATTTGTAACACGAAGAAATTTCTTTTCGATATACCACTCCAGGCGTTGACATATATAATACTGGGTAAAGGGTAGTATATATGCAGCTGTAGATAGCAGAGAGTGAGTAAGTGTGCAACAAACCCGGTAACTCGACAACGGACGAGATTCATCAATTTAAAGCATGTTGTCGAGTTACCAGATTTGTTGCACACTTACTCACACTCTGCTATCTATAGCTGCACATATACTCTCCCTTACCCAGTACTATATATGTCAATGCCTGAAGTGGTATACCGAGAGGGAAGTTCTTCGTGTTACAAGTTTTTTCATGAATCGATTGGCAAACTCTATGACAAGATCATTTCGTTGCGAGTTTTGTTGGCCTCCGACGCTGCGCATTGAATGTTTGATTTGAAAGGCAGGTCTTGCTAGGTAGTATCACCTTCACAGGCACGCATTCACCGATAAAAATACCGAGTGTTTGTTACCCCGTCACAGGCCAGGCAGGCACTATACGAGCTGTCGGTGCATTTGAGGTCATGTTCATTTATAAACTCAGTGAAAGCACAAAAACCACAGGTTGGCTCTCCGCAAGCGGTATTAGTGGATGGGTCTCAAAGATTGTTGCATTGCAGATAAGGCTGGGATTTTATTGTTGTGCAATTAATACTCATAAGTACTGGTCTTCTTGGTCAGGATGGTTACTGGTATGTCTGATATGTTGTGAGAAAATTCCCCGTGACTGTACTAATGATGACCATTCGTTTACGCACCCCGCGAAGACGACAGTCGTGGTGAGCGTTTTCCCACTTTGTCTCCCCCAATGGGATTTGATTGGTTAGCAGTTTAAATATAAAGTCGGCGAAAAGAGCCCCTTTGCCACGTCGTCGTTGGGTGCCCTGGTGTATGGTCAGCGGGATGGAGAAAGGTTCTGCTGATGCCACTTCCGCCTTCCGGCCTTTGGTACAGTCAGCATGCCTCAACTGGGTACCGTTTAAAGGGGATTCCCACTTATTCCAAAGGGCTAATTAATTAAGTTTTGGAACCAGCGTGCCAGATAACAAGTACCTAGTTTTACATATACAATTCCATAAAGCTGGCTGGAGATGAGGAACAGGGCACGCAACTTTCCGCCGACTTTCCGCTCAAACAGGTGACCTACTGTTGCGTTCACCATCGCCGTAGGGGTAACCAGTTGTCCAGGCAGGTCGCGTGTCTACCCTTGGCCAACTCTTATCGCTTCAGGTACTTGAATCTGTAATGTGATACTTAGGCCACCCTGAATCATATAGGCACGGAGTATTTGTTTGCGAAGTGTTACCTTAAGCATTCGCGCAGCTTTCACCTCACCCGGAAAGGGTTTTACGTTAAAGATCACCCTATTACAAATAAGGAAAAAGGGCAGGTCTCTAGTTTGATTGATAACTTCCACGACATTTTTTAGCTTAGGAGATACACAGATGAGCACTTTCGTCATTGTTGGTAGAGTCACAACTTCCTTCCCATCGGCATTAGGTGCTCCATGGTGCGGTCTGCTGACGGGGGTGGTCGGGCCAGGGAGCTGCCCGTTAAGCAGGGCAGGTGCAGAATAGTTTTTGAAAATTCGGTGGTTAGGTACGCGTTCTTCGAACTCCGTGTTTGCAATCAACTTTGTCTAAGGTTGAGCGATGTTCTGCCGGCGGAAGCAACGTATCGGTTAGACTGCGGTGGCCAAATCCTGCAGCACATGGTTGTCGTTGATAGCAGTGGGTTGGGTGATAGTCCATCTTATGCCCTTTCTTCCTTTCGGCGGGTTTCTGAAAGGCTTGTGTTAGTTGTCTAATCTACAAATATGCTTTCTTTGACCAATTCCTTCGTCTTCCATTCTTCACGAACTTTTCGCCGCAGCAGACACCATCTCGGCGCCCTCAGGTTGGTTTTTCTCTCTGCAAATCCGCCACTTTCCGCTTGTCAACCAATGTCACGGTTTCCCGCCGATATTTTTTTAACCGTTGATACCTAGCATAATTTAGCCCTATATCCTCCAGTTTTAGGCGGCCATCTTCTTTGCGTTATCCAGCTGCCTCTCTAGGTGTGCCTTCATTCTGAAAATATCTGCACCCCGAAAGTATCTTAAACCGGTCTCGCCAAAACATGTTCTATATATAACCCACATATCAGGGCCTGTTTTTCTTGCTCCTTGTTCCCTTCTGAGTTCTGTAACCGGTTGGTGACCATTTGTCGTAGCATAGCAGTACATCTACTCCACCCATCCCTTTTCCATGCGTAGATATCTATTCTTTATCGCTTTTTGTTTACAAGGCTATTCCAGCCGTATTTTGTCTCTCCCATAAGCAACTCTCAGCTATCTTCACCTGGACTAGTCAGACCCCACGATTTGACCTCGACCTTCGAATTTGCCAGGAATTAAACCGAATTCATCAATAGACACACTTAAAACTCCCTCCACTTTTCCCTATTGTGTATGCATTCATCTCACGTTTATCTATATTGAGTTCATCTATCTCACTGGTGATACATTCTACATAATCATAAAATATCTGTCCATGTGAGCCGTGATATTTTATCATGTACCTGGCATGTATGGGGCCTCTCCGAACTAAACCTTTGTTGCAATACCTTTTTTATATTAGCAATATATTTTACTATATTATATCATATAATAATTACACACTTTTATATACATATGGTTCGAGGAGTCAGAATAACTTAGCTGCCTTCAGCTAAATAACAAAGTTGCCCACATTAAGAATTATTCGCCAAGTTGTAGATTTCAGAATTCTGGAGTCGGACTAATGAATCAAAACTGAGGACTTAAAAGCCCCACTAAGACCGTTTCCGTAGTACCACGTGAAAAGTGGGCATATTCAAATGGGAGTCTGTGGTACTTTCTCCGATACCCTCTGCGAACAGCTTAGAACGCACGTCTCTGGTAAAGCTGATGTCATCGTCGGAGGACAGCTATTGTCTGGACCATAGTAGTGAATGCACTCGCAAACACAAATGTCTTCAGTCTTCAAGCTTCAGCCTCCAAAACTGGGGGGAAGCCTTCCGTTTAAGCCTTATCACAACGACCCTTGGGCATAGCCTTAGAAAATAAGGATAACTTCAGGCGTCAGCCAGAAAACTGCCAGGATTTGCCTTCGCCTATGACGATATCCTTATAATTGCAAGACTGTCTGCTACCATGGTCCTATATCACCTCGTATTATGGTACAGGCAAAAATGAAGTCGCTCGGTGTTATCCAACGGGTTTTGGAGAAACCACATTTGATAAGGATATCCCCGCAACCACACTCATGTAGACCGTGATGGAAGGAGTGGCAAAACTGAACTACTTCGACGTTGGCAGATTGGGCTGAGTTGAGGGTGTATGCGGGGGAATAACCACATTCCGACCAAGGTCCAAAGCGAATGGTTAAAATTTGCATTTCATATTATTTCTCACGTGTCAGCCGGCTAGTAACTTTTTGGAATCTCTTATGTGTGAGGGTGAGACACGCTTTGGGGCAACAGAGACCTGTGGCCCAAAAGCTTGTGGGACAGTGGGTCCTTGAAGACTTATCAGTTTGCCACATTTTACCTGCATAATCCAGTCAACGGATTATTCGAGCCTTGTGTAGCAACGAGTTTTGAATTTAGAAAAAAACCGATTCGAAAGAGCCCTGATGCCATATACAACAAATTATTAAACTTCCGCCCTTCTTTTATTCTGAATTCGTGCTCCCCGCGTGGCGTTCAGCATTCCTCTCAGGTAACTGTCGTCCTGACGGCCCAGCGATGAAAGCACGATTGCAGGTCACAAGCCACCATCTCTCACGAAAGTTCTCCAGTAATCACCGGAATAGGAAGTCATTCGGTTCTTCAACCACCTCATTTGGCAGCGAGCTCCAAAAATTTACTCACCAGTGTAAGGCTCACCGACCGAAGCTACTTAAATCCAGGAGGTGTACCTACTTCACGTCACGGTCGCGAAGCGAAAGCTCTGCACTTATTTTCCATTCGAATTCAACTCGCAGAATGCACATAGTAAGGTATAAGTCCCCCTGGACTCTCCAATAGGCCGCGGGAAACAGCCCGGTAGTCTTCAGTCGTCGTTCCCAGCTCATCCCGCATAGCCCACCAACAAGCCGACCTAAGCCTCTCTGCATTCGTTCCAACTTTGCAACTTCTACCGCCGTACATTGAAATGCAGTTGGCCCCGTATTCCAGCCTAGATCGTACTTGGGATGCTTACAGTACTTTGTTAGCTTTCAGTGAGAGAAGGCCGAATGATCGAGTAATCGGCCTTAGAGCATTCCACACGGAAGCACAAACTTCACCGGTCTCGGTCCTCGTTCTTGTTGGTGAGGGCACACTCACTCCCAGAATCTTTTCGCAAACAGATGGGTGACGGGAGGATCTTGTGCGTAGCACGCCCCAACACCGAATGGTATCCCTGCTTGCGTATATGCACTCTTGTCGGTGCTGATTGGCGGGGATGGTGGATCAGACACTCTTCCAAGAACCCCCATTTCCTCTGAAGAACGAAGTGATCGGCTTTCGATGTAATGGTACGCTAGATCTTAGGGTTGTCCGCACAGACGGGAGACGGCCATTGGGAACTTGTCGGTCGGCCGCTTTTTTAGGATTGATTGATCAGCCAGCCCAGGACAGACCATCGTTTCGTACCACCGGTAGCTACTTGTCCAGTCTGCGTTAAGCTTGCCATTCCTACTGCAAAGACCGGGATATACTCTACACCATTACGTCGGGCTTATTGAGGGCCAGGGAGAATAAAAAAGCAAACTAATTCGGCAAGAAACATGGAAAATGAACTACCAAGCGCAAAGAAGTAACTCCAACATGACAAAGAAAAGAACAGTCAACAGTAAACGACTGTGTCCAGCGGAAAAAGTCAAAACAAGATGAACCGTATTGTAGCGACATACCAGTTGGCCTTTCTCCTCGTTGTCGGCCGGTCTCAGTCTATAATCAGTCTTACTGGATATCCTACTACCCATTTTGCCCCCTTCTCTCGAGCAGATTGGCAGTGTGGACAAATTAAAGACTAGAATACCAGACTCAACAGGCGGGGTGGATGAACGTTGCTGAAGGCCTCGACATTCTGAAAGGAATATGCCGGCAGACACCGCGGGAATTGAGTGTGATACCTGTCAGACATGTTTCCAGACGAATGACGCGGAGTTAAGCAGGAACTATTATCACCTAAACTGTGGATGTGATAAAGTTTGCTGGATATGCCCGCGATGCAAAAAGCTAATCAGAAAAGGCATGGAGACTACCAGGGTAGCAGAGGTCGCCAGAAACAAGCTAGAGTTTACAAAACCCTTAGAACAAAGGCCAGTACCGATTAAGGAGAGTAATGGACTTGGGGTGAAGCCCGGAAACCCGAACAACACCTAGACAGGGCCGGGACAGCAAGAAGCCGCTGCCCTGCCGACTCATGACACAGTAGAGAAATTAGGTATTATAAATGAGCGGGTAAATAAGCTAGAACAAGACGGCTAATATCTCTAAAGTTCCGAATAAGTCGAGGAAAAGTGGAGATGCTGCCCTGGGAATGAACCAAATTTTTGTAGTTCACGGACTTCCGGAACCGGGGGGTGTATAATGTTTCTCTCAGCGGAGCCGTATGACGGCTGTGAGGGCAGTCGACTTGCTACGTCGGAGGTACGAGCGGTAGAGGTTGTAGTGGTCACTGGTAGACTGAAAGTGTCAGCTGTTTGCACGTATCGGAGCCCAAAAGTGGAAGGTGCTAAGGGCAGATTTTTACTTGATTTTATTACCACGGTTGCCAACGCGGGACAGAAGTTACTTGTTATGGGTGATTTCAACACGCCTGAAGGGGACTGGACCTCAGAATCCGCTCCAGGAGGCACTTTTGGAGCCAGATGGCTCCAACTTATCCGTAGGAAGGTTCCTGTAAAACACTCTAATCAAGCGACAAGATGGCCTTTTGGTCAGTCAACGTCAATCCCTGACCCGGTATTGGCCGGAGCCTCAGATGCCCTAGAATAACTAAAAGTCGGGGATCCCACAGATAAGAGCGACCATGGTGTGCTTCGGTTTAGGCTCAACATTCAGGGATTAAGGGCGTCTGATAAATTCGGAAGGAACTTCACAAAGTTGAGCGAGAATAGCTTGATAGAACTGGGCCTCTGGGTAGACAGGGATGTGTTTAGCGAAGACTACAACGTAGAACACCAAAGGAGTTGGGTCAAGAGCAGACTGTTGAAAATAACAGACTGTTGCACGATTTAGAAGGGTAAAACGGAAATTATTGCCACAGCGGTGGACGAGCCGAGAGGGAAAGGCCCTAAAACGGAAGCAAGCAGCATCCAAAAAGTACAGAAGTACCAGCTACCACCGGACCTTCCTTTAGTTTAAAGCAGTGAGAACTAGTTTATTTCAGATGCAGAAACTGTGCAGGGACAACTACGAGCAGCGTATTGCAAGGAACGCCAAGAGCAATCGGAAAGCATACTACAACTACGTTCAATCTGAGGCAGCACTGAGGAAAGCCGTAGGCGGGGCCGGGAACTCACAGGCAGCGCGAACCATAAACAGATAGGGGGTAGCAGAGGTCCTGTTGTAGTTCCTTTAGCAGATATGAGGACAGGACCGGAATGTTCAGGGGCACTGAAGTCTCCGAAGTGGAGGGCGAGGAAGTCAACGCGTGGGAGGTGTTGAACAGCCTGAAGCAGTTAGACGCATCCAAAGAGGTTTGGCCGGATTAAATCTGCCCAGCAATACTAGGGCAACTAGGGTCTATTCTGGATGGGCCACTAGCTGAGCTGTTCAATGCATCACTAGGCAGGAGTCTACCGCCTGAAGAGCGATCTGTATCGGTCATTGCACCCGTTTATAAACATGGAGACAGAGAAACATTTTCCAGTCACAGGCCGATTAATTTGACCACGACCCACCCGATACTTGGGTCCACTAGACAATCGGGGGGGGGGGGGGGTGCGCTTCCTCAGATAATAGAAACCCGAGATCTGGGGGTGATGGTAAGAGATGACCTTGAGACTAGTCGCCAGTGCCAGAAAGTAATGCAGGAAGCGTGTAGAGCCCTGCATCGGCCAAGGAGTGTGGTCAGCTCTAGTGAGCCGAAGGTCTTATTGTCATTTCACAAGGCTTTTGTGGGGTCTCATCTAAAAAACAGTGTCCTGGCTTGCAGGCCATATTTGGTGAGAGATGTCGAGGCACTCGAGCGGCTACAACGGCGGTTCACGCGATGGTCGGCAGATTACGGACACTTCTAATATGAATAGAGTTTAGAGCAAGTAGGGTTATTTTCTCTGGAATAAAACGGGAGACGCGATCTCACTGTGGCTTTTAAAATACTAAACTTTTCCACAGAAGCACGGAGCGTCTGAGGGGCCTTATTCCAGCTGAGAGGGAAGGGACGTCCAAGAGGGCAAGCATTGACAGCCAAGAAACAAGGAAATTTGTCCAGGTTCGGAAGTCAGCCTTTTGCATTTAAGCCACTGATGACTGGGATAGGCTGCCGGTGGATGTGATGGGCCCGAGTACAGGGGCTAAGTTCAAAAGGAGATTAGATGAGATGTTGATGGCTGTATTTGGAGAAGTGTGGCCGGGAGTCTGCTACTATTTTTGTAGGAAACTGGCTGGTTCCTCCCACTTCAGCTCTCGTGAAATCCTTATCTAGAACCCATCACCTCCTACAATTTATCCCTATTACCGAGAGGAGGGGGGTAACTTCGGGGTGTGTGTGACTAACGGCTCTGATCAGAAAAGTGGTTCAAGCAGAAGGGAATTTGAAGCCTAACTTGGAGCCTGTCTGATTATAGCCGAGTACTGAGGAGTCGTCCCTTCGTTCGGAATGATGAAACGAAACTCACACCTGGGGTGGCGATAAAGTCGATCATTGTCAGAAATGGGCGCAATGTCGCCTCACAACCTGGCCCCTAAAAGACTGGAGGAGATGTCTTCGAAATTGTGGGTTGTGGCAGTATTGGTTCAGGCACGGTGTGCTCGTCGTAGGTTGCGCTGCTTACAAAGAAGTCTAAGTAGGTGCGAACTCCTTCTGAACGTTAGAAGACGTGGTGCTTTAGCTGCTGAATTCCTTCTACCGCGTTGAGCAGAGCAAATGGCATCCGGAGAAATCCGAATGTACTTAAAGGTGTGATTTCATCTATCGTTGGTGTGTCACTATTATTAACCGACATTCGATCGCATGCGCGAATCAAGTTCATGCGACCGAAAATCTTGCAGCCACTTGAACTTGTTTTGATTCCTTGGATATGGGGAATCGGGTAGCCATCGGGCTCGGCTCTGTTATTAATTGCCCTCTAATCGCCACGCGGTCGTCAGTCGGCAACTTTCAGGTGCTATGTGTGGTGAAGTAGCAGACAAACTTGAACACGGCCAGCTAATACTGGGATCCGGCATATGCTTTAACTTGGCCTTGGCGTTTTTGGCTACTCGAATGTTAAGCACTCTAGGCTGCAATGAACCGGCAATCCAGCTGTGGCCATATGGTGTAGTACTTCGGTCGACACCTGTGGTAGCACAGTAGTTAGTTGGAAAAGTATAGAAACTCGTGCAGAAGCTTCTGGTAGCGGTCTATAACAACAGGAATGATGAGAATTGGAGAGGACAGTGGCTCCATTGACGTTGTGTCACCAGTTGAGACTTTCGCAGAGTCATCCGCGAGGCGAAAGAAGAACGGATCAACCCCGAGTTTAAAATGTCGAAAGAGGTCAACGCCAATGATGAATTGAAGAAAATAACCAGTAGTAAAGTTCACAGGGGCACTCGGTGTCCTCTGGACACGTTCATTACAACAGATGCTGGTTATTACTACAAGCTCGTCGATCTAGAGCTCTTCTGCTTTCGTCTAGGGCACTCACTTTCTTTTTGACAGGTGTCGACCTTTTTGGGGGTCAACGGGGTCCATATGGATAAGCAACTGCTCATCCAAAACTATAGCACGCACCTTTGGCTTCGTCTTACGAAAAAATGAATGCTCGAGTGTATGGTACCGTAGGTTCTCCAAAGAATGATTGGTGGGCTGAAGTCCTCCAAAACTAGACACTAACCATCGCAAGCGGGACTTTGCACAACAGCCAACACTTTTGAACGACGTGTAGCTGGGGACCGACTGGTGAATCCAACGACTTAGAAAGCAGTGCGTTCTAGATTTATGCGAAACCAAGGCCTTCCGAATCTATTTGGCGATCTAGCTTTGGAGAAGAAGCATGGGCTCGGTTATAGATATCCTTGCCTCCCTCCGCGAGCTTGGCTTTGCCAGCACGTTAGAGCTTTTATTCTGAGAGAGCTACATCTGATTCGACCACATCCCTGTTATGACAAGCCTCTGTCAAGTCGACCGACCTCGGCGGGTGGAGAACAGCCGGTACTCCAAGCTCATCCCTTTTATTCAACAGACTTGACATTAGACCACATGGTGGCTGCTTGCTCTCCTCTGTCTCTCACCTCCTCGGATATCGACTGCCAGAACTGCCTGTTTTGGTGATGATGATGATGAGATTTAACAGCTCACACTGCAGTCGAAGATGCCTCTGTTTAACTGGCAAACCCCGGACAAATAAATCATGCCCCCATCGGCCTGGCTTTTGTGGAGCTCCCGCGAAACCAACCTGTGCTGTTCTGCATCCTCGAGATGCAGGACTCAAGGAAGTCGCTATTTCTTCTTCTGGTTGTTTGGACCACTGTAGCACCGAATAAGGGCCCTCACCGAGACCTAGGATCACCTCGGCCGGACCTAGGTTGCCTTTCCCCTCTGTTTTCTCCAAGCAAAAGAAGGTTCTCACCTTTATTCACTAGCTTTTTCTACTCCGCGGAGAATATCTTGGTAAATGTGCCCATTAGGAGGGATTTTTCATGTTCTAATCGATTTTTTCACACCAACTCAGTATATTATGACAAATTCATGAAAAAGAGGCATTGCCCACTAGATGGCGGCACACTTCATTGACGTGACTTCACCGTTTTCCACCGAAGTGCGGCATGTGGCCGTCCTGAAATGTGTACTTTATCCTCAACGGATGCACTGAAAATCCCCGGAACAGCAGAGCTGTCTTCCGAGCTAATAGTTGTTGCCGCCTTTTAGTAATCACGGAATTCTTCAGATGATGATTCTTTGCCACTATTGACGGACAGCTTGTGACGGTCGAAGCCACTTCCGCGTGCAACCTGGAGCTCGATGTACGCGGTGCTATGTAGCCTTCCCTCACCGCCTCCATGGACTTGAAGGTTTTCCTTTTTATTTCGGCGACACAGTTGGTGCACACAATTCGAAAGGATGGATGGATTGAGGAACTCCGATATTCCTATTCATTCTTATCTACTTTAGTACACTTTGAGTGAATCCACTCCTTTTAACGACCGGTCGTGGAAACTCCCCTAAAACCCTTGCGATTCAGTGTTTTCCTTCACATCACTCACTTGCTTACACTATTGACGTGTCTATACGAACTGTTTGTTTTTATGGACCAATTGTTGTTTGTTCGCGCCCAGAGCGCTACTTTGTCACATCCTTGTTCTGGACCTGCGTAACACATGTGCTCCTTGTTCACACGCCTCAATTCGGTTTCTCGTTTGTTGAGTCCTTGTGATCGCATTATTCAGGTTTGTATCTTTTTGGTATCATTGTTCATGCAATAATCTATTATCGTAGAATATCACGGATAATCGCCTTTTGATTTCGGGATCCGTTGCGAATTCGGCTACGCATTGCTCAAACGTGTGTTACACCCGTTACACCAATCACATCGGTGCTTTGGTCCGGAAGTCAGCACTTTGCCTGCAAGCAGAAGATGCGCATTGATCCGCAGAGTTGATGAACTCATATTCTTGGTTATTACACCAAGAAACCGTAAATACCACAAAGCAATTTATCCGCAAGGCAAGAATGCAAGGGTCAGGGTCAGCACAGTCACTCTTTGAGTGGACAAACCCGGCAGGGCGCAGTCTGCTTCCTGTGATTCGATTTGGCTTGTTTATTATTAGAACACCAGCAAGGCTGCTAACAGTCTGCTTGCTGAAACTAGCTGCTTGTTTGAAAAGTAGGGGCAGTTATAGAAAGATTTATGAAATGATTACCAAACAGCTCGGTACCAGCAGTACCCCCAGTTGCCAACTAAGCCTTGCACACTACTTCAGTAGTCAATTTTCTACGTATATTTTTACCGTTGCTCCGTGTCAAACGGCTACTAAACAAACCGACGGAAGATAGGTCAGCATATTTGTAAGGACGGATCGAAAACCGACCAAAATCCGGCCGAAACCCGATCGGTTTCGGAGAGGTTTTGCACCGGTTTTTCTACAAGAGGAAGCAGCAAGATGATGGCGAAGGAACTGGCCAGGAAAAGCCAGGGCAATACAGTTACTGAGTGGTCGTGTTGGTGAGGACTAACAGCGGAGAAATGCAACTGGACAGTAAACCTGACCGTGCTAAGATAACACAACACTTGTAAAGGCGAACAACGTAATGGAGAGATTTGCATATGGAAAATCACGGGGGAAAAGCAACGGCAAATTACGTAGTTTGAAATTGTTTGTGAAATTCATGATGTAGCTATTTCTCTTTAACAAAGGAAAAGTAGAGAAATAGAGCAACCAGAAGAGCACATAAAAGATATCTGCCACGGGTAAATTATAAAGCGGGAAATGAGAGAACCGGCTAAATTGAAACAGGTAAGTGATGGCTGTATTTCACAGGTTCTATTTGTTCCTGGCTTATCTATGACTTCCTAAAGTTTGCACCGCCCTTGAATATTGCATTTACCTCTAAGTGGCTACGCTGTCCACGCAAACATAACAGTATATCAGCCAGCACGTTACATCTCATATTATCACTGTAAACAACACTATTTCCGTGGTCTTTCAACAATTCCAACGGACGAAAGTAACACGTCCCAGATAGGCCATAGCAGACTTGATTACCGACTCGTCAGCACTTTATTGAAGAATCTTGGAAGCGTTACCTACCCCTAGCGGAAGGCCCCTACGCCAATATACCCACGCGTCTCCTTGAGGTGCATGTGCCTGCTCAACTAGTTTGTTGTAGGCCAATGTCTGGAACAAACGCACATGTACAAGAGACAAAGTGTATTATTTATAAACGGCAAAAAAGATTCACTTAGCTAATTCATCGAGGGCTATTATTGTGCTTGGCATTGAACATGACAATACCAAGGCCGGTTGTTGTAGGCGGAACGACATTTGTGACAACTTCTTCCTCACCTTTAGCACCGCGCTCATTGAGTGTTTCCGTCCAAATTCGCATTGAGTTCGGTCTTCCTGCAGGAACTGCAAACAAGCTGACGAATAGGAGGTAATGCTACTTCAAGCCTGTGCCTTTCGCTTTCCATTTTAAACTGCGCTGCAGTCTGTAACCGAAACCCTCTGAAGGCTGCGGGTAGTGACTGTTCATTGGAAGGTTTTATGTTCTCGACTGCCATGTTGTTTTCCACCAAAATTTACTTCCTGTGTCCGATATCTGCAGAAGGTCACCAGTGACTTGTGCTGGCAACAGGCTTTACTTTAGCCGCCATTTGCTAGCTACCGACGGTCAGTTTGGGGATGCCCGCGATGCCTTCTAAAGTCAGGGGAGGCACGGACATAAGAAAGTTGTACGTAACTCTAGAATCAGGGCTTCTTTCTGACACTCTAGGCAAGAGGCTAAGTCTACCTTATTAGTGCTGGTTATCCACATATCTCGGCATGGTCAGAGCGACAAATCAATCCTTGGAGATGTACTGAGCTTTGGCCACGTGATTGCTCTTTGTAGAAACGGGAGCTGAAACTTCGTACAACTTCGTACGTCATGGGTTTAGCCATCTTCTTCAAGCGCCATCTACCTGGAAGTGGACCGTTAGAATGTAGATATGCTTTTTCGCGACCAGAAGAAAGTGCTTGCAAGGCCGATCTCACTGTTGGAGTAGAGAACAACCACAAGAGACATGCAAGAATTTTGACATGCGCCGTGTGCCCGCGTTTACAAGTAATCCTTCAGTGCCCCTCAACAGGCCTAAACGATTCAAGAGATCTGGAATAGACATGCTGGATGCGAGCCTCACGAATGCAGGAAGATAGCCGCTCGAACAGTTGTCCCAGCCACTGGGAACGGTTGGGACGTTTAACAGTTACCTTACACGTCCCATGATCACCAGCTGTGAATGGAGATTCCACTCGTTTGATGATATTTTTGAGAAAAATTGAGGTCGTAGGACAGCAAGACAAACCCCTTTTATATGGTCGTTTCTCACCTCTACGGAATTGGTTGTGAAATTACCTAAAGTCAGGTGTTTAGGCAGACAATATCTGGCCAGACAAAGCATATAAGGTAACCACCGTTTTCGCAGGTATGACGAAACCTCTACATTCCTACACTGCGTAGCTGTTAGGAACACCTGAAATTGTCGTATGTTTTGGCCGGTGCAAAGTTATGCATCCCCTGGAACATGCGTAATATGTCTTCCGGATGCATGCTGTGCAACCTGTTACATTTACGTTTCATGTCTTGAAGATAATGAAAACGACGAAGCACTACAGCAGAGATACAGCGCACCTTCCTGATAGTCTTTAGCTGAGCCAGGCTCTCGTCCAAAACAACCGTCTTGCAACTACGCGTGCTGGACAGCACAAAAGACATTGCTCGGACTGCCGAAATAGAGCTCAAAGTACTCTCATTCGGAGGAAGGGCATAAGATGGACTATCACCCAACCCACTGCTATCAACGACAACCATGTGCTGCAGGATTTGGCCACCGCAGTCTAACCGATACGTTGCTTCCGCCGGCAGAACATCGCTCAACCTTAGACAAAGTTGATCGCAAACACGGAGTTCGAAGAACGCGTACCTAACCACCGAATTTTCAAAAACTATTCTGCACCTGCCCTGCTTAACGGGCAGCTCCCTGGCCCGACCACCCCCGTCAGTAGACCGCACCATGGAGCACCTAATGCCGATGGGAAGGAAGTTGTGACTCTACCAACAATGACGAAAGTGCTCATCTGTGTATCTCCTAAGCTAAAAAATGTCGTGGAAGTTATCAATCAAACTAGAGACCTGCCCTTTTTCCTTATTTGTAATAGGGTGATCTTTAACGTAAAACCCTTTCCGGGTGAGGTGAAAGCTGCGCGAATGCTTAAGGTAACACTTCGCAAACAAATACTCCGTGCCTATATGATTCAGGGTGGCCTAAGTATCACATTACAGATTCAAGTACCTGAAGCGATAAGAGTTGGCCAAGGGTAGACACGCGACCTGCCTGGACAACTGGTTACCCCTACGGCGATGGTGAACGCAACAGTAGGTCACCTGTTTGAGCGGAAAGTCGGCGGAAAGTTGCGTGCCCTGTTCCTCATCTCCAGCCAGCTTTATGGAATTGTATATGTAAAACTAGGTACTTGTTATCTGGCACGCTGGTTTCAAAACTTAATTAATTAGCCCTTTGGAATAAGTGGGAATCCCCTTTAAACGGTACCCAGTTGAGGCATGCTGACTGTACCAAAGGCCGGAAGGCGGAAGTGGCATCAGCAGAACCTTTCTCCATCCCGCTGACCATACACCAGGGCACCCAACGACGACGTGGCAAAGGGGCTCTTTTCGCCGACTTTATATTTAAACTGCTAACCAATCAAATCCCATTGGGGGAGACAAAGTGGGAAAACGCTCACCACGACTGTCGTCTTCGCGGGGTGCGTAAACGAATGGTCATCATTAGTACAGTCACGGGGAATTTTCTCACAACATATCAGACATACCAGTAACCATCCTGACCAAGAAGACCAGTACTTATGAGTATTAATTGCACAACAATAAAATCCCAGCCTTATCTGCAATGCAACAATCTTTGAGACCCATCCACTAATACCGCTTGCGGAGAGCCAACCTGTGGTTTTTGCGCTTTCACTGAGTTTATAAATGAACATGACCTCAAAAGCACCGACAGCTCGTATAGTGCCTGCCTGGCCTGTGACGGGGTAACAAACACTCGGTATTTTTATCGGTGAATGCGTGCCTGTGAAGGTGATACTACCTAGCAAGACCTGCCTTTCAAATCAAACATTCAATGCGCAGCGTCGGAGGCCAACAAAACTCGCAACGAAATGATCTTGTCATAGAGTTTGCCAATCGATTCATGAAAAAACTTGTAACACGAAGAACTTCCCTCTCGGTATACCACTTCAGGCATTGACATATATAGTACTGGGTAAGGGAGAGTATATGTGCAGCTATAGATAGCAGAGAGTGAGTAAGTGTGCAACAAATCTGGTAACTCGACAACATGCTTTAAATTGATGAATCTCGTCCGTTGTCGAGTTACCGGGTTTGTTGCACACTTACTCACTCTCTGCTATCTACAGCTGCATATATACTACCCTTTACCCAGTATTATATATGTCAACGCCTGGAGTGGTATATCGAAAAGAAATTTCTTCGTGTTACAAATTTTCTTAAAAATCGATGGGCATATTCATTGCTTTGGAGCACTGCGAGCAGCCGGTGACGATAAAGGACCTCAATAAGTATCTGAAGTTTACCGCAGGTTCACTGAGGTAAAAGAATCAATCGAGTTCCTTGAGGAATGTGTCCGCAACAATTGGTACCCTAAAACCTACTGGAAAGCACTGCGCAGGCGTCACGTGATCCCAATGTCCCATCTCTCAGACGCCATGCGCTTAATAACATGACTCGGCCAAATCCAGTTTAGACGAAACGGATGTTGCAGAACTGCCCGAATGTCGTCGGAGAGAATCTCGGGATTTTTGGATTCGGTTTGTCGAAGGGCTCGGGGAAGGAAGCAAGGGAGGTTCCTCAGCAGCCTGGAAACAAGAGCATCACCGTCAAGGGTACCGGAATATCCTGGAATGTATGTTTACAAGCATCCTTCTGTGACGCCTAGTAAATTGCAGTATGAGGCTTTACCTCTCGGGCCCAAGTTTTGAGCAACTCAACCACGTTATCATCAGGTGAAAATTTAAACTCAGGTAGAAAGTCTAATGATCTAATCGTATGACCTGTTACCAACGTCATCTGACTCAATTGACGGCCTGAAAACAGCACTCGTTTATGAATGTCAAACTTATCACTCTACCAGGTCTCCGCCGAGCGGAGTATTAACTAAGCAACATCGAGAAGCGGTCCAAGAACTGATGATTAATCAAGATATACCACTATCAAAACCGGATAAAGTTGCCGGATGGGTTGCACCAGACCGAAGCGACTACGATAGAAAATGCTGACTATTTTACCTGATGACAGCAAGTTCACTTACCATCAGGGTGAAAAAGACAAAACACAAGAAGCCGAGACTAAGCCGACGGAGACCTTGAAGCAGCTTAATTCATAGAAGCTATTTTCAAAACGCTGTACGACAAGGTTGTACCCTGCGGCTCACAACCACCTAGACTCTATAAACTAACCAGAGCTCACGAACCAAATATACCCCTAGGACCGATGATCGAAATGAGCACCACAGATTATCGCGCCATAGTCTAGTGGATTGTGAAAATTCTTGAACCTGCGCACAAGTCACTGGCAAAATAAAGTGCGAAAGATTCGTTCCCTTTTACGGAGATGATAAAACATCCGGATCTGTCTGAAAAGACTACGCTTTCTCTAGATGTGAAATCCCTATTCACAATCGTTCCATTGATCGAGACGGTAGATTTCATCCGTCAACACTTGGCTGACAATGATATCAAACGTGAAATTCCTGTGGCCAACCTAGAAGGACTAATTCTTAGGTGTACATGAAGAATAGAATTGCTGTACAGCGGAGAATACTATGGGCAGAAAGACGGGATGGCAATGGAATTACCACTTGGGCCTCCTCTGGCAGATATATTCTGAACAAAACTCGAAACTGGACCACTAAGCAGTCCCACCGACAGTCTATATACGTATACCAGATATGTGGGCGACACTTTTATAACCTGCGACTCAGCAAAATACATTACCGAACTACTGCGGCCATTCAACAACGCCAAATCAACGACCACATTTACGGTGGAAATAGGGACGGGCAATTTCCTCGCTTTCCTTGATGTGAGATTACGTAGAATATAGGACGGACATATGGAAAGGAGGGTGTATCGGAAGTGTACATGGTTGTGGCAATACGCACATTTCCTAAATTTTGTCCCCCCAAGATACAGAAGGAAATTAGCGAGCTGTCTCGCCTACAGAGTAAGAAATATCTGTAGTCCAGACACGATTGCCCAAGGGTTCAAGCTCAAGCGCGCCACATTATTAAAGGCTGGCTATCCAGAACCGTTTTTTCGTCAAAATACGGAGAAGAGGAGACACCACGCAAAGGTGCGATTGGCCAAGAAAAAGGTTATTTTTCCAACTGTTCCGTTGGAGGGTGATAAAACTTGGAAATACTAGAGAAACGCATATATTAGACTCTCGAGGAGTCATTCCCCGCTGCGCATGTCCGAATCTTAACAAATGCGAGGCCTTTCATTGTTCAACAATCCAAGGACAGGTGGCCTCAGCAGTCTTAATATTTTGTTCTATATCAGCTTACGTGCTTTTGTAGTGCACAGTATATTGGACACGCGACGAGAAGCCTGCCGAAGAGGATATCAGAACACATCTCGGTCCCTTTACGCAAAGGAACAGTTCGAGCTATCAGTGGCGCAATCCCACAACATTCGGTGGGTAGCGGACATTAAATCGACTTGGTGCCAGCTTTCAGATCAGTCCTGACAACTCCCAGAGTTCACGCGGAAGGATTGTGCAGGCGGTTGCTGATGGCGTCAGAAGCCATAGCAATTTGCATCCTGCGGCCGGAATTGTGTAAGCAACGTACCCTTGCGTAGCAGTTGTTGTTGTCGTGGCTGTAACAAGTGATTTCCTTATGGTTCCCATGTACAAAATTCTCCCCAGCCCTATGCACCTTTTTCCGCGCATTCATTTTTCACACCTGTCTCTTCACACCATTTGGTTACACATTCCACTCTTATCGCCCTTCATACAATGGGTAGGACTCATCAAGTTGAGGCATGTTGTCGAGCTACCGGATTTGTTGCACACTCACTCACTCCCTGCTATCTTTAGCTGCACATATACTCTCCTTCAACCAGCACTATATATGTCATCGCCTAAAGTGGTACGTCGAATAGAAATTCCCTCGTGTTACAATGATCCTGACCACTTTCTTCATGGGCAAGCTTAACTGAGCTGAATTGAAGTCTTGCAGTCGGTCGTGCCAAGGCTTACAATATGATGGCTGTTTAGGCTGGCTGCACCTAAAATGCAGCACTGTGAAAACGGAGCTGCACACCGAGTTGTCGAAATGTCCTCCAACGTTCGTGCACCACGTGTGCCTTGCCAAAGAACACACTGCGTGTTCTGTTCTGGGTATCAGTAAGCCGGATACATTTTCTTCCATGGGGTTGCACGTGCGAAATCGGCAGGGGCAAGTGGGAAACTCAGTGAGCCAGAGCTCAAAAAGTGCGTAAGCAATTATCAGCATTTATACAAATGAAGACGATAGTGACGATCTGCCTGAGTGCGTTAAAGGCACCACGTGTGTCGTTACAAAGTATTTTAAACTCCTACGTGTACTCTGTGCCGCTTCCATGGACCCAGACTGAGCCACGTCGCTGATTGAAGCTTCCGTCCCCCCCCTACAGGAAAAGAGCTTTTCTGGGGCCGCGATCTACGCTAAAGCAGCATCTGCTCGCGCTTTACGAAAGGTTTAAAAATGCGAAAAATCTGTCATGGGATTTCTACTCGGGTCGCAGTTCCGTCGACGGCATCCAATATGCCTGATCCGCTCTCCGTGATGAACAATGTAGCTGCTGCCGTAGGTGACATGGTGCAATTTAGCTCACGCCAGCTGCAGTCCCCTAACCAGAGGGACGAATTTGATATCTCGACAGTGAAATGCTCTTCCACTGGGAGCTCAATACTTCCTGGCAACGAATCTTCCGGAGGCTGCAGACGGTGTCTCAAAAGAATGCATGATCATTTTCACACTAAAATCTCGCTTGCTCAGGAAGGTGAGAAATTGGCGAAAATTGTTTGAGTTGAAGCAGCATCTGTCTGGCCAGTACAGTAGGGGTGACTGGTTCCAAGATTTCGAGAAAATGGGAACAAAAGAACAGTCATTTGGCCCTCTTCAACCCTTTTTCCTTTACTCTGCCAGCGACTGGCGGAGTACTTGTCTATGGTTATGGTGTCGTGGTTAGTAAGTCAACGACTTGTTCTTTCCTTAACGGGCGCTCATAAGAGTTTCACCGATTCTCCGCCCCGAAGCGGACTTGCTCACGGACGGTTGGTTGTATGCAGTAGCACACGGCCACGGGGACAGGTAGACCTAATAATTATACTGGTATATTTCTTGACCGTGTGCAAGACGCGCACAAGGCACGACCGTGAAATGCAGCGATACACAGAAATGTGAGGTATTTACAAGTTTGAAACTTAGGGTTCACACTATTGCAGTAACAAACCAATAAAGCCGGACAGCTTTTGAGCGAACGAAAGAGTGAGATGATTGACGCAGTGATTATGAGTCAGTTTCGAATTCAGAGGAGGGAATTTGTGGATAACTGGCCAAATGTAGGAAAGCAGATATAAGCCATGCTAGAAAATGTCGAAAGCGCAGTGTTTGCAAGAAATAACGAAGCAACAGGGGTCAAACGCCATAAAATGGTGAGGGCGGTGAGGCAGGAGTAATTCATAATGTGCCTCATGGGATGCCGAAAATTGGCTGCGACAAATCGGGAGATCGAGAATGGATCACGCTTATCCGCAAAGTTTGGTGTGCAGAAGTTAGTATGAAAACAGGGAAGGAGAGAGTGGGGGAGTGAAAAAAAAATTGAAAAAACATCGAGACATGAAGAAAAAGACGCGAGGAGCACCGACTGGTTATACGAAGGATTACCATCTAGAAACCGGGTGATAGTATACCACAAGACTGAGTGAAAAATAAGGTTCACATGGGGTTATGTAGTGCTAAAGGTACAACACACGATTACACAGACTAACAAATTTATTTGCCTGAACAAGTATCAAATATGGTGGCGCCACTTGCTCCGCCTGTGTACACCGTCTGAACGCCGTTGCACTCCTCCAATACACACGTTGTCCCGCTCCAGCGTTTTGAGTTCTGCTTTTTTGCGTGCTGCCGGGTTTATTTGCTAACGTGTCACAAACCGAGGACCAGGGCCTATAGACTCTATACGAGAGCAGGTCCCGAATAGGGAGAATCCTAAAATGGTGAGCCCGAGCAACAAACTCATTCCACGAAGGACACCGGTAAATCCTTCAATCATATTTATTTGTTTACACGTACACATTTTTCGACATATATACGGTTAGTCTCGATTCCTGCTACCATAATCCTTCTATCTTCTTTTTATCGATAATGTAAGTTTTTCGGTTGCTGAAATAATCCCTATATATTGCTTTACACTTGATATGCCATTGCACTTATGGCTAGCAACGACCGCAAGCCTGATCCGGAACTGTCCGTTTTGACTCTCTCCCTAACCGCCCCTGAGTTTTATTGATGACCCTCATCCCCGGTTTCATATATTAGAGGCAGAGTTTGAATCGCATAGAATCACGAGCGAGCGTTCTTCCTTACTTATATACTATCGGTCGCCTCCCTCGTGACGTTGCCATTCAGATACACGACGTATCATTCAACAACTATTCCTACACAGCCGTGAAAGACGCGATAATCTCTTATCTTTTGCCGTCAGAATCATCCAAACTCAAGCGGCTGATCCAAGGGACAGATTTGGGTAGCAAGAGGCTCTTTGCATTACTGGGAGAAATGCAGCGGCTAGCAGGGCAACTTTTGAAGGAAGTTGTCCTTCGAGAGTTGTCAGTACAGCGACGAATAACGCGGTCGGCAGCCATAATAGCAGTCGTCTGTTGCATGTTCAAGGTTTTGTTTCCAATAACCTGTTTCTAATTGACTCCGGTGCAGCAGTTAGTGTCATTCCAAAGGGAGCAGGTGATGCAACGATCATCAATCCAAAAGTTCCGTGCTACCAACGGCACTCCTATTGCTACTTACGACCGTAAGTCACACACGCTCAACTTAGGCCCACGTCGCACCTTCGGCTGGGTGTTCGTAGCAGCAGACGTCCCTATTCCATACTAGGTATCCATTTCGGTCTCCTGGTCGATGCACGATGCCGGAGAGTTGTCGACCGACGGACTTCTTTTTCCATAACTGGTTCGTATTCCTCCGTGAATAACATCACGTCCCTATGCATCGAAACTCAGGCCGAACAGCCCTGTGCAGACCCCTTTCAGCTTATCCGGCAATACTAAGACAATCTGGACCCATTCCCACGGTGACCACCAACGCCACCCACATACTGTCACTAAAGGACCCCCAGCCTTTAGCCGACCACGTCGCTGGGCATTAGATAAGCTCCGAGTAGCACAGACTGAGTTAGAACACATGTTAGAATTAGGAATAATACGCCCGTTTAGTAACCCCCGGGCCTCGCCTCTTCACATGGTTTCTAAACCTAATGGCGGCTGACACCCCTGAGGCGACTACAGGGCCCTCAACCAGGCTACTACCTCAGACAGGTACCCCATTAAACATATTCAAAATCCTACCTCCTCCTTATCTGGTTGTCCCGTTTTCAGCCGAATCGACCTCGTTGGAGCCTACCACTAAATCCCGGTAGCTGGGACTGACATCCCTAAAACCGCTGTCACAACTCCATTTGGACTATTCGAGCTTTTGCGCATGCCGTTTGGGCTCAGCAATGTAGCCCGAACCTTCCAAAGGTTTATGCATGAAGCAACACGCGGTTTGAAGGATGTCTACATGTACGTAGACGATATTTTAGTGGCAAGTTCTTCAGAAAAAGGGCATATGACACACTTGCGCGCTCTTTCTGAGCACCTTGGCCAACACGGTGTAACCAATAATCCTACGAAATTCGGATTGGGTAGGACAACTATCACTTTCCTGGGCCACAAAATCTCAGCCTCGGGCATACAACCCCTACCTAACAAGGTGGCGGCAATTTGCGACTATCCTGAGCCTCGCTCTTACCGGCAGTTGCCCCCATTTTCTGGCTTGGTTGACTTTTATCGCCGGTTTATCCCACACTGCGCCAAAATAATGCAGCCTCTAACAGACCTTTTACGTGGAGATTAGCAGAAATTCATTTTTCCCGGCATGGAGCAGGCAGCGTTTACTTTGACCAAGGAAGCTATCGCTAACATAGCACTTCCTTCACATCCAGATCCTTCTGCTCCCCTGGCATTACGGGCAGATGCTTCGGACACGGCTGTTGGAGCAGTGTTGCCACAATTCGTCAACAATTCATGGCAACCAATAACTTTCTTTTCCAAGCGTCTCCAGCCTGCGGAATCCCGATACAGTACTTCAGCAGAGAACTACTGGCAATTTATTTGGGTATCCGACACTTCCGGTACACACTGGAAGGCCAAAGGTTCACAGCGTTTGCAGATCATTAACCATCAGTGTACGCTATCCGGTCAGCTTCTGATCGATTTTGCCACGAGAGAATCGCCACTTAGACCGTTTCGCAGTTTACTACCGACATTCGACACGTCTCTGGGGCACACAATCCTATAGCGGACGCACTCTCACGCGTCCACAGTATCGACGACCCACTACCCATGGGCATAGACCTAGAGGCAATCGCCGCAGCCTAAACAACAGAGCCTGAGGCAGAGCAACTCAGAAACAGAAGCTCCCTGCACCCAGTTCCAGTGATCTTTCCAACTTCGGACGTAACTATCAATTGCGATGTGTCACAGGGTCGACCCAGACCACTAGTTCCTGCCAGTTTTCGCCGACAGGTTTTTATCGGCCTCCACAACTTTTCACACTCTGGTGTTACCACCTCTATGAATCTAGTCACCGAGCGGTTCGTCCGGCCTTGCGTCAAGCGCGACGTACGTCTTTGGGCCCGTGCTTGTCTTCAATGCCAACGCAGCAAAATACATCGTCACACCAAATCTACGTTAGGCGCATTCTATGAGCCGGACGCACGCCTCCGACATGTGTATGTGGATCCCGCGTGGCCCTATTCACCACCCAACGGCTGCGTCTACATCCTCACTTGCGTGGATCGTTTCATTTTCTGGCCACAGGCCATACCTATTCCCCGTCCTATCTCAGAAGAGGCTGCAAAAGCGCTTCAAACTGGTTGGGTTGGTCAGTTCGGCTGCTTTGCTATTGTGACCACTGACCGCGGTTCTCACTTTGACGGTGCCTTCCACGAGCTGCTGAACGCATTCGGTTGCAGACATAACAAGAAGACAGCCCATCATCCCCAGGCTAGTGGCATGGTGGGGCAATTCCATCGCCGGCTGAAAGATACCCTTCGTGCTCGTGATAACCCGTTATGGAGTGAAGTTTTGCCGATCGGTTTCTTAGGACTGCGTAACACCTTTAAGGCCGAAATGGGTGTTACGGTGGCTGAACTGGTTTACGGTTGCATAATACGGTTTCTAGGTGAGTTGGTTTCTCCATTACCACTTGTGAGTTTTAATTACGGGGATTACGCAAAACCGTTGTCACACCAAATGCGGGTGATAAAGCCCACCCCGCCACCCCCTCAGCACCTACATACCTACCACTCTAGCGACCGGCAGCCATGTTTTTATTCGAGTGGATGCAGTGCGATCACCACTACAAGCGGCTTACTCTGGCCCGTTCCGATTCGTCTAGCGAAAGGAAAAGAAATCCGTAGTAGAAGTCGAAGGCAAGAAAGGGGCGATCAGCACAGACCGCTTTAATTCAGCCTTCATCGGGGTAGAACCCACCCCGAGCGACCCGCCCAGCGTCCCCACCTGCTCGCAACCTTCGGTTAGTCGTCCTGAGTCGGCACCTGTCACTTCCACTAACGACCCCTCGTTACCTGTTGCAACACCAAACTCCACGGAAGACACAACTGCGCCCGTCAACAGGAGAAATCGACGCGGCCGCAAGCTGCGACAGCCAATTAGGTTTTTTTGAATAGGTAACAGTTATATATATTTACGTTTACTCCTCATATTCCACTTGTGCACATTTTATTATGCATGAATGCAAGACCACGAGGCTATAACGACAAGAGTAATAGCAACCTGTATTGCGCCGGTGTGTCCCACTCAGTAGAATGTCCGTCCGCCCCCCGAAGCGCAGCTTCCTCGTGTTTCTTGCCTTCCAGCTCGTCTCGTCGGACAGAACCACATGAAATTTCAGGATCTCTCACGGCTCAAACACAGCACTCACTGGATCGCGACTGGACTCATTTGACGCCGGCGGCTGGCTCGTTTAGGAAGGCCATAACAACCACAGGCAAGCAGAAATTTGTGGTATGCCGACAACGACAAACCCTACAACACAGTCACCACTGCCAAGCCACAAGCAGGATCTACCTCGGCCGAATAGTAATTGTTGAGGAGGACTCAGTTTTGCGATCGACGCACAGCAACCAGTTTGAGTCACGGATAACGGCTTGTGCTGGCCTCGTTGTTGTGTTCGATCGCGCCGGCAGGCGTGGGAGACGCCTCTCGCCACCGAAGCCGGTGTGCCCATCACGGGTAGAAACCCAACTGCGTCGGCCTTCTGGGGGGAGACCTCTGTGGTGCTACCGATACAATACATGCTTACACAGACTAACAAATTTATTTGTCTGAACAAGTATCAAATATGGTGGCGCCACTTGCTCCGCCTGTGTACACCGTCTGAACGCCGTTGCACTCCTCCAATACACACGTTGTCCCGCTCCAGCGTTTTGAGTTCTGCTTTTTTGCGTGCTGCCGGGTATATTTGCTAACGTGTCACAAACCGAGGACCAGGGCCTATAGACTCTATACGGGAGCAGGTCCCGACTAAACTTAGGAGAACCCCAAAGTTATCAAACTGCAGGCAGAGATAATAATAATAATAATAATAATAATTTTATATTTCGTATGCGCCCGAAGCATGCTGGAATGCATGATCAGATGATTATAGTGATGCCGGAATGACAATTCACAAAAGGGTACAACAAGTGCATGCAGAGTATCAGAGAGAGTGTTGCAGTGAACTAAAACTGTGGTAATGCCCGGCAAATTTGAAGGTCAAGGTCGAATGATGTCAGTTGGCCTGGAGTACATGCATAAGTGGTATATGAAATAATTACCACTAGTGGAAATTCGAACGTATTCAAAGGAAATGTTTTTGGTGCTCTACAGAATATGAGAGGCATATGGATAGAAATCTCGTCGAAGCGTTCGGTGAATTATTCACTTTACTACAGGTATGTCAAGAAGTATTAACATGGAAATATTTCAGTCTGCAAAGATGGTAGTATATAAAGTGGTGGCTTTATACTGGAGGAATCATTTATGTTGCAAACAATTGCGTATTTCTTGGGAGGGATACTACCAGAGTGATGGTGGCAGGGAACGGCCGGAGGAAAACAGGTGAGCGTGCGGCAAATTGTTAACTTTATGTAGGGTTGGTATGAAATGTCAAAGCGGAAGTGGAAGAATAATCAATATTGACCGTGTGGTTACATCCATTATACAGGTGTTCAGTTCTGCGAGAGGAAAGGTAAAGTAATCCACAGAAAAGTGTACGTCAATAGATGAATGCTGTGTGGTATGTACCATGCAAAAATGACAGATCAATAAAACTGCCCAGGTATATCGCGGGAAGCGGCCGTGGATCAACGAATATAGAAATAAAATGTATCAGCCGGTGCAGATAGTGGTGTGATTTAGAGGCTGCATACGGGGTCAGTTTCGGTAATATAACACGAATGCAACATCTGGAAGATCAAAGGTCTCGATCACGGTGATGGTATAGTAAGTAGACGGTGAGTGTCACATTTCTAATGACCAATTTGACAGGTGTAACAAATGATGGGAACGGAGCGGCGATGCAGCATGGGAAGTGTATCGAAGACGTCTAATCGTGGAGTGAACGCAGTGATCTGCAGAGCCCGAACACTCGATGCAACAGCATTGCGGCCGCGATCGGATGGACCGATGAAGAGTGCAGGTAGTTACTAATTACTTCACTGCTCACTGGAGGACTACTGAAAGATATGTCAGCGCAGGACGTTGTGCTTTTTTAGTGACCGATGAATCAATGAACAGTGACAATAAAGGTGCCAGTGTTTGAACAGTATTAGCGGGTTCTAACACGGAACGGGCAGGATGACATATGGGATTAAAATGAGTTGTATGAATGCAGTGAGATCGAGTAGTCCAGGTTCAATAAGTCTGGTGGGAATCTTGGGGAAAGCGATCGTGAGACGGGCGAAAGTGAAGTTGTGTGTAAATCTCGTTTGTCCTGTCCAGCAAGAGAGGGTCCAAGTTATTCCTGGGAAGTGGAAGGCGACAATCGTCCTTAGGGTACAGGTTCTGAAAACAAAACGGAGAGGGCTGCAGTCTGGCAATTCTACCAGCTGTAGGTTAGGGGAGAAAGACAGAACAACAATATCATGCCAGTAACAGAAATGGGTGGTCTCGACGTTGAGGTCTTGTTTTTTGGATTAAACAACATACGGAAAGCGAAGAAGACCGGTACTAGCGACTAATTCTTGTGAGGCTTAGTGAGAGTTACCAAAAAAGCAAGGAAGCGAGAATAGGCGACACTGGGGGCAAATACTTATGTGTAGTTCGACGAATGGTTTATGGAAGACCACATCGATTGTGGCGATTCGTTCATCAGAACGAGGCCTGGAATCTTGTGTGTTGAAATAGGGTCTCAATGAGTAAGTAGTTGAAGCGTGGATGAGACTGGTACCTTGAGGACCATATTATATATGCTGCTATGTATTTTCTAGCATTATAAATGCTCTTATACCTGGCGGCAGCTGATAAAAAAAAGAACCTAACCGACTATGGTAAAATCTGACTGCATGAAAAAAGAATCACCGGAGTAACGGTGGCCAGTAGGGGGTCGTGGTCAGAAGCGTTGAAAATAGGAAGTGGCTAGACAAACACGTGGAGTGTGCTGTTGACAGTCATGGAGTATAGGTTGGACTGCTTTTATTTGCTAACTATAATGCAGAATGCTCCTTACCATCCGTTGGTAATAACTGTCCACTGAACAAAGTTGTTAAGCTTTTGGTTAGTATCCCAGACCCAGTTCGTAGGCTCGGGTAATAGACATGTAGGGATCATGCATTCGGATCAGTTTTTGGACAGTAAGATGTTTATTTACTTCTTTTTTGAATAATAAAGAGGCCAAAGACATTGACCTAAGTTGAGGTGGGAGTTTGTTCCAGAGGGAAGAATATTTAACAATAAAGAAGTTTGACCGCATCGCAGTCCTGGATACTGGAATCAAGACCATAGAGTCCCTATGTCGTAAAGAATAGTTGGAGGGAGTTTTGACCTGGGGGGCTGAATTGCAAGATGTACGTTTTACAATATTGCAAAAGAAAGACAGGTTCATTCGTAGACGGCGCAGCCATAGGGGCTCTAGGTGCAATATTTCACACCTTTCCATATAATTTAAAGGCGAGGAATATCCTAGTAGTTGTTTGGTAAATCTACGTTGTACATTCTCAATTGCAAATCTGTCAATCTGCCGCATGTTAGAAAAGACGACAGTGCAATATTCCAGAAGTGGTCTGACATGAGTTTTAAAAATGCTTAGCTTGCTCTCTGTAAGACTGAAGGTTCTATTAATCAGACCAATTAGCCGTCTAGCTTTAGCAACCTGCACGGCCGAATGTTCGGAGAAATTAAATGTACAAGAATATTGTAATCCCAAGTCCCTTACTTCCGGACTGTTGGGGATGAACTGATCATTAATTTTAAACATTCCCGCGGGAACCTGACACTTATACGTAAGGATACAACTTTTGATGCCAGCGGGATATAAAGAAGATTGATCCATAATTCGATTACCGATTGTTCAGGAAGCCTGGTACGTGAATGTAAGTGAGCCGGATGTGATGATAAGATTGAAGTTTTTTGTATAGGTAATTTCAGCACCATATGGAAATTAATATGAAGGCAAAATCTTCACCAGGAACGCAGTGCTGATGAGGGGCATGAATGGTGGATGGACCTAGGACAGAGAATTTCAAACGGGCGCCGTTAAAGAAACTGTCTACCGGAAACAGAAGAAGCAGCAGACGTGACCAGCAAGTACTCTGAGGTGATGAGTTGGAAGGAAGACAGCCGAGATTAGGAGAAGACCAGACCCAAATCGACAGCGGAAGTTAGATGTCTTTAAGGATAAGGCTTTCTGCACAAGTGACGAAAGAATAAATAACCAAGCTCTGATTGTCCACAAGTTGTTGGCATTTGTTTCGCGAAGTCCTTGGTTGCCGTTGATGGCAGGTAAGGAATTTCTTCGGTTGACAAAAAGGAGAGAGTGGGTTGGGAGGGCGAGTGCGAGGTCTAAATTCCGGTCATTGTTTTTGCTGCTGCAAAGCAGAATGAATTGAACTGGTTGCATGGAGTGAGAGGGATATATGTTCAGACGGTGTGGGAAAATGATTGGTGCCAGGAATCCATCCTACTTTCAGAGGAGTTTATCATTATAGATTGTTACCCTGGTTATAAGACAATGTTCACTGGCCAACCTTGTGGATCACCCCGTATAACGTCAGCAGGGGTCAGTATAGGTTTACTCCATGGCCAATCCGACCGATCAAATTGTTTACTCCGTCCATTTGTCGGGTGGCTGCCCAGGTAACCAGCATGATCCGAAAGAGATCAAGAGTGCGGCAGCCTGGGGGATGGTCCGGCCAGGGGTTGTGAATAACATTTCAATAGAAATCGGAAAATGGTGATTGTTGCCCGACATCCAGTGAACCGCCCTACTGAAGATTAACGGACTGAGACGGTGTGGCGGTTTTTGGATATTTGGATGTGATGGAATCATAGGGAGATATTGGTGCAGACATCCGCCGTGAAAAATAATTAAGTTGGCAGGTGGCGGAAAGGAAGAAGGGCCTATTTGTGTACAAAGAACAAAAGAGGGTGGGATCAGAAAAGATCTTCAGGAGGAATGGGAAGCTGGAAGGACAGTAGTCTTGTCATTGTACCAACTGTGTATGAGGAGGGCAAAAATAGTGAAAAGGAAAGAAATACTTGGATTTAAGATGAAATCTTTTTCTGTGGAGGTGAAGGTGCAGGTTTTCCGTGGGGGTCATGAGAGATCAGAAGTGTACGGAAGCCAGGTAGAACGAGGTCCATTTGCGCTAAGAGCATACACCCAGGTTCGTGAGTGTTGGTTTCTGAAGAGTAGTGATCTTCTACGGTTGTTCCTGGGGCGTAGTTCCATTGCAGCAGCGCTAATTATATCCATTACCAACAGTCAAAAAGCAATTGGCTAATTCCGGAAGGAGGGAGCGTTCCACCGTAAACTTAGTTCGTCAAACAGTATTTTTCGTCGGATTAAGTTTTATCCTTGTTGGGAAAATTTCTTCAGCTGAATTTTATGAAACTGATATGTCAACGCTTGTGATAGCAGGCATGTTTTCGGTCGTAAATTCGCAAAATGATTAAGAACGGGACTTTAAGGGAGTTGTTCTCTACTTGTTGGCATACAATTGACACAGACAACCAAAACTGTGGATATTAACAAGCAAGTTATGGTGGCTTGTGAAAACAATGAAATATGATCAGTCCAGCTTGGAAACAATTTGTGGCTTTCATAAAGTACTTTTATGTTAGGTTAACTGCGTGAAATACGATCAGGTAAACAACAGCAGCCTCTCTGTTTCACCATATTTTCAAACCCACTTATGATACTGTGATAAATCATGCTCGTTGGGCAAAAAATTCTACAGGATTTCCTTATTGACAGCTGATCTCATTTTTCCTCTGCCCCAGAAGAAAAGGATGAAAGCGAACGAATCGCAAATGGGGACATCTATGAAAATGCCCTGTTATTTTATTCGCTTGGCGAAGCATATTATGCAGTCCCATTAGATGTTATTATTTTTTACTTTATTCGCACAGGGCTAACGGGACGAATGACTTGCGGAAGCAACGGAAACGTCGATTTTCTTAGCACATGCTGAAATCAGGGCCCTGCCCTCTTTGTTTTTTGTGATCCACGAGTAGATTTTAAGCCAGGTGGGATTTAGTGATTTGGAATTAAAAATCGACTTTTGGCATGCCATACGTACTCACATCCAGGTTGGGGATGATTCCAGCCGGTAACTCCCATTTATTTCTTACGCATGGCCACTGAAAAGTTCAATCACGGGGCAATCAACAGGCTTAGAACGGTTTTTCCAAGATTGTAACTGTGAGACAAGAGGCGGCATTCTGTCGCTGCTTCCTTTTGGGCCTTAGTCCGGCGCGTATCTTTCAAAGAAGCAATTTATCCTAAGACGTATATGTGCCGTAGACGATAAATATAGTTCTTCTTTGCCTAACAAAAAATCGACAGGTACTGTTATTTTAGGTCATCGCCGCCTTCGCTTTCGCTTGTAAATAGTATTCATAATCAACTTGATGTGAAGATACGACTTTCTAATTGTTACCGAGAAACTTTTTTCTTTCTGTCATTCGTTCTTATACTTTGCAAGGAAAAAAGTCATTTTGTCACTCTCATCGGTGGGCGGTGAGCAAAACCAAACCGTCCTCCACCTGTTCACCTCCAGGCAGTGGAAGGAACTGACTTCCCGATGAGATGATTAGAAACAACCGGAAAGCCTGGATTTAAAGTGATTCCGAAGAATGCCCCTCTCACGTCGTCTTTCTTCCTCACTCACAGGATCATGGCCGGATCAGATGGCGAGACGAGGCCGTTGGCGGGCATCAGATAATGATTTCGAGTCCACAGAGGGCCATGGGCCGGCCTCAGGGACGTGAGTGCGTTTCGTTTAGCAAGCCCTCACGGGAAGCAAGGTATGAACATGAAGGGGTGAAAGAAGAACAAGGAGTCGATCTGACAGTTTTGTGAGCAGAGAACTTCTCGGTACTGAACACTGAAGGGACGTAAACTTTTCCCCTGAGATGCAGTGTTATGTGCCCCCTATTACTGATGAGATGAAACGAGTTCACTGAATCCCTGACATGCTATGCCGCGAACGAGCATGGGAAAGTTCCATAACACGTACCCACCCAGCGACCATCAGAAGTGATGGAAAGGTTCTACACATTTTACACAAATTTCTTATGGTTACGCCTTTGTCCGATCGGACTTATTCCAGTCTCCATGCTACCAGTATTTGGTAAATCTTTTACTAATGAAATTTACGAATGCTTTCCACCTCTTACTACAATCTGGTGATCTGGACAGTATTTGGGACATTGATCCAGCCATAACACCCTTATCCCGGGAACAAACAGCTGCTATAGGTGGACAGGATTTTGAGACCGTTTTTAAATAAAACTAAAGACCTCCCAAGCCGACGACTGTTCTCTTCAGATCACAATTTTATAGTAGTGACTCCTGTACACTGTAAATGGGGCGAAAACCAACGGGAATTGTATGAGTGCCAGAAGTTATTGTTAAACAATTCCTAGTGCACATAGAAAGCCGTCCTAGAGAGGATGAAGTATGTTCCACTGAATGGTCTATAATAAAAGGATTATTTGACATCCTGTCAGGGAATTCCGGGTATTATTTGTCATGTTATGTGTGACCATTTCCATTTTTCCAAGTTTGAATCTAAAAATGACTGTTGTTTGATGTCACAGGATGGGGACCGCGAATTTATTAAAATAATGAATTGTTTTACCAGCAAGAAACGAACTCAGTCTGTTGCCGGCTATCTGCATCATCTAGCGCAATTACAATATGCCCAAAGTCATGAGATTCAAAAGCGCTTTTCCATATGGCTGCTAATCAAATCAGTGAGACAATAGCCTGTTCCTCTATTTAGAGGTGTGCCGATGAATGATAGGTAAATTAGTTTGGTCACAAGATGACTGATGCCAACTGACATGTGAAGGACATACTGAACAGTCTTGTGGTGCAGTGGAGAGTGCATCCAATTCGGTGGAAGGGTGGCATCCAGTGGATTAAATGGGATGAACCCTGAACAGAACTTCTGAGAACCAAAAACTCCAGGGCCGAATTGAATATATAGTAACATTTCACGTGCGCAGAATCGCTTACCGTACCATTTTAAACTAAAACAGAGGGAACATATTAGCGAAAAACAAAAAGAGTCAATCTTGAATATCACATCCGCTGCAAGCCGAATTGAAAAGGAAGCGTTTGTAATCTCTTCGTGGTAATAAACGAATTCTTTCAGATCTTCGGATGCCTGGTTGTTCTGTGGGAGTCTCAGATCTAAATACATCTTGATCAAAATTACCATTTGGCGAAATGACACCTCACTGATTTTCTACACTCAACTGTACCTGGTTAACATGATGATTACGACTGGATAGATCATCCAAATCTGGTGTATTGACCATTTAGTTCCCGTCACCCCAAGTGGCATTTCCGTTCGCCGGTGGTAAATCACTCCCCCTAAAATACATGACATTAGCCTTCAATGTGCGCTCAAAACTGGTTCTCAAACTACGGCATTCAAATAACTGAGATGGAATTTTACCAGTAGCATCATGTGCAGCGTTACGGTATAACATAAGAAAGTTATCTGTGACGGGACCAAGTTCAAAAATGTGTGAGGATCCACAGAGTAGACTGCACTTTTAGGCTTGCGTACGAAGACCTCCGCAAGGCCATTAGACTATGGATGACGTGGGGCAGTGTACGCACAATTGCAACCAAGACCTTTTAACCACTCATCCAAGAGTTTACCTGTGCTACGTGTGCCGTAGTTAGTAACTAGCACGAGCAGAACCCCTTCTGCGATGAAAGGTTTCACGAGCGCAGTCTGTGTGAAACAGATTGTAGGTGAAGTTGGTAGATGGATCCCTGACCAGCGGGAAAAAGCATCAATGACGGCAACAGCGTAAGAATTACCCAAGAAGGGTCTACTATAGTCTGCATGTACGCACTGCCACGCCTCACGGGGCACTGACCAAAGAAGCCACTGTGAAGGTTTTGAATAAACATTATGTAAACATATATTGAATATTTTGGCTACGCGTAACATGTCGACATCCAACTGCAGCTATCAGCGGGCAAGTCGTGCCAGTGACTCCATTTCGTCCACTCCCAAATGCCCTGAACGGAGATCTGCCGACACAACAGAAAGAAATAGTGAAGGGAAGATTACACGTTCAATAAGGCTAGGTAATCCATCTGGGATGATCGACACATGCTCATGAGGAGGGAGGAAATCAGGGAATCGCCACTTTTTGTTCGACTTCCAACCCTGATGCAGAGCTGCAAAGACTGAAGCAAAATACGTTTTTTACCCTTCACACCGTATTCACTACGCACTGGTAGTGGTTGTACTGGCAAACAGTCACGAGTAACTGGTGGTCGGGATGAATATGGCGTTCTGGATAGGAGATTAGCGTGTAGTATGCATGTAACGAAAAGATGCCAAATACCACCATCACACGAGCTGAGTAAAATAATCCACCGTTCAATCAATAAGGTCGATGATCTGGACAACGAAAGATGCGGATGATAGATTAACTGCAGGGCCATGATGAGCTTCCCGCCAAATAATAATAATGGTATATTACTCGGCCATGGTCGGGATGCACTCGCAAGCGCATGATCATGGTGTACTGCTTTACTCAGTAAGATGAAATATTCACGAATTTCGGGCATAAAAGCAAAGCGTCACCGATAGAAAAACATAGCCAGCGATTGTTTATATGGAACACCCTAATAATGGTTTTCGCGCAAATTTTAAACCGGTTTCGATTTCAAGCTTGGTGGTGGCGCACTGTGGGGATACGGCAAACGTCGGTAATACACAACGCTCATGATGCATTATAAACGAGAATTATGCAAGACATAGATAAAGGAGGCCTACTGGGGTTCTGCGAACAGTGTAAGTTCTGAGTAGAAAGAAAAAGGCATTGTATGGAATCACACTCGGGAAAATCGATACGTGAAAAAAGAATAGCAAACAGTGAGAAGGATGCAAACCCTGAATGGCGGATCTACCGGGATTCAGTAAAAGGAATGAATTATGAGATAGGGAGACATGAAACCAGTTTTATGAGTGTGAATTTGGGAACTTTGGTTAGTGTGAAGGAAAGCGCGGTCCACAAGAAGGTGAGTTTACTTTCAGGATCAGCAACCCGTACCACTCAGAGATGAGAAAGCACAACTAGAGGGGCCTGGAAAAGTGGAGAATCAATCTCCAGCCGGCCACAGTTTGAAGGAAAAACGGACTGTCGCAAAGAATACTAAAGTGGAAAACTTCCGCGTGGACTTGATAAATATTACGCCATTTCACTGACATATATATATATATTGAAGTACTGAGTCTCAGTTTTTTCAGCGCCATTAGTGTTAATGTAAAACATCCCAAGGGTATGGTTCGTCTGGCGGAGTAAAGGATAGGTGTCGGTCAATCAGCCGGGTGTGGCGAGACATGATGGATTTAACTGATGACTGGTATATAAGCAGGCTGCGCGTGAATTGGTATTTGTGTTGGCCACAATGGTGATATCGGCAGAAGGATGTTTGCGTTAGAAAATGCTAATCGATCTGACAAGCAGTTGAGGGTGTTTTCTGCCGCGTGGCTTGGTTGCAGTTCAAGATGCTATGAAAGGTTCCCCTTGGGTCCCCGTCGGTACCAGCCAGTTGGCATCCCTGGTTATCCAGTGAGTCGAATGAGAAAGTGGAAGACGACGAACCCGAAATTAATGGGGATTGCAGCCTGGACGTGATGTCAGCTGTGGGTTATGGTGATATGTGACGACAGCAATAATAAACTGGTTAGGTTTGTGTGAATGAGGCAAGGGTAAAGTTTCATTTAGGCGGTCAGTGGCACCTACTTTACGTTCTGGGTAAAGTAGGCTTGCAGAGGGTTGCGCTGTACTGCTGCAGGCCAACACAGTCGCAAGCACCGGTAGGGCAATTGTGTATACATTCTAAAGGATTATTGGCTCGCACGTTGATGTGGCAGTGTTGCGACACTAATACAAACCTGAGGCTTCACGGCTAAGAGGAAAAAGAAGCGGCGACCCTCAATACCGTTCGCTTACGCAGAATAAAGTCCAGCTCCGAAGCGGTAAGTTAGATTTGAAGGAACAGTATGTGAGTGAATGTGATTGGTACCCTGCTAGCATGGCACTATATAGATATTTAATTAAACGCCTGACAGCCCAGTATACTGCCAAGGCTTCTCTTTGTGTTTGAGAACATCCTTGTTCCGCTTTAGAGACCTTCCCTGAAAGGCAAGTGGCTGGCCGCTCGCACTGTTGAATAACAGCACCTGAGCCCATAAAAGATGCGTCAATAATAACAGCTGAATGATACTTCGTAGAGAACGGCTTGATAACAGCGCCGGATTGAAGGCAAGATAGCAACTCACGAAGGATCTTTTTGCGAGCTTGATTCCAAAAGTAGAAGTTGGCAGACAGAGTATCGTGGACAGAACTGGCTTGTTCAGAAAAAGTTGGAACCGGAGGAGCATAAAACTTAAAGCCACCAAGAATAGAAAGTAATTCATGAGTGTTCTTAGAGGAAGATACATTAAATAGCGGGCTAAACCAGGTGGCTCCCTTGAGAAGCCTTTAGAATTAATAATGTAACCCAAACATGAAGACTCGGTAGCACAAAAAATACCCTTCTTTGTGTTACTGGGAACGTTGAACTTAATGAACTGTCTCAGCAAACATCAGAGATGACTATCAAGTACGGCCCGAGGGAACCATGAAAACAATATCATCTTGGTATGACTCATCACCTCCAAGGCCCTGAACAATACGGTCTGAAGACTGTTGAAAAATGGCGGGCCAGATGGTGAGACCAAATGACAGAATTCGTTACGGAATAGACCGGAAGGAGTGTTGATAACCGTTACCGCTCTGGGCCCCTTGTCTGGGGGTATTGGCAGGTATGCGTATTCTAAGCCAGTTTTTGAGAATACGCTCCACCCGGCAAGTCGGCACAGCATATCTTGGGGTTCTTCAGTTGTGCTTATACTCTACAGTGGGCATCTACCTCATGTCAATCGCTAGTCACCACAAATCCGTGACCTCTTCTCATCAGCCTTTAATGGAGTGATAATCGGTATGGCCCAGTTAGACGACTCAATAGGGGTAGTAATTCCGTGCTCACATGCAGACCGTGGAGCCTAACGGACAGGTTCTCTCAAACCAAAAGAAATTATTCTGTGCTTTAGAAAAGTGAGACAGGCAGAAGTCCCTAAAGTTGCCCCAGGAAAGTGCGTTCCACCAGAAGCCTCAGAGCACTGCGAAATAACTTGTTGTACATCCAAAGAATCAAATGAACGAGTCAGGAAAGTTACTTCAGTATGCAATTTACGAAGAAATTTCAAACCAAATACGGGAGGTCATGAAACAGAAAACGAAAATTCGCACTCCGTAGGATCAGAGTCATGCAACTGAATTGGAACGACACAAAAACCGAAAAGTGAGAGCTTGTTTCCAGCAGTACCTCGGACAGCCACATTGCTGGTACTATTCCTAGCAACGGGATAAAGCAATATGGAACTTGACGTGAAATTATGAATTCCAAACCGCCAGTGTCAGGAATAAGTGTGTTTGCTACCCCCTGGAGTATGTGGTGTTCGGTTAACATGTGAAACTTCCCCGACAAAACCGCTTAGGCAGTTGTCGAAAAACTGGTATGAAGTGGGAAAGTTTCGAATGTTGCTGAGAGAATCGTTTATCGACATGCTGGGCTACATTTAATGTGGTTGACCTTGCCACAGGCAAAACACGTAGCTCGTAGATAAAGGCATGTGAAACGGGGGTGCAACTGACCACGTAAAATACACTTCCCCAAAGTTGGACTTGTGCAGATAGATTTCGAGTGAGTCAATAGCTGCATTGGGGGTTGGTGACCACGATTATTTATTGGCTTGTTTAAATGCAGCAGTTTTTGAGTGCACTGGCTTCCTTGACGTTTAGCAGAATTTAACGATACGGACTCTGACACAGCAGTTATAGCGTTGACGTTCTGATGCTCTTCAGAAATATGGGGAAAGTGGTAAAAGGTCTGATCCGTTTTAAGAAGCAACATCTGTTGCAAATGTGGAAAGCTGATTCAATAAATCAAGCTGTCGAGCAAGTGATCTTTCAAATAACGACTGTAGGCGCACTTCACTGCGGCGTCTGCAGTTGAAGAATGAACTTACGTACCTATTTGATTTCACCTTTTGTGGGGCAGTCAAGTTTGGCTCTCTCAGCAGAAACGAAGTTGACTGGCCTACAGTGCTTTAGGATAATGTTCTTGAGCTTGCCACATGGTAAACTGATGGGAGGATCCGGAAGAGACAAGTTTTCCACGAGATTGCATGCTTCCTTTCCAATGAGGTGAAGAAAAAATGCCTTCCTCTGCTCATCTCCCAAATGGTTTCGGTCAAGCAACAAATGGTTAAAAGTTCCATGTGGCCCTCAACTTATCGGGGCGTAGAATTCACGTGAAGATGTTCCATTGCAGAAGTATTCACAGTTCGGCTCCTTTGCAAGACGCCAAATATGATGTCGGATTGATTGAGTAGGATGAACCCAGCACAGCACTGCTGAGAATCAAAGACTCCCGCGCCAAATGGAATGTTTCGTAGGGGCGGAATCACTAGTAGGTTTTATAACAGAGGATATATTAAGGCCAAACAGAAGGAGCACCAAAGAGTATCACAGAACCCATGCTGCCTCAGCCAAGCAAATACCGTTTTGCTGAATATAGCCGAATATTTATGGTTGAGTATGCTACCTTTTGGTATTAAACTTGAGCTCATTCGTTTCAGACCTCAACTTTGTTTTATTCATTGTAAATCACAAGCAAATTGGTGTTATTGTTAAATGTGTGGTGATAAGAAGTCGAATTCACTACCGCACAGAGGACTGTGTAAATCACTAATTTGGGAAGCAAAGAAGAAATTTCCTTGCCACGCCTGAGTGGGTTTCTAAAATCGGGTTAGATTTTCTTGAGAAGTTTCTTGATGCGCAATAAAAGTGTTAACTACCAGGCCTTTTTGGCATATTTTATCTACGCTCCTTGATCATTAATCGTTCACAGTGTCTACCAGCTAACAGGTGAACTTTACTCAGTTCATCTGGACTTCTATTCAATAGCCCCGTATTTTTAGACCTATATAACTGTTCACCAGTTAACAAGAGAAATTCTCCCTGTATCGTTTTACTTACATTCATTTTAAACTTCGACAGCAGATCTCATTCGCTTACTCCGTGGGAATTGATTAATTTCCGTATCGATGGGAGTGGCCAGATTATGAAGTAAGATTACCGGCTGACAATAACATTTTCCGGCAGATATAACCACCTAACTAACAGTTATGTTTGTCACGAACGGTAAGCTCTATTAGTAACAAAGGATATGAGAAGCTTGACAGGCTGAAGTGCAATGGAATTAACAGCTCCAGGAGGAGACACTGCGAGTGTGATCTGATCATGGTAAACACTGGTACCCCCATGACGAGTGATGTCACATCACGGACCTAGTAAAGGACTGAAAACCGTCACAATAAGTAACAAGTCAAATCTGCTTATGCCGATCATCTATAGCGTTGTGTAATGGTGGAGTCGTTCTTGTTCTACGCCGCCGAATAACTGGATGATCTCACCGTTTATTAAACGCCGTCGTCCCAGATTCTCGTTTGCTCCCAAGCCTAAAAACGTCAGAAAAGAAAATGGTTCGGATTGTTGCACATAACATGAGGTTCTTGAACCACGGTTTGCTAAAATAAAATACATTATTCTGATTGGTTATCACAAAATGGTAGGTTAAAAGTTTGTTTCGACTCTAAAAAGCGGCTTTTTCATTTGGTTGTATTTCGGCCAACCCTTATTGTATTGGTTGGGACTGCAAGTCGATAAACCGAACCACTGTTGGCACAGTGCAATCAGTAAGGAGTGATGGTAATTGCCATATTTATCACGTGTTATGATGAAGTAAAATGTCCACCAACAAAACCTATTAAGGTGGAAGTTTCACAAACAAACGTAAGTAGTCAAAAGACGTCTACCTTAATGACAAAGGGCGGTGTATTTGAACATGCTTAATTTCTTAACGTAAGCTCTAATTCCGCTCCAGCGCGACGTACACAGGTAATAATATTTCCCTTAGGGTAAGTTTCCATCATGTCATGAGTAGGGCACCACAGAGTGAGGTTTCTCATTAAGGTTCTCCACCGTTTGTTGCCTAAACTTACTCTCAAAAACTATGCATTGGCTGGAAATGACTCCTTGGTGAACTGATTTTATGTATTGGTGAACTGCAAGGTCCTTTAATTTTACAGTTCAGTGACTGATTCCATGGTGATTCAAACTGTGCTTTCTTAGGTGGAAGAAAAATGCACTGCTCCATAAACAAAGTCAAGAACACTAAAACAATCCACGCGTAATTCTCACCATCGAAATGAGATGGCCAAGCACGGACCAATATTTTGGCCCCTTCAGGGGCTGAGCAAGAAAAGAATATTACTGGGGCAGTGCCTCATATCATGAAAGCCTTGCGTATAATTTCAATCCAAATCTTCCGTGACACTAGTCATGGAATGGCACTGGGGCACTTTCTGTTATCGAGTGGGTCCGGCGATCTTTTTTATACCAATCCCGTGACATTTCTGAAAACACAGGTTCGCAAACACGAATGAGGTTGTGACGTCTTTGGCCCTTCACACACAGTCCTAAACACATACACCGAAAGATGATAGCTTTTGCTCTGCATTAATATGAGAGACGTGACACGGACGACGTGACGCAAATACACAACGGTCGAGATTTTTCCGCTGCTTAGAGACGTTTCACAATCTTTGGTACTTCTAGGCTTGACCTTTGAACTATAACCGTGTAGACTTTTTCCAAAAAGCAAATATGCACCTGGCACTAGACTGGATGATTTCTTCGGACGACATAATTCTGTGCTACAGTGGATTTGGTTGTCCACCATCCACTATGGTGTGCGTGTGCACAGGTATTACTATGTTCATGGGATTCGGTATGACACTGTTCCTCAAGAGATGGACTCACTGCGGTTCCGTCCCCGATGGCAAGCTGGAGGACGGAAAGAGTTAAGGGAAATAACGTTTCAGATACGTAACGTTAGCCATTTTTACATCCACTCGCACACGGATCACGAAAGCAGAAATATCACAGCGGATGACTGGCATGGGACACATTCTCTACTCCATCTTTCTACAGCGTTCAGGAATAGTCGACAAAGGGCACCTGGAGTTATTCCGCTCTAGTTCCCATTAGCCCACTGCGTCAAGCTGGAAGCGGTTACATGAGAATATCACAAATTGCTTGGTTTGCCGACCAGTACTTTAAGACGTGACAGCCATTGTCTGGAAAGGCTGATCGTCTCTTCTCAATTTTGGCTAAACTTTTGATAAAATAATTTCAGTTCCTAATGTGGCAAACAGGATGAATGTTCTTGACGTTTCTTGTTGCACGTAATATGACGTTTATGATAAGAGGGTTGCTAAAGGAGTAATAAATAACCCTGTTTTTGGTATCACAAAGACTTAGGCGGACAGCATCACTAGGGGAGACGACGTCCACTGAAATGAGTTCTAATTTAAAACGATTACTTATTATTCAGTTCTTTGGGTTTGGGTCAGAATCCATCACACCAAGTAGGATTTCATTTATCAAGCTTCACTTAACAGTATGAAAATGTTTATCGTATTTTTGTAATCGGTTTTCCATTTCCTTTGTTATTATCCAGTGTGCGGGCATTAGGTCATATTTCTTCTTGTGTGCTAAACTACCATTTCGAACTTAACCCCAGCGGTTGGTCATATAAATGAGTGTTTATCTCGGGTTTCGTTGTGTTCATTTGCAGAAAGAGGTCTACTCTCCACTGCGTGCACTGTCTGCTTTTTGAGCCCTAACAACAAGAGCTGTCTAAAATGGCATGCCCTCTGTCTAAGCCAAGCTAGTCTCATTCGTTTCTCAATATGGGTGATAAGAATGATTATTGAATGGTGTGTTGCCATTCCCCAAGTCTTGAAGCGGTTCTCGTGTTTCAGGGCGCAGTTTCCTATTTTTAACTAAAACCTGGGTTGTTTGTAAACTAAGAACTTACATTTCAAAATAGGCTAGAACGACAACGAAGCTTCTTGGGATACTGTGACAGCCAAACAGTGCTTGGTATTCACATGAATTTAGGTGTCAGCACTGCTGATGCATGAGGAAACGAAACCGTATTGTTTTATTTTCAGCAGCACATTGGAAAACTATTCGAATTTTCCGCCATTTTTCAGGTAATGCAACTTTTTATGTCGGCAAAGGCACTCAGCTTGACAGACTCAGTGCTTAAGCTGTAGCCGCTTCCAATCCAGGGAATATAAAGGGCAGCTTATAAAATAAGCCTTTTATATTGCAGTAATTGAGCCGACTGCCGAACATATGTTATTAAGGGGTACAGTGTATTTTTCGAAAATATTTTCTCTCTTAGGGGACAGACCTTATTGGTTTTACCGTGAACCCTCAGCAATGTTTACGTTTATCGTACCTTTATGAGAGAAACTAGAATATTGGAATAGTAACTTGTTAGTAATTAGGTTATAAGCCTTGTCTTTGCCAAGCAGGTGGTCAACCTGGAATTACCAGTAATGATAGGGTGAACTTAGTCACACTGCGAAACGTGTGTGCACAATATGAATTCGTCCGTGGTTATTCAACCACACTGCAGAAGCTGACAGAGGTTGGGTCACTGGTCCCATTTTTTGCTGCACAAAGTTTTAGCTCATTGAGGTCCAGGTTTACATCTATAGGTACCACCGGAATACCACCTTGTTGTGTTTATAATGAGAAATAAAGTGTTTATTTAAGCTTACTATCTGATTTTTGGTATTACAACTGATGGTTACGCACAAAAATTGGTTTCTTGCTCGTTTTCTTCTCCACTACAACAGTGAACGACAAACAAACAACTTCGTTTCCGAAATCAGTATTTATTGGAAGCTAATATGTGCGGTTTCAATGCGTTTAACTTGATCACAATTTATATACACTTACACAAATAATTTTGCCAAAACTCAGTACGTCATTTGGCGGAGTCAGTTCCCGTCTCCTCCAAAAAGCCAAACTTCAAGATAAGGGCACTAAATTATAAAAAAAAGGTTTTAGCACGTGAAATAAACTAGGAAACCCATCTTTATCTTTCACCCTCTCATTGCGAAGCATTTGAAAACTATTGAAATAAAACGGAAGCAATAACAATAAAAGTCAAAATAAAAGTCATAAAATTATGTGAACTTCATTTGCTTTAACTTCACAGCAGATTAATTCACGGCATCAGTGTATTATCTAAGTTGATAGTAATTCAAGGAAAACTAGTATGAAACGATTTTTAGTAGGATTGACTAAAGGGCAATAGCGCTCGTCTCCGTAAACAGTGAGCAAAGAAATCCTTTGACAAGGGCTCCTTACACCCAGGTGTCCGTCACTGAGGCATAGACATGCAATATATCAAGCTGTTTCGGTCGCTACCTGCAAAAGTTGTGCGACTCATTCTCATTGGCCGTCTTTGCCTGGTAGTAAACAGAGCGCCCATGCACGGCTTCATCGGTCTCTTGATACATAAGTAATGGGAATGGAGGGCCTTTTTGCCTTAGACCTGCGCTATTGAGATGAACCACTTGTCGGTTACTTTTTTTCCGCCGCGTTCAGTTGCAAGGCAGACGTCCAGCTTCAATAAAACGGCGTTACTTGGAGCGGCTGATAGAGAGGCATCTGCTCCTCCCTAAACAAACGATGGAGAATCGGAGGGGTATGAGAATGAAGCCTCTGCCACGGTTCCAACGGTAAATATACCTACTACGAACCTATTACCAACAAAGAATGGTGAATATGCGTGCTATTTCGATCATTTCCAGCACCGTCAGGTCCAGCAAAAAAAGGCAGCAGTGCAGAGGCAATTGAAAGGTCATTATGAGAGCTCAGCACACAATCAGAGTAACGCCTGGCGAACGTTAATAGGCCTATCAGAATACTGCAGCCTATATAGCCACAGCTGCCAGTGGGCTTGAGGGCCTGGATCGGTACTCGGACTACAAACACTCTGCGCGTGTCTCCAGGCAAATATCGTCTTCTTAAACTGGAGATTGCTATTATGAAATTCATCTGAAATCCCCTCTGGCAAAAGCACAGGAAGTCACCGTTTAGCTGCGCTTTCACGGAAAACATCAGCTTGAACCTTCCAACACACGAATGTGGACGGTCTTGTGTAGACTAGTAAACCCCATGAAGTCCGCAGCACTCCTTAGGGGTTTTTACTGCTGACCGAGATAACCGGAAAAATTCAACGATTACCCATAACCACCGATGACAGAAATCAGGTGTTTTGTTTCAAACGGGTAGAAGTTTGCCGTTTCCGAAGGTAGCAAGAAACTTGAGTTGGCTGCCTTGGTTTGCGACTATCCCGCCCAGGCTTTCGTCAAGTGGGAGGAGACCCACTCCGGATACGGGAGTTGCAATAAGCGCAAACAGTGAGAAGTTTATTTTCAACACAAGGTTTTTTACCTGATTCAAACGGTTCACTGACTACAGATTTGGTGTGCAAACAAATTAGATCAGCGAATGAGAGCAATTCGCTTTTTCCAGTGTTTACCTTGTGATATGGTATGATTGTTGCACATATATTACATCCATCGCCTTTGTTCCGGTGTCATTCGTCGTCTCTTACGAATATAAGCTGTGACGCAAAGTTGTGCGGATATTCGCGTCGGCATGGCGGTTATACGAAAGTTAAAAGTCAACACCCAGCAACGGCGGCCAAAACTTCCTTGTGAATTCTGTAGAAAACGTCGCGGCTCCCAGAAGTGTAAAATGGGGAAAGCCACAGAATTTGGGCAGTTTTATTACACCCAGGAACTTTAGAGCTTTAGGTAGATCTTCCATAACCTCAATATAAGCATGTTTCTATCCCAGTAATAACAGGTAACGTTAGTTTCCAATGGCTACGAAGGGGAGTTAGGTGTAGCAGAACAAAACATTTTGTGTTGACACATCGACAGATGTGTGGTGTTCCGGTGATGACCATGAATCTTCTTCCACTTGTAAATTTAGCGGATGTGCGCACACATGACTAACTAGATGATTTTAGTGCATTTCCATTTCAGCCTTTCTTGCACTAGGCAAAAAGAAGCCTAAAGAGAGGAACGGAAGTGTGCCCTCATTAGCTTCGGCGATTCTACGAGGCACCCCACCTCGGAACAGTGGGACAACCAACAACTGAATCCATGTGGAGTTTCAGGGGAGGGGGCAACACCTTTTCGCTTATCATGCAAAACAAGCCTTTAATTTCGCGCCCAGGCGAGGTTTGTGTTGCAGTGGGGGAACCGGGATTCATTAATTAGGTCCGGGATTTAGGTGGAAGAATATACTTAACTGGATCTTGCGAGTTTAAGTGTGCACGATTTCCTTCATTTCCTTTTTCCTTCTAGAGCTAGATGTAACTTCTGTTGTGAAAATTTAACCCAACAAGTCACTATCCGTTGTCACCATGGGGTTAACTGTAAGTGGGTTGCGCTTTTGAAGTCCGACTTTAGTTATATTATTATACCATCGGGTAACGCGGTAAAACATTGATCCACTCTTAAGTTACTTCTTATACTCATTGCCCGTTACACGAGCCAAGTTAGTCCATTTCGCTCTTCTTTTTTGAATGGCTTCAATATTTTCTGTCGTTATTCTCGTAGTTGGCAACGGTGAGAAAGAGTGCATCATCTCCAAGACGTGGATGTCACTTAATCAGAAGTTTCCGGCAACAAATTTTACTGGATGATACAAGGTCACCAGCCCGAACCAGTGGGGGACAAATCGCGTCCAGTTCGCACCATAACCCATACAGTTTAGCTTCTACTGGCTGAAATGAACTCCTCCTAACTACCATCAACTGGGCTTGGAATGCAAGACTTCAATATCTGAATGGCTTGCTGCCTTCGAGTGACGGCATTAAAACCGTTTGTTCGCCATGTAAAGGAGTGCCCTGAATTGCCTCTCGCCAGTAACGTCTTATAATTATTGGTAGGAGGCTTCCGTGCTACTTACCTTCCCAGGATAAGAACGAAAACCAGGAAAATGCTGTGGGACAACGCTCGGTGGGGAGCATATTGCGTAATTCATGTTCTAGATGAGTTAAGCGTATCCCCGTCCGTGGTACAAATAAGTTCGACCATTCAGTTGATCAGGTTACCGCGGGTTCGGTGACCAACCGAAAGTACTTGCTTCGGTGATGTACAAAAATTACAGAGCGGAGTGGAAGGCAAACCAGTTTTCACCAGTGTCCGGTATGCCAAGCCTGAAAAAAGATATAGCAAGCAAGTATAATGACATCGTTTTGGATTACTTTAACCCACAGCCGATTTCAGCATTCTGCTCTCGTACAAGAAGGAGCTCTGTGGGATGCAAAACGGAAAACCGATCGGTCTGCCAGTCGAGCGACTGACTAGCTCAACGGGCTCAAACAAGCTTCCCAATCCAGGGATATTCTGGTGATGCGGGAGCTCCAAGAGTTGCCGTAGCAGTAGAGTGCCCTAAAAGGACCTGTAAGCCAACAACAACTCGTAGACCTCCAGTTTTTTCACTGAAGCAGTTAAGAGAGGTGGACGCAAACATTTAGAACCCTCAACTTAGAGCTGCGTAGACAAGTGGACACGTATTTGCTGCTTTCCTAACATTATTGTTATTGTATTAAGGCCAGTTTTTCACTGGCTCTGGAGCAACGGACATCGAAGTGTTCATCTGCGCCGTATTGCCGCGGATAGCAGCGAACGAGCGATCAAGCTCTATCGGCTGCTCCCGGGACCACGGGAACTGCACCTTCAGAGGATCGAAAATACGTGATTTTATGTTGAGTAGGTCATGCTATGTATTGTAATGGGCGGCTGCAATGATACACGTTTCCACCAAGCACTCCTCGGGGCGAAGTGAAGAGGGCGGCTCGTGAATGCCTGCGCGACACCGCGGAGAAATTCAGAATATGGAACAGTGAGGTGAATATAACCATCCCAAGCAGACGCTGCTAGTTATCCTTTCTTTCAATTCGCCAGAGAGGAAAAGGGACCTGTGGATTTCGATCTTGATGATTCGGAGCGCAACGTGTGTTTTGTGTAGTACACAGAATGATAATAAATGTAACAACAAAATATGGAATCACGTTCTTTAGTATGCTCGTTTCTGGTATAAGCTTATGGGTACAGTAGCGATGAGGCATCTGATCGTTCTTTGCTAGATCGAAAATTGGTGCTCTAAGGCAATAGGGACTGCTCATCGCGGAAGATGTCAATGACCATGGTTTTGGTACTTCTACCCCGATTCAGATGACTCTTGTTTCGGTCCACATTCATTATAAACGACAGTAGAGACCCCCACAATTGCAGAAACTTGATTGGTCAGTACTTTAAGGGGTAATCTGGTGAGACCAGCGGTGAAGCTGATTGGCTAAAGAGGAGAATATAGGTTTGAAATATAATCATACATGGGTGCATCCCCTCTGCGCCACCTGGATGGAAAAAGTGGAATAATACAGCCTTCAGCCAGTGGGCGATGGCCGTTGTTTGGGTTGTCCTTTCGGCTAGAGAGAAACAAGCGGCACCTTCCAAATGGCTATTGCTTTGCTGGCTGGGTAGGCTGGGAATGTTGGAGAAGACCGCCAGCTCAGGTCACGCCAGGTGGCCCCCGGGTTTGAGGAGGAGCCTCGCCTGTTATTTCAATCGTTGTACAGAATAAAAGAAGAGAAGATACGTCTTTTATGTGGCTTTGATGCTAGAGCAAGGAATGTGGTGAAGATGGTAAACAATGAGCTTTGGACGCGCCAAGCAAATGGAGAAACAAGCATGTTCGTATGGAGTTTTTGGGTTTGACGGCGGAGATTGCAGATCAAGTGGAAGCCGCTGACTGCAAATTGCCAAGTGCTTCCAACAACGAGCTCTTGTTAAAGGTTGGCTTGCAGCCAGCTGGGATAGGCTGAAGTGCCGCTATTATACTTTCAAAATCCAGGGTCTTCCAGGAGAACGTGACGAGTTGAAGTTTTTGGTGTTACACCGAATACTGCATGCTGAGAGATAGGGTTCTAAACCAAATCCAGTGGCTTCACTGCCATATGACCCGTCCGTTGAATTCTCTTGCCCCGTAAACAATTGAGAATCGGACAAAAAATCTAAAAAACGTATACAGTGAGAATATCAGAAAAAATTGCTTTTATTCACAACTTACCGTTAGTCATATGTTATCTTTGACTAACGCCAGCATATCTGAGGATCTAGCCTATGAAGAAGGCATCGAACTTTAGAACCCTAGCTTCAGTCTCTCCTCCCGCTCTCTGATATCCGTCGAGCTGGCCTTCAAAAACGGGTTCAACTACTAGGATCACGGCACCATATTCCATACCTACTATTTTCTGCCTAACGACAGACGATAGGCTTACCATTTATTATTATTTTTTACTTATAACCCACATTGCAGAAGGATAGTTTTTGTCGTTTACAACTATAAATATCTAGATGCCTGCCGGTTCTCGCTACTCACCCACGTTCACCTACCATCACCTAACCCTTATACATCCCTGCCTCATCTAATTCACTAGTCGGTTTCCACAACCATGTCTAAACAATCACTGCCTCCCTCGCCATATAGTACTAGGGCAGCCATGTAAAACAACTCTTCTCTAGCTGAAGGTTTTAGCCAATGATGTTTTCCCCCTGCACCAAATTATCCTAAGACATTAAGTCCCACCACCCACTAATTCACTCCTTGATCCTCTTATTTATCCTGGCTTCCGCTCCTCTCAGCTGTATATATATATATATATATATATATATATGTAAATATATAACATTTTTATATACTATATATATATATATACCTATTCATATATATACATATACATGTGTAAATATATAACATTTTTATATACTATATATATATATGTGTATATATACTCACTACTGTCCTATAATTATTAACACAAGCACGGTGAGTAACTCAACGCTCCTCGATATCTCTTAGCTTACAATGCCTCTCTTCCGCACCAGGTCCCACCACACATACTTCCCTCACCACCTCTGCGATTTCGAACTGGAAAATCCAGTCTGATTCATCCCACTTAGCGTGACTCACTAACTGAACTCAACACCCAGTTATGACGTTACCATTTCTGCACCCACCCTATCCCCCAGCTAAGGTTCTTCTGTAATTTCATGCAGAACTTGGTCTTTACTCCTCCTCAATGACCACTCTAGGCGAAATACTAACTTTCCCATTGAAAGTTTTCGCCACACTTAGGCGTTTCCCTTTTAGTCTCACGTTTCATGGCCTCAATGTGCCTTTGGGATCCGCCGCACCGATGAACCCGTGATTAACTTTTGTTCTTCTTTCCGTTAACCGTTGATCCTCAGCTGCGTCACTCTATCTCACTTTCCTTGCCATAGTCTTTTGCGTCCGACCGCTTTCGCATGACCCGTCCGATGATCGCACCCACCTATACATCAATATATATATATATACATATATATATATACCTTGGGTATGCTCCACTCACTTGTCCCCCTTCCTAACTAGATTGTGCCATTTTACAACACAATTTGCATACATATAAATAAAACCGCTCCGTCCTTTAGCGATGAGTGCTCGCTCTCACTTAATTCCTGGCTCAGGCTAGAACTCAGCCGTCCCATCCTGCTTTTTTGCGCCTTTCTCGTACACTGAAGCCTTGCCACACGGATTACCATTCCTTAGTAACTAGGCTTCACTTCTCTGCGCATATGCTCATGGTAAGTTGAGACCCCATTCCAACCGGAATCCGTATGCCTCTGCCGAATACCGGCACGTTTGCCCCCACATGAAAAATCCTTATTTTTACACTCAGTGTTTTTCTCCTTTTTTACTGTTTGCCGTCCTCGACCACAGCTGGTGAACTGACCAGACTGTTATCTTCCTATTTTCTCATTATTCTTCCAGACCAGACCATTTACTATTTTTTTATTCCTGGTTCCCTAGCGGACACCCTCTCCTCATCCACCGCCTACCTGATATCGCCCCAAATCTCTACTATCACTCAACTATCCTGGAAAGCTACCAGTCTCCGTCTAGGGATCCCTAATAGACCGGTCCACTAGCCAAACGATAACTAACTGTTCGGATAACAAAATTTTCATTTTCTTGCTTCCATAAAAACGATAATCATAACCCACAGATGGAACACTCTCCAGACTGCCGCACTCCTGATCTCTTCCAGATTGCATTGGTTACTTGGGTAGTCATCGGCCGAATCTACGTTTATTCCGGATTACCGTAAGGACTGGACGATTTGATCAATGGTTTAAACCTATACTCTCGCCCGCTGACGTTACATGGGGTACCGTACACGGATTAACAAAACCTCACGAAAGTCTCACCGGATCGCAGAGGTGATTCCTGACACCAACCATCAACACATCCGCTCAACGTCTATTCCCAAATAATCCAACCCAACAGTTCAATTCTTCCCGTGTTGCAGTACGAAACCAATGGCCGGAACCCAGCCTTCGCAGCTGTCAACTCCGTCAAACCAGCCCTTTTTTACCCGCTTCCCTCAACATTCTATCTGCCACCACCTGCAACCAAGGTCTTTATGAAACAGAATACCAGCCATCTGCAGCCAACCATAATTTGGTTAACAATTTTCTATCACATACAAAATAAATTAACACTCTTCCAACTTCTGCCTAGCCGAACCATTGACGTTTTGTCTCCACTAATCCGTTTCACTGACGGCTTTTCTTTTCTTTAAAAGTCCGTTATATGTCTATACACCATTCATTCTCTTCAAAAGTTCACTGAAGTCCCTGCGAAGCTTTTCGCCTTCATTCGAATTTCCATATGACACTGTAATCACCTGCACAAAAGGTCCGTTTTATTATCACCTTTGACTCACTTGCCTTTATTTCACATGCTTCCTCCACAATTTGTTACCCAATGCTGGATCAGTGTCCAATATTCCGCTGGTATCTCTGACTGCACTTTGAAAGCCCCACGCTTGTTTTACTTCTAACAATGTTCTTTGGCTTCTCTTCCGCCCGGTTACTCGTTAGTGACCGTCCATTTGTCGCTTATATCAGCAATTCCACGACTGTTCAGCTATCCACACCGCCCTCCAGCGATTTCGAAACCGATTCGGAATTCCCGCCTCAACCATAACCACTTTTGTTCACTCAAACACTACATGACTTTACTGGTGTATTTCGGTTGCTGCGATTTATAAATATAGAATTTGTGAATACCTCACATTGACATGTACTGCTGTATACTCTGATCTTGCCTTGTGCATGTGTATCGACCACGGTCAAGAAATATACTATAGCTATAACTATAATTGCTGCTTTCTTTATGCTGACTCTTTATCCCCTCACTTTGACTCTGTACTCTTTCCCCGAGAGGCAGAAAAATATTTTCGGGACCTAAACGGTGAAAGTATTGGAGCAAGTGCCGATAGTTTTATTCCCAATGCGACCTCCTGACCCCTTCCCCTAACTTTGTATATTTCCCGTTGTTTTTGCTTTAGCAATGTGCTTGTTCTGGAGCCGGTTTCATATTTATGTATATACTCCAGGTGGTTTGGTGACTCCCCATGATGTCACCCGAAGATGGCTGTAGATAGGTAAGAACCAGCTGGTGTCGTTTGTCGGACTTGAGCAGTGGACCCACCCAACACTATCGGGAGTAATCAGATGGTTGGCCGAAAACATTTGTCTCGTTCTTGACCGCCTTTGCTGCCCAAGATATTGGCTGGAAGAATCGTTCATGTCTGCATTATGCCAACTCCTTTTCCTGAGAAATTCCCCTGTCTCCCCAGGATCTATTGCCGTGTCAGCTTGTGGCTCAACCGACGCGTAAGCCGTGAGGTTACAGTCTCACTTCGGATTTGGCCGCATCTCTCAGAAGCTCCGATTTCGAAGAGATCCCGTTCAGATTAACTCCTGGAGATGGTGATTATTCACTTCTGGCTGTAGATTGGCGATGAGGAGTGCAAGCTGTGCCCAGAGTGGACAACTTATCTAATATTCGGCTCGTCCCATTTGATGAAGTACTCAGGTCCGCAGCATTTATTCTTTGACACCCTAATGGTCCCTATGGCACTGGCCAAGCCTGAAGGTCTATCCAAGTAGGGGGACTTCCGTTGTGTCACACATTCAGACCCCTGCGTTGGCGTCATTCGCGCTCAAAGAGACCTCCGTGGTTTGGCCTGGGGCTGATGAACCTGCTTCCGTCCAGATATCAAGCCCGGTAACCATTCCATGAAGCCAGGGAAGGATGTCAACGCTATCGAAAAATTTGCAATCAGTGACCTCAAAGTCAAACTTCTGAAGCGGTGTGCTGTTGAGGGAACAGTTGTAGGCGATTCCGTAAGCTCCAAAATGTTTGCTCATATATCCAAAGGGTGAAAGGAGAACCTAGATTGGCATCCCATCGCTGACGGGGCGAATAATAGGTCTAGGTGGATGGTAGTTAAGCGGATATCCTGGCACGACACTACGTGTCTGTGTATGCACCGGAGCGTTCACCTCCTCCAGAGGTGGAAAGTAGGGCTCTTACCATGCCGCCTTTTGAGCTCATCGAGGCGGCATTTGAAACAGTGCTTTTAGGACGAGTTTAATTCCCTGGCGGCAAGGGAAAAGTCTGAATTATTAACTCCACCGGTTACGGAGCTGTGACTCTTTGGTGTTGGGTGGACGAATAACCAGGGGGTGGAAGCGGGCCGTAACTGTTTCCCTGTTTGTTGCCGGTTCACATGCGGTCGCGGTTAAATATTGTCCTGTACGGTTAACATCAGTAGCTGGCTGGACTCCGGGACGTCGTTGCATTCCACCTCAGTGAATGCACTGAGTCGCTAGCCACTCCGCTCACGACAACATGAGTTTTGGAGGGAGCTTTCGTGCATATCCCGCCAGCTCCCTGTTCGAGATGGTTGGTTGGAGGCCAAGGCCGTAGGAAGCCCCATGGAAGCAGTCTTCGTGGCATTCAGCAAAGCATTTGGCACGGTATTTTCACTTTTATGCAGCTGGCTCATAAGAGCCGATAAGCCGGGTTCATGAGTTTCCAGAGTGGCTCCTTTTCACAGGCTGTGCGTAGAGGGACAGTTCACGGAGAGTCTTGGAGATCAGGTGCTGAGTAGCTTGCCTAAATTCACCCGGCTTTTGTTCGAGGTAGCGTCTCTTGCTAGCATACAAACTGCCTGTTGGCCAAAAGAAAATTTGCGTGTCGGGAGTCGGTGGCCAAACGAGGGGCTCACACATTCTGCATGTGACCCAGCCAACCGAGGATGGCCAACTCCTTCTGACGGTTCGGAGGTGAGAAACAGTGGCCGTCATTAGTGACGGGCCATAATCGTCTGAATCACACTGCAGGGCTAGATGAGTTGCCTCAGTCTTTCTTCAAACGCGGCGGATAAACTCCGTTAACGAGGCTGACAAACTCCTCGGTTTGATGTGGGACAATGAGCAAGTTCAAAAAGTTGGTTTGAATCGGTGACCGTACCGATCTACAGGAAGGATTTACTTCTATTTTAATCTGCTTTCGTATATGATCAGGCTTTTGCGAGGAGAGACTTTCGCATTTCCGTCAAAAATGATTTACACTTGGCACGTCACCGGATCAGTGGGTTGGAGAAGGCAATCACGCATAAAAATTGTTAGGAAATTCTGCCGATACTGTCGCCCGGTTTGTGAGGATTCGGTCCAGATATGGAAAAGTAGACTTTCTGTGGATGTTAATACCGGAGGGAGCGGATCGGGAGAAGAACAATGTAGGAGCTAGTCAGTTGGATTTGGATAGACGGCTGTGTAAAGGATGGGCTTTATCTGTGAGGATTTTGTAGGCGAACTTTTCACATGAGGCCAGATTTGGTTCGTACATTCTAGCTGGATGTTCACTTAGGGCATGAAAGACACCGGACGGATAATGGAAAGCTCTTGACAAAGAATCTCAAAATCTCTCTTCAGTAGGCCAGCAAAATATCACAGGGTAAAGGTAAAATAGAACTTGAAAAACCCACTGCCAAAGAAAGTGGAAAAGCATATTTTTTGACGTTGAAATGTCTAACCTCTCGGATCTGGCAAGACTGCAGGCAAAGCTCCTTCCCACGGTTTAAAATGTGAGATGGCTAATTCAACTTTGCACCAACGGTGATTTCTAGGTATTTCGCGGAACCTGCTCAAGCTAATGGTTCCGTGGAAGCGACAGATGGATCACGAAAGTCAGGCCGATCGAGAACAGGCAAGTGTGATTTCAAAGCATTCGGACAAAGTTCAAGTTACGCTGGATCGACCGGAGACCATAAATATGGGGCAGACTACTGGAATGGTAGATGAAGACCTGGATCAGAAAAACAGCTTGACAAAGAGACACAGCATCGGAATACTTTATTAAATGCCCAGGAAAAATGGATGAAAAATCACTGGAGTTGGTGAAAAACAGGGGTAGGGGCAGCTCTTTGAAGCAACCCTGAATTATTCACCAAGTATTTGGATTTTCTAAGACCTAGCTATGTGCCCTAGGCTCTGTTGGCAGAGTACTTAGACGTCCTTGCTAGGAATCTTGTGGGGCAGCTAAAGGCTCCCAGTTCACTAGGGAGGAGAGGCCGCGGAATAGAATTAAAAGAGGATAAGTGGTCCGGAAAAGGGCATCCAACAAACTTCGCCGACCGTTCCCAGGATTTCGTTACGTGATGGACTGAGGATACGATAGCATTCACAGGAACACGTTCGGTTTATGGCGGACTGTAAAGAGTTGTCTTGGGGGTTCATAGGAGAGTTCAAACGTTTAAGTATGGCAAGCCCTGTAGATTTAAGTCCAGATGAAGTTAGAGCAAGGGGATGAGAGTTTCCAGCCCTGGCAACAGAATTACGAGGTTCAGTTATATAAAAATGGTGACTGGTCCCCAGCAGTCCAGAGTAGAACACGAGCTCAAAGATCTGCTTAAGAGGGAAGTACATATGTCGGCCGGGGCATCAATTCCATATCTCACAAAGGACGACGATGGACCGTCAGGACTAACACCTGGGGTCATTTTGAAAGTACTAGGAAACTTAAAAGCTCCTCCCTTAGATAAAGGTGTCATGGAATGAATGAAAGCATGGAGCCATTTGATTGGAAGGTGAATGCAATGGCGATAATGAGAAGGTTGATGGCTAATTTCACTTGTTTCTTCTTCTTTCTACGCAGCGGCCGAATGCCTCGGCGCGGTCGGTCGCCTTTACGGCAAAATAAGAGTTAACCAATACAAGGCAAGCCAGTACGTTTAAATTCCTTCTTTATCACAAAAGAGGTGTATCTTCAGAATTGTCCCGGGCTTTGCAGAAGTATACCTTCTTTCTTGCTAAGGATTTCAGTGTTGGAGAAGGGGCTCTGTCGTTACAGAGAAAGAGGGTTTATAAGGGGCCGCACAGCTTGAAAGTCAAAATGACAGCCTCCAGGAAAAGTCCAACATTGCTACTTAGCGATCATTCAGAAGAAAACTAGGAAGACGCATGAGAAAGGGATTACCATGGGAGAGAAATGAATTCACGCGGGAAATTAGGAGACAGATGCCGATTTGGCCGGTTTGCCTGCAGAGCTCGCAATGCTAGCAAGGCAAAATATGGTACGTATACAGTAGATAACTACAACTTCGAACGGAATGAGGCTTTGCTAATAGCCAGAAAATCGAAGTGGAGTCACAAAGGTGTTCATGCGAACCTGAAAAGCGAAGAGTAAAGAATGAGAAAGAACCAAGAAGGACTCACAAGAAGGTGTGTGTGTTTGGCGGTCGAACCAGGAATAGCTCAGTTCAGAGTGATAAGATAAAGTCTATAAATGGGAGGAGGATAAGGCCGATGATGGCCAAAAGTGAATGCAATATCACTACGCCTGGAAGGGTGGAAAGCAGACTGGGAAAGTATTATACGCCCCAACAGAAGTGGACGTGGTCACCTCTTGAGGCCGCTGCTAACAGCTTTGGTGAAAAAACTCCGGATAGTTGGCGATGGGCTTGTCTTAGACGTAAATGCCTCTGGGTGGAGAGAAAAAAGTCGGTTAAGTCAAAAGCATTAGAGGGTTGAGTGGGGGCATGAACAAAATCGCCTGCTACGATGTGCAAGTGGTCAGTTAAAAAGGAAACAAGGACAGGTAAACAAGTGTCATGGGAAGACAAAATAGCGTTCTGTGTGGAAAACTGGTCTATGTATAGTTTTTTCACGGTGGTGCTCCTGGGATGAGAAACTCTAGGATGGCACTGCATAACTAAACCATCAGTATTGTTCACTGCTTATGAGTAAAGGACTGCAGACCTGCCACACTTGGTGGGGATGACGAAAGCGGCCATTCTGCGTCCAGTTTTCCAAATGGCGAAAGATTTATCCAGCTGGAACAGTGGGAAGCCATTTGTTGACACCAGTGAGTGGGCAATATATGGGTCTAGCCCCGATTCCTTTACACCTGTTGCACTAGTATGAACAACAATGAGAGAACGAGGAAAAAGGGCCAGGTCCGGCATTTTCACGAAATGAGAACGTATGATGGTGCTGAACAAAGACGGGAAGAACAACTTTTCTGGAGGGACGCAGTAAAGGGCGGCCTTCTGGTCTACACGGGAGCTTTTTTTGGGGGGGGGGGAGAGAACGCCTTGGTATAAGTTATGGTTGAGTCAGGTTTGGGAAGGGATACAGTATTCTGTTTGTGTAGAAGAATTTCTGACTGCTTGTAGCAGCGCTCAGTGATCGTTTTGAAAACGCTCCTTTAATGCGACGGGACTGTGTGCAACACAGAATTGTAGCCTCCCATGAAAACATTGGGAGGGTACGTCGAGTTAGCATCGCAAATTAGCTACTTGCTGGTATTTTTCTCCGCTGCTTGTCAGCGGCTCGCGAATGGTGCTTGAGAATCAAGCTGGTTACAAATCTAATCGAAGTCATGTTGATCGAATTTTCTCTCTTCGACCAATTTTCTGACGTAGGCACATGTTCTATAGGCTCGGTATCCCCAGTTACCACGATCGCAAAGCAGCCCTTGACACTGTCGACGGCACGGTTCTCTGTTACTGCCTCTTACTGGAGAGTGTACCAGAGAGATTCCTTTCCCATCATAAAGTCCTTTTACATGAACAGCCAGAGAGGAGATCCGGCTTACGGCGCTCTTCCGTCATAGTTCGTCACGAAAAGTGGTGTACTTCGGGGTCCCTGTTTCTTCCTTTCTCTTTAAGGTTTGTGATTGGTATGGCAGTGGAGAAGAAGCCTTTGTCAGGTTGTGACAATAATATTGAATATTGTCCGGGTGTAAAAGAGTCAGACCTTGAATATGCGGATAGCGTAGTTCTAAGTGAAGATCCAGGTAAGTTGTGGGCCTTTCTGAACAGCTTAACGGATTGCGGAGCAATTCTCTGTATGGGCTTTTCTCATTCAAAGTTTATATTTCTGTTGCAGGGTTGAGTTGGTCCTAAATTAAACATTTCGGTATCTGGGAAGACTATGGGCCCTGTAGGCAGGTCACATTATCTGGAGAGCTGCAGTTCCCCCAGCGGTTGAATGTCGGGTGGGTTGCCCTTGAATATGCAGAAGGCGCGTTGGGCATTTGGAAACCTGAGTCATCGTTGGCGTCGACATCATATCCGTTTAAGTGCCAGGGGTCGGGAGTAAGCTGCAAAAATGAAGCCAATGCTTCGGTTAGGTTCAGAAGAACGGTCACTGCCGGCGGGGTGTTTCAGAAGATTGTCGGCATTTGAATGCAGATATCCTTGTAGTATTGCTAGAATCCGGTGGAAGCACCGTAAGATTCACAGGCGCCTAAAGTACTCACTCTTCTGAAACTGGTTGGACCCACTCCAAATATGTAACTATGGTCAGTTTCGGTCCCGGTGCTGGTGGCGCCATAGCGCGGTGAAATGCTTACCAACTAACTTTCTTATTTCATCCTAAAAGGCCGATTTCATTGTAGTTTCCACTGCCATTTCATCTCTCACTCAACTACCGATTGATTTTGTGCATCCCTCTTCTCTTTCCTTTTTACAGTTTTACTATCTTCTCTGTCGATTTTACGGCCTCAGAGACCCTCCCAGCAGGTGCACTAGGGAACTAGAAAACCCCAAATATCTTTCACTCGGACACCCTCGCGGCAGCCTTGAAGGGGAGCAGATGAAAAGTAGCAACCAGCATACTCTCAACAAACCAACAGCTCCGATATCAGTTGGCATGTCATGCTAGTATATCCCCCGAAAATAACCATCCACTATTTCTGCATATATATAGTGACACTTATGGCAGTTTCCCGGTCATCACAGTGGTGTGCATTTTAGTCCCAAATGGTCAGGAGAGAGACTACATTTTGGTAATTAGTTTCAGAATAATTTTTGTCACATATTTAGATTTGGAATGGTCCAAAACATGGGAAAACAATTTTACTTTATTGAAAAACACTATGGTTTACCAGTCCGGCCAGCACAAAGATGGAGCTTTTAATTCCAAAAAGGTACCTCGATGGACTACTCCGGGAATACTTCGATGACGTGGCATAAGTTGGAGAATTTCACCCTTTGCTTGTATTCGTACCTATTTACATGGCTAGAATACGACCTCACTTAGAAGGTAGCGCGCAGGCTTGGTCACCCTTCTACAAAAAGGGCGCCGCCTACCTTGAGAAAGTCCAACGTCTCGCCACGCGAATGGTTGAAGGGCAGAGGGGTGAGACTTACGAGCAGAGACTCTGTGACCTGAATCTTTTCTTATTGGAAAGGAGGAGAAGTCTAGGGGATCTTATAGAAACGTTCAAGGTAAGGAAGGGCTTTTCTGGCCTTAGACCAGATAGTTTACTCCAAGTGGTTTTAGATTCCAGAACAAAGGGACACGAAAAGAAGCTGAAAAAAGCCCGATCTAGATTGGTGGCCAGAACGTACTTCTTCCGCAACGGGGTTGTGAACAGTTGGAACGGTCTGCCTGGTGGAATGATGGGTCTGCAGGCCGTCAAGTCCTTCATAGGTGCCGTAGACCACCAATGGTACAGCGTTGACTATGTTAACTGGAAAGATGACGGATACAGCCGTGGTCTGTCTGTAGTGTTTTAATCGATGTTTCCGCCTATTGCATACTGTCTCAGTGAACGCTCACGATGCATAATGTCTCTCGCAGTTGATGTGCGATGAGGTTTTCCGTTTCCCTCTCATTTTTAGCGGGGATTCACCGAAATACACTCGGCAGTGGTGGGTGCATAATTGGTGTGCATACCATCGAAGGAATTCTGGACGCTCGACTGGCCGTGGCCATTACCTGTCATGTGCAAACTGAACTGAACAGCCTCAAGTGCTGTTCATAACATGGAAGTGCGCATTAACCTCGTTGCATAATGCCACTTTTTATATGAATGTTGGGCACTAGAAAGTGCTTGGGTCGTGGCAAGTAATTTTCGAGTGCATTCACAGGCCGTCATATTTTCTCTAGTGGAAATTGACGAAAGTTCATCAGCTAGCATCTCAAGGTGAACTAGTGTAGTGATGCTTACCGAAGTTTTAGAGCACGTAGGCCGCCGCATTCTCGATGTGCTCAAAATAATCCCCAAAACTTCCCTGAGGTGTTTCAAACGGGGCTAAAATGGGACTATTTGGCTGACTGAGTTGTTATTTACACTTTTTTCCGGCCGAAGATAGGAATGGTTTCTTTCAGCTACCCGGGCTGAAAACAAACTACACCAAAACTCGAAGTTGCAGGTCTGGGGGAGTTTCCCAAGCCCTGCCGGTGCAAGTACCTCAAAGTACGTTTGGCTCGCACCTACTCGCCACGCGAATGGTTGTAGGGCAGAGGGGTAAGACTTACGAGCACAGACCCTGTGACCTGAATCTTTTCTTTTCGGAAAGGAGGAGAAGTCGGGGGACCTCATAAAAACGTTTAAGATAATGAAGGGCTTTTCTGGCCTTAGACCAGATGGTCTATTCCAAATGGCCGTAGACTCCAGAACAAGGGGACATGAAAAGAAGTTGATAAAAGTCCGAGCTAGGTTGATGGCTAGATCGTACTTCTTCAGCAACAGGGTTGTGAAGAGTTGGAACGGCCTGCCTGGTCGAATGGTGGATCTGCAGACCATCCAATCCTTCAAAGGTGCCCTAAATCGCAGGTGGTACGAGATACTTCCTCATAGTGAGTCTTGAGTGTATCAACTAGATGGACGACGGGTGGCACTGTGGTCCTTCTGGAGCATGCTTTAATAGACTTTTTCGCTCATTGCATACAGTCGCAGTGAACGCTCACTATGCAGAGTGACTCTCGCAGTTGATGTGCGATGAGGTTTTCCGTTTCCCTCTCATTTTTGGCGGGGATTCACCGAAATACACTCGGCAGTGGTGGGTGCATAACTGGTGTGCATACCATCGAAGGAATTCTGGACGTTCGATTGGCCGTGGCCATTACCTGTCCTGTGCAGACTGAACTGAAATGAACTGAACTACTCTCGTCCTAATGTAACGACCAGATTGGAGGCCGCCATCTTGTTTTTCGTTTAATGTAGGTGTTGGTGCCGTTGATACACTTATTGGGCCTCGGCTCATGGAGTTTTTTTCCTTTTGTGCTTTTGCAGATCACACTTGCTACCCTCGTCGGAAGAGCATTGCCCTTGCTTGTTACACTTAAACATTGCCGTGTGCATCTGCGCTACAATCGGTGTGTGCATACGCCGAGACGGCAAGCGGGTTACGCTGTAACGCATGGGCAGAAACCGCCATTCCCATTCTCTCTGATATAAGTGTCGGTACCTCCTTATAAAATTACTAGTATTCAGCTCATAGGGTTTTCATTCTTTCTATGCCTTCACAGATCGTACACGCTCAACCCCCTCGGAAGAGCGCTGCATCCAGCACATCCGGCGGCACCGTGTCCTTGTCCATGTCGAACTGCCGTCGTTCTCATTGTGTCGTGGGCGCATTCGCCATCGTACCACAACATCCATCGGAGCGGCAGCTGTTTACTTTGCACGTTCAGACGCACGCAAGATTTTCGGACTCGATTCCCGTCCAGCGAATAGAGACGCAGAACGATATCAATTGATGGGTCCTAGTAATTATATTGGTTACCCTGTATAAATGGCAGGAGATAGGAGACTGAACGAGCTAATGACCAGAGCTGATGAGCTGGAACGCACCTTGCCGCCTGAGTAGCGTGACGTAAGTTGGCGACGCTGTCGACTTTTCCGGTACCAGGTGGACTTAAACTAAACATACTTCAAGCAACCAGTCGATTGGAGGGACCGAGACTAAACCAAATTCCTGACCTATCGAAAAGCCTGGTCAGCGTTTGCTAAGCCAGTTGCATACCTCTATAAATGTCTGATGAGGATCACCCAAATGTCCTACAGGACTTCTAAGAAAGGCTCATGTGTCCGACCGAAGAAGATTATAATACCGCATTGGTTAAATCGGGTCTGGATGAGTGAAAGTACGTTGAAGTACTTTTGTCGTGGCTATAAGCCATCCCATGTAGCAATCGTAACCAAATCCCGATGGGGCCCCCACTGGGGTTTGATTGGGATTCGGTTGGGATGCATTGGGTTTTGGTCGGGACACCCTAGCCCAAAGGTTGGGTTTCGGTTGGGATAGGAAACGCATCCAGATTGGGTCCCAATGGGTTCCCGATGGGGATAGCCTTGAAATGCTTTCCTAAATTTACCCATTTTACCAACCCAGTTAACTGAATCTCGGTAAGCGACCTACGGTTCCCAGTTCATTTACTTTCATCATCATCATCATCATCATCGTACAGCGTTAAACAGTAGGGCAAGCCCCACTGACCACTGCCTTTCTCACCATGTTGCACGTTGAATTAAAAAGTATGAATATACAAGATGGACAGGGAGTGGACCTACACGGGTGGGAAAATGAAAGAATGCCCTAGTGGCCAACACACGGGATACACAGTCTAACTGTACAAACGTACACTGATCAAACATTCTGATTCGATAGAAAGTGACAACACGATCTCCACTGTTCACGGTTCGCAGCCATATCCTTCAGTGTCTCCATCCAACTGGTAGACGGATCTTTTGGACCCCAACCACGAAGACGTGAAGCACCTACTTTTCCTAAGTTTGCTGTACATTTTCTCATTCCTCGCTGCCACGTCATCTGTTGACCTCCACGTGGTCTCTTCCACTCCCTGGGAGGGGCGGAGAATAGGACACGGTACGGTAGACGTGTGTTTGCCATACGTAACACGTGTCCCAACCAACGAAGTCTACCAAGCCAGATACACTGTGACAAAACGTTCTCTAAATTAGTACCCAATACTCGCTTTCTTACCTCATCGTTGCTTACTCGGCTATTCCACCCAATCCTAGCGATACTACGTAAACATCGATGGTCGAAAACCTCAAGACGACGAATATCTTCAGCACGCAGACTCCAAGTTTCGCAACCATACAACAAAACTGAACACACAGTGGCACAGTATACACGACCTTTCAACTCCAGTGAAATATCAGGTCGACGCCACAAGTGCTTCAGTCCAGCGTACGCCGCTCGAGCTTTGGATATCCGCGTACTCACTACTACTACTGTGCTCCCATCCGTCGTCACGCTGCTGCCGAGGTAGGTGAAGTGATCGACAACTGCCAGCACCTCCCCATCGAGCATCAAGCTCGGAATCGTTGACGTCCAGTCTTGTAACATCACCTTGCACTTTGAAGGTGAAAAGCACATGCCGAATGGAGCTACAGCTCTTGCGAGATTATCTAGTGCACGCTGAGCATGTTCCGTGGATTCGAACAAGCAGACAACGTCGTCTGCGTAATCTAGGTTACATAGCTTTTCACTATCTCCTAGTTCGACGCCTACATCCTGAAGATTTTGCAAAGCACTCTCTATTATTTCGTCCGTGACGAAGTTGAAAAGGAATGGAGACAAAGGGCATCCCTGTCGAACACCACTGGTCGTTTCGAACCGACCGGATAGTTCACCGTAAACCCTAACGCGGCCAGAAGTATGAGAATACAATGATCTCAGTAGGTTCACGAACTTCTGGGGCATACCTTTTCGATGAAGAATACTGAAAAGCGATGTTCGATCAACTGAATCGAAAGCGCCTTTCAGGTCTAAGAAAAGCATTATTGTTGGTCGGCGGTGCGTGTGACGCGTTTCAAGTAGTCGGCGAAGAGTAAAAATCTGGTCGATGCATCCTCGACCTGGGCGGAATCCAGCCTGCTGTTCGCGGACATTCCTCTCGCGAGCCGGTGTAAGACGGTGCAGCAAAATCGAAGCTAATACTTTGGTGACTATCGGGATTAAGCTAATCCCACGATGATTACTGCAGTCATTGCGCATTCCCTTCTTGAAGATGGGAACAATCAATGACTCGCTCCATATTAACGGAATACGCTCCTCCTTCCAAATGTCACGAAGCAAGGCGGTTAGTGATTTTATCAACGCCTCACCACCCAGTTTGAAAAGAACTGGGGGAAGTTCGTCGGGACCTGCCGCTTTCCCCCGCCTTAGTAATCGAATACATGACTCTACTTCTACTTCTGATGGGGGCTCAAGTGATACCACCCAAGAAGTCACAGTTGTTGACACGGGAGTAACTATACTAGCGGGCGGCCAGCTAAACTGTTCCTTGAAGTACTCGGCCCATCGGTCAAGCCTTTGCTGTTTGTTATGGATGGGTTCTCCATTCCTATTGCAAATCGTTTCACTGACCTGAGTTCGCCGTCCACCGGTGTCACGAATAAGTTTGAACAGTCTTTGACTGTTACCTGAAGCAGCTGCCACTTCCATTTATTTGGCTACATTGACCCACCAATTTTCGCGATCCTTCTTAAGGCTTCGCGTAACTTGTCTTTGCAGCTTTCTCCGCATCTTATTCATCTCATTACGGTTCGAAAGTTGACTCTTTTGCTCCATTATACTCAGCGACTCTTGCGAGATCCAGTGTCTCTGATGGACAACGGATCGAGGACCACAGGCGAAACCTGCTGCAAAGTGCATCGCTTGTTTGATGAGCCCAATGCTCATCTACATTACTGTTCGTCGTAGATCGTAGCTCATGTGCTAACTTCTGCTCATAACGAGTGCAAACGTCTGGATCACACAAACGTTGCACGGCTAATCCGGTTTGCGGTTTGCGACGATGGCCATGGAGCTGGAGAGATAATCGCATTAAAACTAAGGCATGGTCCGACTCTACGTACGTGGACCAGTAAGATCTACAGTTCTGAACAGAACTGCGCCATCGGTAGCTTACGGCGACATGGTCAATTTGACTCAAAGTACTTGTAGAGTTAGAGCGACATGTCGCTGTGCGACGCAAGCTGTGTCAGAAATTTGTGCTAGACAAGAACAATCGATTGTCTGCCCAAAATTGGAGAAGCCTATCCCCGTTATCTGTGCGCTCAGCGGGTAAAGCACAACGCCCACCTAAACAGGCTTCTGACACACTAAGTTTGCCAACTTGTGCATTGAAGTCACCAGCTAGCACTACAATGTCGGAACCTTTACTGCTGCGAACGAGAGTGGCGAGTTCATCATAGAACTCATCTTTCTGCAAGTCTGAGCTACAGTCCGTTGGGGCGTACGCCGAGATCACGAACAAATTGCGTTTAACACAACTATCCTTTCGAACGCCGACTGACCCTTAGAGTCTCACAGCACATAAACGACTGTTAACAGGGATCCAGTCTAATAGGGCAGCCTCAGCCTTGTCAGTCAAGACAATTCCTACACCACGTTGACCCACAGCTCTAGCTGCTTCGTCTCCTGAGATGCGCAGAATATACCTCGATGAGATACCAGGAGCAGTTAGCTGAATTACATTGCTCGAATCCTGGATACGCGTTTCGCTTAAGCAGCAAACATCAATCTTCAGAGAGTTCATTGTGAGGGCTAGGCACGCCTGCTGACCGGCCTGCATGAGTGTACGCACGTTGAAGGAGCCGAGATTCATAAGCTGACGGGGCTTGAGAAAATGTGAGTTACCAGACAGAGGATTATTCCCGACACTATTTGACAGTGAATCGTTGCGAGTATCGACCGTGTGATCAATGGGAGCATTATGGGTGGATAGATGGGGCAAAGAGGGATGGTTAGGGACAGAAGACAAAGGTTGAATAACAGTGGTTCACTGAATTTCAAAACGCATGCGTATGCAATATTTTACCTGAGTTTCCTGCCCGACGGTCCGCGGTCCCTGGCGTTGTTAAACCAGTGTTGTACATGCTTCTCGATATCCTCGCCGGAGATATCTTCCAGCCGCTCACTGTTGTTAATTGCGTCTGAAGTCGTATGAATTGTGTGATAAGAAAAAAACGTGCCTTTAATTACGCTCATTAGTCGTAGCTGTGAAACGGCGATCTTCGTAACACTGCCTGACCAGCAACACTGCTTTGCAAGCTCATCGCTGATCATCAGGGACAACATTTTTCGGACCGTTTCCCGGAGGTCATTTGTTACAGTCCTGACAAGCATGGAAACCTGGGACAGTAATGAGCAATATTGTTATCTTACCAGGTGTTCGTAGTTCGACAGAACATCCAAATCACCGTCCATGGTTTTTAAGTCTTCCAGTGTAGTTGCTCTTGTCGGTTTGTAGTATAATTGCACCCCGGGTGTTGGTCTTGAGCTGGATAAGTCGTTTATTCGGCTCTGTAACGCATTAAACCCGGAGTTCAGCAGTGCTATGATAGTGGAGAATTTTATATTCCTATCTCGCACCATGGCGGCCACTGAAGCCTGCAATTTGTCCACCTTTTTTTCTAACTGTTCCACGGTGGTATGTGTCGTTTCAACGGACTTCTCGTTGAAACTAGTGGAACTGGCATTTCCAAAACTACATGATGGTGTACATGAATATAGTAAAAACTGGTTGACTTACGATATAGGGGACAAAATCGGAATTCGATTGCCGGTTTCCAGTATACGGGATACTGGTTGTGGCGTGGAGGACGGTCTGGATGATAGAAAATATTTAGTTAGGTTGCTTAACATACCCCGCTGTCTGACTAGCAGTAAGACATTGTTCCGTTAGACTTGGAACAACTGCCTGCTCTAGGGGTCGTTTTTTTGCGTTTGGTTCGCAATCGGTATCTTCTGAGTCACTGCTAAAAGTGACGGGTCGTCTGCAGGAGTAAGAAAATGCCAATGGAATACCTTTTGCGTGTTGTATACTTCGTTGCAAACAGTGTCATTGGTACTGTTGCACCAGAAGCCTCTGAAGTGGCATCCCGCAGATATTGCGACTGACACTCCTGAATCTCGTGCAAACTTTCTGATGCAATCGTTTAAGTTTTTAAATGTACTCGTACATGAACTAAACAGTTCACGGCATTCATAGACGAGGATGTCGTCGGGCAGCTGTTTACCTAAAATTAACATGCTTCGATATTCCGAAGCACGTTTCACGCTTGGCCATCTTGTGTGTTTGGAATCCACCAGCCAGCTGTGATGTGTAGTTCCAACTGAACCGTCCTTCGGGAAACGTACGAGCCGAAACATCTGAAAAGGAAGTTAATTGGTACTAATAATAGTATTTAATTCTTGAAAGAGTATGCAAGACAGGGATAACTACTAAGTAAAGTACTTTAAGCATGGCAATAACAAACATTTACACTCAATATCGACAGTTGTAACAGAGGAAACATCCACACCCACCTTATCGACGGAGAAAACGTACAAATAAGTAGATGGCAAATACTTTGTGAGAATTGGTTGTGGATTAACAAGTCGTTTGAAACGAATATTATCCGAAATGTTGACAATGACACCAGGAAACCCGTGTACAATGACTACATTGTCCGGAGATCGATCAGTAGAAAAGGCATTCCTAAGAAAGAAAAAGTTACCACATATCAGTGTTCGGATTTGTGGAGAACCACTGTCATCCACATAGGAATTCCGCTGTAATGGAAGAGGAAGAAATCGGCCCTCAATCAATCGTGTAAAAGTACATCATCATTCAAATGAATCACATTGTGAACATTATAAACGAGTTCTTTCGAACCGTAAAAAAGTTCAAATTGTTGGACAAACATGGAGAGAAGATCGGCTGCGAACTGCTGGTAACGAACATACAAACGGGGATAACAGAGAATGTACACCGCCATTGAGAGTGCCAAAAAATGATGGTACGCATCTTCCGGTAGTAAATGTATCAAACATACGGGTCTCAGGTACAATAAGGATTGTCGGTACTCGCTAGCTTTCCAGCGTTCCATGTCGCCTATATGTCGGCAATTTCGCGGAAAACACACATGTAATACCAACATATGATTGTAGAATGCGAGTCCCTAGTTCCTCGGCGACAGATGGACTAATACCGGCAAACCTATCCCTGAGACTATTAAGCCAGGACTGAAGCAAATTCTTCATTACACCCAAGCATACCAGATGCATATAGTCATGACAGAATGTGCGAACCATGCCTATGTTTAGAGCCGAAAATGGACTGTTGGACTCCGGTAAGTGGTGCTTCTTGTGCCTTTTTGCGCGGAAGCTTTTGTGTGTCCTTGGTTTGGCCGTTATAGACGGGAAGGTCATTTTACCACCGGTGTAGTAACCTGGCTGAATGCATCTATCAGACCCAAAATAAGCATTGTGTCCCTTAACTTGGCGTAAAAACGCTCGTGCGGGGGTGTTAAAGATAATGACAGAGAGGGTACATTCGTAGGACGCACCTTGATGTACAACCCCGTTTTCCAACATCATCTTCAGTTCATCAGTGCACTCCCGCAGGAACTATTCAACGGGTTTCGGTTTACCCCTACCCTAGTAAAATCCCACGGTAAATATTTCACTCATTTGTGTTGTAACGTCAGTCACCGATTACGTACGTACTGAATGCAAAAGACTTCGGGACACCTATTTAGAATGTAACGCTTTACTCAACTAGTAAGAAGCGTACATGGGCTGAAACGCAAAAAACAGCAGCGTAATTACAACGCATAAAATGAAACCATAGAACGAGAGGAGAGTTTGCATGGCATGTGGTCTGATTATTCTTGCTAATATCGGCCACAACTGCAAGTCGGAGGAATGATAAATGACCGTTTCGTCACAGTGTATTTGTATATCGAAGATGCATTCCGGTAGTTTCAGTTATTTTATCAAACCAGAAAGTTCTTTAACAAGTCCCATATGAAAATAATTTCCGTTCTGCAAACTCCGGACGTTGCACTGCCTTAGTGTCCCGCACAGAGTCCTGTCGTCCTTCGGAATGTTTGCGAAACGTCTTCCAAGTATGCGCGGCACAGCAACAAGTTGGGACATATTAAAGCGAAATTTAACAAAATCTTGGCGTAATTCGTTGAGCATTTCAAAAGTTTCATCGGCATTTTCAATATCTGATATGAGGAATTCATATTATTCGTATACGGTAATATACCATAAGCATCCCCAAGGTCTGCTACAGGCACACATGTAAACGGCGCTCCTTGAACCTCTTGAAATAAACCCGACGAAGTTAATGGCACCAACTGGGTATTATCAAAGTTGATAGGATCAACACGGTGTCTAGATTCTGCAAGAGTTATTGACAGTGCAGTCTTACCCTCAGCAATAAATATGGAACATCCATGACGATGTTCCCATAAGGAGGCATCCAAACAGCACGGGCACAAGACTTGCATCAATACTTTTCGCCGAAGGCGAAGTCTTTGCAATCGTGATAGTCCGGACATAATGGCCTTTTATCTAGAAACGAGAATATTGACAGAAGCGTTACCAAGGTTTCACTACATTACCTACCTAGAAAGAAAAACAGAAGTAAATAACAAAAGTCCGTCGAATGTCCACCCAGTATTGGTTATTGGTTTGCCCGATCGGATCCCAACCATAGCCCAACCATATCTCCACCGTAACCCGACTGAATCCCTATTACAGTGAACTGGAGCCTAGAGAAGGTTGTTGTGCTTTATGATTGTGCATCTAAGCAAACGAAGTTAAAATAAGTTAATTTTTGTCTGTTCTTTTACATCTGATAGCGATTACATCTACTGAGGCGCTTAAATGGACAGGTTTCTGACCACTAACACCGAGGGGGAATTATAGTTTATAATTCAAGTTCATGGGCCTCACTAGGCTCGCTTAGGACGTTAGCATTGTTTAATCTATGGAACGTAACATACAGTAAGAGATAATGCAAAAATGGACGCAGTTAAAAGTGAAAATAGTGCATCACCTCCGGAACACGACCAACCACCAGCGGACAAAGACAATTCAAAGGGGCAAAAAACCATGATTTAAAACAAAAATGTAACGCATTTCAGTACCAGTATTATCTCAAATTTTTTCATCTATGTAACGTTTCGAGAATTTCCTTCACAAGTATATAGGTCCTGCCTCGCAAAAATAGTCAGTCAACATCCCCATCGGAACCCAACGTTAACATGGGGATCAGTGCTACACGGGACTTTATGTGATTAAGAAGAAAGATCCCAAAAGGAAGATTGCCTATAGCTAGAGGACCTGGTACCAGCATTGGCCGCTCCTGGGGAGCGGTTGAAATTCCCAAGTAAATCTAAGTGAAAATACCTATTCGTAAACAAAACGCGCCTAAGCTCTAAACTCGCAATTGCATTTTAATGAATTTGGTGTCTGCGAAGCCGCTACACACGAACCCCTGAGTCTCACTGCGCATAAACGACTGTCGACTGGGATCCACTCTAGCAGCACCGCTTCAGTTCTTTCACTGAGAACAATGCCAACGTCAGCAAGACCAGAAGCCGCAGCTTCAGCATCCCCAGAAAGGTGTAAGTGAAACTTAGTGGAAGAATTAGATAAAGGCGTTAATCAAAGGATGGAACTGGTGTCTTAAGACACTACCCAAGTAGCACGTTGCCTCAACCTTTGGGGCAAACCTGGGGCATGTCCCAAGTTTCAGTTGAATGCAACATACATCGATGGCAAGGGATTCAAGCGTATGAGCTAGACCCGCCTGTTATCCTACGCTTGTAGCACCCAGCCCGTTTCGTAACATCTTTTTTCGGTCGGTTTGTTTAGTAGCCATTTTACATGGATCAACATTAAATTTATATGAAAAAATTGACGACCGAAGTAATTTGCAATGCTTGGTTGGCCTTTTATTCAAATGTACTGGTTTAATCCTTCAGGAGAAAAAGAGAATCCATTCTCTGACCTAAGCATCCTCTTCTCTTAGCTGCTTTCAACGTCCGCACACTCTGTCAAACAGGGCAACAGGCTGCCCTAGCTAGGTCTCTTGAAACCTTTAACATAGACGTGCGTTGTGTCCCAGAAACACGCATAGAAGACCCAACTTCAGTGTTAATACTTCGCTCCCCTGATGCAAGCTCGGCTTCTCGTTCCACTCCTCGCGTGTCGGGTGATTCAGTGTCTAGTGCTCGTGGTCAGGCTGGCGTTTGAATCGCTGAGCGTGAAGGCTAAGCGTGCACTGCTTGAATGGATCCCAGTCAACAATCGTCTGTGTGGAGTTCGGTTGAATGGGTCTGCGCATGTCAGCAGCGCTAGATTGAAGCACCGATGTATGTTTGTCGTTTCTGTGTATGCCCCGACTGACTGTAGCTCTCCTGAGGCTAGATACGAATTCTACCAGGATTTGTTTCAACTTCTCCTCAGCGTGCGCTCTACGGACATCATGGTTGTTGCTGGTGATTTCAAGGCTCAAGTCGGAAGCCTAGAAGAGACGGAGAGGAATATGGCAGTCCGTTTTAGCGTTCCAGCCGATCGAACTGATAACGGCGATCGACTCACCCAACTATGTTCCGACGATGAACTATTCCTATCGAGTACAAATTTCTCGCACAAAAAGCGTACCGGCTAACCTGGCGTCCTCCTGCGCCTTCACAGCGTTGAACCCAGATCAACCATATTGCTGTCGGCTACCACTGGCGCGGATCAATTCAAGACTGTCGATCATTTTGGTCCACGTCTGTAAACACTAATTACGCTCTTGTTCGCGCGCGCTTCAGCTTGCTCCTCGTCAGTGGCCGAAACAACGCCAAAGTGAACCGTTCCCTGCAGTTGCTACTGGACGATAACCAACGATTTGCTTTCCGACCAGAATTATCCACCAGGTCATCGACGCAGCCAAATGCCCAGGATCCAGAAGAACGATTGACAGAGATCAAACAGGCTCTACGTGTGGCTGCTGATGCTACCCATGGTCCAACAATTGGACGCGCACAGAAACGATAGATATCTGCATCCTCAGTTGCACTGTTAAATGTGCGCAGAACGATTCATCCGGATTCCAGATGTGATGAGACACGGAGATGCCTTAAACGCCAACTAATCGGGAGCCTGGGAAATGATCGTAAGCAGTGGTGGATTGCGAAGTGTAGAGAGACGGAAAAAGCTGCGGCGATTGGCAACAGCCGCAACCTTTTCCGTCTGATTAGACAAACCGGTCCACGTAAACCAGGCGTTAGCGAATTGACCAAAGAAGCGAACGGCTCACTGATTCAAACTTAATAGCGTCATGAGGTTTGTTGGGTGGGCCATTTTGAGATTCAGTTTATCCACAATAGGTATACTGGGTTACGCGATAGTTAAAATTTTTGATATAGATACCAATCCTCCGTCAGAAGCGGAGGTTCTCCGTGAGAATACCTATCTTAAACGACGTAAAGCTACTGCACCGGATGGATTGCCCTCATCTATTTTCAAAAGTGGTGGCTCAGTATTATCACTGGAGTCCATGGTTAATAGTTTTCCGAACTAAACTGAACGGGGAGAGGTAAAAAAGGGCACCACCCACACCCTCCTTCGTGCGTGTTCCAAGATCCACCTAGTCAACCGTCGCAAAAGCGTGCCTCCAAGCGGATTAAGACGGCTGGGTAGGGATCGCGGAGAAAGCGCCAAGTGATCTCGGACAATACCGCCTTCCATCTAATCATCGCACACTCAGAGAAGCACTAGTGGAACGTCAGTGGACTTGATGAAGATATCTGTCCAAAATTCTGCTTTGAAAAAGCTGAGAATAGTGTGACAACGACAGAATGGTTGGATACCAAGAGTGACTCCAGCTATCCGCAAAAACTAGAGACGCTGGCCCAAATGATCACCCAGACTTCCAGGGTATCAGACGGAAAACAACAGCTACTGGTCCGATATCATGGAAACCTTAGAGACTGCGGCTAACTGCGATGGCTTCAGGAAGCTCTTCCGTCTCAACCGTCCCACATCTAGTAAACGACATCCGGTAGAAGCACTCCTTCACGACGCGCTTGGGTGAAAAGAGGCAAGAATCAACCAAATTTCAGCAACAGTAAACTCTATGGCAATAGTAGCAATTTACTGAGCCGAGGGGACAGCGCCGATGCAATATACATACTAACGAACCAAAAGGCCCCTGAGGAAGACGGTATCACACCGGAGTCATATGAATCGTGTCTCTTCGCACCTTGTTTTCTCCATTCTGGTAAAAGGGAAAGTTCCCAACGGGTTGGGGAACTTTGATATTGCTCCCCTTACAAAGAATCGTGACAAAACTGTGTGCGCAAACCACCGTGGCATCACTCCAATCGATTTGACCGCAAAGGTACTGTTATTTTGTTGAAGCGCTTCTTGGCGACGCTGGACGTTGGCGCACGCCCTAACCAGGAAGGCTTCCGCTGTGGCAGGGATGTATAGGTCAAATGTTCACTCTTCGTAGAGTATAAAAACATCTGCACAATTTTCAACAATCGATTGCAGGTTGTTTTGATCTACGGGCTTTCGACTCAGTCGATATAGAATACTACAAACGAATGAAATGCCCCAGTAGCTTGTCAGTCTGCTGAGGTCGGACTACTCAGATATGCGTACGAGACTACGCATATGCACAGGAGGATTCAGCGATTACTCTTCTAATTATGGTTAGGCCAATGCTGTCCAACTACACCATCAACTGGATAATGCGCCAGGCGCTCACTGACTACCTCGGTACCCAGCTGGCCCTGATGCTTTTCTCCCAGATTTGAAAATGGCAGATGAGATCGTCATCCTTGAAGACAGCCTGATCGCCTTATAACCGGTTCTGAATCGCGTAGAATCTTTCGCAAAAGCCACGAGACTAAAGATCAAAATAGCCTGCGTCACAGTCCATTCAAGCGGTATCTTTCAGTAGCAAACAAATCGAGCATTTCCAGGTGTTCAAATATCTGTGCTCCACGATCTTTGCAAGCTGCCAAGCCAATAACGAAGGTAAATTGCTCATTGAAAGCACGAGGATAGCGTTTCTTCAGCTTCTCAGCATGCTTGTTGTGCGCGACGAGATCAGTCTTTAGATCAAAGTCCGCGTCTTCTGGGCCACTATCCGTCCAATACTGATCTGCGGCTGCAAGTCTGGTCCACTGCTCGTCGAGGACGTCAATAAACTGAAACTGTTTAATCGTTGGTGTCTGCGACGGACCCTCATTGTGGCTTGGCGCGATGCTTTCAAATAACTCGACAGCACAACGCGGCTTTGATTTTGAAGAGCTGTCAGTGTTCCTTCCATGTAAACGTTTGCAGTGGTTTGAGCACGGCTATTTCAGAGCAGTATATCTCTACTGTTCCATGTCCGGGACAGCGCTGCTGCCCTAGAGAACAGCTGGGAACGGGTCAGCGCTGTCAAGTCCACGTTGATCAACTAAAACTCCAGTGCCTACGGCGTTGGCAACTGCAAACAGAACTAAGTCTCTATTCAAATCTCATCTCTGATCGTCGCTTTTCGGCAGGTGTCATTCGTGACATCCATGACAGATGACCACATACAAGTAAAAGAGTTATACAGCCATAGGCGAGTCGGACAGAGCTGTTACCTTTACAACAGCCATCTAATCAGTTCACATCGTCAAAAGGATCATAATAAATTACAGTTGGCCTCCGGTTGGTTTTTTTACACACGGCCCATCACCAGATAAGCGACATCATCCTACGGTTAAAGAAAACTACTTGTGTATCTTTACAGAAGTCTTCAGAAATGAAAGGATTGTTTGTCGGTTGGCCGTTTTTATCCCCATCATTGATTAACGCCAGGTCGTTTCAATGTATGATAAGCATAAAGGCAAAGTAAAAAACGACGCAATTCAGCATTAGAAACAGGAGCTCTTATGCTCTTGCTGTTATAAATGATCACCTCGGGATTCCGGATAACGTTGCGGATATATTCTCTCAGAATGGGCTGCGCAGTGTGTCAATTTTTAACGGCTACGCGGCGCACTGTTATTCTGCTTTCTCGCGTGTGTTAGTTTTCTTTTTTCAACTAGCCATTTTACTTGATTAGTAGTAGAGCTTTCCAAACTATTAGCTGTTGAACTTCTTGAAAGAATCAGTTTTACTTTTAAATACCGATCCATTCATGTGACGAGTATTTTCAGCAGTGATCAATAGACATCCTCGCTTTGTTTTTGCTTCTTCATTCAATTGTTTTTCTGTATGAGACGCTTTCTTATGTCCGTTCGGGCATCACCAGCGCTTTCTTTTCCTATGTAGTTCGAAAATCCATTCGAAGGGGTCGCAAGTCGCCGAATGAATCCATATTGCACACTTGAAAACTTCTAGAGAAGGCGATGAAATAGCATTGTGATAGATGCTTGCTATTTAAGTGACCCTTCAGGTGCTCCCGATCTAACACTTTTCCACTGAAATGATTTCACTTTTGTTCTCATATGGGCAGAGTGGTTTTCTGAACCATATCAGCAAAAACGCAAATGAAATGAACAAGCTACCGTGATCTACGTCACTTTTCGGGATAAATTCGACTCAACGACGATGTCGCTGCAGCTAGATGATGAGTTCTGGGGTTTGTGTCTTCGGCTTATCTCTGTTTGCAGCACCGTTTTTCATCTGACTTCTAATATAATACTAACTTTATTTTGCTTAATTTTCTACAGACGGAACTGTACTATTTTGAAAAACGCCGGAGGGATCTGCTGGATGATCACCCGTATGCACTCCCTGATAACTTTGGGTCTGCATCATATCAGGGTGAAAGTATCTTGACTGAGGCTATTCATGACCTCCCGCTTACGACGTGGGTTCCGTTGTCCTTTGTGAAAACCGTTGATTTCAGAGATGATACATCCTCATGTGAATGGATTTCTGTGGATGTTACTGAAGACGTGGAACTGGTATCTGATGATACAACTAATTTACCCAAGCAAGAGGAATGGAGTGGCTTCGTTTCCGAAGAGACGAACACAGAACTTGGTACTTCCTCATGAACGAATAATAAATGGTGTTCAGATAATGTCAAAGAAGATCCACGACGCCATTGGTTACAGCCTTCAACCGTCTTTTGCAGGAAAATGCTTTATTTGTTGGAAAAGTGTCACTTGAGCCAGACCTTAGATAACAGTCGCGTAAATTCCCGACGGTAGTTTACTAACGGCTTTTTTGTCCAGTTTTCCGACCTTTCGGAGTTTTCTCGTTTTCACCGACGTCACACGAATCGGATCTTACGGACTCGTCGACTTTGTAGGTACTTGCGAAACATATTTGCCATGCAATCTTGGGTGAGTTAAAAGCACGCTACATGTTAACAAATTTAATGGGTGATAATAATAAGTAACACCCCCCCCCCCTACATTACCATGATATTTCCGTTGGAATTTGGAACCGGGTAGTTACCCATTGCTAATCCTTCTACTCTTCCATTTCGATATCAAAAGACCGGAAGCGGCCGTATGATGGATTTAGGATAAACGATTACCGAATTATCAACTAGAATGCAAAGCGACGGTATGAACACACTGATAGATTGATCAAACACAGTAGAATTAGAGCAGCCTGTTTTGGTTTGGGTTCGGATTTGCGTGCCAAATATGTGAAGCATGTAGAACATGAATCATGAAATCATATGTACAGAGTATGAGAGGGGAATGCGGTTTCAGTGTCACAGATGACTAATCATTCAGACCTGTTAAACAATGAGATCTATGAGGACAGTGATTTGGCAATTGCACTCAACCGCAAACATTTTCAATGCATGAAGTTAGACGATCGAATGCGGGTGAGGAGCATATGGTAAAAAATAATCGGTTACACCGCACAACCAAATTTTTAGCCATGTAAGCTGAAACTCACGATAGAAAAGCTAATATATTTTATCAAGAAAGTGATGACGAATTGATGTATGGGGTAACACACCGGCTTTGGGTAAGAAAACTAAAGAGAGTAACTAGAAAGTGGAGAGGAGTGGTTGGTACCCAACAAGGGATTTCATTTTATCTCGAAAATACAGCAAGATGGGAGAATGATCAAAGAAGTTGGTGCATATAATCAATATTGCGATTAAAACCGCGCATGTGAATAAGGTTAATGTGGACTAATAGGTGTGGAAAAGTGCATGGGCGTGCTTTTATAGTTATCATTTTCATGATCGTGTCAGGATAATCCATCCACGCAATTTTCAGGCTGAGAGTGCGAGTCGCTTAAGGCTACATTAGAGAAAGCTGTGGCTTCCGGTGTTTCACTACTCCAAAGCTGAGAGATAGTGTGTTGGTTTTTCCTCTCACAACCATGACGGTGACAAGGATAGACGCACAGTCGTTACACCTAACAACATGAGACATGCTACAGATAAAGAGGTTTGAGGAGTCAGCTCAAATTACTTCTAAAATCCCGTATGCTAAGGCTATCTGACAGTGACACTAACGTTGAGTGTCTCTTGTCCAATAACTAACATATTTTACTGGCCAGCGCTGTGTTTGACTACAACCAGAAACACTAGAGCTGTTTCATCCTTGTTAGGAATCATCAGCGGTGCACATCTACGGAGCTTTCACGAGGACTCGAACTCGGGGTAAACGGTTGCGGGTCGAAAACCTCAACCCCAAGGCTATCCGGGCTGGCTATCAACGGTTTGATGAACATCTACACTGCATTATACAGCATCCTTCCGTCACTGGCATTGAACGGTAACAACCCACTTCTTGCACAGCGACGGACTCCTGTGATGGATGACTTCCCTATAGCGGCCTAGATACAATGAAGGCATTCCGTTATAAACAACCTGCAGAGTTTGGCTACTATGTGCATATGAGTAATGGGAGATTAGATTTGTATAATATGATTCATCATGCCCATCAGTGTTGTCACTTTCTATCGAATCAGAATGTTTGATCGGTGTACGTTTGTACAGTTAGACTGTGTATTCCGTGTGTTGGCCACTAGGGCATTCTTCTCATTTTCCCACCTGTGTAGGTCCACTCCCTGTCCATCTTGTATATTCATACTTTTTAATTCAACGTGCAACATGGTGAGAAAGGCAGTGGTCAGTGGGGCTTGCCCTACTGTTTAACGCTGTACGATGATGATGATGATGATGATGATGATTCATCATGCAGTTTCAACGCTCAACTTCAATGTTGTGTTGAGCGTTGAAATTGCGTTATGAATCGTTTTGTATAAATCTAATCTCCTATTACTCACATTTACAACCGGAAGGTTATATCAGTTGAACTAATCGTGTTACTAAACGCAGGGCGTCGCTTTAATTAGCTCACTGTACGTTTGGTTTTTGTAATAACACCATAAAAAGAAATGGTTTTCACAATCTGCAGACACTTATCCCCTAGGGTGCGAAACCGGGGCCCTCATCCTGATGAATAGCCTGACTGGCTCACTACTCCTAATCGCATCCCTTCTACTCCCCCTTTTCATTCTTCAATCAATATCTTGTCCTCGCTCGGCTCATCCGATCACTGTCTTTTTTTTCGGCACTCATTTTGTCCACCCCACCCAACGACTCAACTATTGTATGTGTTATTTGTACTCCACCAATATCTAATCACGTAAACACAAAGCCGCTGAGCAAGCAATCAGACAAACAAGCAAGAATTCAAAAGAGTTAAGTATACTTTCGCGAGGAAGTCATTCGACTGAGATTAAGCAAAGTTTATCGATCAGTCAACCTTGTGCGGGCTGAGGCATGAGTAAATACCAACACCGTGCAGGCGTATATGCATGAGTGGGAAGGACATTGATCGGTTGTCCGCATCGTATGCGTGTTCACGAGTCCGCTACTTTTCTTGCATACGACTATTTAAACCGAACACAACAGATGGTGTTCGTGACCTTCTAATCTGGTGTCCCTGAAATGGCTTCTGATTTACCTCTAATGCCTTCAAATTTACCAGGATTAGTCCTTAGGGTTCGCTTTCCTTTTGATTATGACTGTTCCAAACTTGATAAAACAAGTTCCTGAGTGTTTTAATGCAGCATCCACTCGTACTACCCGTATAAATAACCGTTTCCTCCCTGACACCACTCCTACTTCTCATTTTCACCTTCGCTTGCCATGCATATGGCCAGTAACTGCTTAATCTGGTAAAGTCGAACATCTAATCCTCTCTGCTACTAGCATCAAACAATTTTGGTCTTACTTCGAGGCGGTTTCCATAAAAATCCTGTCCATTTATCTTCCCCACTATCATCGATTCCATTGTCAGTCCGGTTTCCGAGGCCCATGAGAAAGTAGATAATTCTAATTCTTAGTTTGCCTCTGGTTCCACTTTTTATTACAACAACAGATTTTGCCACCACCCGGAGTTGGTCCCCATTTGGCATCTCATCTGTTCATTCAGGTTTCTTCGCTCCTCTGAAAAGTAGCACGATTTCTCTAAGCTTCTGGCGCGGTTACCTAACACCCATCTCTCCTAGATCTGTCATTTCGATGCTTACAAAAACCATCATCTTTGATCAAATACTGTTCATCATCAGACGCAAAAAAATGTTAGGCGGTCATCATCCCCGCCAATCTATTGGTTACCTTTAACCCGCGTCTCATACCCATGGTCAGCTGCTTTTGACAACTACGGAGAAACTCTCATTAGACCAGTCAATAGCCTTTGACTAAACCTATCTTGATGATCTACCTTCAGAACTGCATTTTGGTTTTTACCTCAGTACTCGTATAGTGAACAGTAACTGACCTGTCTTTGTCTGAGTTGATAGAGTTGGATCCCCGATTTACTGCGAATGCTGGTAACCCTGAAGATTCCGTGATTTCACTCATCTTTTTTTCTCTTTATAAACTACCATTTAACACTGACTTGCGAACCCACGTACGCCCTTACCAACGACGCCACCCTTTACTATTCTCTCCAATCTTCCGGGTAGTTTGCCACCTCCAACATATACTGCGATCGCTGTTCTCTCAGATTTTTGTTAAATCCTGACCTTGATCATGCCTGGGGAGAACGCTCCACCGAATAGACGCGGAAGGAAACAGTTTACCGGTCAATGAAACTCCACTGGATAGACGTAAGAGTGGATTACCTAGGGTTTATATCGTCGATGGGAGAAGTCGTTCGACTTCATTGGGCAGCTAACGCTTACTAAAGCTGGGCAGCACAGCCCGGATAATGCTGCCTCATCCACGTTCCGCGTGCTCCATCGAGTGTGTGAGTTCCTCCATTGGTCCTTCAATCACGTTTCGGTGCTGGGCTAACATACGACTGTCTTGTGGATCAGACTTTTGAGTCAAATGCTCCGGTTAGGGTTCCTGAAGAAAAACTTCTCTTGGGGTTTGGTCAGCCACGGAGTATGATCCGTCACGAAATGTGCAACATCCTTCCTATAAAGTCCTTAGTATCTTACTCTCCTTTAAGTTAGGATCGATGCAGAATGCTACGGGTTATTGTGACTCCGAGGAAAACAGTGGTTCAAGGACAGAACATAAATCAAACACATGTTCGCTTCACTCGGCCGCCTTCAACGTTCGCACACTATGCCAAAAAGCAACAGTCTTCCCTCACTAGTCCTCTTAAGACTCCCAAACTACATTTATGCTGTCTGCAAAAAGCGCATACAAATCCTGCTTATATGATTGCACTTTGCACCCAGGTACAACCGCAGTCTCTCGCCTCACTGTTCATGTGTTCGGTGATCGAAGCATATGCTCAACGGATATCATAGTGGTTGCTGGGATTTCGATGCCAGGTCAGATGTTTTGAGGATTCTTAAAAGCACAGAAGGCCGCTTGCCATCCCAGCTGGTCTCGCTGACAACAGCGGTCGTCTCTTCCAGCTGTGCTCTGTGCAGTACAAACTTCTGTCATAAAAAGTGGCATAGACTGATCTGTTGTCCTGCGTCTTCACAGCTTTGGGCCCAGATTAACCATATTTTCATAAGTCATCGCTGATATGGATCAATCGAGTATTGTCACTCATTTTTTCTACACCTGTGAACTCAGATCACGCCTGGGTGCTTGGTCGCTTCTGTTTATATCTCGACTGTTGTCGCGTCAATGCTAAAAGCTACCGGTTTCGCGCAGCAACTTCTGGACAAGAACCGACAATCTGCTTTCCAGGCATAGGTTTCTGCACGATCATCGATGCAGCCGAATGCCCAGAACCCACGGTAACACTGGCAGCAAGTCGCAGAACCCTGTATGCTGCTTACTGGGACCTTACTTGGTTCTCCGCTCCAAGTATGAGACTCTGGTTGCCAGTTATCCCTAGTAGTCCAGTGGGCCTTCGTGGCTATGGGGTATATACCCCTTCCAGTGCACGCACGCGCAAACATGTAATAAAAATGCCGAAGAATACTACGGTTCAGATAAGCCTCGCAAGTGATGGATATCTGCGACATTAGTTGGTCTGTTAGGTGCTTGCAGACCCGTCCGCCCTGATGCCACATTCAATGAGTTGCTCGAATTCTCGGGGCGCCAACTGACTAAGAGTTTGAGAAATGACCGTGAACAGTGGTGTATTGCGAAGTGTAGGAGAATATAGAAGACTGCATCTATTGTAAATAGTTGCGATCTTTGCCGTTTGATAAGAAGTATCAGAGTTACCGAAACACCTGGCAGTCTGAAATAGATATCAGATTACTTGAGAATGGTATGAAATGGATATTGGATGAGGTGCCGTCGCCTATACAGATGGCGTGTTTGACTTTTGCCAACTTTAGCCATCCGTGGCGCCAGCATAACATCCGGTTGTATCAGTGGTCGAGTGTATATTGTGGCATTTAAATCCGTTCTTTCATATGGCTTATAAGTATGGCCGTTACGGTTAGGGGATATGCAGAGACTGTCGGTGTTTGACCATCGTTGTTTCGTATTAACGCTCGAATATGATTGGGACACCATATCAACAATCCTGGGGTTAGACGTGGGGTATTGGTAGCCAGTGGTCAGTCACTGCATCAGTAAATAGGTGTGAAAACCTTGACCAGTGGACTTTGTGAAGTAATAGAACGTGTCAGGCTTCCGGGTTCAGGTTCATATAACCCGTCTACCAGTTGGTTGGACACATCAAATGACATGGCTATGTCGCGGCCAATGGCGTAGTTGCATTCGGGTTCTTTGATTGTCTTCGCTTATTACTTTGTTTTCGGCACTTTTTCTCTTCATGCTTCTATTCCTTTTACCCTTGATTGGACGATGCTGCATGGTAGCAGTCACAACACAGAAGTGCGAGGTTCATGTTTGAAATAACTGATTTGTGTCTGACTGGGACGCCATCATATACGTTCTTTTCGATGTCTCCAAAATCCGTCTACTATTCTTGAATACTTATAATTTTCTCTTTTAAATTTCGATTTACTCTCTCTTTCTCCCACCAAGGAATGTTCTGTCCTGGAACTTCGGGTTGTTTTAATCCTCTCTTGGTCTTCCTGCATAACGTCGCTTGCTTCTTGAGGTGGGTGCAGACGCTTCTTTACTTTTTCCGTCCCCTGCCATACAAGACTCAGATTGATGCCACACCTAAATGCTGCAGTCGTATGTGAAGCGGGGCTTCATCTCCCTCTTTGTTTCTTCTCCATCGGGCGCCTCAACGACGAATCTTCCGTAACTTCCGATTTGTAGTCAGTAGTCCATGGTCCAGCAAATGCTTAACCTTTTCTGTCCCACTGTTACTTGTATTTGGTATGCCTGTTCCCTGGGTTCCTCTCTGTGTGTTCCATACAGTCACACGTATTAGGTATCCATCTTTCGGTTGTTATCGTTTCCCAGCAGAACCAAACCATGAAACATACTTTCCACCCACTCAGTCTTTTTCTGTTTATGCTTTTTGCTGTCACAATATCCTCAGATTCCACCGGTTTATCCCTCTTGCTGTCATCCACCAAGTGTGTGGTAAAAAGTACCAAGGAGTGACTTATCGTACAAATCGGAAGTGTCATTCTCTTTGTTAATTCCAACCCAATCATGAATACACTTAGAGGATTATTTCGCATAACCGTGAAAGGGTGCCACAGCACTGAGCAGAGGTGACAACCTTGACACAAAGTTTGAGCAGTAAATCTCGAGGAGATCAAATTATTTAGACATCTAATTGACAATAAAACTACGTGGCTGTTTTTATCTCAAGTCTGCCAGCTAAACTTGTTCTGGTTCTCTTTTCGTTCATCTCCACAACAGCAAATTGAACGGTGCTTCGCATTTCACCATTGGTGCATGACACGTCTTCCAAATAGGCTGTTACGGCTCTATTGCGATGCGTATACGGAGCTATGGAACCAAAACAAGGTGCGTGTAAAAATAGCCCTGAATGGTTTTCTTCGAATTGGTTAGTGTCACAGTTTGTGGCACCTTTTTGTGGATTACTTCGTCGATTCAGCATTTTGAGTTTGATTGCGGATAGTGTGCTGTGAATTGACTTTCCGTATGGCGGGTTCATGTAGGCACCAAGGGGCGGTGTTGTGGTCGTGTGTCTTTGTTGAATGTACTGGTTAATTAAAATGCCAATAACCAAAATACTAGTCAAAGCTACCAATCACTGACGATTCACACGCACACAAAAGGGAGAACATCGGGTCCCCTGAAAGTGCTCCATTTAGTTCGTTCCGTAGTTGTTGTTTGCTTAGGTTTACGTACATGGCCGATAAGGTCATACGAAAGAACTTCCTTTGTCAGTGTTTGTCTTCTGACTTGTTTTTGTATCATATGCCTGCACATGAGCGCATTGGAAGGGGCATACCCTATATCCTCTAAGGCCCACTACATTGCTAGGGGTAACCGGTAACTCCATCCTGTGACTTGGAATGGCAGTGAACCACATGAGGTCCCAATAGGTCAGATGTGGTACCGAGCCAGACGATAGTGAATTACTGCCTTCCACCAAAGTGACAGGCAGTGGGGGGATTCGAACCACTGACCACGGAAGTTGTAATATAATGCTCTGCAACACTCGATACCTGTCGGTCTCACATGTTTAGGTTCAACATGGGATATGAATGTTTCCGTTGATTGTTCTCTGGTCTACGTATCCGTCGGATGAGTGCTCCATTCAAAACTCATTCTCGGACGAATGAAACAAAAACGAACACAGTTAGTTGCACATTATTTTTTCGTCCTCAGACAATCGCATTTCCATCTAAAGCCGTGGTGAATCATCTGTAAATTTGTCAACATCGGAATGAAATTTTGATGTATCATTGACGATTGATTACGCGGACCATATATACATCATTGATCCGGATGACCAGAATGACTGGACAGCATTCATTATCGTTTTGTTGTCGCGGTTTATACCGTGTTGCTCTATAGAATCGCGGCCGGGAACAACCGTCATGCGTCACAAAGTCTACCAAACAGCGATACGGGTTACTGCATCGAGCTGCGTTCTAGATTTGCACCATAGACATCCCATCTAGACGACGTAGAAGTGGCATGTAGGGTTTCTGGTGTTTGCCCTCACGACTTGCGCAACCGAAAGTGTTCTCTGATTGTTAATGCCTTGGTGATACAGGGTGTTCCTTAGGAGTGGCTGAACCCCTGGAACTTGGGATTTCTAGTACTACTACCGAAATCTCGCGAGAAAAACTGCACTCCATTGTTCGATTGAGAAAACGGCGAACGACACCAGAATTTGTAAGTTACTCATCCAAATGTGTTGTTTTTAACCACGACGTGGTCGGATAAAGCTACCTACGCAAATCAAGTAGACCGTTGTTGGTATGTAAACTACTATGACTAAACTGGCCATCACGATGAGACTGGATCTTGGCGTGCTGTGATGGCTTGCGTACCCCCATGACCCAAAGAGCTATGCTGGATAGCTTCCTTAAGCAGGAGATGCAGTCATGCCTGAGAGGTCAATAAGTAGAGGTCAGACGAAGTCCAGTCTGAGAACTAGTTGATGGGCAACATCTGGTCCTAACCAGTATGCCTCTGAGGAGGACACTTCAGCAAACAAACACGGAGAGAAACAGTTTACCGTTCTAAAAACCTCTAATAGATGGACGTGGGAGTGAAGTACCAGTAGGAGAAGTCATCGCACTTCATTAGGCAGCTATCGCCCGCCTAAACTGAGCAGCTCTCGGCCTGAAGGATGCTGCCCCGTTCACGTTCCACCGGGTACATGAGGCTGATGACTGAGTCCGAAGGGGGGGATCGATAACAAAGCACCATCGAAGACAAAACAAAGTGCTTGCGACAATCAGGTTTCAAGTGACAGACCAGAAGTTCCTTCACAGGTTCTTAGGTGACGTTCCCGTGGAGGTCTAACGCCCCACTGTCTTGTAAGTGACTTTCGAGTCAAAGGCTTCGGTTAGGGTTCCCAAACAAAAACCCCTTCTGCGGTGTGGGCAGCCGCGAAGTATGATTCGCCCAGAAACCCCCAGTATCTTTCGTGTAAAGGGCCTTGCCAATTTTCCCTCTTTCAATTTAAGGACGATGGAAAAGGCCACAGGTACTTACGGCTGTGATAAAAGCAGTAGTTCAGGAGTTGGGTATAAATCAGATGCATTTCCTAAGCCTGCGTGTTCACTTCACTTGGCTGCCTTTAACGTCCGCACAGTCAGATTGGACAACAGGCTGCTCCAGCTAAAACTCTTGACACTTTTAAAATAGATGTAAGCTGTCTCCGAAACACGCATACGGGACCCGACTTCTGTAATCACGCTTCGCACTCCAGATACTACCTCAGTCTCTCGCTTCACTCTTCGCGTGTCGGGTGATTCGGTGTCTAATGCTTGTGGTCAGGCCGGCGTTGTGAGTGCTTTGAGCATGAGAGCTGAGCGTGCACTGCTATACTGGATTCCGGTCAGAAGTCATTTGTGTGCACTTCGGTTGGACGGTTACTTTCGTGTCAACAACAATAAACTGAAGCGCCGATGCTTGTTCGTCGTGTCTATGTATGCACCGACTGACTGTTGTTCCTCGCAAACCAAGGACGAATTCTACTGGGATTTCTCTCAGCTGCTTCGAAGCGTGTGTTCGACAGACGTGGTAGTCATTGCTGAGGATTTAAGCGCCCAAGTAGGCCGTTTGGGAGATTCCGAAAGGCACAATGGAGGCCTATTTGCTATCCCAGCGGATCGCACTAACAATGTTCATCGTCTAATTCATTTGAGCTCCGGCCACACATTGTTCCTGGCGAGTGCGATCTTCCATCACAAGAAGCGGCATAGACTGACATGGCGTCCTCCTGCGTCTTCACAAAGTTTGACTCAGATTGACCATATTGTGATTGGTTACCGCTGGCGTGGACCAATTAAAGATTTTCGTTCATTTTGGTCTACGCCGGTGGACTCAGATCACGCCTTGGTACGTGCTTGCTTCCGTTTACGTCTCGTTCATGGTCGCATCAAAGTAAATGCCACGCGCCCGCGCAGTTGCTTCTGGGCCATAACCGGCTATATGATTTCCAGACAGAGCTGTCTACACGGTTATCTACACAACCGGATGTTCAGAACCCGGATGAACGCTTCTCGAAATGCTCCAAAGTGACCGTGCGTCTGTCACAGCTCCTGCTGAGGAAGTCCTACTCACTGCCTTCTCGTGGCAGAGGTGTTCCCACTAAAGTGAAAGGGCGAAAGCGAATGGCTGGCGCTTTCCGCCGGGTTGGTTGACTGAGAGTCAGCCCAGGGGAGATGACTAAACCCTCATTCCAAACTAACCAATGGTGACAGATGAGGCGTACAACACTATGCTTACTGGCATATGTGGCAGAGGGGTATACTGGGCATCCAGGATGTTTGGCCTCATCCGAAGGGCATATGAACTGAGCATTCACTCACCGGCTCCCGGTGGGTCACGGGTCCCACGTTTCGTCCCGCTGCCTTACAGGCCAAGCTTTGGATAGCTAAAGGCTCCGGTTGTGGATCCCTAGGAAAACCATCTGCTTTGGTTTGGGCAACCTGGCAGTAGCGCGCCCACATACAAATCATGGACTCGGACTATCTATCCTTCCCCCCAATTGTATCATATTTTGTTTGGCACAGTCTGAAACTAGACAGATGTGAAAGATATATATATATATATATATATATATATATATATATATATATATATATATATATATATATATATATATATATATATATATATATATAACGTATACATGCACATACTACTTACTCCCAATATGAGCGTTTGCACGCGCAGCCTCGTTGTTCGTTGGGTAAGCAGTGACCCAGACGCGAATGGCTATCAGAAATCACAGTTGTGATTCATTTGTGGGTTCTTCAATGAAGAGCACCCATTCACACTCCGGACAATTCAAATTAGATCCCAGTATAGATATAACATCGGACTGTACAAGTACGAAGACGAGTGGGCAAAGGAGTACCGGGTACGCATGCCTGATGAGCGACAACAACCGCGAAACCGGTTCAAGCAGGTCTCAAAAACGATGGGTATCTTCGACACCAGTTGTTCTTTTGAATGCGCGCAAATCAGCTCCCTCCCCCCGGATGCCACATTCAAAGAAGTGCTCAAGTCCCATGATTAAGTTGTGTGAATACAAAAGCCTCACCTGTCATGGTACGTGGTCGCATTTTCCTACCGATAATCACAGGTTGTATGAATCTCATGGAAGTCCTACACGGCGAAAATAATCACTGAAATGGTCTGGCTCAATATGTTTCATCCATCTTGTGGGCTGTTCACTTAGCGGCCCTTGCCTTGTCAAGGTTGATGTAGCTGGTATATGTTTCAGTGGCAAAGTTGACACCATTAATCTGACTTCGGGTTGAACCTGGTTATTGTATTTTGTTTAATACTGTGATGAAACTACGACTTGCATATCATTACCAATTGTTAGCTTCTTGGCACTGATTTCACTCAAGCCGTCAAATAGGTATGATAACCACGTTGGATGGTTCTGGAAGAATGCACGGTAACTACGATTGTTATGTCCACGGTCATCGGTGATCGAGGAAGTCTCCGATAGTTTTGGGTTAGGTATCATTTCAAGTAACTTGAGAGAATGTTGAACATGTTGGCAAATTCTGTTTGTTTCTATTAAAAAAAAACTGAAGTGAATTCCACTAAAATTGCGATAAAATCACACATTCCTAATAGACGGCGCAGTTGCCGGGATTTCTGCTTGATAACAGTAATCTGTATTCATTTAATTTAGACTGTTGGTAAAAGTATGAGATATCAACATATATGGAGTACGTTCCTAAATAATACCGCGGATCGTGAGCTAAGAAACCTTGACAAACAAGCTGCTGTTCACACTCATTCATCTTTATATAAACGTGGCAGAGACCAGTATTTATAATTATACACCGGACAGGAGCACCGTTCATTCTATCAAGAGTTCCCTCTTTCTTATTCGACCTTTGTCTTCTGTCCCCAACCACCTCTCTTTGCCCCATCTACCCAATCATAATACTCCCATTGATAACACGGTCGATACTCGCAACGATTCACTGTCAAACAGTGTGGGGAATAATCCTCTGTCTGGTAACTCACATTTTCTCAAGCCCCGTCAGCCTATGAATCTCGGCTCCTTCAACGTGCGTACACTCATGCAGGCCGGTCAGCAGGCGTGCCTAGCCCTCACAATGAACTCTCTGAAGATTGATGTTTGCTGCTTAAGCGAAACGCGTATCCAGGATTCGAGCAATGTAATTCAGCTAACTGCTCCTGGTATCTCATCGAGGTATATTCTGCGCATCTCAGGAGACGAAGCAGCTAGAGCTGTGGGTCAACGTGGTGTAGGAATTGTCTTGACTGACAAGGCTGAGGCTGCCCTATTAGACTGGATCCCTGTTAACAGTCGTTTATGTGCTGTGAGACTCTAAGGGTCAGTCGGCGTTCGAAAGGATAGTTGTGTTAAACGCAATTTGTTCGTGATCTCGGCGTACGCCCCAACGGACTGTAGCTCAGACTTGCAGAAAGATGAGTTCTATGATGCCCTCGCCACTCTCGTTCGCAGCAGTAAAGGTTCCGACATTGTAGTGCTAGCTGGTGACTTCAATGCACAAGTTGGCAAACTTAGTGTGTCAGAAGCCTGTTTAGGTGGGCGTTGTGCTTTACCCGCTGAGCGCACAGATAACGGGGATAGGCTTCTCCAATTTTGTGCAGACAATCGATTGTTCTTGTCTAGCACAAATTTCCGACACAGCTCGCGTCGCACAGCGACATGGCGCTCTAACTCTACAAGTACTTTGAGTCAAATTGACCATGTCGCCGTAAGCTACCGATGGCGCAGTTCTGTTCAGAACTTTCGAACCGTAATGAGATGAATAAGTTGCGGAGAAAGCTGCAAAGACAAGTTACGCAAAGCCTTAAGAATGATCGCGAAAATTGGTGGGTCAAGGTAGCCGAAGAAATGGAAATAGCAGCTGCTTCAGGTAACAGTCAAAGACTGTTCAAACTTATTCGTGACACCGGTGGACGGCGAACTCAGGTCAGTGAAACGATTTGGAATAGAAATGGAGAACCCATCCATAACAAACAGCAAAGGCCTGACCGTTGGGCCGAGTACTTCAGGGAACAGTTTAGCTGGCCGCACGCTAGTGTAGTTACTCCCGTGTCAACAACTGTGACTCTATGGGTGGTATCACTTGAGCCCCCATCAGAAGTAGAAGTAGAGTCATGTATTCGATTACTAAGGCGGGGGAAAGCGGCAGGTCCCGACGAACTTCCCCCAGTTCTTTTCAAACTGGGTGGTGAGGCGTTGATAAAATCACTAACCGCCTTGCTCCGTGACATTTGGAAGGAGGAGCGTATTCCGTTAATATGGAGCGACTCATTGATTATTCCCATCTTCAAGAAGGGAATACGCAATGACTGCAGTAATCATCGTGGGATTAGCTTAATCCCGATAGTCACCAAAGTATTAGCTTCGATTTTGCTGCACCGTCTTACACCGGCTCGCGAGAGGAATGTCCGCGAACAGCAGGCTGGATTCCGCCCAGGTCGAGGATGCATCGACCAGATTTTTACTCTTCGCCGACTACTTGAAACGCGTCACACGCATCGCCGACCAACAATAATGCTTTTCTTAGACCTGAAAGGCGCTTTCGATTCAGTTGATCGAACATCGCTTTTCAGTATTCTTCATCGAAAAGGTATGCCCCAGAAGTTCGTGAACCTACTGAGATCATTGTATTCTCATACTTCTGGCCGCGTTAGGGTTTACGGTGAACTATCCGGTCGGTTCGAAACGACCAGTGGTGTTCGACAGGGATGCCCTTTGTCTCCATTCCTTTTCAACTTCGTCACGGACGAAATAATGGAGAGTGCTTTGCAAAATCTTCAGGATGTAGGCGTCGAACTAGGAGATAGTGAAAAGCTATGTAACCTAGATTACGCAGACGACGTTGTCTGCTTGTTCGAATCCACGGAACATGCTCAGCGTGCACTAGATAATCTCGCAAGAGCTGTAGCTCCATTCGGCATGCGCTTTTCACCTTCAAAGTGCAAGGTGATGTTACAAGACTGGACGTCAACGATTCCGAGCTTGATGCTCGATGGGGAGGTGCTGGCAGTTGTCGATCACTTCACCTACCTCGGCAGCAGCGTGACGACGGATGGGAGCACAGTAGTAGTAGTAGTGAGTACGCGGATATCCAAAGCTCGAGCGTTGACACTGGACTGAAGCACTTGTGGCGTCGACCTGATATTTCACTGAAGTTGAAAGGCCGTGTATACTGTGCTGCAGTGCGTTCAGTTTTGTTGTATGGTTGCGAAACTCGGAGTCTGCGTGCTGAAGATATTCGTCGTCTTGAGGTTTTCGACCATCGATGTTTATGTAGTATCGCTAGGATTGGGTGGAATAGCCGAGTAAGCAACGATGAGGTGAGAAAGCGAGTATTGGGTATTAGTTCGGAGAATGTTTTGTCACAGCGTATCCGGCTTAGTAGACTTCGTTGGTTGGGACACGTGTTACGTATGGCAAACACACGTCTACCGTACCATGTCCTATTCTCCGCCCCTCCTAGGGAGTGGAAGAGACCACGTGGAGGTCAACAGATGACGTGGCAGCGAGGAATGAGAAAATGTACAGCAAACTTAGGAAAAGTAGGTGCTTCACGTCTTCGTGGTTGGGGTCCAAAAGATCCGTCTACCAGTTGGCTGGAGACACTGAAGGATTTTGCAGCGAACCGTGAACAGTGGCGATCGTGTTGTCGCTTTCTATCGAATCAGAATGTTTGATCGGTATACGTTTGTACAGTTAGACTGCGTTTTCCGTGTGTTGGCTACTAGGGCATTCTTCTCATTTTCCCACCTGTGTAGGTCCACTCCCTGTCCATCTTGTATATTCATACTTTCTAATTCAACGTGCAACATGGTGAGAAAGGCGGTGGTCAGTGGGGCTTGTCCTACTGTTTAACGCTGTACTATGATGATAATGATGATCAAGAGCACAACTGCCTCAACAGTGGAATGATTGAGAGGCGCGATTGGTCGATCAGACAATTGGTCCACAGTTTCTTATCAGTTTTGATCACCAGATGTATTGGCATCATCACTGAAATAACTAGGTGGTTCACCAGACCCTATTCATGGACTCATAGCTACGCCTAAACGGTCAACACAAGCTATATCTATGCTGTCATCATAATCCGTCAAGACAATATAATTTCGGACACAGAGAAAGGCCAAAACCAGTGAATTGTGTAGTGGTTGTTATGACACTTTCGTTTGTCGTCGTCTAACCATTACCGCTCTTATTCCTTTAGGATGGCAGAAGGCCCGCCATCTTCAGTTGGATACGAATGGAAATCCTCGGTATTTCAGTCTCTGTCCTAATTATCGCTTTATCTTGCCAATCCATATCAGTACTTCTCATAAACGACGAATCTTCCAACACGCTTTTGCTATATTCAGTGCGCACCGTTCACTCCTAGCGGTGCAGTTGCTTTCATCAATGTTAAGTCACTGTGATGCACACCTTCACATTTACGCTCCGAAATGGTTTTGCTGGTCATACTTAATCCCGCTGTCCGGGGCACTAAGACTGGTTTCACCTGACAATCCGTAAGGTTATCTCACCACTGTCTGTGTGCAGCAGTTGGCGTACACAAGCCAACGCACAGGTATGCAATTACAAACGCACGCTCTTTTACACCCATCGCAAACCTATGGACAGTTGTCACTGCCTTTCGACGTGGCTTAGCCTAATAAACCCCCAAACTCAATGCGAGAATGGGATTTGAACACAGACTCCTGTTATGTTTCTTTTGTAAATTCGTAATTTGATAAAATATTCGTCGGGTTTTATTTGTGGGATTATGGAAGCAATTAGCTTTTGGATTATCTCTGCACAAAGAGCACTCTCTAGTGTTTTTGTTAACTTCTCACAGCAGTCCAAAAGTAATTCCTCTTACCAACCACATGAAATAAGGAAGATTATGAATTGAGGTTTGGTAGGTTTGGAAAATCACGAAATGATACAAACGTTGATAGTTGCTGACTCCGACGGGATTTGAACCCACACTTCAGCACCGCCTATGCTCTACCAGTTGAAATCCAAGGCCACCGAAGGGCTGAAAACTTTCTCTTATATATGGGCCATGCAGTTTTCCCACCCAAGTTACAGTAACTCAGCTGGTAGAGCACACGAGGTACTAAAGTGTGGGTGGCAACTATGCTTGGGTTCGAATCCCATCGGGACCAGCGACGTTTAACGTCTGGATCATCTCAACAATACTCGGATTGTTTACATTTTTATAAGCCATCAGTCATTCCTGTTTGTTTTGATTACTTTCGTAGATTAACGCACTTCTAACGGTGCTCAATAATTTGTCGCGTGAACGGGGTATTTCCGCTCATATTATGCCTGGAACACCGACTAATCGATCACCACAACTGTGTGACAATGTCTATTACCCTTCGAGTCGACAGCAAGCGGTTAGTTCTGTTGTCAATATATATTTTGATACAAAAAGCCGGTCTGTTGAATTGTCTTGCTTTTCTCGTTCAAGTTCTCGTACTATACAGACATGTACGTAGTGGGTGGTATAAGTGTCAAAGGTAACGCGTATCTAGGTGTAAATATGGAATCCACGCAATCCGGATACCGGATGAGCAAAGGTACTAAACGACATTGCCAAATGCCGCAATCATTGACATATTTGCCTTTGAAATCTTAGTCTAACATTAACCTTTCTCAGTTGCAATTCTTCGGCTCACTTCTCTCAATTTCACGTTGCTGTGCTCTGGTTTCAATTGCTATCGCTGCACCTCCCAGTCGAAAGTGTATCGAAGAGGAGCATAAATAGTGAACTAAAGGAGAAAATTACCAGTGGAAATTGTGTACACGAAGAGTTCAGTTAAGACTACAGCGCATAGCAATGCCACCGAACGTATCCAACCATTTTGTGGACAGATTTCTTGGACAGCAGTCCTGCTCGACCAAGCCCACTGTAAAAGGCTTTCATACATTTCTGCCGTCATGAACAAACCACCTAGAACGCTGCTTTATCCTTAACCTACGTACTTCGAAGAACACCGGTTTTTAATCAGCGCCTGCCCTGGAGACTGACTTCTGAATCTTAGTACAGTATGCCTGATCTCATCATTGCTGATACGATGTTCCCATCATTTTCAAGCAATATTACAAAGATATCAAGCTACGTGAGAACAAGTTCGGGGTAATACAACAAGCAAAGACAAGCGGAGTTAGGAATACAAACGGCACACCCGTAAAATTTGTATTCTTCACTCCAAAGTCGAGATGTAAAACACTGCTGGAATGGCATATAGTAGGAAAATTACTGTTATCAAGCCATGATATGTACACATTGGGGGGGGGGGGGTGAAAAGTGCGGCATGCATATTCCCTTCTGACCTCTTCTTAGAGAGACGTTCATCAGTTGAAATTAAGCAATATAGTAGCCACGCAGCTGTAAATATAAGACCAACGCAGTTGATATAGGGAAGCTTTTATTGCATGCGAGGACACTGATTACGTATAGCGTAAGAAATTTTGTTGAGAACCCACTTGGTTTTGCTTTTTTTCATACCATACGAGTGCATTGGTGTGCGACCAGGGCGAATTGGTAATTACCTCAAGCTTTACAATGGAGAATCGCATAAGTTTCAATAGCTCAGATATAACTAAAGGCCAGAGGGCAATGAAGTGCCGTCCATCTTGACGTAGAACCTCTTACCTCAAATCTGACAGAAGCAGATTTATGCCGGCCAGTCGGCCCCGATCTGAGGTTTGTAGAAGAATGAGACGTTATTTCCACACTTCCCCGTTGCACTCGTTTTGGAAGACCATTAAACGTACACCGAGTGCGGCGATTCCCATTTTTATCTTTCAGCAAGAACCGCTTTCAAACGCCAAATTAATTCATGGCATTTCATGCCATGAATTAGAAAAAGACTACTGGTAGCGGTGTCGATTAGGTCACAAGTGTGAATACAATAGCTTCACTAGTAGCAACATCTAACCAAAACCTATATTTTATTAAACTACTGAGTGTGTTTGTCTTGTAGACTGCAAACAGAAACTCTAGTTGGTCGTTGTTTGGGACGGTATTAAATTTCCAATACAATCACACTGGTTGATCGGCGGAATGTTCATACAAGACTGGAATAACTTTTATTCATCATATGAAAACGATACGCTGTTGAATTCTGCGGGCCGCCGTCAAATGGAGGCTGTATAGGCTAGAAGTTGACGGAGCCGTGGTGAGCTTCGCACCCGGGACCCAAAGGCTATAAGTTTGTGATGCCCTTTTGATCGCTACCCTGCGGTGTCAAAATCGATGGATATACTATAAGGGAATCATGCATAATCCGTTGCCAATTCAACCACTTCAGCCATTCCCAAGTAGTTGTTTACTTTCGAATACGGGTTACGAACGTAAGCGGATCGGCGAAGTAAATGAAAAACCCCCATACATGGCCAGGTAGTAAGACCATTGGTATCTGTTATAGAGTTGTTCAATTATATCTGTGCTGTGGGTTTGGTTCTCATGACTGGCAACCACTCTTTACCATGTTTGTATCCGAGCTCAGCTTCTATGCGGTGGTGGAAGTTTTCGTATTGTTTACACTTCTAAGCTGTAGCAGATATCCTGAGAAAGTCACATGCACCCAGATGTTTGGTTTTCCGAATTACAAGGCACTTCAATGACTCATTCGTATTTCATGGGATTTTAATGTCCTGAACCTTATTGTTGTTGCTATAATTCACAGTCTGTAAACGTAGGAGAGGCTGGAATAACTCGTGCAGTCTAATCTAATTCTTGAAAAAGTTGCACACAAAATAGTGCTCCTTTTTCATGACGTGTTTTACAGGCTCTATTTTGTAAGGAGTCTGTTCTTGTTTCGGGGGAACCTGGGAGCATGATTTTCGGTCTATCTTTTTGTGGAATTTGACAGCCCCACTTGGTTTCTCCGAGTCACGATCCGCGTCCCGGATTCTCGTCAGCATTTTTGTTCAATAACAGTCAACGTCAAGGCAGTGAAGAAATTATTCTGGCCTGTTTCACTTTTCCGGCCTCGCCAACCAGCAGTCGGTTGAACCGCCTCTTGAACGAATTGTCCGAGATTGGACGTGTGAGCGTTGAAACCCCGGAGGAGCAAGCATGTGACGTGATGCGCCTACGATTTCGTCTGTTCAATCGCCGAGTACTCACCTTGGTACGTCTAATGACTGGTCAGTTATCCTCATAAGGTGCCGTCTATTTTCAGCTTTCTTTTGTCTACGAATTCTTAAGTCACGGAATATTAGTGCTGTCATACTTTTGTCAATTTTATATCAACTGGTTCATGATATGTTGAGGCGTGAAATTATGAAATGGTAATGATAAGAAATATGGCAGTGCATGTTGAGTACATTGTCATTTTTCGTTTATCTGAGCGGCTTGTCTCAGTAATCAGATTGATCGTATTCAGTTAAAACGTATGATCTTAAACAGCTCACAAAACTTTGCCGATACGCCGGTCAGTTTTTCAATCACTAGCCTGGTATTGCAGTGGCCCACCTTGACGCGGAAGCACAAAACGAGTGGGTTGAGTGAATAATTCCAAATTTGAAAACGAGGTGGGCAATGAAAGGCTAAGAATGCAAGTACGCCGCTAACGACGATACTTCACAGTGCCAGCCAGAGACCTTAATCTTCCAAGGGGCGTCCGCATTCTGCCCAGGCCATGGTTATCCGCTAACCATTTTTACCCACTTCCCAGTTGCTAAGTTCTCTGGGAATAATGCACCTCTAGGCGACAACATAAGCACCACTTCATTCTCATCCCAAAAAGTGTTCCCCACTTGAAACTGATGTTCTGTTATGCGCGAAATAATTGGGGTCACCCTGTTTGAATTGCGTTCTCGTTAACTAACCTGCTCAACCTTGATCATGGTCCACCTGGTTTATGCGCTCGATTTTATTATCTCTCATCATTTAAGATGTCGTGATCATCCATTGAGAATCTTATGTTTTACAGTTGGAAGAGCCTAAACGAGGTCCCATATATCTGGTCGGTTTTGGTGTTGGCTCTATTCTGGTATTGTCTTCGGCAATGCACCTCCAATCGGTCGACGTCCGCGATGATCGCTACACTATTGCAGGTCTTATATGTCTCGGAATGCCGCTACTCGGTCTGAAAGGACCCCGGGGTTATCCGAATGATCCACTCTTATCCATCCCCGAAATACCAACATTATTTATAGTGGGCTCCGCCAGTCGCTTGGGTGGTCACAAGCAAGCCTTGTACTTCCGACGGCTAATTTTGCACGCGCGGTTAAAATCCCAACTCGGCAACACTCCGGACGGTACAGATGCCAGCCGTGACTCTTATCCCGAGGACATGTCAAGCCATATTGGCTCATCACCCGGTTCGACTAGTCTCCAGTCGAAATCCTCCAACATATCCGTTCTCACGGTCGGCGGTGCAGACTGTTTGCTTCGGGTGCGCCTATCGCTATGCGAAAAGTGGTGTACCACACAGGAGGAGGTCGATAAACGGATAGTGGTATGTCTTTGTTCCCTCTACCGGATGTTTAATTCACTTACTCTTTATCGACTATCATGGAGGTTTCTGTTCTTTCCACTCTCAACCGAACGATTTTGATTACGGTTAAGTATGCCGTGGATTTTTTCCGTCTAATCATGTCACTCTTCATGTTACCAAGAAAACTGACTTTCTGCGTAACATGTAATCGTGTTTTATATAACAAATGAGAACTATGTTATGTCATTAGCCTGACCACCTGCGCATGCAAGATCAATCTCCATAGGACACGTTCCACATGCTAGTTTCCTTTGTTGAGCAGCTATCTGATGGTGGTGGTCAACAGGTGACACGAAGTGCCAGTTGGCACTCGTACACCGCTGATCCAACAACGTACACGCACACGCTTATGCCTGTGTTCCAACCTATCACGTCACCATATGCATCGTGAGATGCAATTGAGCCTGATTTGTGACCCGGACCGTCAGAATTTCACTTATCACGAGCAAGTAAACAACGATGCCGTTAATCCATCGGCCAAGGATGCACAGTCCAATGAGTGTTCGTAATGCAAACTAACCACCAAGTTTATGGAATGATTCATCTTACGGTACCAACCCTCAAACCACGGCAGCTGTTCTTTCTTTGTTAGCAACGTTTATGGCTCACAGTCATGCCCCTCCCTCTCCCACGGTTTAAATCCCGTTGATGGCTTTCAGTGGTGAATCGAGCGTTTATAAGCAGCTTTAATCTGGTACTCGAAACAAAAGAAATGCAGTGAAATCTAGGTCAATGACTCAGAAATACTTTTAAACCGAAGCTTCCCGTCGAGCTGCGTTCACGGACATGCAGAATGGGTTATTAGTGAAACCGATAAACCTCTGGATTTGAATTTCGGTGCTACAGCATAAATAGGTCAAAAACTTTGATAACGGCATTAGCGCTTGTAATCGTGATTTAAGTGAGAAGGAATAAAGTAAATAACCGGACGTGATTTTTATCCCGTTCCTTCTTCCAGGACGCCATTCGACGATTCATTTTGGCCACGGATCACGCCTTTCCTTTCACCTACCACGGTCTCATGGATATTACCTCAATCGACTCACCCCCGGACACTCCGAATCATTATGACATGTGTCGTGTGCACGCTGCACAATCCTACTCCAATGCCCATCTGCAGCTGCCCGTTCGTGGTCGGTCTGGTAGCACTAGTTTCGGTCCGTGCTGCTCACCGACTCATTGCACGGATTTCGTTCCGGTTAGTGCGCATCATCGTCGGATGAATTCCCTTGCACGGCGTGTGCACATGTCCGGCCCATCCACTTCCGAATATTTCCTTTAATCCTCATTTGTGTGTCGCATGATTTACTTGCTTTAGATGTTTGGTCAACCGGATAGACTTGAAAAGGTTTTTGTTGTGCAGCAACAACCGAAAATATTGCTACAACTGACCTTCCCTTCCGTTATTGATCAGTAATCTGAAATACAGTATTTCTTGTTCGTCCTTCTTTCTTTTATTTGCGTTTTGCTATATAACAATAGTGCAATAAGTGAGGAAGAGGGCTGCTGCCAGTTGAGGAAAATGACCGGCAGCGGTGCGGGTATTCGCACCCGTGGTGTCGGCCGTTTGACCACCGTTGGTTGCTTAGTGGTTTGTTCAGCATGTTATCCACAAAGCACTCAGGTTTTCCCACTCTAAGTGTCAGTATTGTGGAGGTCCTGAGGTCGACAGATATTGGAGTCAAATTTACGGCTTCATCTAAAGCAGCAGATACTCGTGGTAGATAGGCGACACTTTACGGGAATTTCGCGTGGAACACTGCTACTAGTGGACTCGGTTACTAACAAATAGTCTGAACAAATTAACTGGTGAGACAACATCAACGCGTGAGAAATACGACAGATCAGTTCTGTTTTTTATCTTCCGCTATCCGGATGGCAATTATACCAGTTCAGCGCAGGATAAAACTATTCGGTCCCGTAATTTTTAGTACATACACTTCTGTATCCAAAAAATCAGGGTCTTCCAGTTGGCTTTGAAGTTAGTTCTGGTTGTTTGGAGTTGGTATTGGAGGTAGCTAAATGTTCCTGTTGTACCTCCTGCAAAATCTGCTCCCAATTTACGGATTTATTCGGCGCCTTGGAACTGAGTTGCGAACTCTTGAGTTGACTGGATTCGTCGAAACGCGCTCCAGCGACCCACAAGGACTCCAGGTTGTAGTACATTCTCACAGACGGCATAAACAAATGAAGCAGGATATTGCCTGGAATGGGATGTTCGGAATACTGCATTTGATACAGTTAAGTGCAATCATCGAATACAAAAAAGCGATTTAGTGGAGACAAAGTGCGTAACAGGAGCCTTACTATGAACGGCCGTTTGATTTAAACAAAGCAACAAATTTTTAGCATGCTTCATGAAATTGACAATGAGAAATTGGAATATGTAAAAATGATTAGGTTAGGTCCATCAACTGGCCATTGGTTGTGTTCTCTGTCTTTACATATCCGAAATTAGACCGCGCGGGCTCAAGACAAGGAGACAAACAGCACTTTCCTGCTACCTGAAAGCAGTTGATACGGTGTAGCTCAGCCTCGAAGACTCACTACAGTGTTAGATATAGCCAACAACCAAACACCGAGGCTTGCAACGGAGAATCATGTGAAGCTCTAATGAGTCCAATTTTGTAACGAGCTGGACGACGGAGAACTACTGTCTACCATCAACGTGACCAGTGGTGGCGAAATCCGAACTTCGAGGTGTTTGGAAAACGCTTTAAATCACTCGACCACCACCGGTCGTCGTATAATTATTATTTTGCTAAGCATGAAGTCGGGCACAGTGCCGGTACCAAAAATACGGAAACAGATGACGAAAGGATAGTACGATGTATCTGAGAGGAGTAGCACCTCTGAGTTGGTTGACTGTCGTGTCCCTTGGAGCATCCTCCATCTCTTCGGTCTCCATCATCCACTCAGCTCTCACCTGTGGCTCCACGACGCTGAAGCATGCACCAGCGGCCGCACCCCGGTAAACCGCTCGACAGGCGGGCTAAATCAGGTTGAGGGTTACCGAGGTCTAAAAAACTTCGGCGAGACGGTGTTAGGCATGTGAAGACAGATCCTTTTGAATGGGCGGACGAGATCTACTGATCCAACGGCCACAAAGGAGACCTGTTCAACCGCCTGGTCCGGCATTGCAGAGGAAGCGAACGAACCGTGCAGCAGGTCACCGGCTCCTTTGGGAACACCCTGCTGCCTTGCAGTTTGTACTTGGGTGTGCAAGGGCTAGAGGTGCAACCTCGAACAAAAAGGCCGAACGGTGCTGGGGACACCGCTTCGTACCCTACTCCCGCGACTCTCTATGATTATTCACGAAACCTCAAGCGCTCATCATGCTACGGCGTCCCCGGTAAGCGACGCGCCTCGAGTCCCGGCGGTCGAGGTGATAAGATAACAAGCTGGGATTATTCGCTTCAGGAAAAGAACACAGCCTGTTGGACGCTTCTAGACGTCGGCAGTCAGTGCATCAAAATGCGAACTCTACATGACTATGACGTAGATATTGCTTGCCTCTCGGAAGTCCGCCTGCCCAACTCAGGTAGCCAACAAATAAAGGTCCCGGGTGTGGATACATCCTATTGGCTCTATCACAGTGGCCCAAAAGACAACTCCGGTCTCTACAGTGTCGCGTTTGCTCTGAACAAAGCAGCTACTGATGCAATGATTTCTTGGGAACCAGTCTCATCCGGACTTGCCTTGGCACGTTTTAAAGGCTCCCCGCACGACTTGACGGTGACCGCGATCTATGCTCCAACCAATTCGGCTGATGACGAAACCAAAGATGAATCCTACAATAATTTGCAGGAGGTAATCAACCGGGTTTCGAGGCGCGATGTACTTTTCATCGCAGGAGATTGGAACACTCGCATAGGTACGGCCGATGAATATTCTCGCGAGATTCGGCCTTGGTCAACGCTGCGAAAACGGTGGCCGACTGATTGGTTTAGCCGACATCAACAGAATGGTTGTCTGCAGCATGTTCATCGCCATTGATTGACAGGTTATGCACACTTTTTGGTTCCATTTGGAGAGCGGAAGCATTTCCACCCGACTGGGGAATGTCCATACTGCTGCCCATTCCGAAGAAAGGTGATAAATCGGCATGTGAGAACTACCGAGGGATCGGCCTGATCGATGTGGCCGCAAAGATCTTTGGTGCGTTGTTACTAACCCGTTTCTCCGAGGCAAGAGACCAGCGCACTCGCCCGAACCAAGGGGGTTTCCGCCGTGGCGGAGGCTGTGTAGATCAAATCTCCACACTGCGCCGAATACAGGAGCGCCGCTATAAGTTTCAGCAGCCAACAGTAGCTTGTTTCATCGACTTCCGGGCAGCTTTTGATTCGGTGAACCGCCAGTCTCTTTGGACCATAATCCAATCCGATGGGATGCCCGATAAGCTTTCAAGGCTATTAGGGGATACTACTCAACAACCGGTGCTAGGGTTCGTATGTACGGTGAAGAGTCCCGCGAGTTCACACTCACTACCGGAGTTAGGCAGGACTGTCCCCTCTCACCGGTGCTTTTCAACTACGCCATCGATTGGACAATGCGACAGGCATTACACAACTACCCTGGCGTCCAGCCTAGCCAGGAAATATACATCTCGGACCTGGAGTTCGCGGATTATATTGTCGTGCTTGGAGACTCCACCGCTAAGCTACAACCAATCCTCGACCGAATCAATTCCTTCGCGAGGTCCATCGGACTTGAAGTAAACTCGACCAAAACAAAAGCTTTCACAACCCATCTGGGCCCGACAATTCAACAACTGTCGATCAACGACCATCCAGTCGAATACGTCCCTTCATTCAAATACCTAGGCTCAACTCTGATTCCGAACGGCCAGGCAAAAGATGAAGTGGTATCACGGATCGACAGCGCCAGGAGAGCCTTTCTTCAACTAAGACGAACGCTGTGGACTCGCATTGAAATCAGCTTAAGAACCAAAGTTTACGTCAAGTATTTTAACCTTTCGGAAGCTTGGTCAACATTTATGGAGCCCGTCAGTTTTCTAAGCACATGACACAGCATTCACGCTAATGGATTCGGTTCACATACCGTGAACAAGAACAATGGAGTCAGGACGCATCAAATGAGGCCACTGCTGGCGTCACCTTCTTCATACATCCAGGCCAAGTCATGGTCTGACTTCTACTTCGCTTCTTTCCGTCATCTATGAAGTGGAAATAGCGCATGGAATCGTAGACGACGAGTAGGCATGCAATGGACATGTCCAAGTCGCCAGAGGTGGTGCATTTTTTTCTGTCAGCGACAGCCATCTACACCAAACACCATGAGGAACCTCGTCGCTGCACACTCAGTATTTCCATCAAAGCTTGGGAGACATCGGCGGTCGAACAAAGAAAGCTGGAGTCCTGACTGTGAGTCTCCTGGACAAGACAGTTATCCGCTGTCGCCGGGTTTGGTACCACGCCTCACCTAATGTGACCCTATGTGGTGCCTCACTTCAAGCCTTGGGATCCGGTTGCCAGTCATACCTAATAGTGTAGTGGGCCTTCCAGGATGATACCCTTCCCAATACATTCATGCGCGAACACATTATACAAATTCATCAGTTGCAAGGGTTTCGAGTGCACGGGCCAAACCCGTTTATTGCCCTAGATGTATCCGTGTTCGCATATTTATTATGGCTAAGTTGAACGGACATGAAAGAAAAAGACAATCGGCCGACTTTTGCTCGTTAGGGGGTCTTCGAATATTGAGAACAAAACAGCGTGGTGAACAAGCTCGTTTTCAGTTATTCGTACTCATACCAATACATAACACTAAATACGACTCAAATATTAGTGATCGTAGAGGGAACAGAAATTAGGCCTGGGTCTCTACCTGATGCACTGCAGCTAGCACAAACGGCTAGGACTCCAGCTGGGCAAGGACTACATAAACGAAAGAAGACAGGCTGACGAAAGATGAGTTGCGCGCAGTGTGCCGGTGTTCACAAAAATTCGTGCAACCGGCAGCTAAGGCAACACGCTTATTTTACTCTTACCTTATGCGGCTAGCTCCTACAAGAGGATGAGCCGGATTCATGGATATCCCGAGTAGCACCTGCCCACAAGCGGTGTGTGTACAGGAACTGTTTGTGAAGAGTCTTGGGAATCAGGTGCTAAGTGGCGTGCTTAGCGTCACTCGGCTTTTTGTTCGAGGTAGCAGTTCTACTCCGTACACAACCAAGTGCTACCTGTCGGACAATAAGAAGTCTGTGTTGGTAGCCAGTGACCGAGCGAGCGGTTCATGCAATTCCTGGATGTCGGTTAATCAATGGAGGATGTCCAACGCGAATCTTACCCCACTCAAGACAGCTGTGTAAGAAATGAGGCAATGGCTTTATTTGGTGGCGTGCCACATTTGCGCATGTCACATTATTTTCTATGGGTCTTAGTGGCTTTCATGTAGAGTTTGTTACCAAGCGAAAAGTCCGCCCCGCCCACTAACAACGTAGTGTTGCTCTTTTCTTGCTTTCTGCCTTCAACCTGTTCGATAAGAGTGACCTTGAAGGACCGCTATGGTCTCCAATCCGTATAGCCCTCGGTGTCGTCGTAGCATGCAACCCCGATAACCGAGGTAAGGTAGCAATATCGATCGGGAGGGTAACAAAGAGTAGTCATTTAAACCATTTGAAGTGTTGCAGACTGTTGTATTAGTCGGTCGCCCAGTTCGGGGTAGGTCCGTTCATTCGAGGATGCAAATCTTGCCTTTGAACAATCGAGTGTGACATGCAAGCGAGCAGGGGTTCTATTTTTCGAAGTAAGAGGCGTGTGTATTTTGAACACAAACAGAGATATTCTTCCTGGTCTACAATAACAGGTCTTTTTTCACACCGACACAACCAGAAGGTACTCTGACTTCTCGACCCAAGTGAGGCTAAGGAATGATGCGAAAATAAACAAAAACCAGGACGAAACAGCGTACCTAGGTGAATCGCTATCCAATCTCCCGATCCGTCCAAACCTTCCACTCGAGGGATCCCCAACGGACTTGAACGTCGTTTGTACTTCAGCTACAAGGCGATCAAGAGAAGATAATTATGCGCCAGAAGTTTAGGGATTTTAGTCTATGTAATTACACAAGCAATACCTGCTTTAGAGATGTAGCAAACCATAAAATGAACGGTAATATGCATTACTAACCTAAAGCGAGTACTATGAAAGAGTAAATGTACGAATGCCAAGAACGCGGCGCCGTCGATAACCGAGCTTTAGGGACAAATATACAGCCTTGGCAGTTTGCATCCCAGTCGACATTCGTTTATGCGCAGTTAGACTCAGGATTCCGGTAAAGTGAGAAGTCGCCGCTCCGATAGATGTAGTGTTTTTCGTTTCAGTGTATGCGCCCATCCATTGCAGTTCAGATACAATCAAAGAAACTTACCAAAAGCTCCACGACCTTGTAAATGAAGCAAGCCGGGATGACATCGCGATTTTTGTAGGAGATCTGAATGCTAGAGTGGGTCGGCTGTCGTCGAATGAGACGCATCTGGGAGGCCCTTTTGCGCTAGATTCCTGTCACTCGGAAAGCGGGGAACGGTTGTTGGCCCTGTGCTCAGACCACCGTCTGTTCCTCATCAGTACGGAATTCAGACGTTCTAATAGCCAGTACGCCCCGTGATGACCGCCCTCTTTGAGTCAACAGTGGACCCGGATCAACCACATCGCTATAAGCCACAAATGGTGGGGTTGCACACAAGACTGTCGCTCGTACTGGAGCACTCGCCCCCACCTGGATTCCGACCACGCATCAGTTTGTACCAAGCTGTCCATGTGCCTCCGTGGGCGCTCCCAACGTAGGCTGCAACGACAGTTAGGTTGCGATAACTTCTCCGATATAAGTCGCTTATCCGTCTCCCAAAACGCACTAGCTGTAGCCTTACCTGATAACGCAAACCAGCACTGGTCGCTTATCAAGAGTGCTTTTCATTCTGTCGACTTGATACGTTGTGGCTTGTTTCGTCGTGCCGCAAGACCCTGGATTTCTGCTGAACATCATCGCCTTCTTAATGCATGACAGTCGATGCCGGATGGAAACGAGTAAAAAACAGCACATCTCGAAACGAGACGTGCACTTAAAGCGAGTCTTTGTGGGGACCGAGAAACCTAGTGGTCGCAACGCGTATCACAGATAGAACGTGATGCCGCCATGGGAAATCCCTGCAAGCTGTTCTGTCTGAATCGAGTCACCGGTAGGAAACCTCTAGGTGCAAGTGAAACAATCTATGAGACTGACGGTTGGCCAATTCACAATCAGAAGCAGTGTCTGGAACATTGAATGGAGCACTTTCAGACACAATTTAGCTGGCTCTATGTCAGCCTTTCCTATAAATCTTCCGGCATACGTCCAGGACTTCGTTTCGACAGGTCCCTGGAGGGAAATCCAGGCCTTGGGACGTCACAAATCGCCGAACTCAGATGGTATTCCCCCAGCCCTATTTGAGGATGGTGGAGTGTATCTCGTAAGCGAACTTCATATTTTATTCTCAAAAATTAGGAATTCTGAATTGGTTCCCTCTTGTGAGCGAGGGGAATCGACTGTTGTCCCCGTCTTTAAGAAAGGCTCGCGCACCAACCGCTCTAATCATAGGGGTGAAAGCCTTACTCGAATAGTGTCCAAGCTGCTTGCATCTGTCACACTTAGCAGGTTGTACCAAACGCGTGAAGAGCAGACTCGTGAACAGTAAGCTGGGTTTCGTACCAGTTGTATGTGTACTGATCAAATCTTTACCTTCCGACAACCGCTAGAGTACCGTCACACTTTCCGAAGACCAGCAACCACTGTGTTTCTGGACGGTCGCGCGGCCTTCGATTCCCTCGGTAGGACTACACTATGGAACTGTTTTTTGATAAATGGAGTACCTGAGAAGTACGTATCAGTCCCCAAAGAGTCATATCGTCAAACTTCAGATCAGGTAAGGGCCTATGGCCGCTTTTCGCCCCGTTTGTCGTTTCCAGTGGAGTTCGACAAGATTGCCCTACACTCCCGTTTCTCTTCAACTTTGCCAAGGAGGATGTTCTACGGAATGCTCTGTCTGATCTTCTGAACGATGGGGCTGAACTCCCCCAGGTAAGAGTTTCCAACTTGGAATGTACCGATGATATTGCCTTGCTGAGTGATAACGCACGAGCAGTACAGCATCCTTTAGACCCCTTGGCCACTGAGGTATCCAAATAGGGTATGCACTTTGCATCCTTCAAGTGCAAAGTGATTCTGCAAGATTGGTGGGAGCCTATACCTGCACCTGCTCTTTGTAGTGATCAGCTAGAGATGGTCGTCAACTTCAAGTACCTTGGGAGTTAGATAAAAGCTGGAGGTGGTGTTATGGAAGGGGTCAGTTCACGCACAGCGAGAGCTAAAGCAGCTTTCGCAAAACTGCGACACCTGTGGCTTTGCCGTGACAATCGACTCCTTCTTAAGGGGCGGGTGTATATCGCCGCAGTTCGCGGTGTTTTACTCTACGGTTGCGAGACCTGGCCACTTCGCGCTGAGGATGCTCGGTGCCTTTCCGTGTTCGACAACCGATGTCTCCGAAGCGTTGCTGGCGTCTGGTGGTAACATCCAGCGAGTAATGATGAGGTGTGCCGTCTTGTGTTGGCCACCGACAGTCGCCCTCTCAACGAAGTGATCGCTCCGGTGGCCCAATCTTGTTTTACAAATGACTGCTCATCGTCTACCTTTACATGCTCTATTCTCACGTGCTGGGCAAGGCTGGAGAAAGCGACAGGACGGTCAGACCATGACTTGGCTTCGGAGTACGAAAAACCTAGCGTCACCGTTGGCTTCAGTTGGAGCTTCAGGCCTCTCTGGCTGGGGCCTAAGGGAAGAGGATTATCGTTGGTTAGAGATGCTGAGGGACATGGCTGAGAATAGAAGTCGGTGGGGCGAATACCGTGCAGCCTGTCTTTCGAACTCTCGTGCCCGGTAATCACAAAAATGTCATTTCGACAAACAAAATGATAACATTAAAAAGTGCACGGTGAAAAGCAAACAAAATCAGCTTTCTTCTCTAATGTCTCTTTGTTGTATTGTACGCACCACCTCCTATTTTCTCACTGTAGTTGTTGCGTTATCACGTTGCTTGATCTCAAACCGATGTATATATATACATATACATATATATATATATATATATATATATATATATATATATATATATATATAACAGACCTGGTAGCCCACATTTTCTCAAGTCTCGTCAGCTTCTACATCTCGGCTCCTTAAACGTGAGTACTCTCATGGAAATAACAGCTGCTTCAGGTAACAATCAAAGACTGTTCAAACTTATTCCCGACACCGGTGGACGGCGAACCCCGATCGGCGAAACGATACGCGATAGAGATGGAGAGCCCATCCATGGCAAGCAGCAAAGGCTGGATCGCTAGGCCGAATACTTTGAGGAGCAGTTTAGCTGGTCGCACGCTGGTGCAGTTACTCCTGAGTCAACAACTGCGACTCCTTGGGTGGTATCACCTTAGCCCCCATCGGAAACGGAGGTGGAGTCATGTATTCAATTACTGAAGCGTGGGAAAGCGGCCGGTCCCGACGAACTTCTCCCAGTTCTATCCAAACTGCGTCGAAATGTTTTGATAAAATCACTCATTACCTTGCTCCGTAACGTTTGGAACGAGGAGCGTATTCCGTTGTTATGGAACGAATCACTGATTGTTCCCATCTTGAAGAAGTGGTACTCAATGACTGTAGTAACCACCGTGGGATTATCTTAATTACGATAGACACCAAAGTATTAGCCTCGATTCTGCTGTACCGTCTTACACCCGCTCGCAAGAGGAACATCCGCGAACAGCATGCTGGATTCCACCCAGGCCAAGGATGCATCGGCCAGATTTTTATACTTCGCCAACTACTTGAAAAGCGTCACACGCACCGCCGACCAACAATAATGCTTTTCTTAGACCTGAAAGGCGCCTTCGATTCAGTTGATCACAGTGCTCTTCCGCAAAAAAGTATGCCCCAGAAGGCCGTGAACCTACTGAAATCATTGTATTCTCATAGATCTGGTTGCGTTAGGGTTTACGGTGAACTATCCGGTCGGTTCGAAACGACCAGTGGTGTTCGACAAGGATGTCCTATTCCGCCATTCCTGTTTAACTTCGTCACGGACGAAATAATGGAGAGTGCGCTGCAAAATCTTCAGGATGTAGGCCTCGAAATAGGAAAAAGTGAGAAGCTACGCGACCTAGATTACGCGGACGACGTTGTCTGCTTGTTCGAATGCACGGAAAATGCTCAGCGTGCACTAGATAATCTCGCAAGAGCTGTAGCTCCATTCGGCATGCGCTTTTCACCTTCAAAGTGTAAGATGATGTTACAAGACTGGACGTCAACGATTCCGAGCTTGATGCTCAATGGGGAGGCGTTGGCAGCTGTCGAAACTTCACCTACCTCAGCCGCAGCTTGACGACGGATGGGAGCACAGTAGTAGAAGTGAGTACGCGGATATCCAAGGCTCGAGCGTTGACACTGGACTGAAGCACTTGTGGCGCCGACCTGATATTTAATTGAAGTTGAATGGTCGTGTACACTGTTGTTGTTGTACGGTTGCGGGACATGGATTATGCGTGCAGAAGATATTCGTCGTCCTCAGGTCTTCGACTACCGATGCTTGCGTAGTATCGCAAAGATTGGATGGAATGACCGAGTAAGCAATACTGAGGTCAGAAATCGAGTATTGAGTACCAATTCAGAGAATAATCTATCACAGCGTATCCAGCTTAGTAGACTTCGTTGGTTAGGGCACGTGTTGCCCATGACGAACACGTCTACTGTACGGTGCCATGCTTTCCGTTCCTCCTAGAGAGTGGAAGAAACCACGTGGAGGTCAACAGATGACTTGACAACGAGGAATGAGAAAATGTACACCAAACTTTGGAAAAGTAGGTGCCTCACGCCTTCGTGGTTGGGATCCAAAAGATTCATCAACCAGTTGGCTGGATACACTGAAGGACATAGCAGCGAACTTTGAACAGTGGCGATCGTGACGTCACTTTCTGTCGAATCAGAATGATTGATAGATGTGTGTTTGTACAATCAGACTGTGTGTTCCGTGTGTTGGCTACTAGGGCGTTCTTTCCTTTTCCCACCCTTGTAGGTCCACTCCCTGTCCATCTTGTACATTCATACTTTCTAATTCAATGTGCAACATGGTGGGGAAATCAGTGAACAGTTTGGTTGCCCTATTGTTTAGAGCTGTGGGATGATGATGATGATTATGATGATGATCTATATATATATATATATATATATATATATATATATATATATATATATATATATATATATATATATATATATATATATATATATATATATATATATATATATATAGGCTTTTGTCATCCGCCAGTGGCACACCTCAACGGCATTCCACTTACTTTGTCACATACCAACATGACACACCTTGCAAAAAGTTGTCGACGAAGATCTTCATTGACTGCGGTCATCCTCTTCACGAAGACGCAGTGAAAAGTTTATCCACTTCTTCCGCACGTCCTCGATACGAACATCTTCATGCACGCACTAGGGAGTGCAGCAATTTTACTGTTCCCTATCGGACAACGTACTTGCACAATCCAGCTTCTGACATTTCAGAACTAACACAACATTTGGAATTACACAGATGCTTAATACCCATCATCATCATCATCATCGTACAGCGTTAAACAGTAGGGCAAGCCCCCTTTGACCACTGCCTTTCTCACCATGTTGCACGTTGAATTAGAAAGTATGAATATACAAGATGGACAGGGAGTGGACCTACACAGGTGGGAAAATGAAAGAATGCCCTAGTGTCCAACACACGGGATACACAGTCCAACTGCACAAACGCACATCGATCAGTCATTCTGATTCGATAGAAAGTGACAACACGATCGCCACTGCTCGCGGTTCGCTGCCATATCCTTCAGTGTCTCCAGCCAACTGGTAGACGGATCTTTTGGACCCCAACCACGAAGACGTGAAGCACCTACTTTTCCTAAGTTTGCTGTACATTTTCTCATTGCCATACGTAACACGTGTCCCAACCAACGAAGTCTACTAAGCCGGATACGCTGTGACAAAACATTCTCCGAACTAATACCCAATACTCGCTTTCTCACCTCATCGTTGCTTACTCGGCTATTCCACCCAATCCTAGCGATACTACATAAACATCGATGGTCGAAAACCTCAAGACGACGAATATCTTCAGCACGCAGACTCCAAGTTTCGCAACCATACAACAAAACTGAACGCACTGCAGCACAGTATACACGGCCTTTCAACTTCAGTGAAATATCAGGTCGACGCCACAAGTGCTTCAGTCCAGTGTCAACGCTCGAGCTTTGGATATCCGCGTACTCACTACTACTACTACTGTGCTCCCATCCGTCGTCACGCTGCTGCCGAGGTAGGTGAAGTGATCGACAACTGCCAGCACCTCCCCATCGAGCATCAAGCTCGGAATCGTTGACGTCCAGTCTTGTAACATCACCTTGCACTTTGAAGGTGAAAAGCGCATGCCGAATGGAGCTACAGCTCTTGCGAGATTATCTAGTGCACGCTGAGCATGTTCCGTGGATTCGAACAAGCAGACAACGTCGTCTGCGTAATCTAGGTTACATAGCTTTTCACTATCTCCTAGTTCGACGCCTACATCCTGAAGATTTTGCAAAGCACTCTCCATTATTTCGTCCGTGACGAAGTTGAAAAGGAATGGAGACAAAGGGCATCCCTGTCGAACACCACTGGTCGTTTCGAACCGACCGGATAGTTCACCGTAAACCCTAACGCGGCCAGAAGTATGAGAATACAATGATCTCAGTAGGTTCACGAACTTCTGGGGCATACCTTTTCGATGAAGAATACTGAAAAGCGATGTTCGATCAACTGAATCGAAAGCGCCTTTCAGGTCTAAGAAAAGCATTATTGTTGGTCGGCGATGCGTGTGACGCGTTTCAAGTAGTCGGCGAAGAGTAAAAATCTGGTCGATGCATCCTCGACCTGGGCGGAATCCAGCCTGCTGTTCGCGGACATTCCTCTCGCGAGCCGGTGTAAGACGGTGCAGCAAAATCGAAGCTAATACTTTGGTGACTATCGGGATTAAGCTAATCCCACGATGATTACTGCAGTCATTGCGTATTCCCTTCTTGAAGATGGGAATAATCAATGACTCGCTCCATATTAACGGAATACGCTCCTCCTTCCAAATGTCACGGAGCAAGGCGGTTAGTGATTTTATCAACGCCTCACCACCCAGTTTGAAAAGAACTGCAGGAAGTTCGTCGGGACCTGCCGCTTTCCCCCGCCTTAGTAATCGAATACATGACTCTACTTCTACTTCTGATGGGGGCTCAAGTGATACCACCCATAGAGTCACAGTTGTTGACACGGGAGTAACTACACTAGCGTGCGGCCAGCTAAACTGTTCCCTGAAGTACTCGGCCCAACGGTCAGGCCTTTGCTGTTTGTTATGGATGGGTTCTCCATTTCTATTCCAAATCGTTTCACTGACCTGAGTTCGCCGTCCACCGGTGTCACGAATAAGTTTGAACAGTCTTTGACTGTTACCTGAAGCAGCTGCTATTTCCATTTCTTCGGCTACCTTGACCCACCAATTTTCGCGATCATTCTTAAGGCTTTGCGTAACTTGTCTTTGCAGCTTTCTCCGCAACTTATTCATCTCATTACGGTTCGAAAGCTGACGCTTTTGCTTAATACCCATCACTTCAGTATTTAGTTTTGGCATGTATTGTATAAGTACAAGTGTTTCATTTTTTTGAGAACGTATACATAGTTATATGAAAGCTGAATATTCACCCCCCCCCCCCCCCGGAGTGCATAAAGCAATTCCTTGACTTGACTTGGATGACGCCACAGACTGAACAGTGAGGCAGGTAGTGGCTAGCTTCCCTGGTATCCAGCTGGGTGCATGGAGTACTTACTGGACATAAGTCCAACGGTTCGCACCTATGTTCTAGAGATTACGAACGACCTCGTTATGTTAAGATTCCCGCCTGACATACTCCAATCGACTATCGGTCAAGTTGAATTCTTCGCGAAGACCACTGGACTAGAAGTCAAGACGACATAAAAATACCCTTATTGACTTGATCAAGCTTGTTCACCCAAAATGTTTACCAATGGCAAGTCTATCGAACCAGTGTCAACCTTCATACTCCTAGGTTCAACCAGGCCTCCCTATGATCAGGCGAATAAATTTCCTGCGCTGACTACGTTAGAAAAGTGTCCAACTAGGGGAGACTTTGAGCTGCCGGTGAATTCAGTCTCAGGACTAAGACCAGTATCCTCCGTGTCGAAACTTGGTACGTGGTCACATGCGGCTGTAAAAATCGGTCATTGCGAACCGGATGCTGGAACTAGACGGAAATTATGAGCAAGGTGCATCATCATAGATACAGGTTCTGTCTTCCTTCAGAGTCGTTGGTTGAAACAGTTTGGTGATATCCTTCCAAAACGTAGGTCAAAATAGGCACTCCATTCACCATCCTACCCAGTAACGCGCAGCAGTCTTGGGAATCAAGTAAATACACAGACTGGCACTATTGATGCGAAATTTAGGAGGCTTGATTTAGGGTTAGTCTATGATACCCACCAACGAAAAAAGAAATGGGTCTTAATCACCGTCAATTACAAAGCACGGTTAGCAGTGCTTCGGACTATCTAAGAAGCCAATTCATTCCCCAGCCGGTAATAGTCCCACAAAAGTTATAGTAGCGCGCATTGGGCCTTTTAAGTGGTGTCTTTGGAACGTAACCCCTTCACGACAGTAATCGACCGCCGCAAGAAGCAGTGCCGGACTGACTTATTGTAACCTTGTGTGGTTCTTCACTAAAATTATAAGGATCAGGTTGTCCATGATCCCCAATAGTGCAATGGGCCTTCAAAGCTATCGGGTATACCTTTCCACTACACTCATGCTCAAGTAATAACAAAATGTCTAGAGAAGATTAGACATGGTTGAGTTGCCTTTGGTGGTATACATACAACCAGTACTTTTATCTGTCTATTTTCAGCTGTTTATTTTTTTCGTGTTGCTGCACTTATTTTCGATGACAACAGTCAACAACTAAAGCTTGTGTTTAGGAATTATAGTTTTACGAAGTAAACCGACCCGTAAACAGAAATCATCCCAGTAGCAAGAACCCAACATAAGCTGGCACAGAGCTTGATACTCACATTCCACTAGATTCCCAAAGAGTTCCTTCTAACTATATCGACACGGGCATATAAATGACCATCATTATTTATTCAGTTAACGAGATCCAGTATTTTCGTAAAGATAAATTTTAGACAGCGCACAACAATCGACTTTTTATCAGAGTATGAGAAAAGAATGACGGTAGAAAATAGTGAAAATGAGGAAGTAAGAACTCACAATACGGTAGATAAGGTCAGCTGTGGACCGTACGTGCCTTGCGGAATTCCCACTTCCGATGACCATGTGTTCAGCTACGTGATTGGGAGGAAGACTTAGAAACACCAAATCTTTCACATTTTCTTGCTTCAATATCATCTGTAGTTCATCAAGCTCGAAATGTTCTGAAGTTTCACAGGGTGGAAACCAAGTGCTTACCACTTGAAGTCACAAAGTCGTATGAGAATGGAGCTGATTTATGTACACAGTAGTCAAATTGAGGATTTTCCTCCCACTGCTGCTCATATGGAACGTCATATACCTCCAAAACTGTGTTTTCATCACTGACGTTGGGAGGATCCGTCGCCAGAGTCGAATGATCATTCGGTTCATTGTTAATATGAAGCCGTAGCGGATAATTTAACAACGGAAAGCCTATTCTGTCAAGCCTGTGCGCTTTTGGATGAATGTGTTGCACCAAAGACAGCAGTCTCGAACTAATGCTCAACATGGGATTTGTGCGGAGTGGAGCTTTATAAAATGCGATTGAAAATGTAAGCAAACATACTCCAACAAACCTGTTTATGGTGAAAGATAAATAAAAGCGTAAAAATTCAGCTTGATCAATAAGAAAATCATAATAAAACGTGACTGTTGAGCAGAAATTAAACTACAATAGGGACACAAAACTGTACGGGCAATCTATATGTTTAAAACGTCGTCCATGAAATATCAAGTGAATTCACTTTCTCATAATGTCAATTTAATTACTTTCTTTTGGTTGCAATTTCTCAGCATAATCTAACAGAATATGGCAATGACCACAGTATAAAAGCGAGTTAGCAAAGCAAGAGAATGTACAACCGAGTAGAGTTCATCGAAAAAGAAATCGAAATGCAAGTACGGTACGACCACGTTGCCTGGTATTTGCCGTCGTCCCGAAGCCGGAATTCGTGAGCAGATGGTGTATCAGGACTGTGAGGGAATGCGTCAACCCATCTTTGGCGGACAGCTAAGTCACGCTGGCAGTCAGCGCTGGTGCGGTACCAAGCTCAGGGCTTGAGACAACGGAATCCCGGGTGACAACACAGCCGATCGCTGGAATGAATCGATAGAGGAGTCTTGCCAGCGCTGTTTAGGCCTCAAGGCGTGGTCGCCCACACCAATCGGACCAGTTCATTGTGCGCAACGAGTGGGCGAATGTGAGATCAACCTATATATTCTTTGTTTTGTGCTAATAAACTGAAATGATTCTAAGGCAGAACTAAGTTCTCACTAGAGTTAGTGCGACGGAACGAAACAGGGACCGAGTTCGGTTCGGAATGGACAGAAAAAAAACGATGCGCTAAGTAATGTGATATATAAGCGTTCGGTATTCAGTAACAGCGCCGTCGGAAATGTTGGTAGTCAGTGAGCGAATAGGTTACCGTGTGTAACCATTCTCAAGACCGATTTACAATCCATTCTTGGAGGCCAACAATGAAACCCTACATGAAAAAGCCTACTGGTTAAGGATCCCAGTGCTGGAACGGTTCCCTTGATTTATTTTATAACCGATATCTACTTCAATAAACGAAAAAACCCAAGACGTTTTTCTGGGTTTACGTCCAATGTTCGCCCCAACTCTTGTAATCCCTGTAAAGTTCAGTGCATTAACTAGCGACTGGTTTGTTATAACCTACAAGTTTTTTTCTAAGATTTGAATGGGAAACCTGTGTATCTAATCTTAGCTTGCAACTCCGCTCGCCCCAGCCCGCAAAAGCAAATCAGAAAACAGCAACTGAGCACGCTTAAACGATTGTGTATTTACGAAAAACCAAAATGTGGAATTCAAAACGAAATTGGAACATTCCGAAACTCGGACGTCCAGTTAGGTTCAAGCTCTGTCGGGCCGATTGGCTTTGTAAAACGTCCGCCGGAGTGATGATTGACCCTTGATCCGACTTGCTTCGGACTGCTCGATTAGCAAAAAGGGGCTACGTCCTGTGTGATGTGATAAATTATCGATTGCTGATTATTCAGTCCGGTCCGGTATGCTTGAGCTAATTAATGACTGGTTCGAAAAAAACACTTCCTTTGTTTCTAACGTCTCAACACCTCCTCTCCTGGTCATTAACTGTAGTCTTGACTTCTAGGATCCATCTGCAGTCGTTCAGTGGGTCTCTTTGATCGATCAAACTAATGACGTAGCGGTAGCTTTTTCCGGTTCTCTAATCAGTAATGTTGGTTTTGGTAGTTTGAACGTACTTAAGAGGATTTCTAGTGGAATTGCTTGTCCTTGTGGCCGGTTTGGCTTACATTGTATCGCCTGTGCAGCTGGCGGATCTATTTTCCATTATTTGTCCCCACTTCGTAAAGTTTGGTGCCCCTCCGATTGATAATTATAGCTTGGGCCCAATACATATTCCTCGCTCCGTATTTCTCTGCAACGTAAAAGCCATTTTTCTCTTTCGTGCATTACTTTTTGTTTGGTGGGGACAGGGCGTTGTGGATTACCTTTTATTCTTCGACCCATTTGTTTTTCAGCCAGGGATACGCCTTGTGGAGTGTTGACATCTGTTGTCCAGTACAGAAATAAAAATTGTTGAATAATTTTATCAGTAGTTCCCTCCTCTGTTGACTTGAGTATTGCGCCGCTGAATGTAGCCACAGATCGTTCTGCTTGTTCGTTGTATCGTGAGCAATACGGTGCCGAGAAAGTGTTTAACAATCAGTTTGTGGCAAAACTTGTGATCTGAACTGGGATCCATTGTCGGACACTACTTGACCAGTTATTCCATGCTGTGCAAACATTCGACAGAAGGCTGCTATTGTTCCGTGTGAAATGGCGGGGTTGACTGCTACTACTTCTGGCCATTTTGAGAGGGTGTCAACAAACAGGAGGTAGGATGTGCCGTCAATGAGTCCAGCAAAATGAAAGTGATGTCTTGACCAGGGGTATGAGGGAATGTGTCAACCGATTTTTGGCGGACAGCCAAGTCGCGTCGGCAGTCAGCACTGGTGCGGTTCCAATCTCAAGGATTGAGACAACAGAACCTCAAGTGAAAAGACAGCCGATCGCTGGAGTAGGTCGATAGATGAAGGATGAGTCTTGTCAGCGTTGTTTAAGCCTCAAGTGTCGTCGCCCACACGTCAGACAAATGCGCTGTGTGCAACGAGTGAGAACATGTGACAGCAACCTATAAGTTCTTTGTTCTTCGCTGATAAAACTAGATGATTCTGAGGCAGAACTGAGTTCTCACTAGAGTTAGTGAGACGGACTAAAACAAGGGGTGTTCTGGAGACAGCCATGGAGGCGGTGTTTAGTGTCGGGGCATTTTTGATGCTTGCTGAAACCGCGAGCATTAGCGAATAACACTGATGTCGTCATTCATTCTGGCGTAAAATTGTTTCAGTATGACATGACATAGACTTATACCACTACTCTGTGAGATGACATGAGACATGCATCAACAGGCGAGAGGGATTCGTGATGGTGGCAAAGGTGTAGCACGTTTCCAGAGTATATTCATCTAGGTCATAAGGTCTGAACAGATATGATAACTCGCTGTAGAATCGAGTCGCGTTTGGTAGCCTCTCAGACCTGCTCTAAGGCGACAGGTACAGCACACACAGTGCCTGAGAGTTCCTCGATAATGGCATCTTCGGTTGTGATGGCTGCGACAACGGTTTCGTTATTGCCCCCATGATGATTTTTTTATTAGGCCGTTTGCTTGACCCAAGTCCGCTTTCTTCCGGAATTGTATTTCAAAATCATAGTACAATAACATCGTGGCCTAGCACTGTAGACGACTGGCCGAGTAATCTGGAATGCTTTTTTGACCCGAGAATTGATAATAAAGGTTTATAGTCTAAGAGAAGCGTGAAATGGCGACCACAGATAAATTTGTAGGACTTTTTGATGGCAAAATGATGCCAAAGGCATCTTTCTCAGACTGGCCATATTTTCATTTGGCAGAGTTCAGTGTGCAGGACGCGTGAGCCACAAGTTTCTCCGTTCCTTAGGGAAGCACATGGGAGATAACGAGGCCAACACTAACTTGAAGCATCAGCAGCCACAACAATCGGTAATTTGGGGTTGTAATGTGTTACCAAGAAATCCGATGCCGGCATTCGCTTTAGTTAGTCGAACGAAGACTGACACTGTTGCGATCAACACCAAGGATAGTCCTTCCGTGGAAGTCGATGAGGTGGTGCCTCCAAGCGATGTTGTTCTGGCAGAAGAGCGCTGTAATGACTGGTAAGGCCCAGAAATGATCGGAGCGACGTGACGTCCTTTGGGACTGGCATTCGTTGTATTGCTCGTATAATTTCCCCGTCTGGATGGCGACCACCAGCGTCAAAACGAACCCAAGTTACTTGGTCGGAAATTGAATCTGGATTTCTGAACGCGATGTAACACCTTCTTCAAGCGGCTGTAAATTTTGTCCGCCGAACGTCCGATCATAATGGAAGACAACCGGGGCTGTTTGGACTCCGAATGGCAGAGGTGCGAACTGATACAAGCCACGGTGAGTCGTAATCGTTAGCTGGTGTGCAAACCAGGGTGCGAATTCCACTTGGAAGTAGATTTCGGCTAAGCGCAGGTTTCAGAAACAGGTGTGGCCATTCGGTACTGTAAAATGTCTCTGCGAACGGGTAGTGGATAACAATCGTGACCCAGAGGGGCGCTAAGGCCTGTAAAGAAAGCAGCGCAAAGTCTTACAGCTCCATTTGGGCCGGTGAGTGACGTCTTCATATCTCTATTACACAAAGAGTTATACACGAATGCTTCCTAAGGCCGGGGATGCAATCATGCTGAAATATCAGTGGGCAGAGGCCAGACGACGTCCAGTCTCCCGGTACTCCAGGTTGGAGTCAATTTGAGATGGTAACTCAGCCGATAAAATCAGTGGAAGAATAACTGATGCAACCAAATAGGCTTCCACTCAGCCACCCCGCTGCCTTGCAGACGAGTTCTTGTTAGGACTAAAGACTTAGGTTGAGAACCCTAATCGTTCTCCTGCTTTGCAGCTGAGCACCTTAGCAGTACCCATCCAACATCTCCCATGAACCGCACGGCTAGAAAGAATTCCATACTGCATCGACCGTCGCGCAGGATAATCAGGACTGCACTGCCCATTGCATCGAACGGAGTAGGTAGTTATAAGTGGGATACTGCTCAGTTCCCTGTTTTATTCGACTTTTGTTTTCTGTCCTCAACCACCTCTCTTTGATCCTTCTGCCTACTCATACTGCTCTCACCGATAACAAGCCCGATACTCGTAACAGTTCACTGCCAAATAGTATTGCGACTAGTCCTCTATCTCATAACTCACGTCATCTCAAGCCTCGTCAGTTTCTACATCTCGGCTCCTTTAACGTGCGTACTCTCATGCAGGCGTGCCTAGCTGTCACAACAGATTCTCTGAAGATTAATGTCTGCTGCGTAAGTGAAACGCGTATCCAGGATTCGAGTAGTATGTGCTCCTGGTATCTCATAGACGTATTTCCTGCACCCCTCAGGAGACAAAGCAGCTAGAGCTGCGGGTCAACGTGGTGTAGAAATAGTCTTGACTGACAAGGCCGATGCTGCTCTTTTAGACTGAATCCCTGTTAACAGTCGATTGTGTGCTGTAAGATTCCAGGGGTCAGTTGGCGTTCGAAAGGATACCTATGTTAAACAAATTTCGTTTGTGATCTGGGCATACGCCCCAACAGATTGCAGCTCTGGCACGCAGAAGAATGGGTTCTACGATGAACTCGCATTCTCGTTCACAGGAGCAAAACTGTAGCGGTTGCCATCTTCGTTCATACTTTTACCACGTTTATTGTTTAACTGAACGCTGACTGCCAAGCGCGGTTGCCATTTGACCGTTGCTCTTGCGCACGCTCTCACGCACGCTCCCAAATACACGCTAACCACTATCTCTCCCAATCGCCTTCTCGTTCTCACGGGTCGTGGAGAATACTGTTCTGGTTAACATATTTGTGCAGTGCCGCACATTAGAGTAACGTGCAGGTGGTCCACGCAGTACAAAGGACCGAAGCACGCGTTTACTAAGGAAACCGCGAAGTAAGGTCTAATCAACCTTACAATTGGTGAGCCCGACGTGATCCTCAGGTCACGTGAGTTTCCTTGTTTTCTACCGTTCAAGGTCCCGTCTGCGTACGTTTTTGTGTGTTTTATTGTTTCCCTATCTTGATTTTTTTTTTCGGTTGGTTTACCAAATAATTTTTTTTTTCGTCCAAACATATTTTGTGTGTCTAATTTGTCGTGATTTTTTTTTTCGCGAAGACTATAGTGCCCCATTGGTCGTTGATTTCTTTTCCCGTCGGTATTCCATAAAGTAATCGCTATGTCTGCCGAACGGAAATCCTGCTCAGACCCCACCGTTGGGGCGATCACGCTGCACATACCGGCATTCACACCTGCTGATCCAGAACTCTGGTTCACGCTGGTCGAGTTAGAATTCGAAAACTGCCGTATAACCAGCGACGCCAGCCGTTTCAGGTGGGTAGCAGGCCGCCTCCCGTCAGAAGTCACAATGCAAGTAAGGGACGTAATAATCTCTTCCCGAAGCTATGAGGCTTTAAAGGAGGCTGTCATTGCCCGCACGACCCCAACGCAAGACCAACGTATGCAACAACTTCAAAACGTTGAGCTTGGAAGTAGGAAGCCCTCCGAACTGCTGCGTGAGATGCAGCGCTTGAGAGGACCGACAATAGGTGAGGACCCGCTCTTGAGGGAACTTTGGCTGCAGCGTTTGCCGCATAACATTCCAGTTTTACTAAGTGCCACACGCAAATGCTCGCTAGAGGAAACTGCAGCGATAGCTGATGACATTATGTCACGATACAACCCCGCTGTAGCTGGAGTAACCAAGCCGTCCGTCGCAACGGTGCCTGCCTTGCCCACATCTAACGATCTCGCGTCAGTTTTGTCTAGAATTGACGCGAGCCTGCAACGCCTAGCAGTAAGAAGTGGGTCACAGGAGCGGCACCGCGCACGCTCACCTAAGCTCCATAGTCCGTCATTGCGACGCCGTTTCGTCGGTTCTTCAAAAGAAGGATTTTGTAAATACCACAGTCGCTTCGGTGAGGGAGCCAAACGATGCGAACGAGGGTGTACGTTTCCCGGTGCTCATCAGGGAAACTAAACCCCCGGCCCGTGGTGGCGACCCACGAAGCCGGGTATCACACCAATAGTCGTCTTTTGAACGTAAGGGACATTATTTCAAATAACCTATTCCTTGTAGATACCGGTGCCGAAGTGAGCGTCCTCCCCCGAGCGAAAGACGACAATAGCACACCGCAGGCCCAAACACTACGCGCTGCCAATGGCACGGCCATCCCAACGTTTGGCCAGCGGTCGCTCACCTTAAACTTGGGTTTAAAGCGTAATTTTCGTTGGGTATTCATCATCGCCGACGTCCCGTACCCAATTCTAGGCATTGACTTCCTGCAGCACTTTGACTTGTTAGTTGATGCACGGCGCCGCAGAGTGGTGGATCGTCAGACCACTTTCGCTGTTGCGGGTCATAATTCGCGAGTGAATCACGTCACGCCCTTTTACGTTCAACCACCGGCACACCAACCTTATAGCGAACTCATCGCCGCCTACCCGGCCATGTTTCGGCAGGCCGGGCCTCTCCCAGCAGTGACGACCAGTGTCACTCACCATATCGACACTAAGGGACCCCCAGTGTTCAGTAGGCCGCGTCGGTTAGCACCAGACAAGCTTCGTGTTGCACAGGCCGAATTCGAACATATGCTAGAACTGGGTATAATACGCCCTTCTAGTAGCCCTTGGGCTTCCCCCCTTCATATGGTTCCTAAGGCTAGTGGCGACTGGCGACCTTGTGGTGATTACAGAGCACTTAACAAAGTCACCGTCCCGGACCGATACCCGATTCCCCATATACAGGATCTTACTTCGTCTTTATCAGGTTGCTCCATCTTCAGCCGTATCGATTTAGTTCGTGCGTACAACCAGCTCCCGGTAGCAGAGGCCGATATCCCTAAAACTGCCGTCACTACACCTTTCGGACTGTTCGAGTTTCTGCGAATGCCGTTTGGACTCAGCAATGCAGCCCAGACCTTTCAACGGTTCATGCACGAGGCAACCCGTGGTTTGGAAAATGTCCACGTATACCTGGATGATATTTTGGTGGCGAGTTCTTCAGAGCAAGAGCACGCTACGCACTTACGAGCACTTTTCGAACGCCTTAGCCAGCACGGCGTTACGATCAATATCGCGAAATGCGAATTAGGCCGGTCTGATATCACGTTCATAGGACATTCTATTTCATCCTCGGGTATCCGCCCTCTCTCAGATAAAGTTTCCGCTATTCGCGACTACCCTGAACCCCAATCTTTTCGCCAGTTGCGTCAGTTTGCCGGCCTGGTGAATTTCTACCGCCGATTTATTCCTCACTGTGCGGAAATGATGCAACCCCTCACCGACCTGTTGCGCGGAGGTAAGCGGAAGTTCGTGTTTCCCGACACGGCACAGGCCGCATTCGCCTTGGTCAAAGATGCTGTCGCCAACACAGCACTCCTGACACACCCCGACCCTTTGGCTCCTATTTCGGTAGTGACGGATGCCTCGGACACAGCGGTTGGAGCAGTACTGCAACAGTTCGTAGATGACTCTTGGCAACCTTTAGCATTCTTCTCCAAGCGCCTACAACCCGCGGAATCAAGGTACAGCACGTTCGGTAGAGAGTTATTAGCCATCTACTTGGGGATCCGTCATTTTCGACATGCACTCGAAGGCCGTTCGTTCACGGTGTTTACAGACCACAAGCCTTTGGTTTACGCACTGAAGTCAGCTTCGGATCGATACTCACCACGCGAGATTCGCCACTTAGACTTTGTCTCACAGTTTACTGTGGACATACGACACGTCTCTGGGGTACTTAATCCCGTCGCAGACGCCTTATCGCGCGTATATCAACTAAGTCTGTCACAAACGCCTAACATCAATTTGGACGCAATGGCACAGGCTCAAACTATGGACCCTGACATCGAACGACTTCGGCAAAACGGTTCTTTGAGTTTAACCACAGTGCCTATCGCAGCTTCCCAGAATACCATCGTGTGCGATGTATCGCAAGGTCGCCCTAGGCCAGTAGTTCCTGCTGCCCACCGTTATCCTACGTTCCTGACACTCCATAATCTGGCTCATCCGGGTGTGACTGCCTCGGTGAAACTGATAACTGAGCGTTTTGTTTGGCACAATGTCAAACGAGATGTCCGTCAATGGGCTCGTGCTTGTCTGCAGTGTCAACGTGTTAAGACCCATAGGCACACTAAGGCGGCGTTAGCCAGGTTCCCAGAACCTGAAACACGTTTTCATCATGTGCACGTCGACCTCGTAGGACCACTCCCACCTTCGCTTGGGTACGTTTACATACTCACATGCGTGGATCGTTTTACTCGCTGGCCGCAGGCCATCCCTATCCCTCGTCCCACCTCGGAAGAGGCCGCGAAAGCTTTTCTGACCGGTTGGGTTAGTCATTTCGGTTGCCCGGCAATAGTGACCACCGATCGCGGTCCACACTTTGACGGCGCTTTCGGCAGCCTACTCGCTACGCTCGGTTGCCAACACGTTAAGACGACAGCTTACCACCCTCAGGCCAATGGTATGGTTGAGCGTTTCCACCGGCAATTAAAAGCCGCCCTTCGAGCAAACGGTAACCCCCTTTGGAGTGAAACACTACCATTAGCACTCTTAAGCCTGCGTAGTACCGTTAAGGAGGAGTTACACACAACACCGGCCGTACTAGTATATGGCTGTACACTTCGTCTGCCTGGGGAGTTGGTAGCCCCCTCACCAACCGTGACTTTCGACTACGGTGACTATGCTCAGCGCCTTACGCAGCACATGCGAGTGCTCAAGGCCAGTCCGCCGCGTGAACAACAGTCTACAAGTTATGTCCCAACTGCGTTAGGAACCGCTACCCATGTATTCCTTCGCGTCGATGGCGTTCGATCACCACTACAAGCGCCATACACTGGCCCGTTTCGGGTGATAAAACGTAGGGCAAAAACATTTGTCATAGATATCAACGGACGAATCGACACCGTATCTATCGATCGTCTCAAACCTGCCGTCATTGAGTGCAAGCCGCTCGGCCAATTTACGCCCACTCAAGTCGCTCAGTCACCTGCATCGAGCGAGTTACCACTCGAATCACCCCCAATTACGCCTAGTGAGGACTCGGCAGCTAGTCCATCAGATTCTCCAACCGTACCCGCAACGCGAAGTAGCCGTCGCGGTCGCCAACTACGAAATCCCGTCCGCTTCGCCGATTTCGTGACGATTTTTACAACCGACTGTTAGCAATAAGTTGGGAAGTTCGCCATGGATTTACCAAACAACAGACCCGTGAAATTACAATCGGTAGTTATGATTTCATTTTCTTCTGGTCTCCTAGCGACTACAACAACACCGAACATCGTTTGTGTGTTGTTATTACGGTCCAACATCCGCCGGCGCCCTCAGGCGCTATTTTGTTCCAGTTTACCTTGCCCTCTCTCAGACGGATCTAACAAGTCACATTGGCTTCATCCGTAGCCTGGCTGACTCCCGTGCACGTTCAAGGAGCCAACCGCTCACTGGACAACGGGACGATTGTTCAGCCTGGCACTGGAGACGGCAACTGGACGCCTTTTTGGATGGACCTGACGAGGCATTTTCCGGCTTGCATTCGTATGAGACCCGCGGGCGCCAAAACACAGTTGGACCCACGCACATCGGATCTCGAGAGTGCAGGCACCGGTAAACTCATCAGCAGTCGTTCGACGTCAACAACAATATAACGGAGAAGCTATGAGGAGTTCCTGGACAACCAATAATTCCGGCTTACCATCACGATCGAAGCCCAACTCCGTCGGACTTCTAGGAGGAGGCCCCTGTAGCGGTTGCCATCTTCGTTCATACTTTTACCACGTTTATTGTTTAACTGAACGCTGACTGCCAAGCGCGGTTGCCATTTGACCGTTGCTCTTGCGCACGCTCTCACGCACGCTCCCAAATACACGCTAACCACTATCTCTCCCAATCGCCTTCTCGTTCTCACGGGTCGTGGAGAATACTGTTCTGGTTAACATATTTGTGCAGTGCCGCACATTAGAGTAACGTGCAGGTGGTCCACGCAGTACAAAGGACCGAAGCACGCGTTTACTAAGGAAACCGCGAAGTAAGGTCTAATCAACCTTACAAAACTTCTGGCATTGTAGTGCTAGCTGGTGACTTCAATGCACAAGTTGGCAAACTTAGTGCATCAGAAGCTTGTTTAGGTGGACGTTGTGATTTACCCACTCGGCACACAGATAACGAGGATAGGCTTCTCCAGTTTTGTGCAGACAATCGGTTATTCCTATACGGTACGGATTTCCGACACGGCTCGCGTTGAACGGCGACATGGCGCTCTAACGCTTCAGGTACTCTGAGTCAGATTGATCATATCGCAGTAAGCTGCCGGTGGCGCAGTTCTGTCCAAAACTGTAGATTTCACTGATCCACGTACGTAGGGTCGGATCATGCATTAGTTTTGATGCGATTACCTCTCGAGCTCCATAGTCATCGACGCAAACTGCAAACCCGGTTAGCCGTACAAGGTGTGTGTGATCCAGAAGTACGGACCCGTTATGAACAGAAGTAAGCATTTCAGCTAGGACCTACGACGAATAGTATTGTAGATGAGCATTGGGCTCATATCCAGCACGCAATGCACGCGGCAGTAGGTTTCGCCTGTGGTCCTAGGTCCGATATCCATCAAAGACACTAGATTTCGCAAGAGTCGATCAGGCTAATAGGGGAAAAAACGTCAGCTCTTGAACAGTAAAGAGGTGAATGAGATATGAAGGAAGCTACAAAGGCAAGATACGAAAAGCCCCAAGAATGATCGCGAAAGTTGGTGAATCAAGGTAGCCGAATGGAAATAACAGCTGCTTCAGGTAACAGTCAAAGACTGTTCAAACTTATTCTCGACACCGGTAGACGGCGAACCCCGGTCAGCGAACCGATATGCGACAGAGATGGAGAGCCCATCCATGGCAAGCAGCAAAGGCTGGATCGTTGGGCCGAATATTTCGAGGAGCAGTTTAGCTGGCCGCGCGTTAATGTAGTTACTCCGTGCACTAGATAGACTTGCGAGAGCTGTAGTTCCATTCGGCATGTGCTTTGCACCTTCAAAGTGTAAAGTGATGTTGCAAGAATGGGCGTCAGCGGTTCCGAGCTTGATACTCGATGGGGGAGGAACTAACAATTGTTGACCGCCTTAGTTACCTCGGCAGCAGTACGACGAAGGATGGGAGCACGGTAGTAGAGGTGAACATGCGTATATCCAAAGCTCGAGGGGAGCATGCCGGACCGAAGGACTTGTGGCGCCGACCTGGCATTTCACTGAAGTTGAGTGGTCGTGTGTATTGTGCTGCAGTGGGTTCAATTCTGTTGTATAGTTGTGAGACATGGAGTATGCGTGCAGAAGATTTCGTCGTCCTCAGGTCTTCGACTACCGATGCTTGCGTAGTATCGCAAAGATTGGATGGAATGACCGAGTAAGCAATACTGAGGTCAGAAATCGAGTATTGAGTACCAATTCAGAGAATAATCTATCACAGCGTATCCAGCTTAGTAGACTTCGTTGGTTAGGGCACGTGTTGCCCATGACGAACACGTCTACTGTACGGTGCCATGCTTTCCGTTCCTCCTAGAGAGTGGAAGAAACCACGTGGAGGTCAACAGATGACTTGACAACGAGGAATGAGAAAATGTACACCAAACTTTGGAAAAGTAAGTGCCTCACGCCTTCGTGGTTGGGATCCAAAAGATTCATCAACCAGTTGGCTGGATACACTGAAGGACATAGCAGCGAACCGTGAACAGTGGCGATCGTGTCGTCACTTTCTGTCGAATCAGAATGACTGATCGATGTGCGTTTGTGCAGTTAGACTGTGTATCCCGTGTGTTGGCCACTAGGGCGTTCTTTCATTTTCCCACCCGTGTAGGTCCACTCCCTGTCCATCTTGTACATTCATACTTTCTAATTCAATGTGCAACATGGTGGGGAAATCAGTGATCAGTCTGGTTGCCCTATTGTTTAGAGCTGTGCGATGATGATGATGTTTTGTTCATTCACAGCAATCATTGGCGCGACCCATTCTAAAAAGGTGACTGGAACCTAACGTCCAGGGTCCTCAAGGCATTTAGGTTCTTGGTCAATCAATGGTTGAGCTGCATACGTCACTGGGAGTTCTGGACGGAACACCGGCTGTTTTGTTTGAGCTTTAGCGTGGCTTAGAACTGTACCCACAGACCTGTATTCTTGGAAATCAGTGGCGAATTGTTGGATCATTTGTTATGTTGACGGAGCTCCAGATTGCTTAGATTCGGCCGCAAAACTGTTGACATGACCGTCATTTAAACCGAACTCGTTTGTCTAGTCCTCTCCTAGTAGGTTAGTGTCAAATTTGGTGGCGAAACAGGTCGCGGAAACTGCAGTTGTTACAGATAGGTACAGCCTGCTGAAATTACCCGCAAGCTTTCGCGTGACGCCGCAGGTACTAGACGGTCAGTGAGATAAGCTGGATTTCTGGCTGGCCGTTTTTTCCCATGTATTTTCTGATATGATAATAATGTCGGATGAGGTGCCTGGTTCGGAGGTGGATCTGAAAATTAACAAACTTCCGACTTACTATGAACGGCCGTTTGATTTAAACAAAACAACACATTTTTAGCATGTGTTTCATGAAACTGACAATGAAAAATTGAAATATGTAAAAGTGATTAGGTTAGGCCCATCAACTGGCCCTTGGTTGTGTTCTCTGTCTCTACATACTCGAAACTAGACCGCGCGGGCTCAAGACAAGGAGACAAACAGCACTTTCCTGCTACCTGAAAGCAGTTGAAACGGTGTAGCGCAGCCGCGAAGACTCACTACAGTGTTCAGTTCAGGTCAGTTCAGTCTGCACAGGACAATCGAACGTCCAGAATTCCTTCGATGGTATGCACATCAGTTATGCACCCACCACTGCCGAATGTATTTCGTCGAATCCTCAGCTAAAAATGAGAGGGAAACGGAAAACCTCATCGCACATCAACTGCGTGAGACATTATGCATCGTGAGCTTTCACCGAGACAGTATGCAATGAGGGAAAAAGTCTGCTAAAACATACTCCAGAAGGACCACAGTGCTACCCGTCATCCTTCTACTTGATATACTCAAGGCTCACCACAAGGAAAGATCTCGTACCACCTGCGATTTAGGGAACTTTTGAAGGATTGGACTGTCTGCAGATCTACCATTTCACCAGGCAGACCGTTCCAACTGTTCACAACCCTATTGCTGAAGAAGTGCGATCTAGCCATCAACCTAGATCGGGCTTTTATCAACTTCTTTTCGTGTCCCCCTGTTCTGGAGTCTACGGCGACTTGGAATAGACTAGCTGGTCTAAGGCCAGAAAAGCCCTTCATTACCTTGAACGTTACTATGAGATTCCCTCGACGTCTTCTCCTTTCCAACGAAAAAAGATTCAGGTCACAGAGTCTCTGCTCGTAAGTCTTACCCCTCTGCCCTTCAACCATTCGCGTGGCGGGTCGTTCGACTTTCTCGAGGCAGGCGGCGTCCTTTTTGTAGAAGGGTGACCAAGCCTGCACGCTACCTTCTAAGTGAGGTCGTACTATAGCCACGTAAATAGGTACGAATACCTCCGGCTTCCGGCAAGACAAAGCTGATCGCAGCCTAAAGAGCTCCCCACGAGCCTTATGCGCAGCAGCATTGCATTGCTCCGACCATTTGAAGTCACTGTTCATGATGACCCCCAGGTCCTTAACCCTACTGACTGCCTCTACGGTGAACAGCCCTTGATCATGAGCGACAGTTAGGCTCTCTGTTGCCCTTGACAACAAATGGCTTTTTTTAGCGTTTAGAGGTAAGTCCCATTTGTATGCCCAGTTCAGGACGGTACCTATTTCCCTGCCCAAGTCCACCTCATCCTCAGATCCAACAATCTTCACATCATCCGCAAAAATAAAGCTAGGCGATTTAAGAGCGGATGCTAGGTCATTAATAAATAACAAGAATAGGACCGGGCCTAGGACGGATCCCTGATGTACACCACTGGTGACATTCAGCAAACTGCAGCACCTGCCCCCCACTTTGACGTAAAATGTCCTGTGGGAGCGGAAGTACTCCAGCCACCTAAATACTGGCCCACCTATGCCGAACGTCGCCATCTTGCATAGCAAAAGACGATGATTAACGGAGTCGAAGGCCTTGCTAAAGTTGAGGTAGCATACCTCAAATTCCTTACCTTCGTCGAGTCATCGAGTTACTTCATCTGAGAAGCACAAGAGATTGGTTGGACAAGATCTCTTTTTCAGGAATCCATGCTGAGCCGGACTTAACATGAGTGCTCCAGTGAGTGCTGGCAGACATGGGCACGGATGATCTTCTCAAGGACTTTACATAGGATGCTAGTTAGGCTTACCGGCCTGTAGTTATGCATAGCCGACTTGGGTCCACCTTTTGTATCGCCACGACGGCCGCGATTTTCCAGTCCCAAGGCAGCTTACTCTGGTCCAACGTGGATCTGTACAGCCTGCATACCGATGGAGCAATGATATCCGCCAACGGCTTGATGATAGTTGGGTGGATGCCATCTGGGCCCGCTGACTTGTGGCTGTGGTACTGACACACGATTCCCTCTGAGAGATTTAGCTCGTTTGTCTGCGGAGGGGATGCACCAGAGCCAGATAGACTCGTACCCCACTATCTATCCTTTGTACACTACCGATGTACTCTCCAAGGGCATCTGCTTTGTCCTGGTCATCAGTGACAATACCATAGTCTCTAGTGGATAGCGGACCTACGGCATTTCTTGTTGAGCCTTTAGATTGTACATAGCTGTAGAACTTCTTCGGCTGTTGTCTTACAGACTGGGCCAATTTGAGCTCAAATTCCCGCTTAGAAGTTCTCAAAAGGCTTACAGTCTCGTTTCTCAGCTTCGTATGGCGGTTCCAGGCTAGCTGACTGCCGGAAGCTTTGTGCTGGTTCCAGCTGCGGTTTCTACGTCTGATGGCTTTGGCTATTGCAGCCTTCCACCACATGGGTTTGCCCTCCCCACTCCTTCGTTTGAAGGGTGCGAACCCTTCCTGTAGGGCAGTCAGGGATCCCTTTATGGCCTGCCAGCGCTCCTCCACAGTAGCCTCCTCTGGCGCGTCCCAGGTCAAACCCATCGCCCTATTACGAAGCCTATCTATGTCCATACTACCGAAATTCCCAATCAGCCTTGAGGGTATTTTCGGTTGCCGCATGCATAGAACTATTTTGACACACACGTGGTCACTCCTTCCCAGCGGTGCACAATAATGCAATCGAGACACATCGTTGGGGAAGTTCGTCATAGCTAGATCCAGCAAAGATGGAACGCATCCAGTCCTATATCTGGTATTCTCCCTAATATGCTGATGCAACGCATTATCATGCAGCCATTCTAAGTAGGTTTGCTCCTCCGATCCCGGCACGCAGACCTCAGCCACCCAGTCGATGTGCGGAAGATTGAAGTCACCCACTATGAGGGTCTTTTGTGCGTCCTTAACTAGTTCAGTCAAAGTCCGCAGCAAAAAACGTCCTCTTCGTGGTTTGTGCTTGGTGCCCTGAAGACACAGACGACGTTAACCCTTCTGCCTGGAAGGATGATCGTAACGGCGCATAGCTGGATATTGCGAGTGCACATCTTGGTCTGGGACTCAAGGTAATTTGCACCTGACCAAACGAGGATGGCTACTCCACCTCCAAGGCGATCTTGTTCCCGATCCTGCCTGTAGACTGCGAAACCGTTACTTATTAGGCCTGGCACATGGTGTTCTTCATAAAGCCACGTTTCCGTGACGGCAACTATTGATGCTTTCTGTTCGTCAGCGGTTTTGGCAAGTTCCGCCCATTTAATTCTAATACTACCCGCGTTAGTATATAACACCACCGCGTTTGCTCCGTCGCCTAGGTGTCTTTTGTTAATCATTCCTGACTGTTTCTCAGGCGGAACGCCTGAGATGATGACACATTTTTTGCTTCGGATGTCCCCACTGGTGTGCATGAAGCCGGCTGATGGTCCAGAATTTCCGACGACTCCCAATCCATCTCTATAGGAGTGGCCACAACATCCAGACTGGCAGGGGTCGCACTGTCATCCATCTTCGGACGCGTCTTCAGTTACAACTATTTCCGACCCCGCACTTGGCCTCTTTACTATTGTCGGGGTCGGGGCCTGAGAGCCGAGTACGGAATTCCGCTAAACATTTTAGGTTTCTCACCAGCGCCCTGGCTGGTCAAGCAAGGATACCTCTTGGGGCTAGACCACCAGGCCCTACCCTATGCTGGTCCGGCACAATCTGGTATCTGCCCTTGGTAATCTGAGCCACTACCGCCGCCCTCGCCAGTAGTCTATCCTGGGTAGCCTCATCAGCGAACTCCGCCAGTATTGGTCTCGCACGAAGTTCGCCTTTGTTTCCTAGTGGTGACTTCCATGTCCCCACTCTGTGCACCCTTCTTCGAGTAGGAGGGTGCGGAACACCTGCGATTCGCAGTATGTCGCAGACCCTCCTACTGTCAATGTCTCTCCTGACCTTCGATTCCCTTATAACGGGTTCTTCCTGGTTAAGGATCAGAAGCCTGTGGCTTGAGACCCTGCCCATCGACAAGATCTGCCTCTGCAAGTCCTTCACCTTGTTTTCTAGTACCAGAAGAGCAGGGTCATCTACCCTAGCCAACCCATCTTTCGCTCTATGACAGTCGCCCTTCTTGTTGACCTGCCTAGCCCTCCTAGGCTTCTGCTCCGTCCACTGGCCCTCGTCGGTCTGCTTCAAAGGAGTTGAGGCAACGACCGCCTGGCAAGCTCTCGGAGCTGGTCCATTCGCTCGGATGATTGTCCTCTCGGGTGTTGATACTACTTCCGCAAACGACTTACTACAACCTGCTTGCGGCGGTTTGGGGCTTACAACCGAGATACTACTTGGTGGACGTCGATCCTGCCCTTGGGCCTGCAGTTTAAAGGCCAGACTGGCCGCCTCGTTGCGGGGGGCACAGACCCATTCAGCCCATGGGTTCCGTTTATAAAGGACATAGATGTCCTTTGCTATCCCTGAACACCTTGGGTGAGCCCACCTCTTGCATATCTCGCGCTCTATACCATTTACCACACGTTTTCCGCCCTTGGGTGCTGGACACGGGTCGGAAACGCTTGTCATACCGAAAAACCCCAAAAACGAGGGTGAAAACAACTCAAGTGCTCTTTACCCAAACACAAAATACGCACTCTGACAATAGCAGGTAAATCCCGCTAACACAAAAAAACAAAAACAAAAAGCAAGATTAGAAGCGAGGAAAGATCGCCTCAAAAAAACACCGAACACTACTCGGCAATACTACAAGGAGAATAAAAATAGTCTCCGGATAAAGCGCACCTTAAATACAATTATGATACGCTCAGTATTGTGAATTAAACTGGGTTAATTCACAAAACCATTCAAAAATTCAATTCAGAGACGAGAGCACTATGAATTCAAACCACGCGGCACTTAGGTATAGCCAAAAACCAAACACCGAGGCTTGCAACGGAGAATCATGTGAAGCTCTAATGAGTCCAATTTTGTAACGAGCTGGACGACGGAGAACTACTGTCTACCATCAACGTGACCAGTGGTGGCGAAATCCGAACTTCGAGGTGTTTGGAAAACGCTTTAAACAACTCGACCACCACCGGTCGTCGTATAATTATTATTTTGCTAAGCATGAAGTCAGGCACAGTGCCGGTACCAAAAATACAGAAACAGATGACGAAAGGATAGTACGATGTATCTGAGAGGAGTAGCACCTCTGAGTTGGTTGACTGTCGTGTCCCTTGGAGCATCCTCCATCTCTTCGGTCTCCATCATCCACTCAGCTCTCACCTGTGGCTCCACGACGCTGAAGCATGCACCAGCGGCCGCACCCCGGTAAACCGCTCGACAGGCGGGCTAAACCAGGTTGAGGGCTATCGAGGTCTAAAAACCTCGGCGATATGATGTTCGGCTTGCGTTGACAGATACTCCTGAATGGAGGGACGAGATATACTGGTCCAGCGGCTACAAAGGAAAACTGTCCAACCTACCCCAGTCGGTGTTCCGGAAGGGACGAATGAGCGGCATAACAAGTCATCGGATCGTCTGCAACAACCCCGCTGCCGCGTAGGCTGCATTTGGAGGATCAAAGGCTAGAGGTGCATCCCCGAACACAGACGCCGGATGAGGTACCATCAAATTAATTCTTACTCCGGACTGACCGAACGAGTAGTACAAAGGTCCCGAGCGATGCTGGAGACACCGCCTCGTACCCTATTTCCGTAAATCTCTACGAATAGTTTTGTAAACATGCACTCTGATCATGATACGGCGTCCCCGGCAAGCAACGATCCTCGTGGTCCAGAATTCGAGATCTCAACACAACAAGCTGGAATAATCAACCGTAAGAAACAGGCTCATATAGCTTGTTGGAATGTACGGACACTGTTAGACTTGGGAAGCCGATGCCTCACAATGAGGACACTACACAACTACAACATCGACATAGTCTGTCTCTCAGAATTCCTCATACCTAACTTCGGCATTCGGTGCATAAAAGTTCCAGGAGAGGAGATAACTTATTGGATTTATCATAGCGGCCCGAAAAACAACTCCGGGTAACACGGTGTCGCATTCGCCATCAACAATAAAGCCAACAAAGCAATGATCACATGGCAGCCGATCCCAGCAAGACTTGCTTTGGTGACCCTTAAAGGCTTCCCGCAGATCTTAACTGTGATTGGGGTCTATGCCCCGACCAGCGCGGCGGACAACGAGACAAAAAGTCGATTCTGCTGTAGCCTCCAAGAGGTAATCAGTCGTGTCCAGGGAAGTGACATTCTGTTCATCACCGGAGACTGGAACGCTCGCACAGGCCCCCCGGATTATTCAAAGCCGCACGTCCTGGGAAAATTTGACCTTAGTCAATGCTGTGAGAATGGTGAACGCACAGTCAGTTTGGCCGACTCTAGCAGAATGGTAGCTTGCGGCATACTTTTCCAGCACTCCAAAAGGCACTCACTTGCGTGGTACTCTAACTACGGTCGCAATTCGCGTCTAATCGACCACATGCTAGCGAGGTCTCGTTGGGCTTTGTCTGTAGAAGACTGTCGAGCTTACCTCGGAGCAGTGACGGGAAAGGCAAACGACACAGACCACTTTCGTGTTCGTGCACGCTTCAGAATTTATCCATCCGCCCGCCCTAAGGCCCTCCCCACCGACCGGCATGCACGACGCGGAAATGCTGAGAGTTGTTAAGCGCAATCACCACTGGATTATCCACAGTAACCAACGTATCACCGGATCCAGCTCCAGTAGAAGGACAGTGGGTGGTCATCAAATCGACAGTTAGAGGAGCTACTTTAAAAGAACTAGGGAAAACTGAAAGGCGTCTAAAAGACCGGATCTCTGAGAGTACACTTCAACTGTCGGCTAAAGCACATGGAGCCCAGATATCAAGAAGTGGCGAACGCCTCAGACTGAAACGAGAGGCCTTGCGCTCCGCTAGGGCTGATCGTAAGCTGTGCTGGATATAAGTAACTGAACAAATGGAGATTGCAGCAGGGACCGGTGACTTTGACAAGCTATTCAGCCTCAGTTGCAAAGCTTCGGGTAGGTGCTGCAAGTATGAGCCGCTCCTACGCGACACAGCGGGTCGGCTCATATCTGGGCAGAAAAGAAAAATGGAGCGATAGGTAGAGCACTTCGATGGATTGCTCAACCGATCATCAGTTCACAAGACAGCCTTACAACCCCCAGCTCTTGCAGAGGTGTACGATGTCCATTGCCATCCATTGAGCACAACTGAAATCGATACAGCCACCAATCAGCTGAAGATCAAAAAAGCTGCTGGAGGAGGTGGCATTCATCATGAAGTCCACAGGTGCTACCTGTCGTCATTGTTCAACAGACTACACATCCTATTTGGTTTCATATGGGGAGAAGAAGTCTTTCTCATTGATTGGGGCACGTCCGCACTTCTGCCTATCCCAAAAAAAGAGAACAAATCTTTGTGCGGCTACTATAGGGGGATCAGCCTGATCGACGTGACTGCGAAGGTTTTCTGAGTGCTGCTGCTCAACCACTTCCCAGTTGCGGGAGACCGCCGCACCCGAACGAATCAAGGGGGCTTCCGCCGTGGTAGAGGATGCGTGGACCAAATTTTCGCACTACGTCAAACACTCGAGCATCGCTAGAGGTTCCAACAGCCGACAGTGGTCTGTTCCATCGACTTTCGGGTCGCGTTTGATTCACTTAACCGGGAGTGTCTCTGGGCAATAGAAGGATCAGACTGGATGCCCGTTAAACTTGCGAGGGTCCCTACGTTTAGTGAAGAGTTCACACTCACAACTGGTGTCTGACAGGGTTGCCCTCTTTTACCAGTGCAGTTCAACTACCCTATCGGCTGGACAATGAGACATGCACTGACTGACTATTCCGGTATCTAACTGAGTGAGGAGATGTACATCTGGGACATAGAGTTTGCGGATGACATTGCTGTGTCAGTGGAGTCTCCCGTCACCTCCCAAACAGTCCTCCGCCGAATCGATTTCATCTCAGAGTCTATCGGGCTAGAAACACCAAGAAAACCAAAGGTATGTCAACTTGCCCAGGGCCAACAGCTCAACACCTGTCCATCAATGACCAACTGATAGAATGCATTCCATCATTCAAGTACCTAGGCTCTACACTACTTCCGAACGGTCAGGTGCAGGATGCAGTAATACTCCGGACAGACAACGCCAGGAAGGCATTTCTCTAGCTACGACGAGCTTTGTGGGCCAGCAGAGAAATCAGCCTTCGGACAAAGGTGCGTATCTACAGTGCCTCTATACGCCCCGTAATCAGCTACGACCGCAAAACCTGGCCATTGAGAGCCGAGGATACTAGGAAGTTGGAGGTGTTTAATCACTGGTGCTTACTACTTATTTCGAAGACAAATTGCCGCAACAGATTGTCCAATGAAGAAGTTGGGAAACGGTGCTGCGAAAATGACCAACTCTCCGACTTCCTCCAGTGTCATATCCTACAGAGTCCCGAGCTGGAATTAATCAAAGAAATACCTTATTCAGAACCCCGTTCTGGATGGCTCTGTCTCCATGGTGGCCGGCTCAAAACTTGGATCAACATTGGCGAGAAGGATGTAGAGCGCCTAGGCTTACCGTCAGTCTATGGTGCCTGCCAATTGGGGAAAAATTGTATCGCAATCTGCATCGAACTCGCTTCTAACCGTCGCGCATGGTCAGCCATGTTACGAGATATCCATGGAGCCAACTCGTCTTCTAGTGGCAGGCAGTAGCGTAAAAGTTAAAAACAAAAAGTAATTAACGTAGCGCTTTAGCTACTACCTTCTGGACGAATTAGGGAAGCATGATAGGAGCAATTTCTTGCACCTCCGGAAGAGGCAGACTTTCTGGTGCGTACACAGATTCGTAATGTCTCGCGGGATTTCTGCTTTGCGACCATCCGCGCCGACCAGTAAACTGCCCACTGTTATGATCGATACACAGCTAACTCAGAATTAACCACTTTGCTTATTCCTACTGTTGTTATGAAGATGTGTGGGAACTTAATTACCCATACATATTTTTATCAATCTGTGCACATGTAAGGCGAATCAACGCGGATCGTTGTGAGGGGTACCACTCACAAAAACCACACATTCGAGAGTTCAGGTCAGATCAGGTCACAGGAATTGCGGCTTCAGCCTGAGAGTTAAGTCCAGTTTCTTGCGCCAGTGGGCTGTGGGATGAATCCCTCCGGGCTTTGACAGTTTGTAATCCTTTTTTCTTAGTAGCTTGGTAGAGCAACCACCTGTGGAGAATCAGAGGTGACAATCAGATTCGATATTGGGAGAAGTGACAGTCTCACAGACCCATACATCCACCACCCCCACACCTTCCTCTCTCGTGTGGTCGCTCAGGCTCACCCGAAGAAAATAAGTTTTTTTATTACACATAAAGTGAACTACGACATAAGGAGTAAACCCCATAGTCAAAAGACATAAGGTATAAGTGGGTTGTGGGGGAATATTCACGTTAGAACCAGTTGATTGGTCCTGCTTTTGAAGCGGGGAAAGTTGTAAGTAGATGGGAAGACAGAAAGAGAGTGTTCCGTAACCTAACTGTCCGGGGAAAGGAAGAAGATTTAGAGATAGGAGTGTGGCATCTTGCGACAGAAACTTGATAGGGATGACCAGTTGCATAAGTACGTGATGGTCGGGAAAAAGCCTTGGGAAGAGGAACTGCCGAAGCAAGCTCAGAAAAACAAAATCCAGAATAATATCGGTAGAAGAGAGACAACGAGGCAACAGCCCGAAGATGGGCTAGTGACTGCAGATTGGGGGTTAAAGAAGGGTCATTGATCAGCTGGATGACCTTACTTCGAACCCGATCAAGAAGAGAAGGAGAGGTGGACGAAGCTCCACCCCACCCGTGACTGCAGTATTTAAGTGCGGGGCGGATTTGAGCCTTGTACAGCAGAAGATTAGCTGGTGTCAAGAAGCATCTGGCGCAAAACTGGAAACCAACTTTAAGCACAACGCGAGACGCTAGCTGAGATAGGAAAGCAGATCAACATAGAGTAGCTATAGATAAGCCAAGGAGAGGGGTAGAATCTGTGGAAGACAGCACAGTTGAATCTAAGGAAAATGACGGGAGAATGAATGGTGCTTCTCGGAAATTGAGAAGAGTTTTGGAGGCGTTAAACACAACGTGATTATGGGATCCCTAGGAGGGGATGAGTTCGAGATCGAACTCTAAAGATGTATTGATCGCAATGCGGTCACGACAGATGTTGGTGTTGACATGAAGGGCAGCGCTGTGAGAGAGGGAAGAATGAAGTGTGGCTTCATCGGCAAAGGAACGGATTGGGTTGGAAGTAGTGAATAAAAGACCACTAATGAACAAACTAGGGTGGGCGCAAGTACTGAACTTTGGGGAACTCCAGCTTTCACATAAAATTGCTGGAACAGAACCCCGTCAACTCGGACGGAGATGGTTCGCTTGCTGAGGAAACTTGATGTCCGCGATAGGAGGGCGGAGGAGAACCTGAGCGAGGGCAGTTTCGCCAGAAGGCCTTAGAGCCAAACTCGGTCAAAAGCCCTAGAGATGTTGAGCTAGGCTACTTGTTTCCGCGTGATTGTCGATTGCGGCTGACCAGGAGTGTGAGACGAGAGTCAGGATATCACCGGTGGAACAGCGAGGTCGGAATTTTTATTGGCGAACGCTCAGTAGTCCTTCGAGTTCGAGAAATGTACGCAACTGGGTATGAGTGGAAACCTGGAAACTTGGTAATAATGATAAACATAAAGGAAAGGGTAGCGAGTCGAACTGAAGTGATGATTGACTGAAATGGTATTAGAGTGGGAAAGCCTAATAGGAACCGTTGGTTGAGTTGTAAAAAAGAGACAAGAAGATACAAGAAGAAAGGGAGATAAGTATGTCAGCTTAGCTTAAGTTCACTTGCTTTTCCAGGTCACAAGTTAAGTGAAGACCTGGAACGTCGCATGGAAGACGAGAATGACGAGAACCGAACAATCGCCGGGTTTTTTCGCACGTATGCTCAAATTATTTTCATATAACACACTTCTTTACGCTGATATAATACGTAGTTCCCTTCTCAATTATTGGTAACCCAGTGGTTAAGTTGTGATGGATGGAAAATATGATGACGTTAGATTGTGTAATCGAACGAAAAGAGTAACCGGTAGAGAGGCTGAACAAATTCTACAAGCTTTTTCATACCCGTTGGGCGCACCCAACGCTATCCCCATTGGGAGCTGGCAGCGCTTTCCAAAGTTTTTCACTAAGACGCTTAACGCTCTGATGGAACAATTTAATCCTATTCCAAATGGGTAATCTTTGTTTCCTGCTTGGGTTTATTCGAGAAGTAAGGAAGCCCAACTTTCATCTAGACAGGTCTCTAACTGCACCTTAACGGATGATAAGCAGTTCCAGAGGTTTACAACGTTAGATCCATGTCTGCTTTCACTCATCTCTAGGCACGTAGCCTGTCTTGATGTCTTGCACTTGTGACCTCGGAAACCAAACCCCAAGGCCAATAATTTTTCCGAAAACTACAGATGTACATCGGCTAGTAGAGTTAAGCTAACCCAATCTCCAATCTGTAAGATTAGAGGCGGCAGGGCTGTCTCCTGTATGAGCCTCGTCACCTCACCGCTGGGGGCACGACCTTAGGCAAACCTGCCCTGCCACTACCTCTCCAGAAATAAGTTCAGGAGTCGCTTGAATATGGGATCATTTTCCTCTCCCATCACTTCTGCTGGCGATGCATTCCACAGACTCGTCACCCTCCTTGAAAGGCGATGTACTAGCGGCAGGCCCATTGAGTGCCGTTTCATAAGCGTCCGCGAACGACCTGGAGAACCGTTATTTGCCCCCAAACAAAAGTACACCATGAACCCTGGCCCTAAATCTCCACGAAAAATGCGTTCGGTGTAAGTGAGATGGCCGAAAATTCTAGGATATCCCTCTGGGAACAGTCCGGTGGCTTGGAGACAACCCTCATAACAGATTCCAAGCAAACCAACGACGAGACGAGTGGCAGCCGCTGTACCCGTTCTGGCTTCGCGACTTCCGTGGCCGTGCAGTGGAATGTGGCAGGTCCACCGTATTCCGTTCGCGGGCATACATGAGAAGCATACAGCACATCTAACGATGGCATAGACGGTTGTCCAAAAGACCGACGTATCGCGCCATACGCACTTCATCCAGAGGCACATGCTATGTTCGCGTTGACGCAAATGCTACACCAAGATCTTTCCTACAATCTGAAGTGCGGAGGGGCGTTCCAAGTAAGTTGTAGGAAATGCCGCTCTCCACCTTCCCTATTCTTGTAGTGACAGCCATCTTCGTTCATGTTAGCATAACTTTTATTGTTTAATTGAAAGCCGAGTGCCAAGCGCGGTTGCCAGCTGACCGTTGCTCTTGCGCATGCTTCCAAATACACGCCAACCACTATCTCCCTAATTGCCCTCTCGTTCTCACGGGTCGTGGAGAATACCGTTCTGGGTAACGTATTCGTACAGTGCCGAGCATTAGAGTAACGTGCAGGTGATCCACGCAGTACAAAGGATCAAAGAACATGTTTATTAAGGAAACCGCGAAGTAAGGTGTGGCGACTTTACACACTCACGTATGAACATATTTTAAGGTTGGTAGGAGGTTGCCAAGTCTCGCGCCAAAGCTCCACTGCATCCAAGTCACCCTGTAGAACATGGCGATCAAGACCTGAGCGGATTGTTTTCCAGATTTTATGGTTATCAGGGTACATGAAGAAAGTTGGTTGGAAAACGGAAGGCAGATTGTTTATATACACCAAGAAAAGTAGTGATTCCAAAACTGAACTTTATGGGACTGCACTAGAGGCACTGAAGGGACGCGATAGAGGATGCGCGACTCTCACCACAAACGTTCCTTCGTTTAAGAAACCTCCGGTCCAGAGTATTATTGGAGCCTCAACACCAAGGGGCCTTTAGTTTCAGCAACTAGCGTCCATGTGTCCCCTTATCCAATGTTTGCTGAAGTTGACAAAGACCACTTCCATAGGATACCCCGCGGCCTTGCCTTCCTATCACTCTTCACGGGCAAACAGCGGACTGAATTAACACGAACATTTTCTCCAAAATCCACACTGTTGCAAGCAGAGTAGCTGGTTACCTCTAATGTGTTCATTGAGGTGGAAATGAACAAGACTTTCCGAAGTCTTGCCAACCAAAGATGTCAAACAAACAGAACGATGGTTAATGACAGCCGCCTTTGAACCGGCTTTGAGCAAGGGAACAAAAGTGGCCTGTTTCCACTCTCTAGTTAGTCGCTCAGCCAAAACTGACGAGTTAAAGAGTCTTGTGATTTGTGGGGACAATATCTCAGCCAGTTTTTTTTACCATCAGGGGATGCACACCGTCTAGTCCCGGAGATTAATTAGTTTTAACTGAAAGTAGCCCTTCAGATACCTCCTTCTCGATGGATTCTCAAAAAAAAATGATAACAGCACTACTCTGCATCGTTGGAAGCGGCATACTTCCTGGTGCATAAGCAGATTCATCGTGCCTCGCCAAAATATACGCCTTGTTATCATCCGCTTTCACCATGGAGTTGTCCTCCATCAATGCTGGGATGCCAATTATGGCCCGTGTCCTACGTTCCAGATATGCAAACAAACGTTTTGGAGCATGCACGGAATCAACTTCACGTTTTTACTCGAATGCACACCGCTTTAGACGCTTAAGTTCACAGCATTGATTGCGAATGTCTCAGTAGTGCTTATATCCTGCTCCGGTTGCACGAAAGAGTTGTCATGCTCAATTTCTGCATCGGAGTAGGTTTCTGAGCTCCAGGTCAAACCACGGAGGCTTCTTTGCGTGGGGACGACGCCGGGATGGAAGTGCAAATGAAGTAACCCATCTCGGATAGGTTCCCAAGTCTGGTCAGTATCATACGGGCCACTGGGGTACCAAAGAACGAATGCCGCAGCCTTGCCTACTTCATCAAGCGACATGTGGCAAATATTAGGTACACTCCCCACTTTTGGCACAGCTTGCGCTCCTCGTCGCTAATATAACCAGAACCCACCGGTCACTACGCCCAAGACGTGGCCGGAACAGGATCTCTTCAACATCAGAGCTCCTGCGAGATATGGCCAAGTCCAAAATAGAGTTGTGGTCCCCTCGAGTACGCGTCGGTTGGGTCACATGCTGGCATAGAGATAGGTCTGGAAGAGTCAAAACGGCTTCGTGAATGAGGACGTCGGCACCAAGTGGACACTGTTGATTCACCCAGTCAACACTTGGGCAATTAAAGTCTCAAAAAACGAGACAATAGCCACCCGCCACCCATCTGCGTATGTCTGATAGAATGTTTGGTGAGTCCACATCTGGAGCCCGGTAGATGACACCAACGGATTTATACCCACCTGTGACCAGCTTTATACGACACCATAAGGATTCACCATAGCCTTCCGTGTTTGAATAAGAATCCCGTTGTAGTGATGGTATATCCGACCTGACGAACAAGGTGACATCACTACCGCCTCTGGTTTGCCTCCTGTTTGCACGGTATAGTGTATAGCCCACAATAGCCAACTCCGAATCTAATAAATCCGCCGTGAGCCACGTTTCTGTCAGGGTGATCAGCGCTGGGATATGGCGTAGCACCCAGTACTCTAACTAGCCTCGTCTCTCCAAGAGACCCCGGAGATTTGACAGCACGATCTCAGCACGTCCAGTACTTTCCGCAGGCAGCACTCCAGCCACTACTGAGGGTTCGATGGTGGAGTTAGTTGGCAAAATGCAGATAATGGGTCTGCCACTAGATCTGCAGTCTCTTCCTTTGAACCCGGAAATCTAATACGTATAAGTTTGTTTCACCATTTGCACGGCACTCCCGTAGCTCCCTGCTTAAGATTTTCACTTTCTCTCTTGTCTCAGGATCTCAGTCACGCAGCGGTCTAATCTCTTCATCTTTTGATCGGTATGACCGTTAGAATACCAGACGATCCTCTTCCTCCGAGCCAAGGACTACCTCCAATGACCTGGGTTGGCCGTCTTCCTTTATTTTTCTCAGCCTGATTGTGGTTTTGACTCACACTTTTTCTGCCAATTCCTCCTCGTCTCGAGTCAGTTATTTTCCAAGCACCTCACACAGAAGTGCTTAATCATTATTGAGGCTTTCTTGTGGGGCTATCACCTCAGTCTCCGGAAGAATTGCCGCCAAGATGCATTCTGTCCTCAGTGAAGGGGCATTTCGCTGTCGACGAGGTATCACTTGAGCTCACGAGTTAGGCGGCAGTAGCTGAGCGATGCTCAGTACCACGTTATCACTTGCGGGAGCTGGCAACCTCATGGCTTATCACGGAAGGCTCACCAGTTTCATTTGTTGCTGTTGACGGGGCTGCAACTGTAGTAGACGTCTAATTACTCTGACGTCTTTTAACTTTTTGGGTAGCAGGGGCAGACGCGGCTTCTGCATACGTCGCGGCCCCAGAAGAGCCCTGGTTTCGGGGCGTGGAAGTCTCATTAGGTGAAGATATATCCTGGGACGTGGCACACATTTTGTCCGTGGACGTATCAAAGAGTTTATCCAGAGGTTAGCACATATAGCGTCCCCATATGGGAGATAACTTCGCTCTTAGGAATTCTTTCCAAAATTTTACTGGTGATGCTGGTTAGACTAATGGGTCTGTAACTAGAAGCAAGGTGTTCATTACCCTCCTTATAGATCGGTGCGATGACTACCTTTTTCCAGCTGCTGGGGAAAACACCATAGCCAATACATCGTTGAAAAAGAGATGCATTAGGAGCAGCTAATATGTCCACGGTTTCCTTGAGAATGCGGGGTTGGGTTAAGTCAGGACCCATGGAGCAATTTTGGTTGAGCCCACGGAAACCTTGTGCGACTGCAACAATGGGAATAGTGATATGGCTAAGGGTAGTGACCAAAGATATCGGGTGTATGGCGGGGTGGGACGATACCGGTGTGGAACTACAAACTGCACGAAAGTAGGAGCTGAAGGCTTCGGATACTTGGATGGGGGAAGTGATTGGGGATCCAACATGACCTTTGAGAGCAAGTGGCGTCGGAGCTGCGCCCCTTGGACGGCGCATATACTGAAGGAAAAATGCCTTGCTGGTCCGCGCCCGAGCAGGCACAGATCGTTGGGCTGCATTCTGATTGGACCTAATCTTGTCTTTGCACATGATGCGGATAGTCCTGAAGTCTTCTACATCGCGGGCAAGACCTGTGGCTTTACATCTAGCAAAGAGTCGTGCGCTTTCCTTCAGAATGTGCCTAATGGGGCAAGGGAGGGATCGCTTACTGGTCAGTCGAAGACAAATTCTAGGGACAAATAGCCTATCAGCTAGGGAGATCAACTCTCTGAGATTCTCTGCCATCTCATCAGTCGAGTTACCTAGGTTAGCTAAATTTAGCTGGTAGCGAATGAATGCACTGACTCGGTCAAGATCAGTCCCTTTGAAGGATCTCAAAGTTTTGATTTCTGAGGGGAGAGGAAGCCACTTCACAATATATTCTAATCCAATGAGAGTGTGATCATTTTTGTCGAGCCGTAAGAAGCAGTGCACCATATCTACTTGGAACCATTCTTTGATGACCGGGTCTAGTATAGACGTGGCATGTCCTGTGCGATATCTAGTCGGGTCCTTTACGTTTTGCACCCATGAGTTCTTGAGCACAAGATCCAGGAGGGGTTTGCCAAAGGTGATATCTGGGGCATCAGCTCTTTGCCAGTCAACGCTGGGTGAGTTGAAGTCACCAGTGACTAACAGATGGATGAAGTCCGTGTAGCCTTTCAGGGAGCCTAATAAGTCTGAGACCTAGGCTATCGGTTGAATTGCAAGCGAGAGGGCGATAGACCACACCAAGCAGTAGGGTGTTTGTCCTAGAGAGTGTAAACACAACCCACAAACCATCATCACACGAAACGGTAGGAGTCGTTGATATAGTGGTAGGAGGAATAGGGCTGTCGTGGTATACGATAACCTCACGGGTACGACCTCTGCTGGAGTTCTGTCTTACTGTGAAGTATCCCGGAATGCATATTTCGGCATCAAGTGTATCAGGGGTGAGCCAGGTTTCTGTGAGAGCTACTATCTGAGGCTCCTTAGCCACTGCAAGCTGCCAAAGCTCCGGGATCTTATTCAGCACACTCAGGCAATTGCTGTAAAAACACTTCAGCACATGCTCGGTTGTTGCAAAACCGCCAGAGACAACTGATTTTGGGTTTGAGAAGGGGGAAGAGGGAGAGTTGGAGGTGGAAAGGTCCTGGGGGAGTCGGGAGCTGAAGATATTGGGGAGCTAGGGGGTAAAAATCTGTTGGGGGGACTGGTGGGTTTTGGCTTCTAGTGACCTGGGAGGGATCACACTAGGCGGACGGTCTACATCCTTCAGTCTCCGAAAAGTGGGCTGCTTTTTGTGGTTAACCTTTGTGCGCACGGCGTGATTCACCGCTCTGAGTCTTTCTGTTCTTAATCCTGTTTTGCATGACAGCACCAGAGGCCCTTTCTGGTGCGTCAACCTCTTCAATGCGGAGTTCAGCAGAAACAGGTTGCAGTTTTTTGTCTGGGCTCGAGGATGGGTGAGTCTCGCCCGTTAACACGGTCTTATTAGCAATGTTGGGGTCTGAGATACTTTTTGTGGGCGTCAGTTGTTTAGTAGTACTAGGTCTACCACTGGGGGTGCCTTTCGAGACAAGAGATGGAGCGAGTAGGGAAGCAACGGATGGTTGGGATCGGGTTTTTGTGAGGTTGCTGGCTCAGCCTTCTCACTACGGAGCCCCAGGTGAAGCGGCTTGTCAATGGATACTCCCTTGAGCTCTTTTATTTCCGCCTTGAGCTTTGCGGCTGGGGAAGCACTCAGTTTGGCTGAGTCTGTGGAGCGCATCTCAATTAGAATGCCGTGTACCCGGTTGGCGTTTTTGGTTGCCAGTTAAACAGGACCGACTTTTAAATGGAAGAGGAAGCTTAAGTCGGCTAAACACCTGAGCACAAGTGTCACGAGGGTGATCCGAGTTGAGAAAGCGACCCTAAAAAGATGACTCGTTTGGAGCATTTCTCGGTGTCTTGCAAAATCTTGGCGACATCAAGAAGTTTCTGCTCAGATACTCTACATACTTGATCGGCGGCCTGGGTTATGGAGAGGGATTTGATAATTAAGCTCATCAGGTTGGTTAACTCATCCTTTAGGGTGCGGATAGTGGCCTTCAGCACAAATATCTCTGCAGCCTTATTATGGACTGCACACTTTAGTGCATCCGTTGATCGCGCATTATGGAAGACCTCCTAAACCGGATTGAGGAATGAGACATTCATCACAGAGGGGAAATCAAGTTGCAACATGGAGGAAGTAACATCGTCAAGAAAGTCAGTCGGCCTTGCCTTTGGTTTGGATTCGGGAAGGCTGTTGCCATTGTTATGGAAATCGGAATCGCCGATCGACAGGATGGTGGGGCGGTGCGCCTTCGGGAGCCTCTTTTGGTTGGTTGATGAATATGGGAAACCCTGCCAGTGGAAACTATCATGCCGAGGGCCTGGTTCTTACGCACAGCAAGGGCGATATAGTTCGTGATGTTTAAGTATAAGTTTTTGTGCTCTTTGTTGGCAATCGGGAATGTGTACTGCATCTCCCATGTGGTTTTTTGTTCTCCAAGGTTTAAAACCTGAGTATGTCGGGTTTCATTGCGTGCAACGGCAGGGCAGACTACTTCAGTTCAGTTCAGTTCAGTTTGCACAGGACAGATAATGGCCACGGCCAATCGAACGTCCAGAATTCCTTCGATAGTATGCACACCAGTTATGCACCCACCACTGCGGAGTGTATTTCGGTGAATCCCCGCTAAAAATGAGAGGAAAACGGAAAACCTCATCGCACATCAACTGCGAGAGTCACTCTGCATCGTGAGCGTTCACTGAGACTGTATGCAATGAGCGGAAAAGTCTATTAAAACATGCTCCAGAAGGACCACAGTGCTACCCGTCGTCCATCTAGTTGATACACTCAAGACTCACTATGAGGAAGTATCTCGTACCACCTGCGATTTAGGGCACCTTTGAAGGATTGGATGGTCTGCAGATCCACCACTCGACCAGGCAGGCCGTTCCAACTCTTCACAACCCTGTTGCTGAAGAAGTACGATCTAGCCATCAACCTAGCTCGGACTTTTATCAACTTCTTTTCATGACCCCTTGTTCTGGAGTCTACGGCCATTTGGAATAGACCATCTGGTCTAAGGCCAGAAAAGCCCTTCATTACCTTGAACGTTTTTATGAGGTCCCCCGACTTCTCCTCCTTTCCGAAAAGAAAAGATTCAGGTCACAGGGTCTGTGCTCGTAAGTCTTATCCCTCTGCCCTTCAACCATTCGCGTGGCGAGACGTTGGACTTTCTCTAGGTGGGCGGCGTCCCTTTTTTTGTAGAAGGGTGACCAAGCCTGCGCGCTACCTTCTAAGTGAGGTCGTACTATAGCGAAGTAAATAGGTACGAATACCCCCGGCTTCCGGCAAGACAAAGCTGATCGCAGCCTAAAGAGCTCCCCACGAGCCTTATGCGCAGCAGCGTTGCATTGCTCCGACCATTTGAAGTCACTGTTCATGATGACCCCAAGGTCTTCAACCCTACTGACTGCATCTATGGTGAACAGCCCCTGGTCATGAGCGACTGTAACAGCCGGTCGTGGAAAATCCCCCTTTTCCCTCACGATTCAGTGTTTTTCCCAACATCACTCATTTTCCTACACTATTGACTTGTCTTCACGGATTGGTTGTTTCTATGGACCAATTGTTGTTTGTTCGCACCCAGAGCGCCACTTTGGCACATCCTTGTTCAGGATCTGCGTGACGCACGTGCTGTTTGCTCACACGCTGCTATTCGGTTTCTCGTTGTTGAGTCCTTTTGATAGTATTATTGAGGTTTGTATATTTTTGATGTCACTGTTCATATAATAATCTGGTATCGTAGAATATCAGGGATAATCGTCTTTTGATTTCGGGATCCGTTGCGAATTAGGCTACGCATTGCTCAAACGTTCGTTACAGCGACAGTTAGGCTTTCTGTTGACCTCAACAACAAATGGCTATTTCCGGCGCTCAGAGGAAGGTCCCATTTGTATGCCCAGTTTATGACGGTACCTATATCTCTGCCCAAGTCCACCTCATCCTCAGATCCAACAATCTTCACATCATCCGCAAAAATAAAGCTAGACGATTTAAGAGCGGATGCCAAGTCATCAATAAATAACAAGAATAGGACCGGGCCTAGGACGGATCCCTGATGTACACCACTGGTGACATTCAGCAAACTGCAGCACCTGTCCTCCACTTTGACGCAAAATGTCCTGTGGGAGCGGAAGTACTCCAGCCACCTAAATACTGGCCCACCTATGCCGAACGTCGCCATCTTGCATAGCAAAAGACGATGATTAACGGAGTCGAAGGCCTTGCTAAAGTCGAGGTAGCATACCTCAAATTCCTTACCTTCGTCAAGTCATCGAGTTACTTCATCTGAAAAGCACAAGAGATTGGTTGGACAAGATCTCTTTTTCAGGAATCCATGCTGAGCCGGACTTAACATGAGTGCTCCAGTGAGTGCTGGCAGACATGGGCACGGATGATCTTCTCAAGGACTTTACATAGGATGCTAGTTAGGCTTACCGGCCTGTAGTTATGCATAGCCGACTTGGGTCCACCTTTTGTATCGCCACGACGGCCGCGATTTTCCAGTCCCAAGGCAGCTTACTTTGGTCCAACGTGGATCTGTACAGCCTGCATACCGATGGAGCAATGATATCCGCCAACGGCTTGATGATAGTTGGGTGGATGCCATCTGGGCCCGCTGACTTGTGGCTGTGGTACTGACACACGATTCCCTCTGAGAGATTTAGCTCGTTTGTCTGCGGTGGGGATGCACCAGAGCCAGATAGACTCGTACCCCACTATCTATCCTTTGTACACTACCGATGTACTCTCCAAGGGCATCTGCCTTGCCCTGGTCATCATTGACAATACCATAGTCTCTGGTGTTGTTGTCTTACACACTGGGCCAATTTGAGCTCAAATTCCTGCTTAGAAGTTCTCAAAAGGCTTACAGTCTCGTTTCTCAGCTTCATATGGCGGTTCCAGGCTAGCTGACTGCCGGAAGCTTTGTGCTGGTTCCAGCTGCGGTTTCTACGTCTGATGGCTTTGGCGATTGAAGCCTTCCACCACATGAGTTTGCCCTCCCCACTCTTTCGTTTGAAGGGTGCGAACCCTTCCTGTATGGCGGTCAGGGATCCTTTTGTGGCCTGTCGGCGCTCCTCTACAGTAGCCTCCTCTGTCGTGTCCCAGGTCAAACCCATCGCCCTATTACGAAGCCAATCTATGTCCATACTACCGGAATGTCTGACCAGCCTTGAAGGTACCTTGGGTTGCCGCATGCATAGGACAATTTTGACACACACGTGGTCACTCTTGCCCGGCGGTGCACAATAATGCAGTCCAGACACATTGTTGGGGAGGTTTGTTATTGCTAGGTCCAGCGAGGATGGGAGGCATCCAGTCCTATATCTGGTATTTTCTCTAATATGCTGGTGCAACGCATTGGCATGCAGCCATTCTAAGTAGATTTGCTCCTCCGATCCCGGCACGCAGACCTCATCCGTCCAGTCGATGTGCGGAGGTTTGAAGTAAGTCACTATGAGGATCTTTTGCGCGTCCTTAACTAGTTCAGTCAAAGTCCACAGTAAACAAACGTCCTCTTCGTGGTTTGCACTTGGTGCCATGTAGACAGACAACGTTAACCCTTCTGCTTGGAAGGGCGATCTTGACTATGCACAGCTGGACATTGCTAGTGCACATCGTAGTCTGAGACTCAAAGTGGTTTTTATCTGTTCTAATGAGGATGGCGTTCGCGTTCCCTATCCTGCCTATAGACTGCAAAACCGTTACTTATTAGGCCTGGCCACGTTTCAGAAGGCCACGTTTCTGTGACGGCAACTATTGACGCTTTGTGCTCGTCAGCGGTTTGGCGAGTTCCGCCCATTTGTTTCTAACACTACCCGCGTTAGTATATAATACCACCGCGTTTGCTCCGTCGCCTAGGTGTCTCTTGCTATTCACTCCTGTCTGTTTCTCAGGCGCAACGCCTGATATGATGACACATTTTTTGCTTCGGATGTCCCCACTGGTGTGCATGAAGCCGGCTGACGATCCAGAATTTCCGAAGACTTCCAATCCATCTCTATAGGAGTTGCCACAACATCCAGACTGGCAAAGGTCGCATTGTCATCCATCTTCGGGCGCGTCTTCAGTTACAACTATTTCCGACCCCGCACTTGGCCTCTTTACTATTGTCGGGGTCGGGTCCTGAGAGCCGAGTACGGCCTTTTGCTGAACTTGTTGGTTTTTCACCAGCGCCCTGGCTGGTCGAGCCAGGTTGTCAGCCGGAGTTGGGCCACCAGGCCTTACCCTATGCTAGTCTGGCACTATTTGGCATCTACCCTTGGTGCGATCCACTACTGCCGCCCTCGCCAGCAGTTTATCCCGGTTGGCCTCATCAGCGAACTCCACTAGTACTGGTCTCGCACGATGTTCTCCTTTGCTCTCAAGTGGTGACCTCTATGTCCCTACTCTGTGCACCCTTCTCTGAGTACTAGGGTACGGAACACCTGCGATTCGCAATGCCACAGACCCTCCTCCCGCCTATGTCCATCCTGGCTTTCGATTCCCTTATAAAAGGTTCTTCCTGGTTAAGGATCAGGAGCATGTGACTTGGGACCCTGCCCATCGACAAGATCTGCCTCCGTAGATCTTTCACCCTGTTTTCCAATACCAGAAGAGCAGGGTCATCCACCCCAGCTAACCCATCCTTCGCGATATTATAGTCACCCTTCTTTTTGACCTGCCTTGCTCTTCTCGGCTTCTGCTCAGTCCACTGGCCTTCCTCGGTCTGCTTCAAAGAGATTGAGGCAACGACCGCATGGCAAGCTCCCGGAACTGGTCCATTCGCTCTGATGACTGTCCTCTCGAGTGTGGATGCTACTTCCGCAAACGACTGACTGCAATCTGCTTGCGGCGGATTGGGGCTTATGACTGAGGTACTACTTGGTAGGCGTTGGTCCTGCTCTTGAGCCTACAGTTCAAAGGCCAAACTAGCCGCGTTCTTGCAAGAGGCACAGATCCATTCAGCTCATGGGCTCTGCTTATAAAGGACATAGATGTTGTATAGTCCAGCCACCGGAACGTTCGAGCGACGCGTAGCAACCAATTTCGGCACAATTCAAAACAAAGTCGATTCCAAATAGCTACGGTACTATATACAACAAATTAATTAATTTTACAATAATCAAACTTCAATAGTATTCCTCCTGGGCTCTTTCGCTCCAAATTGGACAACAAATCAACAACTGCAGCTGGGTTATAGCAAATGGTTAGATACAGATGATGAGATTACCAAATACAGTCACAACGAAATTCAAGCTGAGCGACTCTCGCTCGAGGCAACGGTAGGAGTCCGGTTTGAGACAAAGATTTAGAGAAATAAAACAAACAATCGGAATTCCAGAAAAGATAGTTCATACGAATGATAAATGTCGTTTGTAATATGGATGCTAATGCATGGAACGGGCTTTCCTGAACTCCTTTACACCGGCCCCCAAAATCCGACCCGGATTTTTCTTGTGCACCGCTAGATGTGGTCGGCCTCATGCATCGGCTCGCCCTACGGTTCCCCATTTCCTAAAACATATCACCGTTAATAGCAGTTCCCAGTCGGGCAAGTGGATCAACTCTCAGTGGTCCCTCCCGATCCGGCAGATCCGAAGACCCGTCTCCCACTTGAGAAGAGTTGGCCTCTGAGCTTACACCACCAGTGTCCGGTTCGCCCTCAATAAGACAAATCTTTCTAATTTCACGGAGCAGTAATCCTTCATTAGTTCGCACTGTTGCCGTTCGCACCAAACCATCGTCCGAAACTGAGATGCTTTCGATGACTCCTATCGGCCACCGGACACGCGGCAAAGCCTCCGAAACTAGTAGTACTACATCACTCGATCTAAAGTTGCATTCTCGAGTTATCCACTTCTGCCACTGTTGTAACAGTGGAAGATATTCCCTGATCCATCTCTTCCAAAACACAGATGTTAGATAGTTTGCCTGCCTCCACTGACGAACCAGTCTATCGCGCAACGAATCCGCCGGAATATCTCGTGGGTTCGCCCTCAGGATAAGTAGGTCATTGGGCGTGAGTACTGGCAGATCACGGCAGTCTGTGGTCAAAGGCACTAGCGGTCGTCCGTTTACTATCCGCTCACTTTCCGTAAGGAATGTCAACAATATTTCGTCAGTCATCGGCTGCTCGTCACAAATTAAAAGAAGCGCTCTTCTAACCGAGCGCACCATGATCTCCTATATGCCACCACGGTGACTAGCATGTGGGGGATTGAAATTCCACTGCACGCCCCGTTGCAACAATCTATCCGCAATCTTACCACTAGACCAGTTTCCCATTAGGTTCTTCAATTACCTTTGAGCCCCAACAAAGCTTGTACCGTTATCACTAAGAATCTCGGACGGTGCCCCTCTCCTCGACATGAAACGCAGCAATGTCATAATGAATGAATCCGTGCTTAGAGAATAAGAAACTTCAATGTGTACCGCACGCATCTGCAGACGGCTGAAGATGCATCCATATCGTTTCTCCACGCTGCGCCCATGTTTAACCGCAAATGGGCCGAAATAATCTATTCTGACGTATTTGAACGGAAACCAACCTTGTTGGACTCTAATGGCTGGTAGAGGAGCCATCCTTTGCTTGCCTACGACCGCCAAATGCTTCCGGCATTTCCAACATCCTCCAAGTACTCGCTTGACGGCAGCTCCCCCCTGTACAATCCAAACTCTTTTGCGAAGTTCTGCGAGTAACTGCGAAGGTCCTGCGTGTCCTTCCATCGCGTGATCCCATCGGATTATCGAGTCTGTAATCGGGTGAGTCTTGGGTAGTATCGCCGGATGTTTCACACCCTGAAGCTGACTGGAGTAGTTCAGTCGTCCTCCAACACAAATAATTCCATTTGATAAAATTGGATCGAGTTTTAATAGGGTCCTGTTCATCGGAGATTTGTTAGTGCATAGGTTACTGCTCCTGTCCCGCAGCTATTTTAGCTCTTTGCCATAGACCTTAGCTTGCACAATCAAAATAACACATTCCTCCGCTTTAGCAATGTCGTTTAACTTCAAGGGCCCAATTGTTAATCCTAGATCCGTGCGCCCGCCTCTCATGAGTGCAATGTACATTTTAAAACGGGTTAACCACGCTGCCGACTTCAACAAGTGAAACCAACTGGAGCGCCTAGCTAGAAATGCTTCCGTCCATGCATCCTGCAACACTGTGAGAACTGTACTCGAAGGCTGCTTCAACTCAACGTTTGATGGTGCTGCAGACACCGTGGGACTGGTCGGCCATGAAGTTTCATCGTTCATCAAGAATTTAGAACCTTCGAACTCGATGATGTTGTGCCTCTTGATGCCAAGTCTGCAGGGTTAGCCTTCGATCTGACATGACTCCACTGCCAGGGTTCCGATTACTGATGGATTTAAGCCAAACGGTTGGCAACGTACGTACTGAATCTCGTTTTAGTGTTGCTTATGTAGTGCAAAACTATGGCAGAGTCCGTCCAGTAGTGGACCTTACCAAACTTGATTCCAGTTTCTTCCATAAGAACCCGAGAAAATCTAACGGCCAGTCTTGCTGCGGCTAACTCCAATCGAGGGATCGTTACGGCCTTGAGAGGAGCTACCCCTGACTTAGAGAACAGAAGGGCACAGTAGGGAGCTATGTCCCTTGAAACCATTCCGGAATACGCCACCACCCCATAGCCAACTTCAGAAGCGTCGCAAAATACATGAAGCTGTACACCTTCGTTCAGTGGGTCACCTCTAATAATAGAACGCTGAATTTTGAATGCGCATAGTTGTTCCATGCTTCTTGAACACTCGTTCCAGCATCGTAGGGGTTCTTCTCCAATTGGGTCGTCCCAACCAAGCTTCAAGCGACACAGTGATTGCAATAACACCTTGCCTGGCAGAATGAAAGGTGAAACCAACCCTAGTGGGTCGAACACGGGTGATACTATAGACAACAAGCCGTGCCTTGTTTGAGGTTTTTCGCGTGTTGCGAATGAAAACTGGAACGTGTCTTCTATTGCATTCCTTTCTAACCCCAACGTCTTCTCCGGCACAGGCGCGCAATCATCCATTTCCAAAGTAGGATGAGCCAGCTCAGATTTTGGTAAAATATCCAGCACCTCCTTACGATTACACACCCACTTATGAAGCCGGAATCCACCTCGTGATAGTAACTCACTCATCTGGATAGCAAAATCTCTTGCATTCTCCGGTGTAGGCAAAGAAACAGGACAGTTGTCTACAGAGAAGTTGTTATACACGGCCCTGAAGACGTAATCCTCATACTGTCCTCCCCAATCGTCTGCCGTGCGACGTAACGCAAAATTCGCACAAAATGGGGAGGAAGTGGCACCAAAGGGGTGGGCATTCATCTGATATTCAACAAGATTACCACCTAGTCGACCATTTTCCCACCAGAGGAACCTCAGTGCTCCTTTGTCTCTTGTCGGCACTCGAACCTGCATGGACATTTCTTCAATATCCGCAGCCAACGCGACAGATTCCTTTTGAAAACGAAGCAACACTCCAACTAAGCTTCCTGTCTTATCCGGTCCCTGTAGCAACTAATCATTCAAGGAGCGTCCCTGAAATGCAGCCGCACAGTCAAACGCCACCTTCAGCTTGCTAGGCTTTTTAGGGTTTGTAACTGCGTGATGTGGTAAGTACCACTTTGGCTCAAAACCCATTTTTAGCTGTACATCGGGCACTAATTGGGCGTGGCCTTTGTGCACATAACCCTCTATTGTTGTAGAGTATTTGTCAAAGAATTCCGGGTCACGAGCAAACCTTTTTCTCATGCCGTTCAATCTCTCTTTGGCCACAATATAGTTATTTGGAAGTCTTACGTCAGGATTCCTCCACGGAAGTGCAACTTCGTAGTGTCCGTCCAACCGGGTTGTGGCATTGGAAACCATATCAATGGCCTGTTTGTCTTCTAATGAAGGAGAGTTCTCCGATGCACACCCACCGCAGAAATCGGCGTTGTATAGTCGATCGATCTGTTCTGCTAAGGGGTCCATTCCCCTCTCAATGTGGTTTACTGTCCTCACAGAGCGTGGCTCCTGGTTTACCGGACCGAGAACAATCCATCCTTAAATCGTCCGCACAGCATAGGGTTGTTTTCTTTTGCCGCATCTTTGCTCTAATGCCCAATGTGCTTCTGGGACGTTGGCACCTATCAGGATTCGCACTCTCGAATCTTCCAGATTCTGTCTTTGGACGCAATGTAGGTTAGGCCAGGATAAAATGTCCGCATCTGTGCAGTACTGGACTGCTTGGATTGGTAACCTATCAACACAAAAGGCTCTCTCTACATTCACGAAATCATTCTCTGACAATGAGTTCAGTCGCAGCCCTGTTATTCCAGAATTCCAAGCGGTGGTCCAATTTACGGTCGAAATCGAAAGTGAGGTTGGGGATGCCTTCAAGCCCACCAGCTCCATAGTGTCTTTTTGTATTAGAGTCACATCAGACCCGCTGTCCAGCAGAGCATAGGTCTCCACAGAGCCCCTCGGTCCGTCTACTCGCACTGGTAGTACACCCAAACTGACCCGACATTCTGGCCTAAGAGTAGCCGCACAACTATTGGTCCGCTGCCCAGGCTTTTTTGCACTGTCCGTACCCAGCTTATCCAGCTGCAGCCCCTGTGTTGTATCTTGCGTGACTCGATCGGTACATTGCTTCTGTGCAACATGCAGTAGAGGGTGGTGCCGTTTCGGACAACCTGATGTTGAACATGGTTTGGAAACAGAACAGTTGCTAGACAGATGTCCACACTTGAGACACGAAAAACAAGCCTTGATTTCTTTGATCGATGCCCAACGACCGGGTATATCACGAGAAAGGAATCGCTGACATTCCTCAAGTGCTTGTATTCCATTACATAACGAACACCTATTAGCTGCGACCAACAAAGTACTACCCTGATTTGGCATGAACCGTGTCGCTTCTGGGTGCGTGTTTTGTGCATAATTCCTCCAACTGGATGACCGCGAATACCCCTGGGCCTTGCTATTGGCAACCAGTTTGCCAAACCCACTTCGGGCAATCCGTGCTTCACGGGACACTAGGTGCTGCAGATCTTGGAACCTCGGTTCGTCTCCTCTTCCCAAAATATCATCAACGGTCCTAGCCCACAAGTCCTGGAGACGCGTTGGTAGCACTCGAGTGATACGTTCCATAGTCTGCAATGAGTTGAGGTCCCACATGCAATTAATCTGCGTGAGGGCAACTTCACAGTTCAGCATTTTTAACGACAACTTGGTCAGGGAATCCGAATCTTCCACCAGAGGCTTCAAACCTTGCAGCAAGCTGTCAATAAGTGAACGAGCCACTACATGATTTCGTCCATATAGATCTTTTGAGATTTCCCTAGCCCTATTGCATGCCAATGTTGAAGGCAACATAACACATTCGGCAATCGCATCCCTTTCTTGTTTTGAGGTGATCCAAATGTGAAAAGTCTTTGTCCTCGGCGGGATTCGAACCCACGCATGGTCACCACCCTCGTTTTAGTACCGCGAGTGCTCTACTAGCTGAGCTACGAGGCCACGCCGGAGAACCTTCGACTTTCTGTAAACGGATCACAGTATACCCGCCCAACTTACAGTGGCACATATCATCCACCACAGTGAACTAGCTTGTAATTTGACTGCCTATAGTAGGATTTCCCTTTGTACTAACCGGACTCCACCAGTTAAGTGCATTGGGCTTGTTTACATTGCTTGTCCCTTGCAGTAATGCATCAAATAAAGTAGGAGCTGGCCAACGTCTCGAACTCTACCTTCGGGGTAATGTTCGAACTGTCTCACAAACCTCCAGTACGTTGACGAGCAGCCCGCAAATGACTTCAATTCCACCCTGGGTAAGTCCAAACGATAATTCACTGCAGGTTCCGCCACCGGAACCAAGCTTGTTGTTCGTGGTGCATCGTTCTGCACGTGGCAATCACCTAGTTAACGAGAAAGATGTTCACTGACCATTACTCTACCCTTGACCTCATCTCGGTTGACTAGATCTTCTTCCACAGCGAGTGCCAAACGCAGTTCGCCATTTCCGTCTCATTCCTCACCTGGAGCAGCTTACGTTGCTTATCTAACTCCAATTGTTCTGCAACCTGCTTCTCTTTTAACTCAGCTAACAACAGATCAGCTCTAGCTCTATGGGAAACCGAGCTTACCCTAGAAAACCTGATATAATAGAGCCTGAGCAAGATACATGACCAACACCTACGGGCAAAGGGGTTTGGTTCACCTGCAGGGTATTGTGCTTTGATTCGGAAAGGTTTGCCGATTTGCTGCGTAAATTCATGTCTCAGCAATTGCCAAGGTTATTGAGTACTGTATAATCCAGCCACCGGAACGTTCGAGCGACGCGTAGCAACCAATTTCGGCACAATTCAAAACAAAGTCGATTCCAAATAGCTACGGTACTATATACAACAAATTAATTAATTTTACAATAATCAAACTTCAATAGTATTCCTCCTGGGCTCTTTCGCTCCAAATTGGACAACAAATCAACAACTGCAGCTGGGTTATAGCAAATGGTTAGATACAGATGATGAGATTACCAAATACAGTCACAACGAAATTCAAGCTGAGCGACTCTCGCTCGAGGCAACGGTAGGAGTCCGGTTTGAGACAAAGATTTAGAGAAATAAAACAAACAATCGGAATTCCAGAAAAGATAGTTCATACGAATGATAAATGTCGTTTGTAATATGGATGCTAATGCATGGAACGGGCTTTCCTGAACTCCTTTACAGATGTCCTTTGCTATTCCTGAACACTTCGGATGAGCCCATCTCTTGCACACTTTGCACTTTACACCATGTATCATACATTTTCCTCACTTATGCGCGAGACAAGGGTCAGAAATGCGTGTCATACCAAAAACCACAAAACGAAGGCGAAAACTGCTCAAGTGTTCCTCAACCAAGCACAAAATAAACACTGTGACACTAGCAGGTAAAGCCGGCTAACAAAAAAGAACAAAAACCTCCAAGAGAGAAACGATCTCTTCACGAAGCACTGAACACTACTTGGCAATACTACAAGGAAGATAAAAAATATTACCCGGATGAAATGCACCTTGAATGCAATTCTGATACGTTCAGTACTGTAAATTAGGCCAGAATAATTAATAAAACCATTGAAAAACTCAATTTAAAGGCAAGAGCGCTATGAATTCAAACCGTGCGTCACTCACCTTCTGCAGGACAAAAATAACCCTAGTGGCTTCAACCGCTGTTCGCAGCATAAACATCTGTATTCTCCAAACCGCCACGTGAGTCGTTGTTGTAGCTGCTCAAGAGCCTTGATGTCCCTCGTTGAATATAGTCTCCACGCTCAGACAGAGTTTTCTAGATGAGATCTCACAAAAGCCTTATACAGTGGCAATAAGACCCTAAGTTTTTCAGAGCTGACCGCTCTCCTCAACTGGTGCAGGGCTGTACACGCTTCCTGCATCACCTTCTGGCACTGACGACTTGGCTTAAGGTCAGCGCTTACCATCACCCCCAGGTCCCGGGCTTCTTTGGTCTGAGCTAGCACCCCGCGATTGTCTGGCGGCCCAACATATCGTGTGGGCCGTGGTCCTTCATCCTTGATTATATGTTGGCATTTGCTCAGATTGAGGGGATGATCCTACGCCACCGACCACCGGTATACTCTGTCTAGATCACGCTGAACCGCCACATCAGCTGGTGCTCCTACCACCTTGAAGCCATCTGCGAACGAGGGGCGCGGGTTTTCCCACCCGTCTGCCAGATTGTTGATGTAAATCAGGAACAAAAGGGGTCCTAGGACTGACCCTTGCTTAGCGACACTATGCAGGTTCCCATTGTTCGACAAACAACCTTCCACTCCCACCCGGAAAACTCTCTCCTTTTGGCTTTGAGATCCACTTTTGTATTTTGGCCCCAAGTTGAAACGATTCCACTTTTGCCTCAAGCAGTCTGTGGTCAACCAAATCAAATGTCATTTCGAAATCCAGATAGCAGAATTCCACTCGTTCTCTTAGATCCACTCGACTGGTTATCTCATCCAAGAAACTTATTGGGTTGAAGAGGCAGGAGCGTCTTTGCCAGAACCCATGCTGGTTGGCAGTCACCAGCTTGTTCCTCTCCAAATGCCTCACTAATCTGTCTCGTAGTATTCTCTCGAGAGTATCAGGCACTACTGACATTAAATTATTCGGTCTGTAAATGGTACGTGTCTCTGTCTTTACCTTGATAAACGGGTGTGGTGCTCGATACAAGCCAGTCCTTAGGTAGTAAACTCCTGTCTATTGATGCCTCGAACAGCCCAGCTAGTGGTCCAGCCAGGATGGACGACAGTGGCTTCAGTATCGCTGGGTGGAAATCGTCCGGCCCCGCCGCCGTGGATAAGTCTGGCTGCTTTAGTCTGTTCAATACCTCTCCGGTGTTGATTTCTCTGTCATCCATTTCCGGGACTTCACCACCCCTGGTAGCAGGTAGCCCCTGAGCACCCTGGTCCTGTCTATATATCTGCTGAAAGAATTCTAACAAGGTCTCTGCTTTTTCCCGCCTGCTTATGGCCCGCACTCCCGGTGAGTTCTCGACCCTGCCTACGGCTTTCCTCAGTGCTGCCTCAGATTGAACGTAGTTGTAGTATGCTTCCGGATTGCTCTTGACGTTCCGTGCAATACGTTGCCCGTAGTTGTTCCTGCACCGTTTCTGTACCCGAGATAGTTAAGTTCTCAATGCTTTGAACTGTAGGAAGGCCCGGTAGTGGCTGGTACTTCCGTGCTCTCTGAATGCTCTTTGCTTCTGTTTTAGGGCCTTTCTTATTCGGCTAGTCCACCACAACGGCAATCCGTTCCATTTGACTATTCTCAGTGGTGCGACAGTCTGTTATTTTCAACAATCTGTTCTTGATCCAACTCCCTTGGTTTTCTACGTTGTAGTCATCGCCCACCATATCCCAATCTACCCGGAGGCCTAGTTCTACCAAGTTATTCTTGTCCATCTTTGAGACGTTTCCCCTGAATTTATCAGGCGCACTTATTCCCCGAAAGTTTAGCCCAAACTGGGGTACGCCACGATCGCTCCTACGGGTTCCTCGACTTCTGGGTATTCTAGGTCATTTAGAGCTCTGTTAACTACCGGGTCATGATTGACGGTAACAGACGAAACCTCCATTTTGTCACTTGGGTAACGTGTTGTCCGAGAACTTTCCTGTGGATTGGGTTGAATAACCTTTCCCCAAATATGCCTTCTGGGACGGTTTTCGAGGTTCAGTCTACTTAGGGGGATTTGAAATCGTCCTTGTTAAGTAACTTCCATCCGGCTTTGGCAACCGTGGTGGGGGAATCCAGCAGATCACTGGTCCCAGAACCTTCCATTCCTGGGCTTTGATATATGCAAACAACCGAGGCTTTCGGTCGGCCCGTTCACAGTAAATCACTTTTTCAGAAGATAAACGGGCATCCTCATATAAAATGTTGTTTTGGTAACGTGCGGGCTTTTTTGAGGTTTAAACGGTACTAGTTGACCAGCCGGGTTCAGAGCGAGCTTGAGCTGGATTCGAAGTGATCCAGGGTTGGACTCTCAACGAATGCCCACCCAGGAACCGGCAGGGATTTGCTCGGGCAATCCAGCCGTAAACAAGCCGGGCTTTATCTGGGTTGCCCGGTCGAACCCCGGCCAGTTCCCGGGCAAGCACCCGTTGCAAAACCTGCCCCTGCCCAGCCCAAGCCCCATTTCAGCCCGTTCGCCTGCTCTTGGCCCGGCCAAAAACCATTTGAAGCCCGATAGGGGCCAGCAGGCTCCCGGCCGTGTTTGCTACGTGGAAATTTTACACAAAATGAAAAACATACCCGTGAGGCGGTTGATCAAGAAAACTAACGTTTGCTAATATTACCTGAGCTGCGCTACTCCAGCGGTGCGGTTGTCTCCCTTGGTTTGTCTAGCTGATTTCGACCTTTTTATAACACACAGCTCGTCCCGTCTCTCACTGAAGCATGTCAATTTCTGAACTGACTTCATCCTGAATAATGTCAGCTTCCACTGCCGTGGATGAACAGGGAAAATCACAGGTCGTGAGGGAATAACTAAGAAACGTTCCCAAGTGGCATATTGCACAACCCCGTCGGACACTGCCCAACGGAGCGTTGGGGTAGCCAACTACGACGGTACATTTCAAAGCAAATGGCATAGATCCTCCTAAAGTTCAGGGCGCCATATATATATATATATATATGTATATATATATATATATAATAAACATTTCGTCCTGAGCCGGAGCACCCGGACCGTTTTTTCGTATCACCTTCGGGTTCCCTGCGCTACTGTCGATTAGCACACCGCCCACCTTCTGGGTTGCTTTGCACATCAATGTCCTTGAGGTCCCGCTGAGAGTCAGTTGTCTTTATTCTCCTCTCTCGGAGTTGCGACGGTCCAGTTCTTTAGTGACGGGACTGGGCAACGCTTTCTTTACCCTGAACATGGGCTCCGTGGTGCTCAGCCCCTCCACCTTGCTTGCGTTCTCTCTCGGAGACCTCAGGAAGGCTGTGTTAAAACCCGGAATTCCGGTTTTTCCACCCTTCCCTGACAGAATACAGCTGCTTTACGATCGGGCACCATATTTATTTCTCCCTTTGAGATTTGATTAATGTGTCCGGTTGCAGCTAAGAAGGCATCCCTGTGACGAAGATTGGCGAACTCGACAAGCATAGGTCTTGTTTCGCACTCTTTAGAGTCAGTGTCCCCGTTCCACCGCCCCAGCCTAATAATTTTTTTAACTGCTACATGCCCGGGGATTTCCACCGCTTGGAGCAAGTTGACCAGATGGTACCTCATTGCTCCGTCCCTCTGCTTTTCAACTTTCATGAACGGTTCCGGAATTCCGTGTACTACAACATTCCGGTTTCTTCCCAGGGCAATAACAATAATTTTCTTCAACGCAGTCAGAATATTGGTGTCTTCCCCTAACTTAATTGCCCGCTATGTCGCAAGTCGGCGGCGCAGCAGCTGCTTGCTGTCCCGGCTTTGCCTCGGTGCTCTTTGGGTGTGCTGGCAAAGCCTCATGACAACTGCTGTCCCCAATTGGTGCCGACTGTTCTTCTAAAGGTCTATAAGTCTTTGTTTTTTTCTGGCGACCTCAGCCTCCCTAGTGGCTTTATTATCTGATCTAATTGGCTTTTTGTGTCGCGGACATATCAAGCTAAGTTTATCATATTCTCAGAATAACTGGTAGTAATTCTTGCTTAACCACGAGCACTTCGTGTGGAACCGTGTTTGACAGGTATCACAATGAGTTCCCGCAGTGCCTGCCGGCATATTCCCCTCAAAAAGCCAAGGCCTTCCACACTGTTCATCTACCCCTTCTGTGAGGTCTGGTGTTCTACAAGTCACGGGTTTTTCATTCGCTAGTTTTCCATGTTGCCAATATAACCGAAAAAGTGGGGCAATAGGAGTAGTCTGGCTAAGCTTAGGATGGCTAGTAAGTCTGATTTCAGACTGAGATTGACCAATAATGAGAAGAATGATCGACTGGCATGTCAGTACAGCCGACCCACACTGATGTGGTTTTTGTCGCTGGACACAGTCGTTTATTGTTAACTGAATTTTTGTCAACTTGGTGTCAGTTATTTTATCCTGGTGGTAAGTTTTTCCGTTTCTGTGGAGTCTGAATGCCATTTTCTTTTCTGTGTCTTCCCCGCAGCCCAAAGCCGCTCTATTTTGCTCCCTGGAAATGGGTGAAATAAGAACAATTATTTGGAAAACCATAAATGAGTAGATAGAAAAGATCATCGCAATAAGTGAATTGGGTTCATAAATTAAATAAACGAAGCATATGGCGCACTTCAAATGGCTGACATGAACCGCTCGGAAGCCGTCCTCAAAATGTTCAGAAAATCGGCCGCAGACACGTCAGAAGCCGCCCGAAAAAGCATAGGCATAAGAAAAAATCTGATCAAAAACAGGCCGAAAAATGACCGGCATATGGCCGGTTAACGAGTGGACTTTGCGAAACAACTAAAATATCTGATATGCATCCAAAATGTAGTTTAACAAAATAAATTACGAACTACGGTGCTCCCAAGTTGCACATTGCCCAACCCCGTCGGACACTGCCCAACGGAGCGTTGGAATAGCCAACTACGACGGTACATTTCAACGCAAACGGCATAGATCCTCCTAAACTTCAGGGTGCCATACAAATATATATACATTTCGTACAAATATGTAACAAAAGTTTGTGTGACATTTGCACACTTTTCTATTACTGCGTGCCATCGTGACCGTGTGTTCCTCATTGGTTTCGCTTGTTGTTTGTCGGCAGGTGAGTATTTTCAGCGGTGTGTAGTTACGGTTGGTAGTATAATTGTCTGAGTGTCATGAATAAGTCTCGTTTGGACTGTATTGGTACTATTTCGTCGTCTAATTCTTGTATCGTAGGTATTAGTTGCTTGAAATATTCCATACTTCGTATAAAAGTATAAGTTTCTTCTGACGCTGTCAATATAGAGGTAGCCAGTATATCCTGGGAAATAAATGTCATTATTAAAATGGTTACCTGTTGGAACCCATGGTTTCGTCGTTTCTTAATCCTGTAGGAAACATTAGGCCGAAAGCGAGCAAGTGGCAAAGTTATTGGAGGAGGAAAATGGAACTGGGACCCATGCAGTGTCTCACATGTCACGATGCCAATTTGTGGAAGCACAGAACTTCGTGTCCCAAAGAAAGAATCCGGATTATCCTCTTACATTGGATTTCTTTATTTGAGTTATTGAACAGCAGTTACAGCTAGCACTTCCGGTGCATTTCTTGAAGTGGAGCAATGAACGCCGGAGGTACAAACAGAAGGAGTGCCTGGGGATTTGATAGGTGGAGGTACGCTTCCCACTGCGTGCACATCCGTGGGGATTGTTTCATCGGGCAGGATGGTATCATCGGATCGGTTCTCGGTCGGTTTGTCTAGTAGCCCTTTCGCACGGATGAACAGTGAATTGATATGCAGGAAAATTAGGGCATGGATATGCCTTTATTAGTTACATCACTAGCAAATTAAATGAAAAGCTGTGTTGTGAGTTTTAAATCTCAAACATTTAAAGAACGATAACCCCGTAATAGATTTCATATATATCTATACATAAACATATTAACAGACACTGGAAAAAGTTTCCACTCAGGAAACAGCATAGTTTTAATGGCGAAACCGGTGATGAATCCCAAATCTAAGTAAGCCTATAAACCGATGTAAACTGTGATAGCAATTTGCAGGAAATACAATTGTTATGCGACACCATATTACGGTGAATAGCATATCATATATATATATATATGTACATAAAGTATTTGCATATATACGTATATATATACGTACGCAGGAAGAACAGAAGTGTAATCAACTTTTTTATAAAAAAGGTATGTAAAATGGGGATTCACACGTGGGAAGAGTTGACCGATGGGAGTAAACATTTACAGAAGACAGCGTGGATGGGAGCGGTATGGATATCGGACTACATTCCATCTTCTGAAAAGGTAAGTAAACGCGTTGAGCGCAAAGCTTGCGTAAAGAAGCCCCCGAAGATATTAAAATACATAAAATGAACTCCATCGTTCAAAATATTGACTACGGTCGCCGGTTTTGTCTGTCAGAATGGTATTATTGAGGCGTACAAAAAAAAATCCCGTTAGCGACACACGAACAGGGAGTCTTGGCGAAACGGGGTATGGACAAGAGCGTGTCATCTAGGACCAAAGTTTTTCCGAGATAACATTAAACAGTGTTCACTTCGTGCAGGCGCTTGTACAATTGCTTCGCTGGTCCTGCCGGTCATTTTTATCAAACATTTTAGCTTGACCAAATGAGATTCGTAAGGGAAGCATGAGAACCTGTCCAAATCCTCATGTCTTCCTACATCCTCTGCTAGATGAGTCAGACAACAAACACCATACACAATTGAATTGAGGCCATACAATTTTGCCATCTCCTGCACAAAAACACGCAAAATATCAAGTGCGAAGTCTGATAAACGGACTTAAAACGGGATGCGGAAAGATGTACACAGAAACAAACAAAATCAAAAAATTGTCGTATAAATCATGGGGTGATAAATCAAGTAAACTTACAAGACCAAGGTGAAAGAGGGACTGTCGAAATCCCGTCGCCTTCCGGCGTTCGATACCACACGTGTGACGGCGTTTGCGCTGGAGATCACAAGTAAGAACACTTTGAGTTTGCAGAATTCGGTCGCCAAGTTCCTCCGCATCCGACGTACTCAGACGAGAACGTGATAAATGACCGCCTTTCAGCCAGGCTGTAAGTAGTTTCTGTGTTACCCCTGAGCATAATAAGTGCATATAATCTGACGAGAATTTCGTCACACTATCTATGGGTAGGGCCAGGAACGGCATAGTGTCTATGAGGTGACGACGATACTTCCCGGCGCAAAACGTTCCATCCGTTCGCGCAATAACCTCGACGACGGGAAACATCATCCTCCCATCAATATGCAAGCCGCGTTGGTTGCACTTATCACGGCCGAAATAACCAGCAGGGCTTTTGATTTGATGAATGAAGGCCAAGGCGGGAGTATCACAGATAACGGCTTTCAAACAACGTCGTATAGAAGAATTACGACAGCTTAGGCCTTTTTTGTAGCAGCTGGTCCAGTTCTTTCACTGTGTTGCACAAGTAATTATGTACTGGATATGGTTTTTAACACCACAATAAAATCCAACGGTCATGATTTGCGGACACATTGGCTGCATTATCCTTGCCAAAATCGGCCATATCTGAACGGAAGATTCCCGAAACAACGACAGGTTATCTATATTCAGGTGTAGATTGACAAAAATCGGAATAAAACCCATGCTGCTTCGGCACATATTTATTCCTTCCGTCAGTCCAACGTGAATGTATATTCCGCCGTCCAACTGAATTTTCTCACACGGACGTGGTGTACGAGAAATAGTCCGTGGATCACGTGAGAGACCCGGCACAAACTTGCCCACACAAGAAAGTACTTCTCGCCGCTGTTTCATGCTTGAGTTTGCGGCGACGAATAGATCCAACAGTGACTGTTGCACCAGGCCTATGTTTACTTTTACGGATATATTTCCTCCCAGTTGTAAATCCTCCGTCGCTTGAAAATGAAGCAATACAGAAATGATACCACCTTAACCGATGAAACAATCCCCACGGATGTGCACGCAGTGGGAAGCGTACCTCCACCTATCAAATCCCCAGGCACTCCTTCTGTTTGTACCTCCGGCGTTCATTGCTCCACTTCAAGAAATGCACCGGAAGTGCTAGCTGTAACTGCTGTTCAATAACTCAAATAAAGAAATCCAATGTAAGAGGATAATCCGGATTCTTTCTTTGGGACACGAAGTTCTGTGCTTCCACAAATTGGCATCGTGACATGTGAGACACTGCATGGGTCCCAGTTCCATTTTCCTCCTCCAATAACTTTGCCACTTGCTCGCTTTCGGCCTAATGTTTCCTACAGGATTAAGAAACGACGAAACCATGGGTTCCAACAGGTAACCATTTTAATAATGACATTTATTTCCCAGGATATACTGGCTACCTCTATATTGACAGCGTCAGAAGAAACTTATACTTTTATACGAAGTATGGAATATTTCAAGCAACTAATACCTACGATACAAGAATTAGACGACGAAATAGTACCAATACAGTCCAAACGAGACTTATTCATGACACTCAGACAATTATACTACCAACCGTAACTACACACCGCTGAAAATACTCACCTGCCGACAAACAACAAGCGAAACCAATGAGGAACACACGGTCACGATGGCACGCAGTAATAGAAAAGTGTGCAAATGTCACACAAACTTTTGTTACATATTTGTACGAAATGTATATATATTTGTATGGCACCCTGAAGTTTAGGAGGATCTATGCCGTTTGCGTTGAAATGTACCGTCGTAGTTGGCTATTCCAACGCTCCGTTGGGCAGTGTCCGACGGGGTTGGGCAATGTGCAACTTGGGAGCACCGTAGTTCGTAATTTATTTTGTTAAACTACATTTTGGATGCATATCAGATATTTTAGTTGTTTCGCAAAGTCCACTCGTTAACCGGCCATATGCCGGTCATTTTTCGGCCTGTTTTTGATCAGATTTTTTCTTATGCCTATGCTTTTTCGGGCGGCTTCTGACGTGTCTGCGGCCGATTTTCTGAACATTTTGAGGACGGCTTCCGAGCGGTTCATGTCAGCCATTTGAAGTGCGCCATATGCTTCGTTTATTTAATTTATGAACCCAATTCACTTATTGCGATGATCTTTTCTATCTACTCATTTATGGTTTTCCAAATAATTGTTCTTATTTCACCCATTTCCAGGGAGCAAAATAGAGCGGCTTTGGGCTGCGGGGAAGACACAGAAAAGAAAATGGCATTCAGACTCCACAGAAACGGAAAAACTTACCACCAGGATAAAATAACTGACACCAAGTTGACAAAAATTCAGTTAACAATAAACGACTGTGTCCAGCGACAAAAACCACATCAGTGTGGGTCGGCTGTACTGACATGCCAGTCGATCATTCTTCTCATTATTGGTCAATCTCAGTCTGAAATCAGACTTACTAGCCATCCTAAGCTTAGCCAGACTACTCCTATTGCCCCACTTTTTCGGTTATATTGGCAACATGGAAAACTAGCGAATGAAAAACCCGTGACTTGTAGAACACCAGACCTCACAGAAGGGGTAGATGAACAGTGTGGAAGGCCTTGGCTTTTTGAGGGGAATATGCCGGCAGGCACTGCGGGAACTCATTGTGATACCTGTCAAACACGGTTCCACACGAAGTGCTCGTGGTTAAGCAAGAATTACTACCAGTTATTCTGAGAATATGATAAACTTAGCTTGATATGTCCGCGACACAAAAAGCCAATTAGATCAGATAATAAAGCCACTAGGGAGGCTGAGGTCGCCAGAAAAAAACAAAGACTTATAGACCTTTAGAAGAACAGTCGGCACCAATTGGGGACAGCAGTTGTCATGAGGCTTTGCCAGCACACCCAAAGAGCACCGAGGCAAAGCCGGGACAGCAAGCAGCTGCTGCGCCGCCGACTTGCGACATAGCGGGCAATTAAGTTAGGGGAAGACACCAATATTCTGACTGCGTTGAAGAAAATTATTGTTATTGCCCTGGGAAGAAACCGGAATGTTGTAGTACACGGAATTCCGGAACCGTTCATGAAAGTTGAAAAGCAGAGGGACGGAGCAATGAGGTACCATCTGGTCAACTTGCTCCAAGCGGTGGAAATCCCCGGGCATGTAGCAGTTAAAAAAATTATTAGGCTGGGGCGGTGGAACGGGGACACTGACTCTAAAGAGTGCGAAACAAGACCTATGCTTGTCGAGTTCGCCAATCTTCGTCACAGGGATGCCTTCTTAGCTGCAACCGGACACATTAATCAAATCTCAAAGGGAGAAATAAATATGGTGCCCGATCGTAAAGCAGCTGTATTCTGTCAGGGAAGGGTGGAAAAACCGGAATTCCGGGTTTTAACACAGCCTTCCTGAGGTCTCCGAGAGAGAACGCAAGCAAGGTGGAGGGGCTGAGCACCACGGAGCCCATGTTCAGGGTAAAGAAAGCGTTGCCCAGTCCCGTCACTAAAGAACTGGACCGTCGCAACTCCGAGAGAGGAGAATAAAGACAACTGACTCTCAGCGGGACCTCAAGGACATTGATGTGCAAAGCAACCCAGAAGGTGGGCGGGGTGCTAATCGACAGTAGCGCAGGGAACCCGAAGGTGATACGAAAAAACGGTCCGGGTGCTCCGGCTCAGGACGAAATGTTTATTATATATATATATATATACATATATATATATATATATGGCGCCCTGAACTTTAGGAGGATCTATGCCATTTGCTTTGAAATGTACCGTCGTAGTTGGCTACCCCAACGCTCCGTTGGGCAGTGTCCGACGGGGTTGTGCAATATGCCACTTGGGAACGTTTCTTAGTTATTCCCTCACGACCTGTGATTTTCCCTGTTCATCCACGGCAGTGGAAGCTGACATTATTCAGGATGAAGTCAGTTCAGAAATTGACATGCTTCAGTGAGAGACGGGACGAGCTGTGTGTTATAAAAAGGTCGAAATCAGCTAGACAAACCAAGGGAGACAACCGCACCGCTGGAGTAGCGCAGCTCAGGTAATATTAGCAAACGTTAGTTTTCTTGATCAACCGCCTCACGGGTATGTTTTTCATTTTGTGTAAAATTTCCACGTAGCAAACACGGCCGGGAGCCTGCTGGCCCCTATCGGGCTTCAAATGGTTTTTGGCCGGGCCAAGAGCAGGCGAACGGGCTGAAATGGGGCTTGGGCTGGGCAGGGGCAGGTTTTGCAACGGGTGCTTGCCCGGGAACTGGCCGGGGTTCGACCGGGCAACCCAGATAAAGCCCGGCTTGTTTACGGCTGGATTGCCCGAGCAAATCCCTGCCGGTTCCTGGGTGGGCATTCGTTGAGAGTCCAACCCTGGATCACTTCGAATCCAGCTCAAGCTCGCTCTGAACCCGGCTGGTCAACTAGTACCGTTTAAACCTCAAAAAAGCCCGCACGTTACCAAAACAACATTTTATATGAGGATGCCCGTTTATCTTTTGAAAAAGTGATTTACCGTGAACGATTACTTAGATATTGTTCTCAATACTTCGACAGGTTGGAGCTGGGGAAATAATCCATATAATGTGGTGCAAAGCTAACCCAAATAATTGGTTTTATAAGGCAAAAAATGGATACTTCTTTAATTTGGATGCTCTCTTCGTCGAAGCTAAAAGTGCCTCCACGGTAGCTACATGCTGTTCATGCCACTCTTTTGCAGTATTTATCTAGTGCTTCTATTTTGTCGTGCTTGTTGAGTTTTTACTGATTAGCCAGTCATACATAAGAGCTCGTGCAGAGCTACTTTGCCATTCGGTCGTTGCGCCTACGGCTGTCTGGTTGACCGACGAAAAACGTGCCTGGTAATGACGCTACTATATTTCGGCTTGTGGTACGGAAAGTGTATCCGGGTGTGAGCGCGTTCAAAGCTGACTTCCGAGAACTTCGGAAGGCATCGAGCACTTCATTCTGCGTATACAGTTCGGGGACCCAGGCAATGACAAAGAAGCGTGGTGCACATCTGCCAGATGATGTGCCCTATTATTTTGTGAAGTCTTGCTGCATTCACCGAAGACGAAGAAGCGGTAAATCCCCCGGGCGAGTCTCTTTTCATTAGCAAATTCATCTCTTTCAGATATCCTGATTTGAACTGCGGGGAGTTCGTAAAAGCAGGTTTCGTGGATAAGCATCACTGTGTTGTGGGCTTATCACTGGAGCACTCCTATAGTTCTTCAGCAGGAATTGAGGGCTTTTTAAGTGCACAATAGTAGGCTCACACATGGGCAAGAGACTCGTGTCGCAGCTGATGGATAGTTTTAGAAACACATCAGAGCTTGAGGACTGCACCTTGAAGAAATTTAACCACCGCTTGAATAGTCGGGATTTTAGGTCTATAAAAGCAAGACGTGGTAAAAGGCAGTCGTCCAGTGAACCTGAAAGAGTTAAACGGTTGTTAATGATGATGATAATAATAATAATAATAATAATAATAATAATAATACTGGTTTATTTCGGAAAGGCCCGAAGCATGCCGTGTGCATGATCTTGTTGGTACAGGTCATTGAATGGACAGATATAATTCATGAAAATACGGAAACTCTCATGGAAATATTGGATGAAAAGGCTCAGAAGAGGGGATCAAGTAGGATGAAAATAGGACAAACGTATGCACATCATAGAGATTGTGTGGAGTTTAAATGAGTCCAAGAGCGGATTTGAATGGACCGCCGGTGAGTTTGAAAGTCAAGGTCAGATGGACTGAATGACTGGTCCGGGTGAATGCATATGGCGGCCGACTGGTAAACATGAGAAAGGCTGGAATTCGGTATAAGGAACTGCGGTAGCGAGGGACAAGGGAGAAAAAAGTGAGGTGCACTGCAGTGGATTAGATATCAATGAAGCATTGGTACTCTGCAGTGGATTGTCGGCGGACAAGACACAAAACTCATCGTAAAACAGGCCGCGAGCAATGCAAGACGTAGAGGGTTGATCAGATGATAAAGACAATTTAGAAGGATTGGATACGGTAGATGTGAGGCACAGATGTAGAGTTGATGGATGCATATGATGACGGACGTTGGGATGATATCAAGAGAAAAGGCCGTTGAGGACCTGCAAGATGCAGAGCGCGTGCACATAGATATATATGCGTAAGTATATATATATATATATGTAGATATTATATATATATATGTATAGGTATAAGAAAAGCAGGAGCAATAACAATGGGGTCCTAGAAATAAATTATCAGTCATTAGGAGGAGTAGGTAAGGTTGAACCAAATGGTTGTAGAATTAACTTTGGAATATCGTGGTGGATAAGCTTCATGACAAGTGCACATGGCAGCCCAGCGGAGAGAAAAATAGAATGCGGAAGCACAGAAGTGATGAAGACTGCGAGGAGCAGTTCATGGAAGAGTGAAGATGAAAGACGGGATCAAGGAAGACAGGTAAGAACGGGTCTAATTATTTGATCAATGCAGGTGCGAGATGTAGTGACGGACGAAAGGAATCGGGTGGTGACAGGTCAAACGATTTGGAACTGTAAAAGAACACCGTGATGTAACGTTGTCATTACAATGGTGGAACGTGGAAAAGCGGACCACTTTGAAAGGTACAGAAAAATGCCTGCAGAGAGCAATAAACGGATCAAGGGATGAAAGCAATGACCGAGGAGACACAGGTAAGAAATCACCAATCAGGTCATTTTATTGCAGATGAAACGCGAAGGAGGCGGACAAGGAAGCGGGACGCCCCGAGATAAGTGAACCAGTAATAGAACAAAAAGGCCACAAAAAATGAATGCGCAACGGAGTTGGGGAAATGGAGCTGGAGAGCTGTGTGCCGGCAGACAATTGAACAGGTGGACACTAATGAGGACACTGGAAAGAACCACAGAGGAATCGCGGAGCCAAGAGAGGAAGATATGATGGTGGTGATTAGATAATAAATGCAACTGTAAAAGATGCGAAGTTTGGAGCGGCAAGTTCTAATATGCGGATTGGCCATGGGTGTAGGTGCGAATGGTGCATCATGGCATAGGGCATGAGGAGGGGTTTAAAAGAACGACAGGTTTAAGGAAACTATCAATGGGCCTTCTGAGCAGAGGGTAGCACCAAGCGCATAGAGGATAGAAGCCAGCAATGACGGCAAGTGGGAAAAGAGATATTGGCGAGCGTCGACAGAGAAGAGTGGTTAGGACGATAGTGACTCAATGCAGTGAAAGTTGATGTAGAAAGATTCGATAGGAGGAAGGACAAAACGGGTAGGTGTGCATACCGTGGTAGGGCGACAAAAATGGGAAGTGGTAACAGATGATAAGAGCTATAGGTGAACAAGCTGTGGCGGAAAAAGGAGGAGGGGCATGCAATTTTCAACCAACAGCATTGGATCCGGTAGTCCAAGAAAAGTTAGAGCGTGCCATCCGCAACCGGTGCTAGTGGGTGGGACTGGCCGTGCGCTGAGCACCCAATCTGAAAAACACTTCGTGAAGTGAACACAGGAGGTGTGATCCACCAGTCTAGTTGCGCTCGCACATCTTTGCAGACGGCCTGCACGTCCGATGTGCGCCGGCCATGGCGGTGGATCTGACCGCGCCCCGTACTGTTGGGAGTGGCACGAGTGTTCATGGATAATTGTACAGGGGACAAAACCACCGCGATGGGGTGCGTGGACCAGGAACAACTGACCAAGACGTGAGACCATGGACAGGAGAGCCAAAGGAAACAGCGAGTGGTAGACGTTCGTGTAGCAATATTATCCAGGTGCACCTGCCAGGGAGGTGGTAAGTACTGTGCCCGAAGTGGTTGGCCGTCACTGAGGATCACTGGAAAGGGGAAAAGGGATAGAGATGCGCAGTTTGGGTGTGCCCCAGCTGAGAAGCAACGGATACTGAGGAGAAAAAAGTGAATATCATGGATAAGAGATGAACGTAGGTGAGCAATAGGGTTATCTCATAATGGCAGGAGGTAGGTTCGCTATGGATCAGTGAAGGCAATAGCCTTAGTTTGCGGCACTAGGGATGGGGAGGCGTCAGGCACGGGGAGTACATCTTGGCCTGTGGCGCAGAGGTATTAGAGTTACAGTGTGAGGCCTCTTTCAAAGGCCAGGTCGGCGGAGACGAGCTCATTGGTGAGCAATATAGCATTGGGAACTGTTAAGTATAACACTAGTGCGCGCCTAAAAGCGAACATTGAGGAGGCACTACGTAAGCTAAGAGGCAGCTTATTCCAGATTTTGGAATAGGCTGGCAGAAAGAATCGGGTCTTCAGACAGAGAATAGAATGAGGGATAGGGAGAGAGAAAGCACGGTGTCGGATCAGGTAGGAGCGGGGCGCAGCAAATGAGATGGGATAAGAGGTGTAGGCCGGGTTATGGATTAGCTTAAAGAGGAAAATCAGGTTGAGCCTCATGCGACGAATCCATAGAGGCTCAATTTGTAGGAGCTCACAGCGCTGGCTGTATGTTAGGGCTAGAGATATGCCCAACAGCCTTTTGGTGAAAGTACGCTGAACGTTCTTAAGAGATACAATAGAGGAACGTAGCCAGTGGCTGGAGGTAATGGGACAATATTCTACGAGCGGTCTCACGTGTGAGAGATACATGGAGAAGCGACTGGCCGGTATTAAGAAACACCGATTGATCAGGCCTAGGTTTCGCCTAGCCTTATCTATTTGGAACGATGCCTGTTCTGAGAAGTTAAAGGAACAAGAGCAGCGTACGCCAAGATCGGTAACCATGGGGTGTATGGGGATGGGCAGGCCGTCCAGACAAATTTGTCCGGGTGGAACAGTGCACTTGTATGGTGGGAGGAAGCTTTTCTCCGCAGAGAATTTCATGAACCACGAGAAGCACCAGGTTTGGAGAACGAGTAAGTCATGCGATATGTTGCACAGAGTCACGGATAGGTCACTAGGGAGAAAAGGAGTACACTATTTTTATATCGTCGGCAAAGAGGAAGGGAGTGCCGTGTCGAATGGAATAGAAAATGTCATTGATATAAATAAGGAATAGTAATGGGCCTAGGACACTGCCTTGGATGACGCCGCTAGTAATTGGTTTGGCGGAAGATAGATGGCCGTCGACGAGCACGGCTTGTGACCTGTGAGAGAGATAGGAGGATAGCCCGGGGAGAAGAGGGTCAGTATTACCGAGAGATCGGATTTTGGCCAACAGATGAATATGGGGAACACGGTCAAAAGCCTTAGACATGTCGAGGTACGGGACAACTACAGAGTTGCCGGCGTCGGCAGCAGACGATAAAATATTGAGAAAGTCAGGCTGGCAGAAAGAGCAGGAACGGGAGTTCAAGAAACCATGCTGACCAGGGTTCAGCAGGTTGTTAGATAAGAGGTATTGGACTATGTGTTTTTTGATAACTCTCTCCATAATTTTGCCGACTACTGAGGTGTGATTAATGGGCCGATAGTTATCTGGGTCGTGTTTTGCACCCTCTTTGAAGCGTGGAATTACAACAGATGTTTTCCATTGAGGTGGGACGAAACTGTGAAGCATGGAGGTGGTATACATATTAAGTAACAATAAAGAGAGGTCAGGAACACCGAAACGGAGGAGGGCCGGTAGGAGATCATCTGGTTACGGTTTCGAGGAAGGTTTAATAGAGGAAACTGATTTTTCAATTTCTAGATGGGTGAGGGGAATCGATGAAAGAGAGGCAGAGGTGCAGGAGTGGACTGCAGGAGGGGGAATACCAGGACAGCTTATAAGGGAGGAAGAGAAATGCTCATTGAAGGCCTCAGAAATAGATGCTGGAGTATTAGCGGTAGATGAGCCACAGATGAGGAACTTGGGCGAGGTATGATTGGATTGACTAGACCTTAAATGCGCAGGGCTTTTTGGAGGTCATATCCGCTGGCCGAGAGATAAGGTTTGTATTTTCCGTGCCATTTGTGGGTAAGGAACTGTGTTCCAGGTTGGCGGATGCTACTACCAGCTCGACCAAGATGGGTACATCCTGTGGCACATCATGCAAGTGGGTGGAACTGGCTCAGATGGCGGTGTGTGTTATGCCACTGTCCCCAGCAAGAGTTGTATTGGCTATAGAAAGGCACTGGACTTTCTGATCCGTGTAGTCCCATAAAGTCTCAATTGTAAGACCGTTGTGGTAGACCGGACTCTGGAACATTAAAAGGCATTCTCGGAGTTATATGCCCAGGCATGTATAGTATTCCGCAAGTTTTATATCACAATGGATATGAAAGGCAGTTGAGTAGACTGCTTGAGGTGCACCAGTCTGATGGGTTACCCATTTTTCCGTGGATGAGAAACTTGGTTTCCCCAAATTCTCGGATAATTTTGAGAGGTTTTTGGAGGCAACTGAACCACGGAATCCCGAGGCAGCGGCATGCCTGCCAACACAAGCCTACTGACACAAAATCGGAATTTCAGAGTTGCTACTGGGGACGTAACGGTGAGTGGTTGTCGGTGTATAGCTCACAACAGCATTTAACGGAGCAGTGGAGGCTTTCGCAAACGCCGTATATGCAAAACTTGGAAAAAGGCGAAAAAATTAGGCAGGCGATGAAGAAAGTGTGGTTGTGCCTTCATGAATATTGCTTATGCAACTGAATGTTTCCACTGGGGATGTATATACATCGGTCGAATAGTTGAATGGTGTTACACAGAATATTTAATATATATATATAAATGTATATTCATAAGTTTATATAAAGTTCAAAACGGAGACTTTCCTAAAAGCTGTCCTTATTTTACCTACTTCATGGGGCATGAAATAGAACGATATATAACCTGTTGTTTCAGGCATTTCAACGTACTAAGCAAATGAACTGAAATAAAATTTATATTGCTCCAGTTCCCACACAGCAAAATAGGCCTCCAAGGGACCCGTTTCACTGGTCAAGTACACCATTATCTCTAAACGCACTGTTATGCTCAAAGACTGATGTCCTCTACAATTTCAGTTCAATGCAACATTAGTAAACAGTGAAAATTACTCCCACATTTTTATATACATATATGTATGCGTACATATTTGCATACATACATATATATGTTACAAACGGGATGATCTTATTGATATAATAATACATTTATGCTATTTAATGCTAAATCCCGTAGTTAAATCTGCCACCAGGGTGACTTTTTATGGAGTCACTAGATGGTAAAACGGAGCAACGTTATCCATTCCACAGGCGGGCCAATTTAAGTCAGGTTTACCACCAAACAGTAACCTTGAGGATCCCTATCGAAAAAACAGCTAGAAGGCACTACATGGGAAGATTAGTGTTCCATAACATGGTACTGGGCTCAGGTTGTGATATTAGCTTCAGTGCCTTCACGATCTTTGCACAGGAGGACTATCATATCGAAAACTCAAGCACAAGGAATATCGATCTCACCGGCACCAACGTTTCCACTACGTGAGAGTTCGCTGCATCGGGGCGCATGCTTCAAGTCGTGAAAATCACACCATCAAATTCCAAGTGCTTCCGTTGAACCCAGTGGTTATCATGTACACCGACATTGATTGCCGAGGGTCTTAAGCATATATGTTAATGAGGTTTCGTTCCGTTGAAGACTACGACAGTAAAGAAACTAACTTCTTGGTTGACTGATTATTATCCATGCAACCTAAACTTCTCGTCTTAGAACCATCATCTTCTACCCCTATGACATTCGATTACAAAGTTATCGCCCTTCATAAACCTTTTAAACGGTTCATTTACCACTAATTTTCAATAGTGGTATTCTTTACTGGTGCTCTCTTTCACATAACTTAAAGCTCAGTCATTCATAACAATACCAAGTCAGCAAACTATTAGCTAGGTCACTGTTGGACAGAGGACAAGCTCCAGTTACTGGACCAATTTTAGCAACCATATTTCCCGCTGAATGCCGACGATGACAACCAACCTAGAAACAGCGGCAGCTTAAATTGGCTTCCTGGATTAAAGCCTCTCTACCTTGCGGTGCACAGAAGGGCTACTTAATAGGAGCCGACAGTCGATTTAAACAAACTCTTTCAATATCGTAACGCAATCGCTGATAGGCAAACTACAAAAAATCTATATTTTTGAGTTCTTTGAAAAAAATTATGGCGATATATTAAAATTCCTACCATCAAAGTGGCTGATTACTGAACCAGTCCCAAACCCGTTCCAAGCCCAGCACTTGAGGCAGGCTGTGTGCTATATGAGAAGGAGTGTACCAGGCAACATACAAGTTGTTGTACATATACAGTTCCCGATGCCCGTTGGCGCTGAGAAAAGAGGCACATCACGTTTTGATGGTCTTCCGTGGAAATACGGAACTTCATGTTATCTTCACTATCGCCGGAGGGGTAACCAATCAGCGAGGTAGGTTGCGTCCTTGCCCATGGCTAACTCAGACTGTATAAGGTATCCTAACTTGGAATGCGATTTCGCCATGCTGCATTATTTCAGCGCAGCCCATTATGTTATGCAGCGCAGTACGACAGTAGCTGCATGGTACGGCTAGCGAAATTAAGAGGCGCTACAGGTTCCGCCAGTATTTTTCAACTATCACTGCTTAAAATACGAAACCACAAGACATCACTTATTCGGATGAACATATTTTTCATTTTGCTTTCCTTATAAATATAAACGAGAAAGTCAGTCGGCCTTGCCTTTGGTTTGGATTCGGGAAGGCTGTTGCCATTGTTATGGAAATCGGAATCGCCGATCGACAGGATGGTGGGGCGGTGCGCCTTCGGGAGCCTCTTTTGGTTGGTTGATGAATATGGGAAACCCTGCCAGTGGAAACTATCATGCCGAGGGCCTGGTTCTTGCGCACAGCAAGGGCGATATAGTTCGTGATGTTTAAGTATAAGTTTTTGTGCTCTTTGTTGGCAATCGGGAATGTGTACTGCATCTCCCATGCGGTTTTTTGTTCTCCAAGGTTTAAAACCTGAGTGTGTCGGGTTTCATTGCGTGCAACGGCAGGGCAGACTACTTCAGTTCAGTTCAGTTCAGTTTGCACAGGACAGATAATGGCCACGGCCAATCGAACGTCCAGAATTCCTTCGATAGTATGCACACCAGTTATGCACCCACCACTGCGGAGTGTATTTTGGTGAATCCCCGCTGAAAATGAGAGGAAAACGGAAAACCTCATCGCACATCAACTGCGAGAGTCACTCTGCATAGTGAGCGTTCACTGCGACTGTATGCAATGAGCGAAAAAGTCTATTAAAGCATGCTCCAGAAGGACCACAGTGCCACCCGTCGTCCATCTAGTTGATACACTCAAGACTCACTATGAGGAAGTATCTCGTACCACCTGCGATTTAGGGCACCTTTGAAGGATTGGATGGTCTGCAGATCCACCATTCGACCAGGCAGGCCGTTCCAACTCTTCACAACCCTGTTGCTGAAGAAGTACGATCTAGCCATCAACCTAGCTCGGACTTTTATCAACTTCTTTTCATGTCCCCTTGTTCTGGAGTCTACGGCCATTTGGAATAGACCATCTGGTCTAAGGCCAGAAAAGCCCTTCATTATCTTAAACGTTTTTATGAGGTCCCCCGACTTCTCCTCCTTTCCGAAAAGAAAAGATTCAGGTCACAGGGTCTGTGCTCGTAAGTCTTATCCCTCTGCCCTTCAACCATTCGCGTGGCGAGACGTTGGACTTTCTCTAGGTGGGCGGCGTCCCTTTTTTTGTAGAAGGGTGACCAAGCCTGCGCGCTACCTTCTAAGTGAGGCCGTACTATAGCGAAGTAAATAGGTACGAATACCTCCGGCTTCCGGCAAGACAAAGCTGATCGCAGCCTGAAGAGCTCCCCACGAGCCTTATGCGCAGCAGCGTTGCATTGCTCCGACCATTTGAAGTCACTGTTCATGATGACCCCAAGGTCTTCAACCCTACTGACTGCATCTATGTTGAACAGCCCCTGGTCATGAGCGACTGTAACAGCCGGTCGTGGAAAATCCCCCTTTTCCCTCACGATTCAGTGTTTTTCCCAACATCACTCATTTTCCTACACTATTGACTTGTCTTCACGGATTGGTTGTTTCTATGGACCAATTGTTGTTTGTTCGCGCCCAGGGCGCCACTTTGGCACATCCTTGTTCAGGATCTGCGTGACGCACGTGCTGTTTGCTCACACGCTGCCATTCGGTTTCTCGTTGTTGAGTCCTTTTGATAGTATTATTGAGGTTTGTATATTTTTGATGTCACTGTTCATATAATAATCTGGTATCGTAGAATATCACGGATAATCGTTTTTCGATTTCGGGATCCGTTGCAAATTAGGCTACGCATTGCTCAAACGTTCGTTGCAATACTAAATAGATCAATTTGGAACGAGGAAAAACACCCAAAGTGCCAGTAAAACTATCAAATACACTGGAATCCGGACAGGAAGTAACACGGCAAGTCTGTGGGTAGGTTTTGGGTACATTTAATTCTTTAGGTAATCTTAGATCGCCTTGTCCTGTCAGTGCTAGTTCATGTATTATTGAGAGCAATATGGATTTTAAGGATGTTGATCTATATAAGCTGAGAATACTAGACTTAGAACAACAGTTACTATCGGCTAGACTACAGGCACAGGAAGCAGTGAAGAAGTGTACACAGAAAGAGCGAGAGCATGAGACCAGCGACTACGACATTTCCAATAGATCAGGGTGCAGTAAGATAGGGAACCTCACGCCGGTCGCCGACTAAAACCACCATCGATCGATTTGCCAAGAGTGGAACTAACGGTCGAAAATAAGGTAACCGACCCTGGGCAAAGGCTTCTCTACCTGAGCAACTGCTGTCGAGGCCGAGCAAGAGAAGTTATCGACAGGTGTACCATGATCGACCCGGAACAAGGCTACACAAGAACAAGGAAGATTCTAAGGGACTTGTTTGGCCAACCGTTCAAAGTAGTCCGTAACCTAATAGAGGGCGTGATGGCAGAGACAAAGAGAACCAAGGGCGACGTCTACACAATGGCCGACCTGGTGATCAAGATGCAAAACTGCTCAATAGCCCTCGACCATTTGGGTTAAAGAGCTGATCTAGATGCCATGCACACTTTGGAAAACATAGTCCGTCACCTCTTCCCCGAACTACAGGGTCGGTGGGCGGAAGAAGCGGAACGGATAAGCCGAGGCGACAGGGAGGCTAACTTCGAAGACCTGACCGAATACTTGGACAGGCAAACCAAGATAGCTGACAGCAGGTTCGGCCGACTCGTCCGGAACAGCAACCGGGCGAACAAGCCCAGTACTAGCCAAGCTCAAACTTCTGCACGGGAACATTCAAAATACCAACCTTGGACCAATACACATGCCATTTCACGCGATGCCACGGCGCAACCAAACTGCAAATCCTGTGGTGCTAGCCATGGACTACCAGAATGCCCCAAGTTCGGCAACGCCACAATACACGAACGGTGGGGAATGGCGAGGATGGCAGGAGCATGTTTTATCTGTCTCAACACCACGCGCTGGGCGGCAGCTTGTAGGACAAGGAACCGATGTGGTTACGAGGGCTTCACGGGCAGACACCACCGATTGCTGCAACAGGCTAGAGTTACCTTATCCGAGGCGAGTACCAAGCCCAGTATTATTTGTTCAACGTCGCGGTCTGCCAGTAAACCGGTACGTTTAGGCGTTTTGGCCGTGGGAGTAGTGACTCCGACTAGGGGGGTCAAAGCGTTGGCTTTCGTCGATAGTGTATCCGACACTACTCTAGTGAAAGAGCGGTTTGCCGACAAGCACCAACTCGCTAAAGGTGTGACGTCGTTGGCAGTGAGCACGGTAGGCGGAACACAGGTAGTGACTGCCGGTAGGTTGAGGCTGCAACTCATCTCTCTAGGCACTAACGAGGAAATTGAACCAACGGAGGCATTCACGTTAGCGGGTCTCCCCATGCGTGCACCAAGGTCGGTCAACGCAATCTTGACTAGGCGGTCCCACCTGCAGGATGTAACCGTTGTAGTCTGGGAAGATGATGAAGTGGATCTCCTCATCTGATGCGACGTGCCAGAGGCGCATTGGGTGCTTGACCAGAGAGTGGGCGACCGCCAGGCATCTTACGCCGTACGCACGGCCCTGGGATGAATGTTATATGGTCCAGTAGGGGTACGTGGTTCCGTGAATTACTTATCTCCCGAAACGGACCGCATAAAGTACCATCTGCAACGGCTGTATGAAAAGGAGTTCCATGACGTTGGAGACGAAAGACCATCGTTGTCTCAAGAAGATCACTTCGCCCTACAAACGGTGCGGCAAGGCACTAGAGGCCTCAAAAAACAGTTCGAGGTTCCCTTCCCATGGCGCACATCTGTCGACCCATGGACTGAAAACAGCAGTTATGTTCTCCAACGATTACTACGACTATAAGAAGGCTTCATTCGAGATCAGAATCTGTGGGGACGATACGCGGAATCAAAGAAGCGAAACGAAGCCCTCGGTTACGTTGAAAAGGTGCCTGCCAACACTGACGGCCAAAGGGGTGCCTGGTGTCTGCCTCACCACCCGGTCATCAACCCCAACTTTTTCCAAGATTTTCAACGTCCCTTGGTGCGACACTCCTTTGTTGTACCGATGTTTTAATGTAAAACACACACCTCTTGGTCGTCATCACCGCGCAATACAAAAAAGGCTGTAAATAAATCCTTCATTCTGGCACGGTCTCATCTTCTGGTTTGGATTTTCTTGGAATTATATCGGTCGGAACTAACTGTGTGAAACAAAGCATTTTAGAAGCTTCAACGGCGTCTCTTGGCACTTCGCTCAATGCCATCCTGTTCTGTTCAACGGATGGCTGTCAAATCGAACTGAACTGAAGACATCGGCGGATATTGGCTCTTTGACGCCCATTTCCTGATCACAAGAACACTGAACAACTGTGATTTCGAGTCACACCTATTGTTTCATTTTAATTCTTAATGTACATACACTTTTGGCCTTTTATCACCGCACGCTCCTCCGCCCATCTTAGTTTGCTAGTAACGTCTTAGATATTGTTGACATTAATTCAGTGTACCATATAGACAGAGTAGTACGCTACAAAACCAAAAAACTGAGGGTGGTTTTCGACTGTGCGGCCAAGTTCCAGGGCAAGTCGTTGAACTATCGCTTACTACAAAGGCCTGACTGGACCAAAATACTGATCGAACTTTTGTGCCGTTTCAGAGTGAGTAAAGTGGCTTTGTATGCCGGCATAAGGGAAATGTTTCATCAGGTAAAGATTCCGGTAGGATAACGAGATGCGTTGCTTTTCCTGTGGTGGGAAGAGAGCGACCGGGACAACGCAGTGGTGAATTATAAGATAACCAACCACCTCTTCTGAACCATATCGTCACCATTTTGTGCAAACTACGCCCTCCGAGAATCAGCGAACAAACATGACGATCTAGTCCATCGGACGGTGGTAGACAGCGTCAGCAGGAACGTCTACGTCGACGACTACGTTGGGTCTTTCGATGATGTGAAATCAGCTCTAGAGCAGTTCAGGGGCCTGACGAGATTGCTGGAAGAAGGTGGCTTCCATCTAACTAAATGGATGTCGAACGCTTCAGAAGTGCTGAAGGTCAGCCCGTATCACGAAAAGGCCGAAAGGGTAGGAGATTTGGACGGCTCTCCACTTCCTATCGAGCGCACTTAAGGAATACAATGGGACGCGGAAACGGACGACTTTGTTTTCGAGCTAAAAGTTACCAAGCTGCCAATAACCCGTCGTGGCCTACTATCTGCTGTCTCAAGTTTGTTCGACCCGCTTGGTTTCGTCTCACCATGGCCGCTACCCGGAAAGATCTTACTGCAGCGGCTGTGCCGTAAGAAAGTTGATTAGGACCAGTCACTGGACCGAGAAGACCGGTTGGGCTGGGAAGAATGTTTGAACACCTTGAAGAAATTAGGGGACACAATGATTCCACGATGTTTGACTCCTGGCCGTACGACGCGGAGCGGTGAACTACACGCCTTTTCCGATGCATCCGATATCGGGTATGGAGCTGTGGTGTACGGACGATGGTGTGCAGGGGATGGACAATATACCACGAGGATCCTGTTCGCTAAAGTTCGCGTTGCTCCACTGAAGTCGATCTCGATCCCGCGCCTTGAACTCAGCGCAGCCGTGTTGGCAGTCAGGGCGGTGCAAGCGGTGAAGAGATGCTTCGATCTCTACATTTGGTCGGTTAGCTTCTGGACGGATTCAACGATGGTACTTTACTATATCAACAACATCCGGAGCCGGTTCAGTTCTTTCGCTTCTAACCGATTCACGATTATCCACGATGAATCAGCCACGAGCCAGTGGAACCATGTCAGGTCTGGCGATAATCCGGTCGACCTGTGCTCCCGAGATACGACCAACTTCAGGCAACTAGACACGTGGACGAGAGGGCCAAACCTCCTGCACTTGCTTAAACAGGACTGGCCCGTGTTCGAATTAAAACATCCGACGGAAACAGAACTGGAGATCAAAGGCCTAGTGATAGCGGCCAACGTCGTCGAAGCGACATCCATTCTATCGCGATTGGTCAGGTTTTCCTCCTGGATAAAGACACTTCGTTCGCTAGTTTGGTTAACCAGGTTCAAGAGAAACTTACTAGTCATGAAAGGACTACGCCCCTCAGGCCGAATACGAGCAGGTTCGATAAGTCCCGATGAGCTACAAGCTGCAGAATACGATATTTTTCGAATGATACAACGCGAGGCCTTCGCCTGAGAACTTGAGAGGGCGGAAGAAGTGGGACGGATCAATGAAGACATAACATCTCCAAGAGGTGAATTGAGGCGTTTAAATCCCGAACTCATCGACGGACTGCTGCGGGTGGATGGTAGGCTGACCAACGCTCACCTGAGCTTCGACACAATGTATCCTATACTGCTGCCTGTGAGACAACCTGTAGTAGAGCTAATGATTCAACACGTCCACGCCGTGGGGGGACATGCCGGGGAAAGTCACGTGACGGGCGTCATCCGAAAGCGTCTTTGGTTGTTGAGAGGACGAGAGACTGTAAAACGCGTAATCCGGCGTTGTGTGCAATGTAGGAGATGCAATGCCACGGCGGGCTAATAACTCGTGGCCCCACTACCAGAATGCAGGGTGACTACGGGCTGGCGGCCGTTCAGTGACACCGGGTTGGACTATTTCGGACCCTTGTGGATCAAGTGCGAGAAGAGATTAGGAAAGCGATATGGATGTATCATGACGTGCATGAAATCACGCGCGGTACACCTGGAAGTCGCACATTCGGTGACAACCGATTCTTTCCTAAGGGCCTTGCAGAGATTTAACAACCGTAGAGACGTACCGGCCGATATATACTCAGATAATGGATCGAAATTTGTGGGCGCCCACCGAAAATTGCAGCGTTGGCACAAGAACATAAACAGGGACGAACTACAGGATCGAACCGTGGCTTACGGCATACGATGGCATTTCAACCCCACAGGCCAACCACCGCGGCGGCCTATGGGAACACATGATCCGGTCCGCCAGACGGATATTGCTGTCAATCATGGAGCAGCAGCCGCCCGACGACGAGACGCTGAACACCGTCATGACTGAGGTGGAGCGAATCCTGAACAACCGCCCCCTGGTTCCAGTAATGAACAGCGACCCCACCCACCTGGCGCTCACCCCGAACGACTTATTGACGTTAAAGTTGCACGAGGGTTTCCAAGGGCCGGTTAACCTTCGCGGAAGCTACCTCCACGAATGGAAGCAGGCGAACTATCTTGCCAAGGTCTTCTGGAGGCGATGGCTGCGGGAGTACCTACCAGCCCTGAGGACTCGACAGAAGTGGATGGTCGAAACAAGACCATTCAAAGTTGAAGATGTGGTGATGATCGCCGACGAACGCGCACATTTCAGCACTTGGTCCTTGGGAGCAGTTACGGAAACCATCGAAAGCAGTGACGGAGTGATATGAATGGTGAAGGTGAAGACAGCCAACGGGGTGCTCATTCGTGACATACGCAGTATTAACCTACTCGACAGCGAAGGAGGAGGAGCTGATAACCCCGAGACCAAGTAGACCTTTTCACACTTATCATCGAGGTGGATAAAACAACACCATATATACCACAAGGTCTCTGTCGAACACGTCACAGTGCTTGCGGACTTTCGTTGACATTACAGAAGGTTCTTTCCGATATGTGGTGATAAATGCGACCCCATTGTACATCCCGACAAATACACACATGCTCGATGCACTCTACACCCCGTAACCCCATTCAGACATGTGACAGTGTTCGTTGTTTGCCCTTTGTTGACGTTACCAAATGCCCTTCGCGTATGTAGGAGTAGCGGAGCTTAGGTCACACACATGCCTACACTTTACTCGTTTCTTGCCGCACAGTCATTTGTTGACATGGCCGAAAATCTTCCTTTGATGTGTAGTCATACCTGTGATTCCATTGTACACCCCGGCACACACACACTCACTCAAGCACATACATCCAGGACAGAAAGGCCCTTTACAAGGACAGCATCTATGTGGCCCCTTCACGCCCGCCACCGGTCATTTCGTCTCGCGGAGGATGTAGACTAGCCTCACGTCTATGTAGCCAATGGGTCAGGTGCGACCAGTAGTAGAACGTTCACGACGAGCATTGGGGGAGCGCACTGAAAGCACGGCCTATGTAGGTACAATGAACCAGTACCTTTAAACCGAACCTTTGAATCTGCAAAGGATCCAGGAGAATTTTAGTGGGCGGAGTAACAGCCGGTCGTGGAAAATCCCCCTTTTCCCTCACGATTCAGTGTTTTTCCCAACATCACTAATTTTCCTACACTATTGACTTGTCTTCACGGATTGGTTGTTTCTATGGACCAATTGTTGTTTGTTCGCGCCCAGGGCGCCACTTTGGCACATCCTTGTTCAGGATCTGCGTGACGCACGTGCTGTTTGCTCACACGCTGCCATTCGGTTTCTCGTTGTTGAGTCCTTTTGATAGTATTATTGAGGTTTGTATATTTTTGATGTCACTGTTCATATAATAATCTGGTATCGTAGAATATCAGGGATAATCGTCTTTTGATTTCGGGATCCGTTGCGAATTATGCTACGCATTGCTCAAACGTTCGTTACAGCGACAGTTAGGCTTTCTGTTGACCTCAACAACAAATGGCTATTTCCGGCGCTCAGAGGCAGGTCCCATTTGTATGCCCAGTTTATGACGGTACCTATATCTCTGCCCAAGTCCACCTCATCCTCAGATCCAACAATCTTCACATCATCCGCAAAAATAAAGCTAGACGATTTAAGAGCGGATGCCAGGTCATCAATAAATAACAAGAATAGGACCGGGCCTAGGACGGATCCCTGATGTACACCACTGGTGACATTCAGCAAACTGCAGCACCTGCCCCCCACTTTGACGTAAAATGTCCTGTGGGAGCGGAAGTACTCCAGCCACCTAAATACTGGCCCACCTATGCCGAACGTCGCCATCTTGCATAGCAAAAGACGATGATTAACGGAGTCGAAGGCCTTGCTAAAGTCGAGGTAGCATACCTCAAATTCCTTACCTTCGTCAAGTCATCGAGTTACTTCATCTGAAAAGCACAAGAGATTGGTCGGACAAGATCTCTTTTTCAGGAATCCATGCTGAGCCGGACTTAACATGAGTGCTCCAGTAAGTGCTGGCAGACATGGGCACGGATGATCTTCTCAAGGACTTTACATAGGATGCTAGTTAGGCTTACCGGCCTGTAGTTATGCATAGCCGACTTGGGTCCACCTTTTGTATCGCCACGACGGCCGCGATTTTCCAGTCCCAAGGCAGCTTACTCTGGTCCAACGTGGATCTGTACAGCCTGCATACCGATGGAGCAATGATATCCGCCAACGGCTTGATGATAGTTGGGTGGATGCCATCTGGGCCCGCTGACTTGTGGCTGTGGTACTGACACACGATTCCCTCTGAGAGATTTAGCTCGTTTGTCTGCGGAGGGGATGCTCCAGAGCCAGATAGACTCGTACCCCACTATCCATCCTTTGTACACTACCAAAGTATTCCCCCAGGGCGTCTGCTTTGTCCTAGCCATCAGTGACAATACCATAGTCTCTAGTGGATAGCGGACCTACGGCATTTCTTGTTGAGCCTTTAGATTGTATATAGCTGTAGAACTTCTTCGGCTGTTGTCTTACAGACTGGGCCAATTTGAGCTCAAATTCCCGCTTAGAAGTTCTCAAAAGGCTTACAGTCTCGTTTCTCAGCTTCATATGGCGGTTCCAGGCTAGCTGACTGCCGGAAGCTTTGTGCTGGTTCCAGCTGCGGTTTCTACGTCTGATGGCTTTGGCGATTGAAGCCTTCCACCACATGAGTTTGCCCTCCCCACTCTTTCGTTTTAAGGGCGCATACCCTTCCTGTATGGCGGTCAGGGATCCTTTTGTGGCCTGTCGGCGCTCCTCTACAGTAGCCTCCTCTGTCGTGTCCCAGGTCAAACCCATCGCCCTATTACGAAGCCAATCTATGTCCATTCTACCGGAATGTCTGACCAGCCTTGAAGGTACCTTGGGTTGCCGCATGCATAGGACAATTTTGACACACACGTGGTCACTCTTGCCCGGCGGTGCACAATAATGCAGTCCAGACACATTGTTGGGGAGGTTTGTTATTGCTAGGTCCAGCGAGGATGGGAGGCATCCAGTCCTATATCTGGTATTTTCTCTAATATGCTGGTGCAACGCATTGGCATGCAGCCATTCTAAGTAGATTTGCTCCTCCGATCCCGGCACGCAGACCTCATCCGTCCAGTCGATGTGCGGAGGTTTGAAGTAAGTCACTATGAGGATCTTTTGCGCGTCCTTAACTAGTTCAGTCAAAGTCCACAGTAAACAAACGTCCTCTTCGTGGTTTGCACTTGGTGCCATGTAGACAGACAACGTTAACCCTTCTGCTTGGAAGGGCGATCTTGACTATGCACAGCTGGACATTGCTAGTGCACATCGTAGTCTGAGACTCAAAGTGGTTTTTATCTGTTCTAATGAGGATGGCGTTCGCGTTCCCTATCCTGCCTATAGACTGCAAAACCGTTACTTATTAGGCCTGGCCACGTTTCAGAAGGCCACGTTTCTGTGACGGCAACTATTGACGCTTTGTGCTCGTCAGCGGTTTGGCGAGTTCCGCCCATTTGTTTCTAATACTACCCGCGTTAGTATATAATACCACCGCGTTTGCTCCGTCGCCTAGGTGTCTCTTGCTATTCACTCCTGTCTGTTTCTCAGGCGCAACGCCTGATATGATGACACATTTTTTGCTTCGGATGTCCCTACTGGTGTGCATGAAGCCGGCTGACGATCCAGAATTTCCGAAGACTTCCAATCCATCTCTATAGGAGTTGCCACATTATCCAGACTGGCAGGGGTCGCACTGTCATCCATCTTCGGACGCGTCTTCAGTTACAACTATTTCCGACCCCGCACTTGGCCTCTTTACTATTGTCGGGGTCGGGGCCTGAGAGCCGAGTACGGCCTTTTGCTGAACTTGTTGGTTTTTCACCAGCGCCCTGGGTGGTCGAGCCAGGTTTTCCCCCGGAGTTGGGCCACCAGGCCTTACCCTATGCCAGTCTGGCACTATTTGGCATCTACCCTTGGTGCGATCCACTACTGCCGCCCTCGCCAGCAGTTTATCCCGGTTGGCCTCATCAGCGAACTCCACTAGTACTGGTCTCGCACGATGTTCTCCTTTGCTCTCAAGTGGTGACCTCTATGTCCCTACTCTGTGCACCCTTCTCTGAGTACTAGGGTACGGAACACCTGCGATTCGCAATGCCACAGACCCTCCTCCCGCCTATGTCCATCCTGGCTTTCGATTCCCTTATAAAAGGTTCTTCCTGGTTAAGGATCAGGAGCATGTGACTTGAGACCCTGCCCATCGACAAGATCTGCCTCCGCAGATCTTTCACCCTGTTTTCCAATACCAGAAGAGCAGGGTCATCCACGCCAGCTAACCCATCCTTCGCGATATTATAGTCACCCTTCTTTTTGACCTGCCTTGCTCTTCTCGGCTTCTGCTCAGTCCACTGGCCTTCCTCGGTCTGCTTCAAAGAGATTGAGGCAATGACCGCATGGCAAGCTCTCGGAACTGGTCCATTCGCTCTGATGACTGTCCTCTCGAGTGTGGATACTACTTCCGCAAACGACTGACTGCAATCTGCTTGCGGTGGTCTTGGGCTTATGACTGAGGTACTACTTGGTGGGCGTTGGTCCTGCCCTTGGGTCTACAGTTCAAAGGCCAGACTGGCCGCGATCTTGCAGGAGGCACAGACCCATTCAGTCCATGGGTTCTGTTTATAAAGGACATAGATATCCTTTGCTATTCCTGAACACTTCGGATGAGCCCATCTCTTGCACACTTTGCACTTTACACCATGTATCATACATTTTCCTCACTTATGCGCGAGACAAGGGTCAGAAATGCGTGTCATACCAAAAACCACAAAACGAAGGCGAAAACTGCTCAAGTGTTCCTCAACCAAGCACAAAATAAACACTGTGACACTAGCAGGTAAAGCCGGCTAACAAAAAAGAACAAAAAACTCCAAGTGAGAAACGATCGCTTCACGAAGCACTGAACACTACTCGGCAATTCTACGAGGAGAATAAAAATATTCTCCGGATAAAATGCACCTTGAATGCAATTATGATACGCTCAGTATTGTGAATTAAACTAGGTTAATTCACACAACTATTCAAAAACTCAATTTAAAGACGAGAGCACTATGAATTCAAACCGCTCGGCGCTCAGAGTTTAGGTTCGGCCGGTGAAGGGGTATTCTTGTACTCGCTATGACGCTATTAGAATGTCAGGTGTTCCTAATAGCCACAGAGAATGAGCATAAAGAGGCCGTCTTACTTGAGGATGACTTGGTTACCTTATGAGCGCTGTTGGGCCCAATGTAGTTTGCGTGGAAGCATACTTTGTGCAACATCGCATATAATTGCGTAGATACGAAAACGGACTTACGAAAAGGGTTTCGTATTCCCATTCTGCGTTCCATGGTTTGCTTAAAGATGCCACAAATTGAATGAGATCCTTGTCCAAGACTAGTGACAGTAGAAAATATAAGAACGAAAAGTCATCTGTCAAATGCCCCAGCCGTTTGCAGTGGTTGGGACAGCTATTTGCGCCGTACGGTTCTTGCCCAGCAAATCCACTCCGAATCTCTGGTTTCTCTTGAGGTCCTGCCTAGGCTTTGGAATATCACCCATAGGCTTGGGCAAGCAGCACACGTTGAAATGTTAGGGAGTGCCACTTGTGGCCGTCCTATCCTGCTTCAGAAAGATCTGTCTTGCAAACACGTCCTACTGGTCTTGAAGAAAACAAATATACCTGCTGATGCTCAGATTATGTTGCAGGTTAGAGACTCACTGTCCGCTCCATTCAGAGCCGCTTATGATGCATGAAACTAAAAACCCACCTTAGGGAATTTGTGGAACCACAAATGATAAAGTAGCATTGCATGAACGGACAACACAAATTTATTCGTATATAATAAAAGGAAGGAAATATATAGATGAATGGCAAAGAAGTGAGCTCAGAAGAACCACAGCCTCGAGCTGTCAGTTAGTATTATACCGACGAAATACCAACCGACGGGGGTAAATGGAAAAATTCCCCAACAGTCTTCAATGTGCTGAAAATGTAGTAAAATCTTGTGTGGTGGGTTGTCAATGGAATCAAGTGAGTAATTTGCGGTTCAGATGAGCGTTAGTTCCACTATTAAGAAACTGTGTGGGCCGTTGTAGCACCCAGCCCGTTTGTAAAGTCGGTTTCCGGTTGATTTGTCCAGTAGCCATTTTACACGAGTCAACAAGGAATTGATCCGAAGAAAATCGGCGACTTGGCGCTTCACTTAAATACAGTGGTTTATTTCGTCGAGGAGCCTCGAAATGGATCAATATAGACTGCACTGCACATTAGTCAAGCCGTCAATTTTCTTCCTACCAGTTCATTGTTCATTCGTGTAAAGTGGACACCAAGCCAACCGATCGGCGAAATGGTTGGATCCTCTCTAAAAGCGAACAAGAACCATCTATTTCGGAGCTGTTTGGCTACAACGGGGTAACACCTTCACTAGCCACTTCAGGATTTATTCCACCTTCCTCGTCGAATTCATTTGTGACAGTAGGGCCACTGATAACATTTTCAGGGTAACTTATCTACACACTCATACTTCTTTGGAAATGAAAGGAACTTTATTGCATAAGACTATTAAATGCATCAATGGGTCCAAATTCCAGATCGATAACTCATATTGGTGACGAATACTGGAAAGTTTTGGGCCATGTTTGTAAGATATACGGCAGTGTCCGTTTCCCGAGTGAGCGGAAGCAGCAAGAGAGCGAGTACTCTGGTGATAATGTTCTAACTCTCTCTATCATCACCAACTCATTCGGCAAACGATGGGTGGTAGAGCAGGGTATACGGAGTACCCAAGCAGCACTGTCCAAAGTTTGCCCAATTGGGCTGGGGTTGGGCAAACTTTGAGCTAGCTCATCGCTATGTTGGCCATCTTCATTGAAATGCCTTGGGGCAGAGCTAGCAACGCTTAACTGGGCTGGGGTAAAGCACGCAAAAAGAACCAAGAAAATTGCGGAAGACGGTTACCTCCTTCTAGCTGATATCTCCAATTTCGTTCAACTGCTTAACATAAAATTGAAATATTCTCCATTGTTTCGAGCTTTACCAACAAATTACCCCCACATACGAGTAAAATGGCCATCGTATAGAAAATGAGGTAAATGTGTTAAGAATCCCATATATTTACAAAAAGTCGCTGACCGATTTTTCACCAATCCATTCTGCGCTAGAATGTTCCCGGTTTTTCTTCATGATGTTCACGGGACCTGTAAAATTATGGCATGGAAATATTGATATGATTTATATCATTGACCAATAAAATTAGCAAACCGAATCCTTAGTTTTGAATACAAGAAGTCCAGAGAATAATTATTTTGTACTAGATTTTGTATATATAATGTATATATATATAAGTATATACTATTATTATTGTTTTATTCCGGGGACACCCGAGGCATGCTTGGTTGCATGATCATATGGTACAAGTGGGACCACAAACAGGTTCCTTGGCTTTTCACTTGGGTAAATGCAGCACAAATGTATATGGGTTTTAGTGGTCGCACGAATGAATGCCGGGCAAATTTGGGTTTGAAGGTCAGGTGGACGCACCGCTCAGTAGTGAGTGGGATGGGATCCGCTGTCGAGATACTCGATGAAGTAAAGCAGGGATGAGGTAAAAAGGCGCAGTATTTCGGATAGCATCGACGTAAAGTCGCAGAGGTGAGTAAACTGACAAAGAACTTTGAAAAGCACCGACGAAGAATGGAAGAACCGTTGGTGATGACGGACAAGCACTTGAACCAATAGCCCAAATGACCCGGAAAATAGCAGAAATATAGTACCGAAAGATTTGTGGTGTCCTCTGAGGAGGGGAATTGCGTGAATGAGACAGTCCGGCTTACCACTGAATTAGTACTTTAGTACTGATGAACAGCAATTACCACTCATCAGGAGGTTGTGGAGGATGCCCTCTTGAAGAGGTGTATGTAGATGCCGGAGCCTGGAGATTTTGGTGGAGCAGAGTGACTAAAGTTGACGGGTGAGTGAAACAGGATTCAAATAAAGGGTTCGTTTCAGGTTACTTAGTGAACACAAGTTGACAACGGGGTGGATAGAGGAGTTGATAAACAATGATCTTATGGGATCGTATGGGGGAGTGCATAAATGATGTTTCTGAAACACGTCAAAACATATTCAAACATTAACTGATACCGAAAAAAACTTTCACTCACCTAACTGCTTAGTTTGCAACTGCTTTACACCCTATATCTAAGTAAGCACATAGATCGATGTAAACAGTAACAGCTAAAATGGTTACCAAAGCAATTTCAACGAAATAAAATTATTATGCAGCACTTTATAGGAGAACAGCTTTCTGTCTTAGCTGCTTTCCCCAGCCTCGATCCCGAGCGCTGATGATTCAGCAGAGTCGTAATCGGCGAACCGCCTGAGCTTTGCCACAGGAAAGCTTTCAGCTTAGATGTATATGTTTATCATTCTGGCATACACTTTGGCACAGTTCAGAGCCTCGTGGAGTTTCTAAAACACCCTCCACATCTCCGCTCTTTGCGCCTTTGACGACACGGCTGGTTCGTATGCGGAGTCCAAAGAGAAAGTTAGCCCGTCCAGCGCACGTTCGACCTGGCCCATACGATCGCATATATCGTAAACCGCGACTATATTCATATATGAATATATGTACCAGCCACTCACCGAAAACTCTATGCAAATCTTTGACAGGTCTATCCGTTGGTGCTTTTCTTGTCGCGGAAGCAGAAACCCCACTTGGTGATAATTCGTCCATGATATCTGATAACTGCGGTTACCCAAAGTCTTTCAAGGGACCCAGGTGTATCCCGGTGGTTTGAGACTTGCTCAGTGTGGCACGTGCTATACCCCGCTATGCAGGCTTAGAAGGCATATGCGTGCGCACGCGTATATATGCACATATATATGTTTAAGTACACGCTCGTTCTTGAAAATGTTGTTGTTCGGTTTCCCGGACATATACGTCAATACCTTTAGAGATTCTCAAGGATCTCACGGAGTTTCACCGCGTTCACTAAGTGGATCAAATGTGGTTCATTCACAATACGGATTTGTACCTCAATATAATAAGGCCCATTTCGCTGCCTATAGTGAGCAAAGCAAGTAAAAGTAGGTAAGTGTACTTCCCGGAAGCACAAATAAAGGTTTACAGAGCCATCAGTTGGAGAGGAAATAATCCGTTCGATTTCACTGACGTCCCAGCGACCGTCACTGAGGAGCCGTCCCTTAATCACAGAAGCAGAAAAGATTATTAATTAGTGCACAAGTGCACGCATGCACTGCGATTGTTGGTGTATGTAAGCGCTAAAAATACCACGAGGTGCATATATATACTATATAACAAGCGGCCCGCAAGTATTTCACGTTATGCACATATATATGCAAGTGCACTATCGTTGTACATGAGAGTACATGCCGTTAAATACATGTATAAATATGGTATATATATATATAATAAAATCGTAACTGTATATAGATGAACAGGCATGATATGGCGCAGAATTGTAAGAATGTTATGTCATATATTATATATATGTGTACACACCTACAACTATGTATATATTCACGTATATACCGGTTGAGAATTCACAATGAATTGGCTAAATTCAGCCCGTTAACAAAATCATTCACATTTAGAATAGTTCTCCAAAAAAGGGAATTTCAGAAATCTTGCACCAGGCCAACCAACGTCTACTTGGGCTTTAAAAACCCCACCAACACAGTAGCCATGCCCCCATGCGGAAACCACGCCCACTTAAATGAACGTCCATGGTCCATTCACCCTCACCCTAGGCATTCAACCGGGGTGGCGAATTATAGGTGTCTTGAAGTGTTCAAGTAGTACACGGATGCGAGACCGAAGCCCAAATGGTCCCGCCTCTCGTGAATGTCTATTTATCTGAATGTCACCGGTGAGCTGGAAAGTAGTTCATCCGACAAGTGGCAACGAGAAAGAAAGAAGGGGTTTAAAATACAAACCTCGACGGTATCTTGCATTTGGCATTGCCGGCGAGCTGGAAAATTGACCTCCGAACAGGGCGAACGGGTTCAGGATACTGGTCGTGACTTCACTTTGCTTCTTGCACCGCCGGTGATCTGGAAGATAGTTTACTAAAAGGTGGAAGAGGTCATACCGTTTAGCCTGATTAGTGCAAAAGAATCTGACTTGGGAAGGTTCAAGTTCAGATTCAGGTTGATTCCACGACTGCACGGTAGTCAGCCAGGACCTCCATTTTCTCGCATATGTGGGCCCCGCGAAGCCTCCGGTGCTGCGACGATAGAAGCGATAAATCTCGTGAGTTTCAGTTCATATATATATATACTCACTAACGGTTCGCAGTCGTTGACAGTGGACCATCAAATGGACAACTACCCCCCTCCGGGTGGGTTTAGGAGAGACAAGCAGAGATGGTTGACCAGATGATGGAGCAAAGCAGATGAAGCCAAAAGTGGTGATGGACGGCAGTGCAAGGAGATGTGGAGGGTGAAATGAAAACCACGTATATAGAGCGGACTGCATACAGATGGAGACTAACGAATGGACAAGTGGAAGGAAGGCAAAGGACAAAGTGAAACTGAAACCTAAAAGTGGTCGGAATGGAAACCTTGTAAAAACGAGGTCTATTGAGCTATCACCAGTCCACTCAGTGCTATGTTGTCGATCACTGTGGCTCACCATGGGACACTTGGGTCCAGGCTCTGTCCAGTTAATGCTTGAACCCAGCCACTGTGGTTGCCTTGGCCCCCCATCTGGCAGCTTACTGTAGTCGCTAACCCCAAGTTGCACGAAGAAATGGGCCCGAAGTCTTGTCCGTGACCTGTTCTTCTTCAGCCTAAAGCCGTGAACTCAAAGGTTTTGGTTTTCTCCCGGCTGCAGGAGGGCATACGTGTGAGTCCCCAAGTAGATTCTGCCTATGAGAATCTTGTGCACGACCATCAGATTCTTTTGTTTCATTCTCCTGCCCGCGGAGAACAACTTGAGGTACTACAACCGTTCCTCATATTTTTTCTTCCTAAAGTGAGAAAAAATCTGGTAAATTGTCGCTGGTTTTCTCTAGCACTTGTCTATTCAGTACCAGATATGGACTCCTGGCCTGGACACAAATCCCCAAGTGGGACCGTACGACAGTCTTAAACAGTGGGGCAAGCACTGATGGCCCCCAAGGGCTGATTGTTCAACGAAACTGGTAGAGCACCCTGGAGGCGGTTTTGTCGCCTTTTCACACTTGGCCTTGGGTTGGAAACCAGCCCCAAACCATGCTCCTAAGTCCGGTACCACATGTTTTACCAGTACTGTTTCTGTCATTCCCTCCGTTTCCAGCATCCTCAGTCTGTGAGCTGACCACCAGTCAACCAGATTTCAGTTCAGTTCAGTTGGCACAGGACACGTAAAGGCTATTGCCAATCGAGGGTCCACACACAATTCTGCATGTTCAATGGCACTTTCCACTTTGCAGACCATTCTCGGACTCTGCCTAGGTCCCTGTGGACCGATTCACGGTTTACCACTCTTACTGTTTTCGCATCGTTGGGAAATAAGAAACACGAGCTTTCTAGACCATGTTCGAAATCGTTTACAAACGGGAGGAGTGGCAGGGGCTTAATGACCGACCGTCGGGGTGCTCCACTCGGCATGTGTCCAGCCGGAGACAAGCTTTCCCCCATTCTTACTTGGGGGTCTTGCCAAACGGGCATCCCCTAATCCATGTCCTCGGCCGGTCCGGCAGTCCAAACCCTCGTGGTTTCTGTATGAGTAGACGGTGGTTCATTGAGTCGAAAGCCTTCTGGAAGTCCAGGTGAAGACCTCAACTAGCCTCCATCATCTATTCTCCTGGTTACTTCCTCCAAGCGACGAAGGAGGTTGGACGTACACGAGAGTTTCTGCACAAATCCGAGCTGGGATTTCTGGACAAGGCTGTTCTACTTAAGAAGCAACACCATCCGGTTCTGAATGACCCTCTCCATGACCTACAGCACAATGAAGGTTGTGTTTACTGGACGGTAGTTTTTGGCAACTACTTCTACCATCCCCTTCGTGTATGAAGGTGATTGTCGGAGCTAACCAATTCTCAGGCAGGACCCCGGTCTCAATTAAGGAACTGAATAGTTTCGTCAGTGGTCCTACCGCTGCCGGTTTTAGCGGTTTCAGGACCTCCGGGTTGACGTCATCCGGGCCCGCTGCGTTGGTTTTTACCAGCAGCTTGATACTGCAAATGACCTCATCTTCCCCCACGGATGGCCCGCCATCGCAGCAGTTGCCAGAGAAAAAAACTCTGAACATGTTAACTCTTGGTAAACCCTGTGTACTTCCTGGAGGAACCTACACAGGTGACCCACTTTTTCTTGGTCTGAGGTCGCAGCGTGTCCCTGTTCGTTCTTGACTCCCTCTTCTTCAGCCAGCATGCCACGCTTCGACGGCCCGTACTGGTAGAATGCGTTGGGGTCACCAGTATCCACAAAGATGGACGGTCCTAGTAACCGTAATTTTCTGGTGGCCTGGATTCTGTAGCCAGTTTTGCCGAAAAAAAATTTTGGAGAAGAGCCTCGCGGAGTTGCATACAGACTTGAGTCCTGGTGCCATTTCATTACGGTCCAGTACTCAGGTTTGCTTGAGACTCTTGTGTTTTCTGTTGAGCTCAGAGTAACCTACAGAGGAGGTGGATTTAAGAAACGATGAGAACGCGATTGCTGGCGCGGAGTGCAGCAACTTCAGTTTCGTGAGCTGGGATGCTACTTATTTCTATCTCCATCCATGTCTAGGGACGGTACTCAGGAGTATATGTAGTGACTGTCGTCATACGCCCGACCATTCAGCTCGGCTCTGTTTGCGCGGCATAGGCAATGGCCACTGACAACCTAGCAGCCGCAGTCACTCCGGCCTATGCACACTCGTTGGGCACACTCTACACAGAGTACTTGTTCGAATCACAGTCAGGAATGAGAGGGAAAGGTGAAACCTTGTAGCGACCTAGAAATGTTTGAGCATGAATTTGTAAATTAGTGACCGAAAATTATCTAAGACACATAGGAACAATGAGCAATTAGCTCCAAGTGGTCCGTATGTTTTTCGGTGCCGCAGGATGGCGCTTTATTTGTCCGCTTGCTGTGAGAATAATTGGTTTCCGCCGAATAAAAACACATTCCTGACTGCTCTGCTTGCAGAAGGTTGAAACTTTGGCTCCCTTAGCCAGCATTGCAATAGGTGTCGCTTTAAAACGGTAATGTGATCGACATTGTTTCATAGCAAACGTTCTTTAACGATGCCACTGACGTCTACCGTTTTTTGGCAGTTGTCGGAACTTTTGGCAAGTTACTCGTTCCTTAGGCCTTTATTGGGACTCAGTTACGACGTGGTATCCGGAGAGCTGAGACCTCATCGATCAATAAATGTGAGAAAAATTATTCATTGCGAGCGTTCGCTGGGTTATTAGGCAACGATTGGAGACGTTCACTGATGAGACATCTCAGACGAACTCTGGTGCTCACCCTCAACGGTCTAGTGATACGCCCAAAGATCACCATCAGAGATAGTCTGGCTCCACTTATGAACTCGGGCCTCTGGAATGCGTGGACAGTCCCCTGTTCAAACATGCCTCTCGGCTGACTAATGCAGTATTCCACCACCTTACTGATGAAGAAGTGAAACCCAGATTTTGACCTTATTCGAACATTCAACAGCTTCTTCCGGTGGCCCAAAGTTCGGAGGTCTGGAGTTATCTGTAATAAACTCCCCAGTCTAAGCCCACGAAAGCCTCGAAGACCCGAAACGACCCATATAGATCCCTTCATGTATCTTCCCAGTAAGCCCCTCGTAGGAACCACAACTTTGCAGTCAGAGGGATATATGAACCGGCCTGCAATGCCATTAGACAACGGGTAAAATTTGTCCGGCGCCAGGCCGTAACCATCTCACAGAAGGCCGGTTCACAGGGGCAAACCGTACTTTGGGAGGAGGGTTCAGACTGGGTCTTTAGAATCTTATACAAAGTGGGAAACGACAGCCCTCTAGGTCAATGCCGGTGGAGTTTGATGAACCTGTTAGTCTCGGCTGGGTTGGTAAAAACTGAAACCCGGGGAGGGTCACGGTAGAGGAGGATAATTTACCCAGTCGCAACAAGCAAGTTAAAGGGAGACTGTCGAACCCAACAAACACCGCAAACCATGCGTAAGCACCTAAATGTTTCACGTCTCATCGGAAGGATATGGCACTCACGTCCCTCCAAGTCTTTAAAAAACACTGGTAAGAAAAAGCCAGAAACAAGACGCTAATCCACCTGTTGCGACTATCCCGATGTCTAGGGCTGTGAATCTAGCAGTAACTTAGTTTCTCTAGCTACACGCACGATATGGGCAGAATACGATTACGGGCAGAAGAACAAATTCCAATCGAATAACCGTGTTTATCGATGATTCGTGGTTCTAAATAATACAATAAGCATAAATATACAGCAAATAAAGGACTTACAGCCAGGTGAGAAACCAAGAACAATGGCCAGTAAGCTTCCGGGACAGCGCAGAAAACAAAAACGGTCCACTTAGCAGGCAGCTGAACGAAACTGTAGCGCAGTTCGATTGTGGTATAATCGATAAATCAAGAACGTTTATCGTCAAAGATCAATAAATCGATTACAAACGCGTGAATTGGACTGTGGTTGCAATGGTAAACAGTGTCATTAACAAATAAGTACAAATAAGCTAAGTCTGTGGAGTGAACAAGAGTACGTGCCAACATGAATGGGCGAATCCGGCAATAGATCTGTTAATGCTGTGGACGTATGACGGCCAATAGTGGAGTGCACTGACAAAACGCTAAGACTGGGAGTTCGAGCCTCTGCTCGGCAGTACAAATGAAACACTCAGAAAGATTATATAACAGTAGAAGTGTAGAACTTCGGGAAAACAAGGTTACGAACAAATACGTGAACTGTTCATGTAATAAGCACCATGAAACTCAAGTATAAACTGATGTGATACCTTAGAAACAGGGAAAATACATTACGAATTTCCGGGGTTCACGATGCATGTACTCACTACTAATAAGTAACTAAACAGAAGGCAGAAGGACAAACTCCAATTACGATTCGTAATTAACACTGCCCCCGGGGTGAGGGAATGTCACGAACCACACTCATGAGCATAAGTCCGACTCTAGAAGACACAACTGTCGTATGTCTCTCCGGTGAACACCGTTGGCTGTGCGTACTGCAACTTCTCTGATTCGTCCATCGCTTCCCATAACCGTTTCCCCAATTATCCCTTTGGGCCACGCCCCTCTCCAAGCGTGCTTGTCAGCTAGGAGAACGAAGTCGCCTGCGTTCAGCTTTCGGCTAGGCTTAATTCACTTTGATCTTGTCTGTAGTGTTGGCAAGTATTCCTTCAACCAGCGAGCCCAGAAGGCATCTGCCAGCCTTTGCGCCTGTCGCCATCTTCGGTTCAACCGGTTGTTTGGTAGCTCGGAAGGAAATGTCGCTGGTATACCTCGTTGGAGAAGAAGGTGATTGGGTATAATCGCGTTGAAATCATCGGGATCATTCGATATTCTGGTTAGAGGGCGATCATTAGGTATTCTTTCTGCCTCGCAGAACATCGTTACTAACGCCTCATCTACGACCAACTGATCAGCTAGAAGTGAAAGCAGAATTCGGCAGACAGATCGTATGATACGTTTCCATGCACCTCCGCGATGACTTGCCTTCGGTGGAGAGAAGCGCCATTCACAGTCTCTATTCCCAAATGTCTTTAGAATCTTGTCTTGGTTCCAAGCCTTCAGGCATCGCCTCAAGTCTGCTTCAGCGCCTCGGAAATTTGTTCCATTGTCACTGTAGACAACACTGGGACATCCTCGTCTTGCCACAAACCGAGAAAACGCAGAAAGGAAGGAATCGGTGTCTAGGGTGTAGGCGACCTCTAGGTGTACGGCTCTCATGGACAGGCAAGTAAATATACACCCGTAACGTTTCTCAGTGGCCCTACCGTGCTTCACCAAGAAAAGACCGAAGTAGTCTACTCCGACAGCAGTAAACGGATTCTCGCCGAATAACATTCTGTCCTCAGGAAGTGGTGCCATTACTTGACTTTGTGCCTGGGAATGCCAACGTTTACAATGAAAACATTCCCGTAGTATATTTTTAACTATGAAGTAGCCGTGTGTAGTCCAATAACATTCCCTTGATAGTGAAAACACATGTGCTGCACCAGCGTGGCCATTCACTTCGTGATAATGTTGCACTAAAATTTTGATGATGAAGTGATCCTTCGGTAGAATTACAGGATGTTTTGACTCGAAAGGTAGAGGTGCCCATCGTAGGCGACCTCCCACTCGTAGTAAACCACAGTGTTTAAACGGATGGAGTTTCTGCAATCGTCCTGAGACTGGCCGGGACATGCTCGGGACCTCTGATCCTTCGGAGATTGTTCTTAGCTCCTTACTAAAGCAATCTTTTTGCACCAAACGAAGTAAGACTAATTCTGATGACTGTAATTCTGATGGTTTCAACGGCTTGGCGATGTTCAGCTGACTAACACCAGTTTCATGTCGTTGTCGAATCCAAAAACAAAACCGCTTCAACCAAGCAATCTGTCGCAGCAAGCCTAACCAAGATTTGGCATTGCGGAATCTTTGTATCCAGCCGACTGTATCCGATGTTTGCACTGCGCTCACGCGAACCATTTTGACTAATTCAATATGAGTGCTTACGGTGGGACTAGGCTGTGCAGACCACGAAGACACATTCTGCAAGAGAAACCGTGGGCCATTAAACCAAAGTGCATCTAGCGGCCTTCTCGGGCTGGTACCTCTCGAAGCTAAATCAGCTGGATTGTCTTTGCTGTTCACGTGGACCCACTGTTCAGGTTCCGAAAGTTCACGGATCACCGCCAGACGGTTGGCCACACAGGTTTCGAAACGAGACTTGGTATTTCGTATCGACTGCAAAACAATTAGCGAGTCTGTCCAGAACGTAGTCGAGCAGATAGGTACGGAAAGTTCTTCGTTGGCAAAGGCGACTAATCTTACTGAGACAACAGCAGCCGCAAGCTCCAAGCGCGGGATGGTCACGGATTTCAAGGGAGAGACTTCCCCAATATTAAAGAACAGTTTATCATTTCATCTTCGGTAACAGATCGTAAATAGAGTGCTGCTCCATAACTCAGTCCTGAAGCGTCACTAAATGCATGTAGTTCCAGTCTTGGATCTTTTTTCTCATCCATCGGACGTATACAACGGTCAATTCGTAGATTAGATACTGCTTGAATTTCACTGAGGCACACAATCCATCGGTCGATTTCTTCCTGGGTCATTTCCTCGTCCCATTTGGCCTGTCTTCGACATAGGTCCTGGAAAAGCAAATTAGAAGGCAACAAACTTGGAGATACAAGCCCCATGGGGTCGTAAATTGAAGCGATGTATGTAAGTACACCTCTCCGGGTACATTTTTCCTCCCAAGGTGGATCCCATTGTACTCTGAAATTTCGCTTTACTTCAGCTGGCTGTCGATCAAGGAAAATGGGTTTGGTTTCTGCTTTCGGCAGTTCTCCCAAAGCATGTGGCGCATTACTGAAGAATTTAGTCAAGTTGAAACCGCCTTGCAGTAGAGCGTGCCGCAACGTCCTTTTCATTCTTCCAACGTCCTCCATTTTAGGTAAACTCATCAAACAATCATCTACGTAGAAGCTTTTCTTGGCTTGATTGATCACTGCAGTGCCGTAAATTGCCATATTACAGTCGATAGTGTTCTGCAAAGCTAAGCTGCAGCATGACGGCGACGAGGTGGCCCCAAATGGATGAGACGTCATACGACATGCTTTTGCTTTGTTCGTCACGTTACCATGAGGCCACCAGAGGAACCTCAGACAATCGCGGTCGCTTGATGGGACCTTCACCTGACGAAACACAGCTTCAGTATCGGCTACCGAAGTGTACCTGTACTCATGAAACCTCAACAGCACTTGGCACAAACTATTGACAAGGTCTGGTCCCGTCAGTAGTTGTTCGTTCAGTGATGTTTGATTGACCACCACAGCGCAGTCGAACATCGCTCTAACCTTGGTTCGGTCGGCGTGCTTATATACGCCGTGTTGCGGAAGATACCATACTTGGGGGCCAGTTAGGTTTTGCTCAGTTCCAGGTACCATCTCAGCGTAACCTTTTGATATATATTCGTTAATTGTTGCGCAGTACTTTTCCTTCAATAACTGATCGTTTTCAGAAACCTTGTTTGCCACTGGTTGTTTCTGAGTCAAAACACGAATTCCAGGTTCCTTGACGGATATCTGGTCGACAGGTTGATCATTTGAAGTTGGGAGAGACTGTACATAGTTTTCGACTCGTTCGGGCTTCTCAAATGGCTGCGAAAAAGGTGGTCGAGAAGTCTGGGCAGACAGTATTGACCGTTTTCCGCTTCCAGCTCACTTATGTTCTCTGCGAGCCTCATTCTGATATCACTGATATGTCTTTCGGTTTCCAGCTCAAGCTCCAAACTTTTTATCTTTAATTTTGCCAATTTCAGCTCTCCATTCAGCTTCCAGTCGGGGGATGGGCCTTGTGATAACTGACGTTTACTGGCGAAATCTTGACGGGACTGCATTTGACAGAATTTCCTTCAATTCCGATTCGGGCAGTATATCAAAGCAGCGGTTTGGTTATCTGGCTAACTGTTGCGACCATCCCGATGTCTAGGGCTGTGAATCTAGCAGTAACTTAGTTTCTCTAGCTACACGCACGATATGGGCAGAATACGATTACGGGCAGAAGAACAAATTCCAATCGAATAACCGTGTTTATCGATGATTCGTGGTTCTAAATAATACAATAAGCATAAATATACAGCAAATAAAGGACTTACAGCCAGGTGAGAAACCAAGAACAATGGCCAGTAAGCTTCCGGGACAGCGCAGAAAACAAAAACGGTCCACTTAGCAGGCAGCTGAACGAAACTGTAGCGCAGTTCGATTGTGGTATAATCGATAAATCAAGAACGTTTATCGTCAAAGATCAATAAATCGATTACAAACGCGTGAATTGGACTGTGGTTGCAATGGTAAACAATGTCATTAACAAATAAGTACAAATAAGCTAAGTCTGTGGAGTGAACAAGAGTACGTGCCAACATGAATGGGCGAATCCGGCAATAGATCTGTTAATGCTGTGGACGTATGACGGCCAATAGTGGAGTGCACTGACAAAACGCTAAGACTGGGAGTTCGAGCCTCTGCTCGGCAGTACAAATGAAACACTCAGAAAGATTATATAACAGTAGAAGTGTAGAACTTCGGGAAAACAAGGTTACGAACAAATACGTGAACTGTTCATGTAATAAGCACCATGAAACTCAAGTATAAACTGATGTGATACCTTAGAAACAGGGAAAATACATTACGAATTTCCGGGGTTCACGATGCATGTACTCACTACTAATAAGTAACTAAACAGAAGGCAGAAGGACAAACTCCAATTACGATTCGTAATTAACACTGCCCCCGGGGTGAGGGAATGTCACGAACCACACTCATGAGCATAAGTCCGACTCTAGAAGACACAACTGTCGTATGTCTCTCCGGTGAACACCGTTGGCTGTGCGTACTGCAACTTCTCTGATTCGTCCATCGCTTCCCATAACCGTTTCCCCAATTATCCCTTTGGGCCACGCCCCTCTCCAAGCGTGCTTGTCAGCTAGGAGAACGAAGTCGCCTGCGTTCAGCTTTCGGCTAGGCTTAATTCACTTTGATCTTGTCTGTAGTGTTGGCAAGTATTCCTTCAACCAGCGAGCCCAGAAGGCATCTGCCAGCCTTTGCGCCTGTCGCCATCTTCGGTTCAACCGGTTGTTTGGTAGCTCGGAAGGAAATGTCGCTGGTATACCTCGTTGGAGAAGAAGGTGATTGGGTATAATCGCGTTGAAATCATCGGGATCATTCGATATTCTGGTTAGAGGGCGATCATTAGGTATTCTTTCTGCCTCGCAGAACATCGTTACTAACGCCTCATCTACGACCAACTGATCAGCTAGAAGTGAAAGCAGAATTCGGCAGACAGATCGTATGATACGTTTCCATGCACCTCCGCGATGACTTGCCTTCGGTGGAGAGAAGCGCCATTCACAGTCTCTATTCCCAAATGTCTTTAGAATCTTGTCTTGGTTCCAAGCCTTCAGGCATCGCCTCAAGTCTGCTTCAGCGCCTCGGAAATTTGTTCCATTGTCACTGTAGACAACACTGGGACATCCTCGTCTTGCCACAAACCGAGAAAACGCAGAAAGGAAGGAATCGGTGTCTAGGGTGTAGGCGACCTCTAGGTGTACGGCTCTCATGGACAGGCAAGTAAATATACACCCGTAACGTTTCTCAGTGGCCCTACCGTGCTTCACCAAGAAAAGACCGAAGTAGTCTACTCCGACAGCAGTAAACGGATTCTCGCCGAATAACATTCTGTCCTCAGGAAGTGGTGCCATTACTTGACTTTGTGCCTGGGAATGCCAACGTTTACAATGAAAACATTCCCGTAGTATATTTTTAACTATGAAGTAGCCGTGTGTAGTCCAATAACATTCCCTTGATAGTGAAAACACATGTGCTGCACCAGCGTGGCCATTCACTTCGTGATAATGTTGCACTAAAATTTTGATGATGAAGTGATCCTTCGGTAGAATTACAGGATGTTTTGACTCGAAAGGTAGAGGTGCCCATCGTAGGCGACCTCCCACTCGTAGTAAACCACAGTGTTTAAACGGATGGAGTTTCTGCAATCGTCCTGAGACTGGCCGGGACATGCTCGGGACCTCTGATCCTTCGGAGATTGTTCTTAGCTCCTTACTAAAGCAATCTTTTTGCACCAAACGAAGTAAGACTAATTCTGATGACTGTAATTCTGATGGTTTCAACGGCTTGGCGATGTTCAGCTGACTAACACCAGTTTCATGTCGTTGTCGAATCCAAAAACAAAACCGCTTCAACCAAGCAATCTGTCGCAGCAAGCCTAACCAAGATTTGGCATTGCGGAATCTTTGTATCCAGCCGACTGTATCCGATGTTTGCACTGCGCTCACGCGAACCATTTTGACTAATTCAATATGAGTGCTTACGGTGGGACTAGGCTGTGCAGACCACGAAGACACATTCTGCAAGAGAAACCGTGGGCCATTAAACCAAAGTGCATCTAGCGGCCTTCTCGGGCTGGTACCTCTCGAAGCTAAATCAGCTGGATTGTCTTTGCTGTTCACGTGGACCCACTGTTCAGGTTCCGAAAGTTCACGGATCACCGCCAGACGGTTGGCCACACAGGTTTCGAAACGAGACTTGGTATTTCGTATCGACTGCAAAACAATTAGCGAGTCTGTCCAGAACGTAGTCGAGCAGATAGGTACGGAAAGTTCTTCGTTGGCAAAGGCGACTAATCTTACTGAGACAACAGCAGCCGCAAGCTCCAAGCGCGGGATGGTCACGGATTTCAAGGGAGAGACTTCCCCAATATTAAAGAACAGTTTATCATTTCATCTTCGGTAACAGATCGTAAATAGAGTGCTGCTCCATAACTCAGTCCTGAAGCGTCACTAAATGCATGTAGTTCCAGTCTTGGATCTTTTTTCTCATCCATCGGACGTATACAACGGTCAATTCGTAGATTAGATACTGCTTGAATTTCACTGAGGCACACAATCCATCGGTCGATTTCTTCCTGGGTCATTTCCTCGTCCCATTTGGCCTGTCTTCGACATAGGTCCTGGAAAAGCAAATTAGAAGGCAACAAACTTGGAGATACAAGCCCCATGGGGTCGTAAATTGAAGCGATGTATGTAAGTACACCTCTCCGGGTACATTTTTCCTCCCAAGGTGGATCCCATTGTACTCTGAAATTTCGCTTTACTTCAGCTGGCTGTCGATCAAGGAAAATGGGTTTGGTTTCTGCTTTCGGCAGTTCTCCCAAAGCATGTGGCGCATTACTGAAGAATTTAGTCAAGTTGAAACCGCCTTGCAGTAGAGCGTGCCGCAACGTCCTTTTCATTCTTCCAACGTCCTCCATTTTAGGTAAACTCATCAAACAATCATCTACGTAGAAGCTTTTCTTGGCTTGATTGATCACTGCAGTGCCGTAAATTGCCATATTACAGTCGATAGTGTTCTGCAAAGCTAAGCTGCAGCATGACGGCGACGAGGTGGCCCCAAATGGATGAGACGTCATACGACATGCTTTTGCTTTGTTCGTCACGTTACCATGAGGCCACCAGAGGAACCTCAGACAATCGCGGTCGCTTGATGGGACCTTCACCTGACGAAACACAGCTTCAGTATCGGCTACCGAAGTGTACCTGTACTCATGAAACCTCAACAGCACTTGGCACAAACTATTGACAAGGTCTGGTCCCGTCAGTAGTTGTTCGTTCAGTGATGTTTGATTGACCACCACAGCGCAGTCGAACATCGCTCTAACCTTGGTTCGGTCGGCGTGCTTATATACGCCGTGTTGCGGAAGATACCATACTTGGGGGCCAGTTAGGTTTTGCTCAGTTCCAGGTACCATCTCAGCGTAACCTTTTGATATATATTCGTTAATTGTTGCGCAGTACTTTTCCTTCAATAACTGATCGTTTTCAGAAACCTTGTTTGCCACTGGTTGTTTCTGAGTCAAAACACGAATTCCAGGTTCCTTGACGGATATCTGGTCGACAGGTTGATCATTTGAAGTTGGGAGAGACTGTACATAGTTTTCGACTCGTTCGGGCTTCTCAAATGGCTGCGAAAAAGGTGGTCGAGAAGTCTGGGCAGACAGTATTGACCGTTTTCCGCTTCCAGCTCACTTATGTTCTCTGCGAGCCTCATTCTGATATCACTGATATGTCTTTCGGTTTCCAGCTCAAGCTCCAAACTTTTTATCTTTAATTTTGCCAATTTCAGCTCTCCATTCAGCTTCCAGTCGGGGGATGGGCCTTGTGATAACTGACGTTTACTGGCGAAATCTTGACGGGACTGCATTTGACAGAATTTCCTTCAATTCCGATTCGGGCAGTATATCAAAGCAGCGGTTTGGTTATCTGGCTAACTGTTGCGACCATCCCGATGTCTAGGGCTGTGAATCTAGCAGTAACTTAGTTTCTCTAGCTACACGCACGATATGGGCAGAATACGATTACGGGCAGAAGAACAAATTCCAATCGAATAACCGTGTTTATCGATGATTCGTGGTTCTAAATAATACAATAAGCATAAATATACAGCAAATAAAGGACTTACAGCCAGGTGAGAAACCAAGAACAATGGCCAGTAAGCTTCCGGGACAGCGCAGAAAACAAAAACGGTCCACTTAGCAGGCAGCTGAACGAAACTGTAGCGCAGTTCGATTGTGGTATAATCGATAAATCAAGAACGTTTATCGTCAAAGATCAATAAATCGATTACAAACGCGTGAATTGGACTGTGGTTGCAATGGTAAACAATGTCATTAACAAATAAGTACAAATAAGCTAAGTCTGTGGAGTGAACAAGAGTACGTGCCAACATGAATGGGCGAATCCGGCAATAGATCTGTTAATGCTGTGGACGTATGACGGCCAATAGTGGAGTGCACTGACAAAACGCTAAGACTGGGAGTTCGAGCCTCTGCTCGGCAGTACAAATGAAACACTCAGAAAGATTATATAACAGTAGAAGTGTAGAACTTCGGGAAAACAAGGTTACGAACAAATACGTGAACTGTTCATGTAATAAGCACCATGAAACTCAAGTATAAACTGATGTGATACCTTAGAAACAGGGAAAATACATTACGAATTTCCGGGGTTCACGATGCATGTACTCACTACTAATAAGTAACTAAACAGAAGGCAGAAGGACAAACTCCAATTACGATTCGTAATTAACACTACCTTTTAACTCGCCACAAAGTCGCGACGAACACTCAGAGTGTCAGAGCTACCAGTTGGAATGTGATGCATAAAAAGGGACAGTCAACCTAGCTGCTGCCTACACTAATGCCCGCGGCGTAGAGGAAGAAGGCTTGAACTGGCAGAGACGATTGCCTCGGCTTCAGTTGTATCGAAAAGTGGTCAGAGGGAAGTCAAAAATTTGTTGTAGCCTTTCCCGCTGGGTATTGCGTACATTGGGCTAATGTGGTAGATGATAGGGGTGGGGCGGCGCGGCTGCCACACTCTCGAATGAAATAAAGAAGATGGTTGAAAAGGGCACGTCAACACCAAAAGTACAAGCTGTCTGTAGTTTTTTATATTCAAGCCAGTCGGTCGTCCGAGTGGCTTGCACCCACTGAATTCCTTCTCCTACCCCCGCAGCAGAGGGACCGGGTACTTCTGGCCTACTTTCGCGGACTCGGAGCCGGATCGAATGAAATCACGGTCCTTGGAGAATTCATTTCTCCTGATAAAAACTGGATAGGTCTATGGGCCCTTGAAGCTAAGTTCTCTGTATAGTTACTTTATTCGGTATCAGAATTAAACCTTGTTCAAAACGCACTTCAGCCAACCAGGAGGAGAGGAGGGCCGGCCAAGGTCAGCTAAGCCCTGTCATAAAGGAGCATGCCAGCGACATCGAAGAGCCGTAGGCCTCACTGCCCCTAGGTAAAGTTGCCCACAAGATGATCTGCTGCAATTGCCTGACCTTCTGCGGAAGGCCACACGGATTGCCGTGCGGGCTAAGCAAAACGCCACAAACCTGAACCGTTTCTCTTTGTCCAATGGTATACCCTCTGGCTCACCAGGGATACAAGGAGCAGGATGTTTTCAAGATTGTATTCTGTATCCTCCTCCATCCTTCCGTTGCTCCTCTACCAACTGAACTGTCCTCAAACTCACCAGCAATAGTCATGTCCCAAAAAGCAATACGCAGGAATATTTAAGCCTCAGCTCCGTACCCGTATATCACCTCGGGGCTTCGAGACCACCTGGAATAATGGAAAGTTGCCCTAGGAGCCTCGACGTACAAGGCCCCGTTATCGCAGCCGAAACATTCAAATGAGGTCTTCAGCATGGAGATTTGGAAGAATGGATGGGACTTCGGGAAAATCCGCCACTGCTCATTAGGTAGCCTGCTCCTGCGCTTCGAGTAAACAAAGGGGGTGGGGTGGACGCCCCAGTGGACCCACTGAGTCGCTAAGACAAATCGACGAAAGCACAGGACTTGGACTGAAAAGTGGCAGGATAAAGCTACAGGAGGCAACCCCGGCAAAAGAGGGCTCGAGAAGCAGCATCAGGGTCCGAAAGCAGCGTGGATTACTGTACATGTGAGCTCCGGCTAGGAAGGCCAAGTAATAACCGTAAGTCTTCTAAGACTGCCTTTAGTCAAAACAGTCCTGCATGTGGCTGTAGGTTGCGCCACGGATAGAGAGGGCAGCCGTGCCTTAGACAATAGGACTAGGGCCGAAAAGGTGAGAGAGCACTTTGAGGTGGTACTCCAAAATGCCCACAGATTGAACTTTACTTTCGAACCCAAGGTCAGACCGCGTACTGCGCTTCCAGGCTTAGTCTCCCCTGATGAGTTTGATAAGGCACTTAGCGGACTGAACCCACACAAAGCAGCCGGGTCAGATAGGATCAGTGCAGCTGTCCCATGCCCTCCACTTCCCACCTTTGTGATCCACCACTACGCTGGGCGGTTCTCTGAGGCACCACTGCCAGAAGACTGGCTGAAAGCCGAAGTCGTTCCTACTCACAGACGCGGTAAAAATGAAGTGCAGCAATAACGACGGTCGGCTTACCACCTGCCTCTCTAAATCACTGAAGGTGCTAAACAGGGACATAGCGAACAATCACCAGCAAAATATGGGTTCAGTTCCAGTGGAGAACACGTATTAGTTCAGGTCAGACCGGATCCCTCTACATTAAGGCTGAGAATGGTGAATCCAACCCGATCGAGGCCTTTAGTGTGGTTCCACAGAAGTCAGCGCTGAGACCATGGCTATATCCTGTCCACATAAACAACTTGGCCAAGGAAGTAACTAGCCCGAGACTTCTGTTTTCCGACGCCATGAAACCTGTGGAAAGTCCTCCGGAGCCCACTTCCCAAGTTAATCTACGGCACACGCATGGGTGAGTGAGCAAGTGACGCCTAACCCTAAAGGCAGAGAGGTGCGACTAACTGCTTACAGCCACCCCACAAGGGCGGATAAAGGCATAGCTGGCCACCACACAATCCAGAGGGTGCAGTGGATAGTGGACCTGTCAGCGAACATGCACGAATCTTCCATACCTGATTCACGATGATTCTACAGCATCAACAGCTCTGTGTGCACTGTACCAATTAGGTGGGGCTGTTCTAACCGGGGGACCTTCGGTAACAGTGCCTGTCTGTGGGGTGGTATTCCGACCAGTCTTCGAGAACTGTGCTTGTACCAGGTCGGCCGTCTACGTTATTCTGCTTGACATAGATTTATCTCCTAAAACAGCTGGGATAGCTTTCACGTTTTTGGCAAGCTCCGGCGTCCAAAGCACGAATAACAATATATCATCCACCTTGGGGGTAGAGGACTGCCCCGTCATAGAAAGGACGACAAGCGTCAGATTTTGGGTGCCACGGTCACCGAGTATGATGCCAGCCACCCGTTGTTCTGCCTAATGTTCTGCTGGCTCGCCAGGCCCCTTTAGTATGACGCCATGCACTCTATCGCGCGGGCCCTCTTCAGATGGGTTGTATAAAACACCCCTAACGACTGGAACTAGAGTCGGTGGCAACTGCCTCATCAGAAAAGTAAACTTGGCGGACTGGCTGGCCGTGAGCGGCACTCAATATTGTCCTCTTACTCGAACCAGCCAAAACTCTGGAATCCTCATGTGTATTGAGGACATGCTGGGATATCCCAAGTCTGCTACATCTTTACCGTCTCATGCTGACGTCGTGGCAAATTAGCCATTTTCAGTAACAGACTAAGTTTGAATCAGCACAAATGCTTTCCAAAAATAACTGACGAGGTATCTCAATCGGACTCTAACATACTTTTATCAGACGGGACGGTGTAAGAGCTGGTGAAAATGGGGTAATGAAATGAGCTCACCTTAGAGATGAAGAAATTTGGAGGAAATTCCAAAAGCGCACATGCATGCTGGTATCCGGGAATGTTCCCACTCATCGTTATCTTGAAATTGCATCCCTTCTCTGGAGAAGCGCCATTTTTGAAGAATGATTAACTGATCTGCCAATTTTATATTCAAATTTCGTCGTACAAATGGTGTTTTGTGTATTGTGCATGGGAACCCGCCAATTATTGTGGGGTATTGCAGCCAAGAAACTGAAACCTTTGTTGAGTTCCATTTCACTGCAAAATTTAGACTGCACCAGTAGCAGGTTAACAATGTAAGCATAAAATGCACTGTCACTTAGCATCTTTCGTTGTAGATTTATTTACGGGAAGTTGTAAACAACTCCGGTACAGAATACTTGAGAGGTATTCCTTCAAGCTGCTTTTCAATATTAATAATATTATTTTAACTTTTCAGGTAACTGTTCAGTTGGAACTGCACCTGAATCTCTTATCTACCAATGATAGTTTTGTGCAGAAAAGTGCACCCCTTGCTTCGTTGTCTGGTGCGTACAATGACCGTTCCCAATAATATGTTTTATTGAACGGACCTGGAATGGCCTGTTAGTGGAATCGAAACCTTAAGCATTTTTCTTTTTTACTGTAGGTGCAATCGAAGTCAGTTGAACTTCCACGAATTCTCATTTTATGACGTGAATTCCGGATAAAGATGATATACATCCTAAGTGAGCTCTATGGATGCCGTTGAAACACGTACTCAAAATAACATATATGTAATGTATATAGTATGCTTTTATGTACGAGGAAAAATGTGTGTCAGAATTGTCGCCACCGTTTGTGTAAACCGTGATACTTGCGCAACATGTTGTAGGTGGATGGGTAACGTTGTGAGTTTTCAACGTGACATTCGAGTGGTATTATTAAGTGAAATATTGCACTCAATATTTAAGCGACATTGTAGGGGTCACCGAGCCCCCGAAACCCCCTTTGTAAGGGGTAGAACATGTTGATAATGTTTCTACCCCGTTTTGTGCCGCCTGGGAGCATATTGCATAACGTAGGATTAATAACGGAAAACATCCCTCAACAGACCTTATGGTAAATCGAAGGTTTATTTATCGAAGTACAGACTTATGCTTACTGATCTGCAAACATTAGAATATATGTGTATAGTGGTGTGTAAAATATATCGGCGGGTGTGTTCCTAATTATAGTCCTTCCTCCATACGGGTCTCACTCTCAGTGCTCTCACAGTTGTTCTCTCTGATGCTTACCTGCCGAAAGTACAAAGAATACAACGGAAAGCCGACGGTTTAGGTGTGCCTTTTTTCTAACTGGACGTTTGTAGTTAGGCGTGCGACCGTATTGATATACATACCTCAGGAACTCATACAGTCCCGGTATCAGTCTAAGCGGTGGGTGTTGGCAGTTTGACGTTTGATCCGCACCAACAGCATATACGTGGCCTGAAGCGGCACAAGTACCAGGAACTATAGACCCCAGTACTTGCGAGGTGTAAAATTACATGTGTGAGATGACCAGTACGCGCACAGGAGCCATGGGTTCGCATTTTAGAACTGATAATTGCATGCCTTTATAAAAAAAGGATATATATGTATACATGCCAGTTCCTTTTGTAATCCGCTATTCGGCCTCTAAGCTGTGGCTCCTGGACCAGATGCAACTAGTTCCAAATTTAGTTCGCGATTCCCGCTACATCTAAAGCACCACATGTACTGGCTGAAACAGCTTACGTAATAAAGTGGAAAAGTGACTGGCCGTTCTATGCATTGCCCCACCACCCCAACAAGATGAGGTTCTCTTGCACTTTGGTTTTGAGCTTACGTAGCAGTTCGGTAGTCAGCAAAGTATGCATAAACTGAGCTGAAAACAACCGAGTATGCCTTGTACGCACCTTTCGCCAGCTGCCAATGTTGCTCACTTGGGACCCTTCGTGGTTCACTCGATTCGTGGCTAAGATACTGAGGTATTTGTGCGCTGCGAAGCTTCACGACACGTTTATACATGTATATTTGTGCCCTGTTTATAAATAACTATCTGCAGTTAGGATTGATACCGGAATGATCTGCACAACTCACGCCTGAGTCCTCAGACTCATTCATTTCCGGTATCAGCTTTTACTTTATCTGTTGGTAGTTAGTATGACACATCTCCGTCAGAAGCTCATATTTATGTTGTTTATTTCCGCTCATTGGTATCTACGGGTGAGTTACCCAAAGTGTCATGTATATATATCTCAATATATACAGAGATATATATGTATATTGATAGTAAGTGGTATATAAACACGTGGACAAAATTTCCCAGTAGGCACACGACCGGTTTCGCGGTTCCTACCGCTTGTCAGGTGAGCATACCCGGTACTCCTCTGCCCACTCATCTTCATACTTGTATACCGCGAGATAATACCATCGCCAGGATCTAATTCGGGTCGTCTGGAGCGAGAACGCATGTTCTACTTAGAAGGGTCCACAAAAGAAATCACAGTGGTGGTTTCCGTCAGTTATTCGTGTCTGCTAGCCCAATGAACAACGAGACTGCACGCACAAAGCTCTCATACTGATGGTGAGTGGTATGTAAACGCGCAGACATGCTTGCAGTCTGGTTGTTCGTCGGGCCGGCCATGGTCCGGACACGAACAACTAACAAGAACCACAGTTGTGATTCCTTTGTGGACTCTTCAATGAAGAGCATCCACTCACACTCCAGACGGATGAAATTAGATCCTCGTGAATATATAAATATGCATATATATATGTATATATATTTATATATACTTCCTTTGGGTGCACAAAAGCCACCGATTCCCAAAAGAAAACTGAGGGCTGCACAATTACAAGCACGTATTTATTCATACATTTGCACCGGTCCCATGTGTATGCCAGAATTCCTTTTCTATTCTCCGGCGCACACACCAGTCCGTAACAAGCTGGCTGGTATTTACCACGTAAACATAACTGCTCAGTGAAATGTTGCTACTATCCCATTCCCATTTACCACGCACGTAAGTTTACTGACAAACCACGGACCGCGGAGGGGTACGAAGATGATTAACTTAACCTGCAATAAGGCACCTCTGTTATCTTTTACATTCTGGTAACTGCACCAGTAGAGCATCGATGTCTGCACACTTAGGCACCGGTTTCTGGCTAACAGAACATCCAACAGCCAGTTCTATGGGACAGATAGTACAACTGCTGAGGCTAAATGGCAGTCATCGTTACGACGAGCCCAGTGGCCTCTACTCTGAAAATGATGCACCCTGCCACCCGCTATGAAAGTAAGTATGCCATCCCGACTATGTCAACAAACCGTCACTCCACAAAGCCCCGTTTTTGCGCACATGGATGGCGACACACGTAACAGCTTTCCTGGAGAAGGATAACACATGCACCTAGAAGAAGACAATACCTCCCGGTATTGAAACAAGGCCGATTTCGCAATCTCCCATTCTTGGTCATCCATTGTCCGGCCAAAGATGGCACGCACATATGGTCCTCCAAAATTCACATAGCGAATATGTCAAACGTATATAGGAAAGGTATTTGATGAACTCTTTCTGGCTAACTTATTGTTCCGTGAAATGCAGATGTAGAAACCCGAACAATTGATGAAATGCGTAGCTGAATGCCTCCAAATCAGGTACCGTTGGCCAGACCCCGGCTGAACTGCCCACGGAGTAACCGACACCGAGCGGCCGGACCGCATATGCCAAACCGTAAATGTGGAGTGCAGAGCTTGCGCGGCAGTTTATATATGACAGCTGCACCAACCAAATATAGCGAGCGGGTAGACCAATGACGTGAAGGAAACTTACCACCATTTATTCAACACAAATGACTTTTGCCTAGTATTCAATAAATTCACAATCATGATTGATAACAAAATCCTCATGCAGTAAAGGTCTTTGTGGGCCACAAAAAGATCAGCAAAAATCCACCAAACCTAGGTGGGAAAAATCCGTACTTTCCTGCATGCTGAGATCTTATTGGGCTCATTATTGTTACCCACTGGGCTAGAGAGAGCCATGACATAAGGACGTGATAGATAACTGCAGTAAAAACCGAAGGATGTTTCACAAATGATCAGGAAACCAAGGTTGAGCCCCAGAGATGTTTAGGTGTACTCACATAGCAAATGGCACTTAGCGAGCAACGATCAGGAAGGACTCACTAGAGAGTGTGTTTTTGACGAATGGACCAGGACCAGCTATCTTCGGATTGATAAAACAAAGTTTAAAAATGGGATGGCAATACGAATGCTGATTTCCAGAAATGGATGCAATATCACCTCACTATGTTCGCTGTAACTTGGGAACAATTTCCAGGTGGCCAAAATTCTCTTTCTTGTTTTCCTCTTTTAGCACTTGCTTTTTCTTGTCCAGCAAGTTCTCTGCTACATCACTCAGTCATGTCTGTAAATGCATAGGAAAGACAGACTTCAGTGGATTCCACGCAAACATCACGAAAGCAGTCTGGAGAGAGGAATGAAGAAAGCAATATGCAAGGTCCTACGTTCGACACACGTTACTTGTTGTGCCACCATGTCCCATCGCTAAGTGGGGCCCGGTTATGGTTGCACCAATTCTTCGGGTCTCGTTTTGAAAAGGAGGGAGTGAATGGTTAGGCAACTAAAAATCCGCGGCGTTGCCGTGACCACTGAAACGAATGCCGTGTTTTTATCTGATGTAGCACGTGAAGACCTAATGAAGGCTTTCAGGAGGATCTAATGAAGGTGTCTTCTATCCGGTCTTACTGGGAAATACCAACGGAATCCCCTGTAACGAACGCGTGGGTAGGGAGCAGGTGAATGAAAGCAGGCGAATGCGCATTTTATATACTGTGATACCTTGATAGTAAGGACGATAAAAAGACAGTGAATGCAAACGAACTCGGCAGCGGAGCAGAACGTGAAACGCGAGCATGTTTGGCCGGCGATGAACAGAAAATAAAAAAGATTCAAAAACGGGGCCGACGGAGACTTTAGAAAATTAAGTACAGTAAAAGGTACGCAACCGAACAAAACAGTGAGGTCGAAATAAAACGCCAGAAAAGACCGTAGAGAGAATGCATCCGAACTAGAGTGCTCAAAACGGTTAATTTCTCAATACGATCAATGTATAATTTGTTCCGCAGTCGAGATGCGTTGAGGTTTTACATTTACGTCACATTTTACCGGGGATAAAACGAACTGCACTGTACAATGGTAGGTGCATAATTGGTGCGCGCACCATATAAAGAATTCTGGACGCTCGATTGGCCGCGGCTACTAACTGTCCCGTGCAACCTGAGCATAAATGAACTGAATAACTGTTACCACCTGTCCCACAAGGGCGGATGTAAGCATAACTGACCGCCACACAATCCAGAGGATGGAAAGGAGAGTAGGCCTGCCAATGAACATGCACAAATCTTCCAAACTCGACTCACGATGATTCTACAGCAGCAACGGACCTTCGTGCACTGTACCAGTTAGGTGGGGCCGTTCTTACTGGAGATCCTTCGGTATCAGTGCCTATCTGTGAGGTGATTTTCCAATCATACCTCCAGAGCTGTGTCTAGGCTAGGCCACCGTCACTCCAGTGTGACAGGCAGGTACGAGTAAAACAAAAGCGTTGGCTTAAAAGGTTCATTGGGGTGCTTAAGGAATTGTCGGATCTAGGAAGACTAGAACAGTATAACTTGTTCTGAGATACTGAAGTCATATTATCATCCTGTTAAAATGAGGGGCGGTAGGATGCTGGACAAGCAAACAACCGGAGCCCACGTGACAAAGTGCTGCTTGTCTCTAGAGCCGTGTGGAGAGAAACCCCGACCAGACAACCTGGGAAGGTAGCAGTTTGGGTTAAACAAATGGACTCTGGATAACCAGTCGACTGAGGGAATTGAAGTTCCTAACGCCTCAGAGGTACTGGTTGACGTTCGCCCGTCCAGTCACCTACATTTAGGGATGACTGATGAGGGTCACCTGTGTTCTACGGGACTTTTGAAGTGAGCCTTCATCCTGGGAGCGGCTAATTAACTTGAAGTACGGTGGCGGCTGACAGCAAGCCACTTTGAGCGACCATAAATAAAGCGACCATAAAGAATGGTTCGGGAAGAAAGACTGCCCTTAACTTATGGGAGACCTGTTGCCCATATTGGGTGAGCTACGGAGAAGGGGTCACCATTCCCACAGCAGAACAAGGGAAATCAATACCGGTTACAAATTCCTCTTCTGCTAACCTCTATATACCTTCTGACGCATTTCGGACGACTTTCTTCAAAATTATCCGTCATGACACTATGTTCCGGTCGAAACTCAGTCTGCGCTTAGTGAGCTTATTTTTCCCGCTTCATAGTCGTGCTTTCTTACTGAGATAGCTTTGTGGAAGTTCGATATGGTTGTGGGTTTTGGCGACTCAAGAGAGTCTAATTTTATTATGAATTGATTTCATTTGTTAGCCCGCGCTGAAGGATCGTTTTATTAATAATAATACTGGTATATTTCCTGTCGATGGTCGAGATGCACGCCTTAGCGTATGGTCATGGTGTAACACATTACTCAATAAAATGAAATATTCACAAATTCTAAACATGAAATTCGACAGTATCAAAGATGGAAAAACAAAGCCAGCAACAGTTTGAATGGATCATCATGATATTAGTTTGCGCGGCAGTTTTGAACCGGTTTCAAATGCGGGCTGGGCACTGGTGCGCGGTGGAGATATCGAAAGATCGTTAACGCAGTGCCAAGGAAGCAATATGAACAAGAATGATGAGAGCCAAGGAAACCGGAGGCCCACGAAGTTCTGCAGATTGAGTAAATTTTGAGCAAGAGGAATAGGGGGGAAAATTGTAAAGGAGTGTGTTCGGGAAAATCAACGCATGTGAAGAAGATAACAATCCATGAAAACAATGCAAACCCCGAATGACGGATTTACCGGAGTTCAGTAAACAGAATGAGTTTCGAAGCAGGGGGGCATGAGACCAATTTTGTGAGAGTGAACACTGGTAGATGTGGGAGAAACAGCACACCATAAAAAGGTGAGTTTAGATTCAGGATCAGTAACATGTACCATTCTGAAATAAGAAAGCGCAACTGGAGGGTCCTCGAGAAGTGGAGAGTCAATTTCCAGCCGGCTGCAGTTCGGAGGAAAGATAACCTGTGGTAACGGATAATAAAGTGGGAAATATCCGCATGGACTTCAGAAATACTATGCTGTTCCACTGACGGATATATATATATATATGTATAAGTTGACACATTTGCCTTCAGTGTTATTCAGCGTCATTTCTGTTAACGTACGACATCGGGTGCGTAAATTTCGTCTGGCAGGGCAAAGTATGTGTCGGTCGATCAGCCGAGTGCGGCCGTATATTAGTGGCATGCACGTGAACTGGAATTCGTGTTGGTTGCGTTTGAAAACGCTGAACGATCAGATAAGCAATTAAGAGTGTTTCCTGTTGTGTGGTTTGATTTCGGTCCCAGTTGCTATGGTAGGTTCCACTTGAGTCTCTGTCCGTACGAGTCAAAGTGAAATCCTTGGTTAGCCAGTTTGGCGACTGAGATAGTGAGAGACAACGAACCTGAAATAGGGGGGGGATTGCAGTCTGGACGTGGTTCCAGCTGTGGGTTATGATAATGTAATAATGAATAATAATAACGGTTTATTACGAAGACGTCCGAGGTATGCCAAGCGCATGGTCAGCTGTTTATAAGTGATGAAATAAACAGTCAAAATCCTTGAAAATGTGGAAATTTACATGACAGGAGTTGAAAAAGGGGCTAAGAAGGGGGAGTTACGTGGGAAAGGGGAGCAGATAAAAAACAGCAGTCAGGGTGTGCCCCTGCTCTGAATCAACGGTTAATGGAGGCATATAAAAACCAGTAAATAACGAGGCATAAGAGTGACAGAAACTACGGGGGTCGGTGGAAGCAAAGTGGCTGAAATTAGTGACATTTCAATTTGTTTGGTTCAGTAAGGAAATGGCCATAGGTAGCCTAACGTTGAGAACTCAGTCAGATAGATGAAAATCTATCGTTGATTGTGTCCTTAATTGAAGGGAGCAGGGTCGGAGGAGGGGTTGGTATTAGGAATCGAGGCCCCTCTCGTAAGCTATATCTTCTGCCATGCACATATTAGATAACTGTAGTGCACGGGTGACGCTGAGATATGGGATGAGTGCCGACAGAAATTGGGACTTGGTTTGTGAAGCTCGAAGGG